>JAZKJV010004933.1:0-641437 GCA_037367405.1 Ottelia alismoides | reverse complement strand
TTGATACCTTTGTAATTTGAACAAATTTGATGTCTCCTTTGTTCTTATAAAGAGGCACCACGACACTTCGCCTTCATTCTTTAGGTATTTTCTTGCTTCGCCAAATAACATTGAATAAATTTGTAAACCAAGTCAAACCAAGCTCACCTAATACTCTCCAAACTTCTATAGGAATGTCATGAGGACCTACACCTTTCCCATGTTTCATAACCTTCAAAGGTTCCTCTACTTCCTTCCTTTGTATTCTTCTGTAGCTTGCTTGATTCAACTTTCACTACTAGTTAGATTTCTCAAAGTGATCTTTCTATTTCCTTCCCCAATGAAAAGCTTAAGGAAGTATTGCTTCCATCTGGTCTCTATATCCTTCTGAGTAACAAGCATGTGACCTTCCTCATCCTTAATACATCTTACTTGAGAAAGATCTTTGGTCTTTTTTTCTCTTGCTTTAGCCACCCGGAATATATCCTTCTGACCCTCCTTAAAATCAATATTTTTGTACAAAACTAATAAGCTTTTGACTTAGCTTCTCTTATCGCCTTCTTTGCTTCCTTCTTAGCTATTTTGTAGTTCGTAACAGTTTCATCTGTTATATCCTTAGACACAGCTTTAAAGCAAACTCTTTTTAATTTTGAGCTTCTCTTGCACCCCTCCACTCCACCAACAAGCCTCCTTTTGGTCTGGAGCTCCTCTCTTTGACTCGCTTAGCATCTTTTTGGCTATACTTCGGATACAAGATGCTACCGCCTCCCACATCTCATTAGCACTTTCGTTACAATCCCAAGATAAGTCTTCGAAAACCTTCTCCTTGAAGCTTGATTGCTTCAATTGAAGATTCCACTATCTAGTTCTAGTGATCTTGGAAATCCTCCTTTTCTTTATTAGCCCTTTATTTGCACATCCATGACTAATAAGCAATGTTTGGTGGTCAGGCTCTCTCCTGAGATTACTTTGAAGTCTTTGCAACACAACCGATCTTTTCTTTTCAACGCAAAGTAGTCTATCTGTGTCAAGGCCCTAAATGTCAATTTCGGTCACCATTTCGTTATCGACCCAAAACAGAATTTTAGTGGAATTTCGACCGGAATTTCGATCATTTCGTTCATTTTTTGTACTAGGACCCCCCATATTTCGGTCATTTCGGTCGAATTTCGATTTGGACTGGATATCGATATTTGACAGAAATTCGACCGAATTTCGTTGAAATTTGAGGCCATGATCTGTGTTCTAGTCGAGCCACTCTTATAAGTAATTAAATGCTCCTCTCTCTTTTGGAAGAGAGTATTTGCAATGAAAAGATCATAAGCTGTTACAAAATCCAGAAAGTCTTTTCCCTCTTCATTTCTATCCTCTTAGCCATGCCCTCCACACCAGCATATCCTGAAGCATTTCCCACATGTCCATTAAAATCTCCACCTAGGCAAATCATCTCTCTTTGTGGGATTTCTTGTACAATCTTATTCAAATCCTCCCAAAAAAGCTTGTTTAATCATATCATTTAAACCAATTTGTGGTGCATAAACCGAGATGATATTCATAATTTCTTCTTCGAGCACCATTTTTAATAATAAATCTGATCCCCTGATCTTTGCACCTCAACCACACAACTCTTCAAATCCTTATGAACAACCACTCCAATAACATTTCTGCCCTTATATTAATTGAATACCAAAGTTTAAAGCTTATCTTCTCGATCTCCCTTGCTTTCTCTCCATACCATTTTGTATCTTGTAGACATAATATATGAATCTTCCTTCTTTCCATCGCATCAACTATCTCTATTAATTTTCCAGTCAAAGTGTCAATATTCAAATTGCATATCCGCAACTTCCTTTGCAACCTCTTTTGAACTAACTTCTTTACCCGCACACGTCCATCATGCGAGAACCCTTGCAAATTTTGGACTGCATCCGGGCGGCGATGCATCAGAACTTGCTTATTTACTCGTATGTGTTCCTCATGCGATAACCCTTGTAGATTTGAACTACATCTTAGCAGTGATATAGCGGCCCTTGCCAACTTCTCATTGCATTCGAGCGATGCAACACGTCGTAAGTAGGGAACACCCCAACGAAATCTAGATATTTCTTAAATCCATGTTTAAAAGATCCGAACAAATTCGAGACAAATTCCTAAATAGTGTTCTTAAAAGAACACTATTTATAATTTATCCAAACGATTTTGAGACAAATTCATAAATAGTGTTCTTAAAAGAACTTTAAGAATACTATTTTGGAATTTATCTCTCCTGCGCTGGCTGTCAGCTACCTAACACGCAACCCTCCTTAATTTACCCGGGGCTTTGGACCGGCCATGGCGGAGTTAAATTTTGTAAGAATAAGTTGCAAAAATGATATGGGCATACGTGTTATTTTCGAAAATCGGAAGGGCACAAGTGTGGAAATCCACTGTTATTAGTTTAATTGTATATCTTCTTATTTAATAACTTAAAACACGTTGTTATTTATGAATTTTATTATTTGCTTCTACTATCTCTCAACATTTAATACTTTGCATAGTATCATGTATACGATATTACAATATGTGCGACGTAATTTAAATTTATGTGCTAAGTTAAGTACATCTCCTTTCTCGCCTGTAAGAGAGTATTTTAATATGATTGTTCTAAGAACTAAAATATTCTTAATTTGCGTGAAAATCAATTTTGGGTCATTTTCGATATTTCCACACACACCATCCGTATTATCCCAATATATCACTTTCCAGACTTACCGATATTATGCCAATATCCATATTTCAAGCCTTGGTCTCGAGCAGTTGCTGAATTATTGGGAATTCTTTGATTTTGACATAAAATGTAGTGAAGATCTAATGCAAGAAAACAGTAGGAAAAATTGCATTATTACTGTAAATGACACTGGATGGGTGAATGGAGGCAACGAACCTGGGGAGCCAAAGTGGTAAGGATGTGTTGGTCGTTGGCGTATGACATGGCAGTGTTTAAACGTTGGTTGTGGGTGGCAGAAAGACTGGCGACATTGTGAGGAAAATAGGTGTGAGGTGGTGGTTGCAGTTGTTAGAGTATTTACGAGAGTGGCAAACTAATGGAGAGGTAGGTTGTCAAGGGGGTAGATGGGCGAATGATAGTACAATTGGGTGGTTAAAGGGGGTGGCAATGTTGGAAGGCCATTCTGGCATCATGAGAACTAAGGTGGTGTAGACGGGGGGCTGCGATGATGGAGATGCTTCATAGAAATCATATTAGTATTCAGTTTTGTATGTCACACATTTCTCTTTAATTTCTTTTTCCCGCAAGTTCTGCAAATTCTTCATGTAATCTTTTTTTGTCGACTTTTGTATCTGTAACTCAAAATCGGTAGATTCTTCAATTTGAATCGAAGCATGCATGATTCATGATCTCTACCTCTTTCAATCTTTTTTAATGTTTTGGGGGTTGTCATATCCTGAATGACATGCTCTGATAGCACTTGAAGCAGATTGAAAATTTTCAGGAGGGAACATTTGGAGATGAGGGAAGATAAGGGGTGCAGGAAAAAAGAACTTCCTAATCTTCCTGAGGAGAATGGCCTCAAATTTCAGCGAAATTCGGTCGAATTTCTGTCGAATATCGATATCCAGTCGAAATCGAAATTTGACCAAAATGACTGAAATGCCCGAAATATGGGGGTCCTAGTACAAAAAATGACCGAAATTCCATTGAAATTCCACCGAAATTCTGTTTTAGTTAATACCGAAATGGTGACCGAAACTGACATTTAAGGCCTTGCTGAGGAGGAAGGGCGGAGGGCACGACTGTAGTTTTAAGAGAAAAATAATCTAGGGGGAGGAGGGACACCGAATTAAAATTGTAATCAAGATTTATTTCATTGGCATTCTCTCTCGTTACACATGATTGGTGGCTTTATATAGAAAGCCAACATAATTATGGATGTCTATCGAGCTCAACGAGTCGACCCCAACTCGGACTCGAACTTGATAAGAAAACATGGGTTTGAGCTCAGGTTCGAAAGTTCGAGCCCTGAAATGCTGACTTGGACTCGAACTCATCGAGTTCGAGCTAGCTCACGAGCCTCTTAACGAGGTGAAGTTCTTAGAGTCGAACTCAATGAGCCCAAGCTTGCTCACGAGTCTATTAGAAAGGATCATGAAAGAGGCTAAAATCAAGAAATATGGATAACCAATCTATTTGGAAATATTGTAAACGAGCTGTCCATGTAAGTATGAAACAATGTTGCCCGCACCCCAGTTCTTATAGAGATTCTCATATCTCGGGTTATTAAAGCCGCTCAGTGTGGGACTAAAGATAATGGCTTCCACACATGTGAGTATAGCGAATTATCTAGTCGAGTTATTGAGTTGAGCACGGCCCAACTTGAACTCGACTTGATAACCATAACGAACCATAAATCCAACTTGGGCTCGGGTTCGGGCTCGATAAGTTTTCGAGTCTGGGCACGAGCTCTTAACAGGTGGAGCCCGAGTTGAGCTCATCGAGCTCGAGCTTCTTGATAGTCCTATGTATAATCCAAGTGGAGCCTCTTCACTTAAAAGGCACAACTCTTTACCTAATAAATTAAACTTAAAAAAAAGAAAGTGAAAAATATTGTTTAAAACTCTTCTTTAATTCAAATTCGGAGTATTTAAATCTAATATTTCATCAAAACAAAAGTTTAATTTCTATTTTTTGGAAATTTGTGGAGAAGGAGAAGTGCTATCAACATAACAAGGCCGAAGAGGAGTAACATACACTTGTTGGCATGCTTAATCCAGAATTTGAATTTTTTTGCCAGGATCACTGCATTATTACATTTAGGCGCATACAAAAAAGGTCGCACGTCCCTCCACCCCTTCATTTTGGGTCGAAATGATATCCGTGGCGTAGCTGCATTGGCCACGTTGAGCACAATGAGCTGAAAGCCCCAACTAAACTCTGCTATCTCAAACTCGAGCTTGGCTTGAACCAAAACGAACTTTATTACATCACGCCAAAGATCGATTCGGTCAAGCTTGATTTAACCTCCTGTTATTATATTAAGCATGTATATATCATTTGTCCTTCATATGTTAAAAATCACCTATACATCCGATTCTAAAGTCCAGGAATCCTGGAAAAGGAAGCGGATGTGTTTTATATGTAGTGCGATCTGATTCCACGGTATAATGGAAATGTGGAACTTCAGCAGACGGCAAGCTGCCATTTTAAGAATTCTTGTTGCCCAAATTATTCCGATTATATATCATTCTATTCACGAGCCGAATATTGAGCTGATGAGATCTTGGCTCGACTTGCTAGCGAGTTGAGTCTGATATCATGGTCTAAGCTTTGGCTTCTTAGCTCATTAAAACTGTCTCACTTCTTTCTACTTATGGTGAATGCGATTTTCATATTTTGACAAACCTGACCATGGATTGCTAGAGAAATGAGTCTGATATCCTGTTTTTTCAATAATTATGCACAGTCATGACTTATATTTTTTCTCTTCTATCCAGAGAGTTCGAATATGATCAAGTGATGCGCTTGTGGGAGGTTCTATGGACGCATTATTTGTCAGAACACCTACATTTATATGTCTGCGTAGCGATTCTAAAGAAGCATCGCAGAAAAATCATGGAGGAAGAGATGGATTTCGATACTCTGCTGAAGTTCATTAACGAGCTCAGTGGCCACATTGATCTCGATCGGACCATCCGAGATGCAGAGGCCCTTTGTGTCTGTGCTGGTGAAAATGGAGCTGCCTGCATCCCCCCGGGCACACCGCCATCCTTCCCAATTGAATCAGAGGTGTTGTACCCTATACAAGATGAGGATGATTTTGGGAAAACTGGTTGCATATAGCATATAGTGTTGTGAATATAGCCCACATAAAAAGATTATTCATGCTAGCCGAAATTTGATTGTACCGTCCACTTTGACGAGTTGTATGATAAAGTGTGAATAAAGCAGGTAGGTACCTGTTCGTTTGTCTTGAAAAAAAGTAATATAGGTCTATCGTATTTTTGAGGTCGTAACACGCCTCAACAAAATCTTTGTTTGGGTATGGGCTCTGTTTCCTAAAGCTCGATGCCAAGACAAAGGGTGATCGTCATTATTATTAAAATGCTTCAAGCTTCAGTCGAGAATGGAAGACTAGATTATGCAGACGTTTTAGTGAAAGGAAAAAATAGCTCAGCAGGTGGCCTTCTCTCCCGCCCCCCCCCCCCCCCCCCCCCCCCTTTTCATTTCTGCCATCCCACCTCTCCGGTCAATCTAGTTATGTGTCTTGCCCTCCATAGCTAGCCAACTGCTGCAATTAACCCTTGAGTTACCCACCATCTACAAAATCCGCCCCATCTATCCACGGGGTGTGCCATCATGTTAGCTTTTGAAGGCTGACGGAAACGCTTGCCCTATCCTCATGAAGGCTCTCGTGGGGGTCCAGATGCATTTATCTATCTGTCGACATGCGTGGTTATGTCGAAAAGCGGGTGAATAGAAGTCATAGATCCTTCTTTGGTAGACAATCCTTTTGCAAGATCCTATTTTCTCACCAAGGGTAGGTTGGTAACCCATTGGGAAAGGCATTCTCTAATAAGGTGGATGCCTTAGATCCTGCTTGAACGAATTGATAGATATTGTTAATAAATAAATATACGTCTTGCTCATTAGTATCTCATATTTTATCATCCCTTCTATGTTTTCTCTTCTTTTCACATAGTTGCCATTTTCCCACACAAGAGGCAAAAGCTTGGAGATTCAAGAGATGTTGGCGGTTGGATTACGGGAGCCATATTTAAATTTTATTATGAAATTAGATATTTAATATGGACATCAAGATGCATGTAAGTCTACATGCATCGGTACCACAAACATCTATTTTTTTATTTTTTTGAAATGAATTCTTGGGGATTTAGATCACAATATATCATCGTGACATTACTCAAATTTTAACATAATTTAAGACTTCTAACTTATCCATCATATCATTCAAAATTTAACGGTATCAGAATTGCTAAAATCGACCCTTCAGATGGACATGTTAGCAATATCTATTTTACATGAAATTTGAAGGAATTTTTACACCCATAATCCTACGTAATTTCACAATTACAATCATAACCCTACATAATAGTGAATTACACGAGAAACTCCGGATAGTCACTCCGTCTCACATTTATAACCCTCCGTTAGTTTTTTCCCTTAACCCAACCATATCATTGGGTTAGTCTAACCCTTAGTCTATCCAATGACTGCTCAAAAATTAAAAAAAATAAAACCCCAAACCCCCCTCACATTCTTCCTCTTCCAGCTTGCCCCCTCCCCTTCCTTCTCCAGCTTGCCCCCTCCCCTTCTTCCTCCTCCATATCACCCCCTTCCCCTTATTTCTCCTCCATTTCATCCCTGACAATGCTGCCACCTTCTCTGCCCTCAGGTCCCTCTTCCACGTCATGTCCCACCCCTTCTACTTGCTAGTCCTACCCACCCTCCTCTCCAACCTCTTCTTCTTCTCTACCTCCCCATCCCCATGGCTCCTCCTCCCCACCCTCCGCCACATCCTCTCCGCCATCCTCTCCCCCTCCGGTCCCCTCCTCTCATCCCTTCTCCATGCCGATCGCCTCTCACTCTTCCACTTCTTCCCCTCGGAGTGCTTCCCCCTCTCCCTCCACCCCACCTCCTCTGCCTCTTCCACTACTACCTCTTCTGGTTTGCCTACTTCCCCATCTCCGCCGCCTCCTCCCCCTCCTCCCATCGCCTCATCAGTCCCACCCCTCCCTTCGCCACTCCTGGACCTCTGCTCTCTCTCACCACACCCCCCGCAAGGACCCTCTTGTCCTATCTTTATGTCCACCTTCTCTATACCTACCTCAATGCATTCGTCTCGCTCTCCGCCTCCACGATCCCGCTCAATTCCGATTCATATGCCTTCACCGATGTAGAGTTCGTTAACCACCTTCGTCCATTTCTGGTTGGTGGACAACGACTTCTCCCATGTTTCCCTCAGCCTCCGTCAGCAGTCCCCTACGAAGCTCCCACGTGAGGTCTCGCCCACCCCTGTCCTTGGGGAGGTGGAGCTGCTTGTTAAGCACGTCAACAGTGACCTGATCGGTCCCGCAGAGGAGGGTGGGAAGGATGGACTCCTTTTTAGGCCCCCGGTGGGGATGTATTCAGAGAGAGAATCTGGCGAGGATGTGGAATTTGATGATGCAGAGGCCTTTGTATAGGCACATTCTTGGGAACTTCCTGTTCTGTCCAATGGGGGCCTCAATCAGCAATGGGAGGGAGGTATTTGCAGTGTGGATGTGCTACTTGGAGCCGTGGAGGATCGACTCCAAGGACTTTAAGGAGCTTGGATTGCTGGAGGACCAGGAGGCAGATGGTGGCAGGAGAAAGGATGAGCTGAGTGTCGATCAGGGGAAGGAGAAGCGTGGATCAGAGCCCGGTTATGGTCCGGTGTGGAGCGGATGCCTCTGATGCACGGATGGAGTTGAGGAGATGAGAGGGAGCATCGACACATCAAGGGAGCTATAGGGCATTATTTGAAAATAAGGTTGACATTAGGGGCAATTTTAACTTTTTCTAAGGGCTTGTTTGGTTACTGGGTTGGACTGGGTTGGGTTGGGCTGGGTTGGGATGGGTGAATAGTAATCTGTGAGGAGGAAGTACCTTTGTGAATAGTAACCAGGGTTGAGCCAACCCTGCCCAACCCTGCAACCAAACAGGCCCTAAGAGAAACCGTCAACTATAACAAGCACCTTAAACGGAACATAACACATGGTTATAACATGTAAGAGCTAAGCACGCTATTATGTAGGATTATAATTGTAATTGTAAAATTATTCAGTGTTATGGTTGTAAAAATCCCAAATTTGAAACACGTAACCCCATTAATATTATAAGCAAATCAAAAGGATTCATTCCAAAAAATAAAAAAAAATAAAAAATAGACGTTTATGGAAGCGGTGCTTATAGACGTATATTCCCCAACCTCATTTTCGAAATAAGTATCTCTAATTAATTATTACTAGTTTGGGACCCGTGCTTTGCACGGGTAAATACGCCTTCGTATGTTCGTATACGTTGAGATATTTGTATCCAATACATCTTCGTATGTTCAAAAAATTGCAACAGACATGAACATCATTTTATATCCATAAATATTTGCAGTTATCTTTGTATATTTTATTTTAATTGGCTATAACTATACGCAATAAAATTGTAAGCATTCTTTTGTCGTATGCAAAAAAACGATCTTAGTACATTTCAATATTTTATTTGAGAGAATATGTAAAATGTTTATACTATTATTTGTGTCCCATCTATATCTAAATGTTTATACTATTGTGTGTGTCCAATTTACATTTATTTTAATTTCATACTTTTTCTATTAATAATTTAATTTCATATTCTATCTCATGTTTTTGCAAGTTCGTTCCTATTAATGATGGCATTGTCATTTGAGTATCATCATTTTTCTCTTTGTTCCTATCTTCCAGTTGAATTCCTCTGTCACTTTATTTTATACTCTACTATTATTTTCTTGTTGTTCGCAAATCGCAACTAACCTCTCACTACTACCACCTACTACTACCACTTAGAAATTTGTCCATCACCTACTACTACCATGTAGAAGTTTGACCATCACAAGTAGCAAAGAAATTCACCCGCTCTGCTCTATTCTATTACTTCTACATGTGCATGTTGAACAACTTTACTATTAGATCCAACATTTGATTAATCTTCTGCTTCATCACATCCTCAATCTCAGCCTGAATTGTTTGATGTGGATGAACATCACCTTGGTCTGTCCTCAAAAATGAAAATACGAGAACAACTGCTACAAAACTGAATCACAATATCGTAATTTTTCAACTGCGAAAATAAACAACTCCTGCATTCTCTCTTAGGTTACCCATCGTCAGCTTATCCATGGCATCGATGAGCTTCTCACCACTCACTGATTGTTCATCTTGAGTGGTTCTCAATTTGTGTGAATACCTGCATAACACCGCTTTTCAGTGGCCCATCTCATATGAGAAGAACAATCACCTCTTCCTGTGATTCAAAAGCAAAACAACGACCCATCATCATACAACATCCTCCAATGTGAGATCTTTGTTGTTACTTAGATGACCTCGTCTTTTTTATCTTCAATTCTCATTCTAGCGTTCATTCATTTCTTGTTCTTTTGAATATAAGCTTCTGTAAATGTTTCCATTCATTACTGTTAGTGTTCAATTCAATCCTATTTTTTTCCTTGTATAGGTGCTTTCCCATCTCTCGAGAGGACCACGACATTCTTTCGACGTGGAAAAACATGAGGTAACAGTAACACATTTTAGTAATAAATGTGTTGGTCTATTTCTGTATGCATTCTCTCTCCTACCTATTGATTTCTACCATTGTCATTAGTACTCGTTCTTATCCAGGCAACCGCTCATGCATTCATGTTAATTTTATTCCATCCTCATATAACTTATTGCATTCACTAGTTATTTGTGAATCTTCTTTCGAGGTCATTATTCCCTTCATCAGGTGCAACATCCAACCAACCATCATTGATCAGAATCTCAAGGTCCATTGCGGTGGCGTAAGATCCCTTATGCAAATGGCCCAAAGTTACAACCATTGTCTTGTGGGGGGGGGGGGGGGTGGGGGTGGGGAAGCTTATCTTCCTAATTCCAAACCTATATGTCACATCACCAAATCTTCAAAATAGAGCACCGACCAATTTCAAAACTCTTTCTCGGTCATGCTTGGCCTTTGACCGTCCACCAATTCTGAGCATCACCATCCACCCTTACTGAAGCACCACTCAACTTGCAGCTACAACTTGCACGACGCCACCATGACAATCCCATTAGATTTTGGTGCATGGTTGAGCAGCTATGTTACTCGACACTATGTTTGCTAAAATAACTGTGCCACCCTCGGGCATGCACTATATCACGACAGAAGATGTAAGTACAATTGGCAGCAGAGTGAAGGCACGATTTCTGTTTTTCTAACTATACTAAAGAAAAGCTCTGAACCTGAAAAAGGTCAAGCGAGACTGACGATGATGCTAAACATGGACATTGGTTCATGACGATGATGCTAAACATGGACATTGGTTCATGCTGACCAACGTCTATTTTCTCGATGTAGGGAGGGTCTATCTCCGGGTGGCGTCAACCATGGAAGGGTGCAGTCAACACAATGACGATAGAGGCAGCAACCTTATGAACTGGGTCGGTGGCGGAGGCACGAAGAGGGGGAGTCATAGGATAGAGTCGTCCCGCATGGAGGTGTACGCACAGAGAATGGAGAAGGAATGGATGCTATATAGTGGAAGTCGGGAAACGGGGCTTGTGTGGCTTGGCAATGAAGGAATCGACGTTGCGTGTTAGTGAAGGAGGTCGAGATAATCATCCGACGCATGTAGGGATCCAAACGGTTACTGATATATCCGTATCTGATCCGTCACTGTACCCGTTTTATACAGATTTTGACATTCGTATCCGTATCAGTTTTAAAATGGATACGAATATGGATATCATTTTGATATCTGTAAACATATGTATCCGTATATCCGTTTTCGTATATAAATATAGTCACAAATTTATTTATAACTATATGTAGCATAATTCTATACCTTCTTTTACCATATTTATATAATTTTTATCATACAAATACATTTAATAAATTTATATCATGTGTTTTCCATCCAATTTGTATATATTTAAGTTGTTTCTATAGAGTATTTGTAATATTACTCGTATGCGATCAGTATCCGTTTTACATCCGTATCTGTTTTTTTAAAGGATATGGTAAGATAATTTTAATATCCATAAATATCTGTATCCGCATCCGTATTCGTATTCAAAAATAGATAAAAATATGGTAGTACTTATATCCGTATCCGACCGTTTGCATCCCTAGACACGACATTTCACACCGCATGCAATTGAGACCATCAAGATAGGAAAGACATGTGTACATATTCGAGTGATGCCTAGTATCTTTGACGACTACCACGTCCATCTTTCTTCAAAAGCCAAATAAAAATACAATGGGCATACGTATTCAAATACATGATTATATCAAATTAAAATAAGTGATAAACAATAAATTGTGTACCCCTCGACTTAATATATAGTGCAAATTTTATTACGCAATATCCGTGGAGATGGCATGAACAGTGCCTACTCCACGGGCTTTCATATATTGTAAGATGTGGTTTTCATAACCATTGTTTTTTCCGATCTTGGGTTTCTTGATTAAAATAGCTACGCAGTTATAATTTTCCTATAACCAATCTTCGTACAAGGAACACCCCTTCATGTTCCATATGTTCAATACTTCTTGAAGAAATTAATGCAAGATGCTCAATAGTTGCAATCCTACGTATGCTATCATCAAGGGATATATTCTCTGTATATTTTTTATTTAGACAAAAAATTTAATTATACGTTACTATAATGGGGTAGAATAAATACATAGCGATCATTTTAGAGGATTTCCAGTCGTAGGTACATCAAAACGATCGGATACCCATCTGGACAGTGGAATTTATCCTACACAGAATGAACATTTATTGCATAAAATTCACATTTCTAAGTCTAATAGATCATGGACAAACTATGGTCACCAAATGGGAAAAGTAGATTAATTTCGAGTAAGTTATTTCATACACCGCATTAACAGTGAAACATTCTTCTTTATCACCTTCTTCTCATCGGATCTTCCCACATCGCCTTCATCATTTTGTCAAGAAGGGCTTCTTCACACTATATTACTATATTTCAACATATCTGAATCTAACCTGATATGTGATTCATTTATATTATATTCAACTTTTCTCCTAAATTCCTAAACAAGCATACACTTCCAATGCATAAAATAATTGTAACGTCCCATGCTTAGATCTTCCGGCCGTTAACAAGGAAAACCAGCTCCGGTGACTTATTGTGTTTGAGCCCAAATGGAACCTTTGATAACCACCCAAAATGCTTTAAGCTCAAGTTGTCAAATAGCAACCCCCCACTCTTATAACCCGCCATGAATGTAGTGAGTTTCCATTGCGCGACTATGTTTGGTGTTGTGGTGTTACAATCTCCCTCACTTATATTAGCAATGTCCTCGGTGCAACATGGTCCTTTACGTAGTTCCAGTGATAGTGGCGGTTGCACACTCCTGGCTTAGATCCCTTCGGGTAGCCCTTTCCATCATCAGAGGCATCTCACTCTGATACCATTTATAATGTGTCAGTTTTAGGTCATCGTCCTGTTAACAATGAATTCTGGCCATATAAAAAGAGCCTCCTTTGTACAAACATGTTCATTAAAGAAAATTCCATTAAAGAATAAAGAAAGAGCCTCCTTTGTACGTAGAAACTTGCCCTTTACAATCTATTTAAAGATTTTTTTCGATTTTCTACGGAGCTCAAACAAACTCCAATAGACTTAGTTCCAGTTAGATTAGTTCAATAAAATGTGAACAAAAATATAAAAGGGTAAATTACAAAAAAGTACTGATCTTTTAATGAATTTCCAAATTAGAGACCCATCTTTAGTTTGTAACAAATAAGGGACTTAACTATAACTTAACGTCTGAGTCCCCAACTGTGAATGTATGGCTCAATACATGACTTTATTTGACGAAATTACCCTTGTCCAATAGGGTTTTACTTTTCTGGACAGGGTTTTACTTTTCACTTTCTTCTTCCCGGAAAAACCGAACTCCCAACCTCCATGACTGTCATATCTTCCTCCTTCACGACCTGCCTTCTTTCCATCCTCGAATTCCTCTATGAGGCAAAAGCATCCCTCTCGGAGTGGGAACACGATGGCTCTTCGTACACCTCGCCGTGTGCTTGAGGCAAGAGCGAAGGAGCTTCTATCTCCTTCTCAAGCGACCCATCAGATACATCTATTTCTTTATTATCATTTGTACGAGCAGAGCAATGGAGGGATCCGTCTTAAGACGGTGACTGACAGTCCGCACCTTTGTCTTCTTCGTGCATAAGCTCGGTGAAGTCTGAGAATAGTAATTGGATCCTGTTACGGTCAATGGCTAGATCGAGAATGGGTATACAAGAGGGACAGTTGCTGGAGCCCCCTTGCGTCTTCGTTCTTCTGGCATTCAGGTCTCCGGCACATGGCAGAGGATCGACGCTTCAGGCAAGGTGGTCGGGAACTCCAATAAGCTCCTATCATAACGCTCCTCTAGGACCTGCAAATGGTGAAGATGGCTCCGGTTCTAAGAACTCGGCCAAGGTTTTATTGACGGAAGAGTGGTTCTCTAGATCTGGTGAGGGTGTAACAGGCAAATCCGAACACACACAGAGAGAATAACACAAGGACTGGTTTTGTTGTCAATTGCAATTATTCTATTGCTTTTGTGATGATACGAAACACATCAAAACGTTACATATTTATAGCATATGGGAGAGGGGCAGTTGCACCCGCTCATGCAACTGCATGGGAGCGGAGCAACTGCTCCCCTCACGTAACCGCAGCAGGTCGAAATGCCAACATTCTCCCCCTTAGACCTAGTGTGGTCTAAGGTCATGAACACCCAGTAAGTGTCGCGCCGACGCCAGCTTTGCCGCCGGTAATGCTTTTGTCAAAGCGTCCGCTCGCTTTTCCTCAGTCCGAACGAACTCAATTGTAATTTGTCCAGCTTCGACACATTCACGAATAAAGTGATAGCGTGTGTCGATGTGCTTGCTTCTTCCATGGAACACTGGATTTTTCATGAGGGAGATCGCCGACTTGTTGTCGACGTATAGCTTGACTGCTTTTGCTTCTGCCCCTGTTACTTCACCTAGCAACGCCCTTAGCCAGAGCGCGTGACAAGCTGCTGCTGTGGCTGCCATGAACTCAGCTTCGCATGACGACAATGCCACGGTCTTATGCTATTGTGAATTCCATGCAACCAGGCTGTTGTTGATGTAGAATGCCATCCCGCTAGTGCTCCGACGATCATTAACATCACCAGCCAAATCACTATCGGTGTAACCAATGATCTCCACTGCACCACTGCCTGCAGCAAATGTGAGCCCGTAGTCGATCGTACCTTTCAAGTACCTGAGGATTTGCTTCATGGCTTTGAAATGCATCATCGTCGGCCGCTCCATGAACCTACTCACTACGCCGACTGCATAAGATAAATCGGGTCTTGTGTGTAATAGGTATCGAAGACAACCAACAACACGACGATACTCTGTTGCGTCAACTGGATCTCCATCGGTGTCCTTATGAAGCTGCGATCTGGGCTCCATTGGAATGCAAGTTGAGTTGCACTCCATCATCCCAAACTGGGACAACACTTTCTTGGCATAAGATGCTTGCTTGATAGTGATGCCATTCTCACCTTGCGTTACTTCGATGCCAAGATAAAATGTGAGGAGACCGAGATCGCTCATCTCGAACTCCCCCATCATCTGTTGTTTGAACACCGCGATCTCCTTTGGATCTTCTCCTGTCACGACCAAATCATCGACGTAGACGCCGACAATGATACAATAGTGTCCTTTTCCTCTGCTGTACACCGCCTGATCTTTCGCACACCGTTTGAAGCCAAGTTTGTTCATGCTTCTGTCTAGACGCGTGTTCCATGCCCGAGGTGCCTGTCGAAGCCCGTAGAGTGCCTTGCTCAATCTGAGCACGAGATGTTCCTTTCCCTTCTTGATGTAGCCTTCTGGCTGGGCCACATACACCTCCTCCTCGAGGTCGCCATTCAGGAAAGCTGACTTGACGTCAAGGTGATGTACCTGCCACTGACGATCTGCAGCAAGAGCAAGTATAATACGTATTGTGTCGAGTCTTGCAACTGGTGCGAATACCTCCTCAAAGTCCACCCCTTTCCGTTGCACATATCCCTTTGCCACCAGCCGAGCTTTATGCTTGATCACCTCTCCTGCCGTGTTCTTCTTAAGCTTATACACCCACTTGAGCCCAATGACTCTGTGACCGGCTGGTAATATGGAAAGAGACCACGTCCCGTTCCTCTCGATGGCGTCTATCTCCTTAGCCATGGCATCCTCCCACTCCGGGTGGCCTGCTGCTTCCAAGTAGCAGGATGGCTCTTCGGTCTCAGCAAGCAACGCCTCGCCATCATCTTCAAATTCTTCCAGATTCACGCGTGGAGCATCACGCATGATGTCATCAATGTGCCTGTAGCGAGCATGCCCATTGTCACTGTCCATGTTGCTTCCCATCTGTGTTGTTGCTGGTCCACCAGAAACTCTCGTGGCTGACGATCCTGTCCACGGCAGCAACAAGGGTGAAGTTGGTAGTGTTGATGGTGACGCTACCGATCTCACTGGAGTGGATATCTCGTCTTCGTGCACCGTGGGCTCCTTACCGGCACGCCTTTCTGGCAGTGAAGATTGACAAAAACTTGTTGCGGGCTCTCCCGCAAAGCTGGTAGGTGTAGGCCCTCCTACACCCGGCGACACTACGGAGTCGACGAGCTCCTCCACGACGAACTCCGTGGATTCATTTACCCCTGCATCTGCATCCCATGACCAGACCACATTTTCTTCGAATACCACATCACGACTTACAATAATTCGCCCACTACGTGGATCATAAAGGCGATGTGCCTTGCTCCCTTCTTCCACGCCGAGATACACGGATGGAAAGCTCCGATCATCCAATTTCTTTGGATGTGGTGTCGTGTTCTTTGCATGCGCAGTGCACCCGAACACACGAAGGTGTGCTAGGTGCGGCTTCTTCCCCATCCATACTTGGAACGGAGTACGATCGCCCATAGCCTTCGTTGGTAGCCGGTTGAGAAGGTACACAGCGTGCCGAACTGCCTCCCCCCACATCCTACCGGGCACATTCATGCCCTTTAGGAGAGAGCGTGCCATGGCCATCACTGTTCTGTTACGACGCTCCACCACTCCATTTTGTTGTGGCGAGTATGGTGCCGTTAGGTGCCGCTGAATCCCCGCCTCCTCGCACATCTGCACGAATTTGCTAGAGAGAAACTCACCGCCGCGGTCTGATCTCAAGGTCTTGATACGTCATCCGGCTATGTTCTCGACCAGGGGCTTGAACTTCATGAAATTTTCAAGAACTTGGTTTTTGGATCTAAGCATATAGACCCACATCCAACGTGTGAAGTCATCAACAATTAGCATGAAATATTTGTTACCAGCCATTGTCGATGGGGTGATGGGTCCACATAGATCAATGTGGATTAGTTCGAGCGGCTTTTTCGCTCGATAGTTCGCCATCGTCGGGAATGACTGCCGGATCTGCTTCGCCACCAAGCATGCTTGACAAATCTGATTCGGGTGGACTATTAATGGCACTCCCGCCGCCATCTCCTTATCCACAAGCAACTTCATGGCCTGGAAATTGACGTGTCCGAGCCGAGCATGCCACAGCCATGCCGGATCATCAAGTTTTGTCATTAAACATACCGAATGCGCTATCTGGAGCTCGATGCGGTAGAGTCGGTTGGAGGTGCGCCTCACCTTCATGATCAACCGCTGGGCTATTTTGTCGAACACTTCGAGACTATCTCCATCCATTTCAACATGGTGGCCAACTTCGGTGAGTTGACCCAGACTGACCATATTGCAGCAAAGGCTTGGTATGTAGTAGACGTTCTCGAGTAGCCAATGATCGCCATTTTTGCAAGAGAAGCGGATAGATCCCTTCCCTTTGATCTGCACCGACGAGGCATCACCGAATTTGACTTGGTCGGTGATCGTCTCGTCTAGTTCTCTGAACTTGAGTCGATCACCCGTCATATGGTTGCTGGCACCATTATCTAGGTACCAGATATCACCTGCAGTCGCAACACCGTCAGCATGGAATAGCTTTGGCCATACCCTTTCCTCGTGCACAACCATCCCAGCATGTTGCGCCCTCGTCTCTGACGCCTCCTGCGTCGGTTCTTCATCTGATACTGTAACCAGCAATGCTAGTTCGACGTCCTCGGCTCTCGCCAGATGAGCCTCCTCCTTCTTCTTCTTTGGCGCATGGCACTGGTTAGCGTAGTGACCATACTCATTGCAGTTGAAGCATTTGATGTGGCTTTTGCCACGACCATTGTCGCCAGAGCTGCTCTCCCCGTCCTTGCGTGTCGATCCTCCACGCCCTCCTTTGCCGCGACCTCTGCCGCGTCCACGGCCTCCCTGGCCACGGTTACCGCTATCACCAGAAGATTTGTTCTTCTTGAACCGTGCCTCCCACTCTGCCTGAGAGAGAAGCACCTGACCCTCAGTGTTGCCGACGACACCTACTCCCTTCTTGCGTGTGCGCTCGTCGTAGGTCTTGAGTCGACCCACGGCCTCCTCGAACGGCATCTGGTTGAGATCGTAGAATTGCTCGATGCCGGCCACGATGCTGACGAACTTCTCCGGGACGGTGTCGAACAACTTCTTCACCATCGCCGCGTCATCTAGGATGGCTCCTAATGTTGTATACATGACGGACATGGTGGTGAGCTGCCCTGCGTACTGATCCAGGGACTCGCCGTCGGCCATACGCATGTCGTTGAATTCTGCCTTCAACGTCTGCAGGCGTGCGTTTCGTACTCGATCCGCACCGACGAACCTCGTCTTGAGGCAGTCCCACACCTCCTTGGCCGACTTCTTCTGTGCTACTTGCATGAGGAGATCTTCTGGAAGCGCCTGAAACAAGTGCGATTTTGCCTTCTTGTCCTTAACCGGGTCGACGACCGCCCCGGCCGCCGGCTCTATTGCTTCCCATATGTCTTGATCTTCCATCATTGCTTGTACTCGGATTGCCCAACTAGTGTAGTTGGTCGCCGAGAGTTGCGGGTAGATGATCCCCGTATTCATCCTTGCACCGCCCGTCATCATAATAGACATGGTGGATTACTCACTCCTCACGCTCTGATACCAGATTGTAACAGGCAAATCCGAACACACACAGAGAGAATAACACAAGGACTGGTTTTGTTGTCAATTGCAATTATTCTATTGCTTTTGTGATGATATGAAACACATCAAAACGTTACATATTTATAGCATATGGGAGAGGGGCAGTTGCACCCGCTCATGCAACTGCATGGGAGCGGAGCAACTGCTCCCCTCACGTAGCCGCAGCAGGTCGAAATGCCAACAGAGGGAAGGATAATGGGCTGATGCGATGGTGGGGTTGCCTGAGATTGAAGAGCAACGTTGGTATTAGAGAGACGAAGTGATGGTGTTTAGTCGATTAAGGCCACCACATGAACTGTACATATGTAGATGGTTTCTTGAGAAAGAACAAGGGATGAAGAAGAAACATAGATGGAAGAGGGGTATCTCCAGATGATATAACACATGGATGTTGAGCTCTCGTGCTCAGATCTTTGCCTCGAATTACCGGGCATCGGTGATGAAGTTAGAATGAAGCTCGGGTGCTTCGTTTTAGGTGGATAAAGAGCCTTCAGGATCCGATCCAACAAGGGTTCTTCCTCTCGTGATGTTCTCAGCGATTCAATATCCTGTCTTAGCAGATGATTCTATTTTGGGGTTCCATGGTGATACATATGGGAAAGGGACAACATGAGATCGGTGGATGTGCAACGTTCAGTGGAGATAAGGTAGGGTTGGGCATGGGCCGGGCTCGGGCCGGGTTCGCCTTGGCCCGGCCCAAGCCCATTTTAGAATATGGGCTAACGGGTCGGGCCTAGGCCCATTTTATTTTCAAAAATTAGGCCCAAGCCCAAACCCGGCCCAAATAAAATGGGTCGGGTTCGGGTCGGGCCGGCCCAATTTAACACCTATGTATACGAATATCATGTCTTCCATTTTTCTTGCATTTGTGTGGTTGTTTCTTATGCATGTGTGCATGTTTAAAACTATAAAGTATGCTAACTATTTTGTGATTTTAACATTAGTTGTATGTTGGAAATACAAATGTGGTAAAAATATGGCGACTTAAACCACCATTCAATTCACCATTACATATTCTATTGTAGATGCGGGCACTATGACCCAATACAAATTGGTTACTTACAGTTGTACATGCTGTAACACTTGAGGACACAGATTCCATTATTGCATATTAATGTAATAATCTTGTATATTAATGTAATAATATCCTCAATCCACTATTGGATATGATTATTAATGTATCTAAGCATTTATTCTACACTTGAATAAGGATAGTAAAGTTAGAACATGGTATTTGGAATGAACATGAATATAATTGATATAATTATACCGTACTGGATATAAATATACTTGCTTTAGAATGGATCGGGCTATCGGGCTAACTGGTTTGGGCCTTCTAAGGCCCAAACCCGGCCCGTTAATCAATATGGGCTCATTTTAGGGCCCACGGCCCACCCATTAAATTTCGGGTTCGGGTTTGGGTCGGGTTATACGGGTCGGGTTTTGGGCCGGGTCGGGCCGGCCCAGCCCAATGCCCAACCCTAAGATAAGGTGGCAGCATAGGTCTGCACCAGAGAAAAGGGGATGGTTTTGCATATTGGGAAGGGGATAAGGTACTTCAGTGGGTATGTAGAGGGCATGGTCGGGTCCGAAATGCCCGATCAGGGTATGGCTGGGAACAATTTCAGGGCAGAGCAGTCCGTCACGGATGGGAGGCATAGGATCTTTGGCTTTGTTTGGTTGAGGCTGGATTGTGAGAAAGTGAAAAGTAGAATTTTTTTGTGAGGGGTAATTTTGTCAAGTAAATTCGTGGATTGAACCGCCCATTGACGGTGTTGGGGACTGAAATATTAAGTCATACTTTAGTCTCCTTTTTGTTACAAACTAAAGATCAGCCCCTCATTTGGGAATTCGTGTAAATATCAATCCCTTTTTTGTAATTTACCCAATATAAAAATAAGTCAAAAATCAAGAGTCCATTTTTTCACAACCCGGTTGGAGGGTAGGCTCCGAAATGGGGAGGAAATAGCAAGAATGGCTGCGGAAGCCTTGAGGCTGATTGAAGACAACCACTAGAAGTACGACACTTCTTCTTCCTTGTATTAGTTATCATTTGTCCGGGAGCTAAAGAGTAGGAGTCTCAAAAAAGGAACCCGACTTGAACGCCCACTTGACCAATTTGCCATTAACCCATTGATTCCGATGAAGGTGGGAAATCTCTATTTCTCATTCACAAATCCATCCTTGTCTATGCTGCTCAATGCACAGCCCTTCCTATCTGATAGAAAAGTCTCCCATGATCCTGAACTGATCTTACGCAAATCCCAAGTTTGTCTATGAAGAGCTGATCTAATTGTATTAGTTTATATAATGTCTTTCTTCTGTGTCATACTAATTGATAGGGCCTCATTGATAAGTGCTACAAGATCTCGTGCATTGGAACCCACGGTTATGGGCCGAATCCGTTAGTATGGAACATTTGCTTTTCCAAGTGAAATCCCCTAGTATATGATCGAATGAAAAACGGCTTTCGTTGTTGTGGAATAAGATCGTATCTTAATGCATGTATTTCATTTCTTCGGAGCCGGGATCCAGGAATATGAGTCGAAGCAATAACAAGAATCTTTCTAGTGGAACATCTTTCATAATCCCTGGAGAGATAGTTCACTAATAGACCGAGGGATAAATAATTCGACTCATTCACATACAGATCATGAATGTTTGGAATCGCTTTTGTCTCAGGAGAAGGACGATCGGGAGGAGCTAATTCGAATCCTTCGGGTCAAATCAGAACATCCCCACATTCAAACCCCCTTTTTGACCATTAGCAAGAACTTGTTTCAGTTGCATATCATAAGGGATTCTAACAACAGCTTCAAATACTGTATCAGGAAGTACAGCTTGTGGAACTTCAATATCCACGGGTTTCTTAGCTAAATGGCAATTGGCGCATACAATTCGTCCAGTCGCTTCGCGTGGATTTTCATAACGAAAAAATGGGATACGCGTTTGAAATAGATGCCTGATATATTATCTATATCAAGACTTGAATATCAATGGTAATTATGCTAAACTTAAAACTATATATCTAGAGCATATGAGCTCCAATAAAACCGTGCTCATTTTTATATCCATGCATTATTTATCAAAAGGACTTGTCCTTCTCTCCTGTCTCAAGATCAAAGGCGATCCCATATATTGGTATACATACTATTCCACAAGAAGATGTATAACATACCTTATGTATACTAGCACAACTTCTAATCTGTACCACTGCATTCGGAACTTGTACCTAGTCCATGTTGAACATGTTTTGTTACATGCACTAGTGTATTAGTGTAGTGGGTCTACATAGAACCAAGATTTTAAAATTTGAGGTTCTCCCCTCTTCCCCTTTTTGTTCTTTTTGCTACCCATGTCATCCCTTAACTTTTTTAAAAGACATACATCCATAAAATTTAGAAATCCATCCATGTTAAACATGCATCGAATCAATTTCTAATGGTTGATGAAGATCGGTGATGGCTAGGGCCGGAGAGAAATGAGAGGAAGGTCAACCAACATGGGTTTTCTACATCGTATAGGAGGATCCTGTCTGTTGAAATCTAGAAACGAGGAAGTGAATCGATAAACAAGAAAGAATAAAACATCGAACACTCGAGATTTACGTGGAACCCTACTCCATCAGGAGTGAAATGAAACCATGGGAGATGACCTCAAAATGCCGGAACTTCTATTGAAGTTTCTCAATGAGTACAGATGGTGTGGGGATGCCTATATAGACCCATAGACATACTGAATTGCCACTACTCATCCGTTTGTGACTAGACATGAGTGGGGTAATTGGATCTTGGAGAGAGAAAGTTGCAGCTTGCAACAAAAGAAAATATACAACACATCTTCATACGATACATCTGACAAATATAGGGACAGAGACATCCTACTTAGACGAGGATAGAGACACCCGATTGAAGAATCATAGCTGGTAGAAGACCTCGCTCGAGAGCATGTTTGCGACTTTCAAGTCACCAGGAAAGAGCTTTTGTCGTGCCTATAGTACTTGTTATAATACCATGTCATGCTTGTAGAAGAGACGTGGAGTAGTAGTCGGGGATATAACCACCCCGATGAAGTAGTCGATGCTCAGTGAAGACCGTTGATAATAGTAATAGTATGGAGTGCCAATTGTTAGTAATGGACGGGCAGTAGAAGCCCTGTAGATATATCTCGGACAGAAAAACCTGTCCTGCCCTCGATCCTTTCTCCCATGCTTAATAGAAATAAGGAATATAGATCTCAATTGGGAAAAATAAAATGAAACATGCATTTTTTGTGTTTTTTGCACAAATCATTATTTTTTTTAGCCATTTACTCTTCCTTTTTTTGGCTATTCTTTTTTCTTTTTTTCGCACGACTTCTTTTTTGTACGATAGCTTTTTTTTTTAAATTATCATTTTTTTCAAGACGTTCATTTCATTTTTTCCTAGCTTTCCTCTTCTGTTTTTTTTTGAATCAACCACTTTCTTTGTTTGTTTTACTTCTAACAATACATGAGTTGGCCCATTGATTCTCTTTTTCTTTCTGCTACACCCCATCCCAATTGGGCTTAAAAACTCATAACCCTTCTCTCTCTCATTTTTTTAACTTCAACCCACTTTATGCCCGATACATTCATATTTTTTTCTGAATACAGAACAAAGCCCGATACATTTTAACTGCGCCTCTTCCTTTATTCCACGATTTTGGGAAGATATGGAGATTAGGCGTCGCTTCAATCAATGTTTTGGGAAGGCGTGGGGACTCATCATCACGTCATATATTTTGATCTTGGAGCCGTTTCTCAAAGATGACATAGGTCTTCATGATATATCCGGATAGTTGCTGCGCCTCCTTGAACCATTGCCTTGTTGTATGGACCATTGCTAATGATATAGCATATGTA
Source organism: Ottelia alismoides (assembly GCA_037367405.1). Lineage (NCBI taxonomy): Eukaryota > Viridiplantae > Streptophyta > Magnoliopsida > Alismatales > Hydrocharitaceae > Ottelia > Ottelia alismoides. The sequence goes on along the minus strand of JAZKJV010004933.1, from coordinate 617,692 downwards.
TACTATTCATCGCTAATTTCAATTATGAAAACTCATTTCACAACGAATAATATCGCTACTTATCCGTTGTTATTTTTTAAAATATCAATTAATCGTCACCATTTTTTAATTTAAAATTTAGCGACGATTAATTAGAAGTTTGAAAATAGCAACGAATAAGTGTCGCTATGAAAACTCATTTCACAACAGATGATATCGTCATTATATATTTAATAACGTCCTTTCAAAAAAATATTTAATAACGACTAATTTAGTAACAGATTTTAAAAAAGGTATAATCATAGTTCAATTTTGTTGTAGTGTAAACCAGGCTACTACGGGTTCGGGCTCAGCCCAGCCCGAGTTTGATAGTTCAGCAATACGAAAACTTGAGCCCAACCCACATATATATCGAGTCTGGGTGGGTTTCAGGTTTTTGTTGGTGGGGTTAGAGTCGATTTCGGGCCGACCCGACCCAATACTCCACCCTACTTGAGTTCTTTCTTCTCTTAATCTTCGACTAGAATTTCGTTGACTCGCTCTTTATGCGATAGCCTTGTTTCTATTTTTATATCGAATGCTCTTCTATTATCTCCAATCGTTCTTGACTTTAATTATTCGTCTTTAATTCTTCTTCCTCTACTTTTTTTATTAATGCTTCTTTGTCTTTCTTATGTGAATGAAAGAACAAACTTTTCCTTTCCTTTTTAACTTTATTAGCTAATTAGCACATTGTGTTAAAACGTTGGATTCTTCTACAAGATTACTATAAAGTAAAAAACTTATCACTATCACAATCTAAGTCACTATAGAACAAGATGACATAGCTTCCACAGGAAATGGAGTTTGAGATGCAATCAAAAATGACGGAAAATTATGATAAGAGAAAGCTGAACTTCAATCTCAAATATATCAAATATATGCTAGAGTGTGGAATCTGTTAAGAATAGCCAATTAAATGGTCGGATACTGATACAAATAAAGGTATGATCATATCCTTATCTATTTTAAAATTCGAATACGAATACAAATACCGATATTGACGGATGTGAAAAAAGTGTTACCATATCCTTAAAAACGAATACAAATGTAAACGAATACAAATCAGATACAAATAAGAGCATAAATATTTAATAAATTAACTAATATATATATGTTTAGATAATTTACACATAAAATAGATATAGCATATATAGTAATTTCTTAACAATTATATCAACAACGGTGAATGCAATCATATATTAATTGTTGTTAGGCATAGTTATAAATAAGTTTCTTACTACACTTATATACGAAAATGAATATACGAATATTAATATGAATATTAGTGAATGACAAATTGATATCCGTATCCGCAATCATTTTAAAACGAATACAATACGAATGTCAAACTATATATAAAACGAATAAGTTAGCAGATCGGATCAATGCGAATATATTCACATTCATTTTTGTCCCTATTTATCATTCATCTAATGAAATGCCATTGTTGCCTTTTGAACATGCATTTTAAGATATTCAACTAAACAAAAATTATTGTGTATATTTTATGATTAGTGTATATGTTATGATATTTGTTTGTTTTTTATTGCCTTATTTTCTTTAACAGATATTCGAGGTGGAGTCAAGATCGATTTATAGGTCAGGATGGTGGTATTGATCCTAATGCATAAATGAAAAAAACACCCTTAGTGTCGTTGATACCGTTCTTTTTATTTAGTAAGCATTTTTTTGGTCTTTAAGTGCTTAACTTCAAGTAGGATAGTTTGTAATGTAACTTTGAACTTTGGATTTTTTTTCTAATGTAACATCTTGGAATGTATTGTTTTAGAATGAATAGACAATTATGTGATGTTTGTAATATATTTTATTTGTGATTGAAGATAGACAAATATATTAGGGAAAAAATATTCATAATTTTAGAATAAAAAATATACAATATGTGGGTAGGCTTTCATAATTGCATCTATCAATGTCGATGTTCACACATCAGGCATGGAAGGTCTAGGTTAATGTTAAAGAACATCGAGTAAGATATACATCTAGGTCAACATTGGTGGACGTTAGATAAGACGTTGAGGCTTTCTCTCTTTTATTTATTTATTTCCTTTTTATGGCTTTTTTGTTTGCTTTGTGTTGCAAGGCTTAGGTACCGAGGATAGTTTCTTTGGGAGCCAAGCGGTTGAGGTACATAGAGATTAGTGTTCATCGCGAGCCGGTTGCTGAGGGGTAGCATGAGACAGATACGAGGAGCTGCATAGTCGCTTTTGTTTATCTTTTTTGTTTTCTTTGGTGAGAGAGGAAGGGACACTTGTCCATTTTTACTTATTGTATAAGGGGCCCATTATGGGCATCCTGGCTTGTACCCCACTTTTACATTCTTCTCGAGACCTATTTTGCCAAGAACAAGTGCACTTGGGAGACCTCACCGCAGTTTTGGCTTTCATTGCCTTTTTCTTTATTTTCTATGGTTTTATGTCAGTGTTTAGGTGTTTGATCTGGATTTAATTTCCTTGTTTGTACATATCGTAGGTTAATTAGACATAAGGCTACATAACCTAGATAAATAAAATCGGCTCTTCCTCGTGTAGAACTATTCATTCTTTCTAGGTTGCACATTTTCTTTTTTGATTTTCATGCATATAGGTTGGATTTATATTTTTGCATGGATCACTTTGCATGTAGAGTATGGGAAACATGTACGCATCTTCTATCCCTGCATGCCTTCATAGTTTTTCATACATTGCATTTTTATCTTCTCCCTTTGTTTTCCTTCACTTAGGATTATATAAAAAAATAAAAAATATAAAAAAATACGTTAGACGTTTCTTTTTAAAAATAAAAAAGATTTAAAAAAGTGATAACCTAAAATAAAATTGGGACTACTAGTTCTACTTGATCTTAAAATAAACGTAATGACTATCATTCACTGATTTAGGAGAGCAATACTCTCATTATTGCAGTTACCTACCTCCAGACAAAGCAGGTGAGGACATAGACCTGAGGATTAGAGCCAAAAATCCCTGGACTTGTTCCTTAGGAACTCGTATATTACCTTTCGCTACACAATCGAGTTGCAAGAACTTGCCTCCGACCATAGAGAGTCATTTTGGTTTCGCTTCACATTTCTCGTTGGGTCTGATATAACTCGACAACCCAAGCAAATGGTTCCACTGTTTGGGGGAGTGTCAGGGTGTACGCTGGGAGATAGGGCGACACTACTTATGAGTCTAATAAAAATTACTGCTTGAATCGCCTAACTCTAAAATAGAAAATATAATGTCCAAGCTTTTACGATCTTCATTGAGTTGAGTAGATGAATTGAGGGTTTGGGTTGTGTTTGTTTGAAATTTGTTTTGTGATCTATTACGATCTTTTCTAAGGTTCTAGCAGTTGAGTCAGTCGTCTTCCGAATCTCGTTGGTTGTTTTTAGTTTATTTCTTGTTCACTTTTCACCCTTTTTGAGTCATGATGATGGGAAGGTAATCACTTTGGTCGGCTCTTGTTGCCCCTCTGATGAATCTCCATTTCATCACCTTTATTTTATCATTTTGTCCTTAAAAACCCTAGTAACTGCATGTAAATACCTCTAATTATCATAAATTAACATTCATGCATGATTGTACAAATTGTGTATAAAATACTATTTTTAATTCTAAAATTATAGAATAAAGAAAACAAAAGAAAAGAAAAAGAATAAAATAGCAAAGATATTTTATGACCCTAAACCCAGAGACCTAGGAATCTCGATAACTAGGTCGACAAGGAATGAAGTAGGGGGAGATAAGGGCCATTAATTCAATAAAAATCTTTTTCAATAATTCATTATTCATGCTTTTTGGGACCTATTTTTTTTACACTTTTTATATCTCAAACAAAGAAACTTTGCACATGAAACTTATAGATAATAAAATATAGAAAAATAAAAAATTTATTTCATACAAAAAAATAAAGAGTAAAAGTTATAATATGAATAAAATTCTAAAATCCCAACTCCTCAGACCCATATCTCTCAAATAAAAATTTAAAACATATCAAAATCACCTTTAATTGTATATAACTTTTAATAAGATATTTAATGAAGTTGGTTTCATATTTATTGGAGCTAAGATGTGAAAATTAGATTTTGGACCCCTATTGTACAACATACCCGATTAAAATATTCATTTTATTTATTCTTTATTATTTTTATATTTTTTTATTTTTATAATTTTTTAAACATTATTTAAAATATATTTACATATTAAAAATAAAAAAAACATAAAGAAAACACAAAAATAAAATATGTACATAAAACACATAGATGAAATATCTATACTTATACCTATGTGTTTAATATCTTATTTATTTAAGTGTATATAGTACATCATAAAAATACAATAAAAATATATTTATGTATCTAAAAATAAGTCATAAATTTATAAAATAATAAAATAAACTAATAAAATCAAAAATACAAAAGAAAAATAGAATATCTAAAACATAGATAAATATACCTATAAATTATCCTTAAAAAGTAGCTCGTAATTATATAACTCTAAAAAATAAATAAAAATCATAATAAAATGAGTTAAAAAATAATAAATATTTTTATTTTATAACCTAATATTAATAAAATCATCTCTTACGAATTTCATAATAATTTTGCCTTGCCCTTTTTCTGGTTGGTCCAAGTGGACCAACCAGGGGGAGTCAAGAGTTGACCCTGGTCAACTCTTCTCCCCAGGCCCGCGACTTGTCAAAACATATGTTTTGACCCTTCTTCTCACTTTTTTCCAAGTCGATCTGAGCATCGACTTGGTTGATCCCTTCTGCGCTTTTGAACCTCGTTTGTTTGTGATTCACATACATGTGATTCCTCGTCGAGTGGATCACTGTTGTGCTTGGCACACCTCATTCTTGGACCCTTCGCTACCATCTGTATAATATCACACCTTCGTCCAAACTTTGCCCCTTGATCCCTCTTCTACCATCTAACCCTAGTTCTAAGGCTACCTCCATCATCCTGGTGACAACAGGAAGACTTGGGGGGTCTTCTCTTGGAGTTTGGTGTTGAATCGAGATCGGTCCAGCTCTTTCGCCATCGCTACTCGGAGCTTGCTTCAGGTACACCTCCGGTGAGCTTCGTTCATCTTTTCGCAGCTTTTTAATTCCTTATCGTAATATTAGCTTAGGTCTGCATTTAATTTTATTCAACTTCATTTCATTAAAAAAAATAAATCGAAAATTTTACCTCGTTGGAGTTCCAACTCCGCACCCCTCCATCTTCTGTCTTCGACTACTCCGCTCCACTTCCGCCTTACTTGATGCCCTCACCCTCCTACTCATAGCCTTCTGATCATTTGGACCATCCATATACACTGGGATCTTGCACAGATCCAACGATTGAGTCTCCTTCTGTCATCCTTCGCTGGAAACTCTCGTATCGAGTCATCTTCATACCATTTCGACCCACAAGGCTATCCACAGCTTCGCATTTTGGCCTTAACTAACCCCATGCAGGAGAGGAGCCAGAACAGAGGCTCATCGGGCCTCACCGAGCTGTAGGAGACCTCCCGGTCAACCTTCACCGCTAGTCAATACTGGAGCCCCTCGGGGCATTTTGAAGAATCAAATCGGCAAGGACAGACCCTGGGAAGGTTTTGTATCATCGAAAGGGAGGTTGGAGCTTAGAGCGTTGAGATTTTGAGAATCCAAAATCATCAAGGCTGTGTTCTTGCGTTGTTCTTCCTCCTCACTTCAAAACACATCGATCTCTCCCTCGTTCTTCCAGCGCAGCAACGACCGTCCGATTGCAGAAGATTAGAACCTTGACCGCCCTTCAGTGATCTAGTCTTAGCCGTTGTCTGCAAACCAACATCGGGTGTTCCTGTGGTGATGCATGGCATTAAGTGATTAGATCCAACTATTGGCTCGCACCCTCTGGGGTATTTTGCGAACATAGCCTCACATGTTTTTTGTATTTAAAGTTTAGTATTTAAACTTTCATATGTCGTTATTTATATTTTGTAAAATTTGTGAAACACACCCCATACGTTCAATATTTGCAAATAGGTCCTCGGCCACATCACCTCTCGTGCCTGTGCGTATGAGGTGCGAGCATTTTGTAGAGGACCCCTTATGGTTCTTGGTATTTGTTTTTAGTTCAAGAAATTTAAATGCACGTTGTTTATTTTTACGAAAATTGCAAGTTGGTGCCTGGACTTTATTTTATTTACAAAAATGTCCATGTTAGTAATGTAGTTTCACTTCATTGTCTCTAATTATTTTAATTAGCTATTGTTCTCTAAAAAATCCCCAAAAATAGGATTAAGTGCCTCTTGCATTGAAGTTTGTCTCTATATTTTTGGATTCCGATTTCTAGCATTTTTTCTATTTTATAAAAATAAAAATATCCTATTTATTCCATGCCCACAGTAGAAAATATATAAAATATATAAAATATCTTCGAAAAATTCCAAAAAAATATTTCTTATCTATCTATTTTACAACTTCAGACCAATTTTTTTAAAAATCTAAAAGGAAAACTCTTAAAAATTGAAAAACACTAAAATACTTTATAAAAATCTATAAAATTCCTAAAAATATAAAAAATGTGTATTCTGTTTTAGTTTTATTATTATTATTATATTAACACTAATTTAGAGAAGTTTTGATATTATTTGGTATTTTTCATTTACATTTTAATTTCAGATGTTTATTTTATCCCTGATTTAGGGTATTTTTAACTTTAAAATATATAAAAATTAGTGGAATTTTCTGAAAAATCATGAAATTTTGTAAAAAAATGCTAAAAACCCAAAAATAGTTTATTCCTTCATTTTTACCATCTTTATTATTAGTTACATCTAATGTAGTTCACTTTGTATATATACTCTTATATATAAAAAAATAAAAGCATAAAAAGAAAATATAAAACAAAAAATTAAAAATAAAATACAAAAATACAAAACAAAATCAAATAAAAAATACAAAATAAAAAACCCACAAAAATCGAAGTTTGGCTAAGTGTTGGATAGATAAATTGTGCTTTGATTTTTCATCTTGCATGCTCTACTCCATTGCTTCCCGTGTTCGACCGCTACTTGCTTTCCACTATACCTTCTTACTAGGGTATAATAAATTTTAACTCATGCTCTTAATTACTTTATTATATGTATGGGTTAATTGTTGAAATCGCGGGAAGAATGTAGTAGTCGTTGTAGCCACGACATACAATATTTAAATGGTGTTTAATGTGTTTATTCTACATACAATATTGTTGTTTTCCCATGGAATTTTTATCTGTTTCATTTAATATGATATATTAGATTATTCATTCCTTATTAGTTAGCTTCAATGTAGATGATGTAATACATACATGGATAATTTGTATCTTGTATATTCAATCACTATCTCAAGTATGATTTTCGACAATCTATTTAAACACATATAGTGGTTTAGAGCAGGTAGTATAGGTTCGATAGGGTTTCAAAACCCCGACATACCTGTATAATTTTTTTTGTAGTTCAGTCTTGGGCGAGCATGGGTGCTTGCCCACCGCAAGCTCACGCACTCACCCAATGGTGACTGCAAGTTCAGTTAAGATGGGTATGAATGAGCACATGAGCGAGCACAATGTTCTCATCCTTGATCACAAGCGACAACTAAGAGTGCATGAGTGCTTGCGCATTTGATCATGCGTTTGGCTGTGTAGCATGCACAGGTTGAGCGAGCACATGTGCTTGTCCCCTCCTCTAGAGAACAATTTACGATTACATGGAGAGCACTTGACATAGATAAACGTGCTCATCGATACTATGATTTTTTTGTAGTGAGACGGTGATTTTGTGCTTAAGCAGGGAGACATGATCGATGAGGATAGACGGGCGACAGTCGGGGATAGGATTAGGGCTAGAATGATCGGGGAAAAAATAATAGGTTAGAGGCGTGGAACCATGGATTTAGGAAGTTATAACTAATTGGGTAGCAGAGATGGAGATAGGATCTGGTAAGTGGTTAGGATTCTGATCAAAGAAGGGATAATCAGAGAGCGAAAGAGGATGAGAATGGAGAGGGAGGTTGATCATAGATCGATAGCGGAGAATAGTGGTGGCGCAGCGAGTTGGACAGAGTTGCGATCAATGATGCGATAGGTTGAATGTGAGAAGCATCGGTCATTCGATCACACTTGATTTAATGTTTGGGAGCGATCGTGTGCATCACACGTGATGGGTGTTGAGAAGAGGGGGGTGTTGGATCCCCCTGATCCAATGGTAGAGAGTGCTAATGTGCATGATGTGTGAGTAGAGCTGAGAGGGTGCATGGCTATGGATTGTCGTTGGATCAAAGTCAATACAATAGCTAAGATCGAGGAATAAGATGATAATAGGGTTGACCCACGGTGAGTGCGGTTTGATTGTGCAGATGATGTGGTCTAGTGGGGTGATGCCATGTGGATCTTGACCATTGACGACAATCAGACTTTAACTAGTGCAGAAAAAATGAATATAAAATAGTAGAGGACCTCAAATAAAAAAATGATCATAATGAAAATATAGATCTAAATACACCAATGTTAATGAAGGACTCAAATTTGAATGGAACTAATTGTGCAAGATATGATTTTATGTTGATATTTTATGTATATGAAATATCCTCTTTTTTGTTTTGTGATTTTTATTTGATTTTTTGTGGATGAATAATGTATGCGAAAATCAAATATGATGTGGAATAACATAATTGATACAAATGCAACTTTTTAAAGATTTTATGAGTTACAAATAATTAGAAAATGTGATATATATATAGATGAATCGGTCAGTGTGCTCAAGTCAGGATATATTGTTTCCTCTGCTTTTCTGACTTTTTCAGATTCCAATTTTTATGTAATTAGTTAAACCATAAAATAAAATAAGGAAATGTAAAAGTAATAATGTGAAGTCCGGCCCACGGATCTGAGCTACATGTTTACACATCACTCGCAGTAATACATTTGCTACCGATCGCATTTGTTACCGATCACATTAGGTTACTGACATTTAGGGGAGATTTTTCGCATCTCGAAATGACATTCACATTGTAACAATCAACCACATAAATAATAATATGTCACCAAATTCACATTTCATTAATTTCCATATACGTTGCATGTAACAAAAGAAACCACAATATGTACATATACCCCAAAATATATAAGAGGAAAAAAGGATTTACATTATCTGAATAAAACAACAACATATGTACCGATGAGAGAAAATAGCGGAGGCTCAAGATCACTAGTCACTCTACTGCGATACATGTGCTTTGCCTGCCATATATGCAAGGGACAAAAGAATGTCAATAATTATTGAATACAATCCAGCATACACACACACACACACACAGATATATATATATATATATATATATATATATATATATATATATATATATATAACATGTATTCAATGGCTTCAAAAGAAAGCAAGTAGATAAGTAATGAAATTTAAATTGAACAAGCTACTTACATGAAAATTTTATTTTCAAGCTATTATGTATGTAAATCCTCAGATCACCCATCACTCCATAACTTTTTGTATATAATAATTTCATGATTTAATTAATGACTGTAAGTAGGTTATTATCTTTTTATCACTTAGAGATCATGTTGATGGATCTTGCTGTTGAGGATGATGAGTCTCTAATATGACCTGATTTTTGTTTAATTTCTCAAGTCTAGTGGATAGTCTATAGTCTGAGTGTTACCTCACACTATGACTATGAGACGTGAAGAATACCTTAGGACTGAGGTGCCTCCGTAGGCATGCGATGGGGTATAACACATCCTAACTATGTTCCCAGGACATACACTAGCTTTTCCTAACATTTGTAGTAGTAGATCTAAATTCTAATTAAATGTCGAAGATTGATGATGATTGATGATTTTCTACCTCATGCTCACTATAACCAATCTCATTTGTAACCAAACTCAAATGTAACTAACTTAGTTGTAACCAACTCAACTATATCCAAATTAACTGTAACCAAACTATCAACTCTGATACATTGCCGAGCCTATTGGCGGAATGATAATCAAAACTCAAGCGATAAAGAAGTCTCATAAGATACTCTTCCGTCTCTCTCTCTTGTGGTCCAGTAGTGGGATATTCCTACTCCAAAACTACTTCTCTGAGACGGGTGGGACCCTCTAGAATAGTCACTCCAAAAACCGACCCGACCGGTATGGACTAACGAGCTCGTAAGAAAAACTAAAATCGAGGGCCTTCTAGCTTAGGTACCCTAAATCAGAGGGTTTGCAGAACTAGTCAAAAACCTAGATCCCAATGAAGCGTAAAAACACTGCGAACTCGCGTAAAAACCGTACAAAGAATTGGGATCCTAGACCTGCACACATGGCGACTTCCGTCCTAACTGGGCTTCCTATCCTTCCTCAACCTGAGGGTCACCGTGCACTCGCATAATCAGGTGTAAGAGTCACCATGACCGGCACTATTTTCTTTCATCACTAATTTTAAGGGATATATCAATATTTTCCAACTCAGCCTGCCATGTTTGTTAGATTACTAGTTCTGAGAATTTCTAACTAGTCATATTTAAATTACATGTTCCAAGTATATTGATACAATATTTCTTATGTATCTATATAAACTACATAAATGGAAGATACGCTAGTCGCAAGCTATATTTGAATGACAACGATGCCTCTACACATATTTACCAATAAAATTGTTGTTTTTTTATATCAATATAAATAATTGGAAGATGTGCTACTTGAATGTCTTTGAAGATTCCTTTACACCTAGATCTCTATTACACGGGCAGTCATCTAGTTTTTAGAAGATCTTGTATCCAGCTTACTGGACCGGGTGAAAGGGAAATACATTGAGCTTAACTGTGATCTTAGGTGATAAAACAATACAAAGTAGAGAATAAAATAAAACCAGCAATGTATAAGCAAAAGTGGGCCATCTTAACTGGAGTGAATTCTCACAATGTTAGCAGTTGGATATGCCCCCCTCTTTTTTTCTTTTTCTTTTTTGATTAAAGGTGAGAAACAAAACAAAATAATTTGTAAGTTACATTTTTTAATACATAAATCTGACCACTCTATCTACTAAATACCCTTTAGAAGCAACTCTTCATATTTAATACATAAATCCGACCACTATGTTTACTGAATAACTATTAGAAGTAATTATTCATATATCTACCAGCAAAAATTCATGTGATCTGAATAATATATGCCTCAAATTAGAATTTCTAGTCCAGAAATTGACATAAAATAAAACAAGCCCAAAGCATCAAGAGCTCCATCGTTACGTTGTCCTAGCGTATTAAGGATTATCACTACAAAACCGTAACCCAAATTTGCATATGCATAGTTTCACATTAAAGAAATTTGTATATTTTGAAAGGGAGTTTACGGAGTACCTCTTTTTCTTATTCATATTAAAATATTTTAAGAGGGTGCAAAGCAACACAGATATAAAGTCTCTACCCAACAATAGAATTGATGGATATTGGATCTACATGGAGGGCAGGAATGGAGGATTAAACTTGTACATGCATGGCAACAACAAAAGATTAGGATTGTACCTAAGAATTGCCCCGATTTGGAGGAATATGCCGGACATGTGATAATTAGTTAAAGGAACAAATATGACTACTTTGGACAAAACACAATTATTTTAAAAGTAGTGACGAAAATTGGTTTGAATCAAGACCAAAACCATATAAAATCTCAATTATCATCTTTTAAATCTATAACTAAAAGCCAAGGATTTCATGTAAGCATCCCCAATTTCTCATCTCTTGGAACCTAAGATTAAGAGTTAAAATTCTGAGACTTGAATTTGAATTGAAATTTCAATAAGAGGTGGGGAAATGATTATACGTACATGGATCAAAGAGGAAGAATATGATTGTACTTTTGAGATCTTCAATTTGGAGATGAATTTGGCATGCAGCAGCTTCCTGAAAGACAACGAGGAGCAGCTTCAGATGTTGAACTTCTTGTAAAAGTTTCACCTCCAACTGCTCAGACAATAGCTGAATTAGAAGGAGAAGTGGGTGGAGTTGTTGGAGCAGCTTCAGCCGAAGACTTGGAGGAGGAAGGCTCCTTCGACTGGGATTTTGAAGTGTTTTAGGGAAATAAAAAGGGGCTTGATGGTGTTATAATCAAGGAAGAGAGACTCATTTGTTTGACAAATGTAAGAGAAAGAAGGAAGCCAAATGGGAAGGAAAGAATGAGCTATTGTACTGTGCAGCTGTTTGCTGCACAGTACTGTAGAAAATTTAAAAATTTTAAACCCATTTTATCTCTCACTTATTTGAGATATCAAAGTCCCTGTTTTACACATCGAGTGTCGGATTTAAGTGCACAATATTTTGTTTTGTCCGTTTCTGAACGATGATTAATATGAATATAATATTCGTATAGTTTGGATTAGGTATGGATTCTCGAAATTCTCAAGATAGGGTCTTGGTTTGTGACTAAATTTTGTGGTTTTAAAATATCAAATGACTCAATTTACAAATTATCGATTTTATTGGTCTTATTTTGTCGAATTGTATTTTTGGATGGTCTCGATTTGTTTTGCGGGTTTCGAATTTGTGTCGTGGCTTTTTCGATGGCACGCTTTATGATGCAATCAACTTTTTATCGATTGATCCCAAATGACTTTTGATTTATGGTCTATTAATCGATTTAGATCATTTAATATTAATCGATAATTTTATCAGATCAAATGGACTCTAATCGGGTTGGATTCGGGTGTATTCGGATCCAGATGTCACAAATAAATAAAAAAGAGTTACATATGTGCATGAAACAATAGGTCAAAGTCAGTGAATATATATAATTTACAGTTAGGTCTCAAACTCATATTTCACAATTAAAATTCAATTCTTTTGAATATAATCTTGATTTGTAGATAATCGAATGTACACTAGTTCAAAATGTGAATAGAGTGAAATTGGATACTTTATGTGAGAGATCATCGTTTGTAGCTTTTTATCCTGAAATTAGGGTTTGGATTTATTTCAGATATGTACAAGTTAGTATTTTTAGGAATTTTCTTTTATTAAGGTTAGTGATATGTATGCAATGGAGTCAGTTTCCTATCAATTGGAGTTAGCGTGAATTAATTATAAATAGGCGAAGCTAGGTGAAAATGCACAAATGATCATGAATGCCAAATGCAATGCTAATTCATGCAAATTATTTACAAATGCATGAATGTTACTTTTGTGATATAAACATGTGAATGAGACTAATTTTTTAAGACGAAGCTCTATTTTCAACTAACTCGAGTGATTGAATCACATATTCATCATCTTCCTCCTCTCAATCCTTCTCTCCTCTCCTTGATATATCTCTTCTCATTTATTTTCTTTGTAATTCGATGCTGATGTTATGATTTGATCTCTGATCATACCATATCGATCTATTTCTTCTTCTCCACAATCTCTTCCAACTTCAATGACCTCACATCCTTACGGATCTGGGTCCGATCCCTTCATCCTATACATTTGGGATCAATCCACCAACTTTCCACCAATTTTTGCTATGAAATCCCTTCATCATCAGAGCTATCTGTGGATTCATCGTCCTCGTATGGGGCATCGTTGATCACACATCATGTAGAGATACAACATCCTCTTCTACATGCGATGAGTACCTGGGGTCTACAGATCCAAGCACACATGACAAGACATGCCCGGAGCAACATATTGGATTTTTAGCCCAATGAGAATCGCATCATCATTGATCCGAGCAGATCAACACTGTTTGATTTGAAGACCATTGTCTGGAGGATGATTAGATTCTGATCTATCAGAGCTGTTAACGTGATATGAAGATTCACGAACATCGGGAGTACATCTTGAAGAGCATCTGGAAGCAAGGATTCATGCTGCATCATCTGGAGCTTCTTTGAGGGAACCACCGTCTGCATATCAAAATTTGGGGAAGAACAACGACACCTCCAGATCGAGTAGCAGTCGTTGATCCGCAACGCCATCCAACGTATATGAGCACGACACATGGAGAGACTAGAACCATAAGATCAAATCGACCATCGAATTCGAGCCACATATCGCCCACCACATAGGCGATCACGTGCGATTCACGTGATTTCCCATATTTCGGGCCTTTTTACAATTAAGCCTCCTAAACATTTCATTACTTGTATAATAGTCTAGCTACGAGTGAATCACATGATCCACACATGATCATTGGATATTTACAGGTCTCCACCTCGGATTTAGTGTTATTCGCTGACAGGTACGGGGTGCGCTCAGGCACGTGAACGTGCATGTGATCTCTGATTTTTTTGCACATATATACCCCAGATTTTATTAATATTCACATACAGGTCCTGTACAGGTTCTACACGAGACCTAATCACATGGCCCTAGGATTTTTGCACCAAAAAACCCTCTAGCTTTTCACAATTCCTTGCGTACCCCTAAAGTTTCTGTATATTACAAAATAAACCCCTATATAATATATTAAATAAGAATATTCCATAAAAATTTGTATAAATAAAATACCTCAAATAAAATCAAATAAAATAGCTATAAAAATAAACAAAATACTATATACATTATACTTCATATTTTACAAAATTACAATCTTTTCTATTTTTCAAAACTAAACAAAAAACAATATATAAAAAATACAAACTTCTAAAATACTTACAAAATACAAATACAGTTCCAAAAAATTCATAATAATTATATTACATAAATTAATTTATTCTAAACAATAAATTAAAAATAAATTAAAAATCAAATATTACAATCCTTAAAAATCTAAATATGCATCAAACCGTCTAAAACGTAGAACTAGTTCATAAAAATCCCAAAATACATACAATACATTATTTGAAATGTATTTACATGTTCTTTACCATAAAAATAAAATTTAAAAATTTTACTATTGTTTAGTATTTTAAAATTCAAAATACCTCATAGTTTTACTTGTGCACATTATTTTCAAATTTAAAATAATTTAAAATCCATTAAAATTCTAAAAATCTTACAAAAAAATAAAAACAAGAAAATAAATATGAAACATAAAAACATTAAATATAAAATCAAATACAAAAATATAAACCAATACATATACTTCTTTTGCTTATAGGTATATAAAACAACTTAAAAACAATACAAGAGTTAAACCAAATATCAACAGATAAAATCAATTAAAAATCACTAAATATTCACTAAACCACAATTCCTTAGTCTACTCTATTAATCTACCGTAGTTTATACAATTTGTCTCCCTGAGTTCGACACTCACGTACTTTACTTATACACAAATTTAGAAGTCTAAAAAATAAAAAGAACAAATCTTTTTTCTACAAATCTTGTTTGGTCGACACAACGTGTTGTTTAGCCCTTTACACAACATACCTATAGATATTTCATTGGGCCGTGTAGATTAAAATTAAGGATTGCCTAAGTTAGTAATTCAGGTATTTGGAGGGCAGGGTGGAACATCTTCAATACATCATTTAACCCAAAAATTAAATAAAAATCATGATTTAAGTCTAATCCGACCCAAAATCCAAATAACTCAACTCATTTCAATCATTTTTAAACGGTATTTTTAAACGGTTTGAGTGAGATATTTGGGTGGACTCGAATAATGCCCATCTATAGTGTCGTCACCCACCCAGATTTTTACCCCCTTTTCAGCAAATAAAGCATTTTCTACATTGGGGTCCAGTAAGCACAAGTGTACGAGATAAAAATCCAATATATATATTTTTTGCAACTTTGCTACGAGAAACTTTTGCTACCTACAAAAATTTAACTGTCTTATTTATCATGCATGAGTATCTATAACATACTTGTTAGATCAGATTTAGTTAGAAAATGAATATCCAGAAATGTTATAATCATATTTTACAAATCTTGTGGTTGGTCCTGTATACTAAAATCCTACGTGATAGCCAATAATGCCATCTTGTAGCAGACGTGAACTCCTTTGGACGTTAGCATGTGGGTTTTTGTCTGGATTCGTACCATTTATCTAAAAAATGTATCCTTTATTCATAACATATAAAGTCGTCAGATTCTCTTTCCCATTGCGAGATTTGCGTCTCGTCGCGTGATAGACCCAGCAGAGGATGGAATCGGATTTTCTGCTGTAACAAAAGTAAATTTAATGCAGAGCTCTTGAAATTTTATGTTTTTCTATTACCATTCCAAATCTATAGATTGAATTTTAGATTAATGATCTATATATCTGCCATTTTTTGTTGTGTCTTTTTAAATAAAATTTAAATTGCTTGAATATTGACCAGATTTTTTAAACATTAAGATAAAATAGCAAACAAGAGCATTGATTTAAATTCATACTGATTGGATTTTGTAATGGAAATCAAAAAAAAAATTACGAGGATTACAGGATACACTTCCGGATACAGACTAGAAGGTTGAGAAGCTCGACATCATCCAATTAAGAACCTTTATTAACAGGCAACGGTAAATCAACACTGCATCTGCATGCCTAATTATAGCAAAGCAACAACTACTCGTACTTTAACTGCCACTTGCATGCGCACACTGCTTACTACACCCACAGCCACAGCTCAACACACTCAACACGCAAACACAACTAAGCCTATCAGCTAAGCGCCGGGCACTGGTAGTCCGACGGCACGTACTTCCCGCAGTCTACCAGCAGCTGCAGCGCCACGGGCAGCACCAAGTTCAAGTTGAGCAGCTTCGCCCTTATGGTGGTGCAAAGGCACGCAGCCGCGTCGAGGTCAGCCAGGCCACCCAGCAGCGGGCAGCACTCATCTGTTGCGCTCCTTCCGATGATTATGTGCACGAGCCCACCAAGCAAATCGACGCATCCGCCCAACTTCAGCGCGTCGATCGGGCACTTCTTCGGCTCAGGAGTAGACGGCGGGGTATCACACGGGGGCGGTGGAGGGGGAGGGCATGGGATGGGCGATGGAGTTACCGGTGGAGGGGGGCAGTTGTTGGGAGGAGGAGGAGGAGGTGAGTATACCGGCGGGGGAGGAGGTGGAGACAGTGGATTTGGAGGTGGGGGAGGTGGGGGTGAGTGTACTGGAGGTGGAGGGGGAGGTGAGTGTGCTGGAGGTGGAGGAGGAGGTGAGTGTGCTGGAGGTGGGGGACGTGAGGGTGAGGGTACCGGAGGTGGTGGAGGAGGTGAGTATACCGGAGGTGGCGGAGGGGGAGAGTGTACCGGAGGTGGAGGGGGAGGTGAGTGTGTAGGAGGGTGGGGGAGGAGGTGAGTGTGCCGGAGGTGGAGGGGGAGGTGAGTGTGTATGAGGTGGAGGAGGGGGGGAGTGTACCGGAGGTGGAGGAGGGGGTGAGTATACCGGAGGTGGAGGTGGGGGTGGGTATTTGGGAGGAGGTGGAGGTGGCGGCGAGTGCTTGGGAGGAGGGGGAGGTGAGTGTTTCGGAGGAGGGGGAGGTGGTGGCGAGTGCTTGGGAGGAGGCGGAGGGGGAGGTGAGTGTTTCGGAGGAGGGGGAGGTGGTGGCGAGTGCTTGGGAGGAGGGGGAGGGGGAGGTGAGTGTTTCGGAGGAGGCGGTGGTGGTGGAGAGTGTTTGGGTGGAGGTGGAGGTGGTGGTGAATGTTTCGGAGGAGGGGGTGGTGGTGGAGAGTGCGTGGGTGGTGGAGGAGGTGGAGAGTGTTTAGGGGGAGGTGGAGGAGGTGGAGAGTGCTTGGGTGGAGGTGGAGGAGGTGGTGAGTGCTTGGGAGGAGGTGGTGGGAAATGAGTGCTGCAGGGATCAGGAGGGGGAGGGGGAGGTGGGGAAGGGGTGGTGCAAGGTGGTTTGACGACTGGAGGAGGTGGAGGACGGTGAGGAGGGATGGGGTAAGGGCAGTATGGACAGGCAAGGGAAGGAGGGAGGAGGGTTCCCAAGTAGAAGAGGAGGAGGAGGACCGGAGAAAGACGGGGTGGTTTGGACATCCTCTCGGACAAGGAGAGGAGGCCTTGGGAGAGGAGGGATGTCGACTATAGTAAGCAGTGCATGGGATGGGAGGGAAGGGGGCACGATGGATTGCTTTATATAGTGGAGAACCTTTGAGGAGTACCGGATGCTTCCTTTTTTTTACAACAAATATATCTGTTCGTAGAGGAGACCAAATTATATATGTATAGTAAGTTTCGTATAGGAATAGATACTCGGAACATCACGGGAGTACAGAATACAATGCAGCTTTTGCTGCAATTTCAAAAATATATATTGAATAAGCCCACGAAGGTGAAACTGGAGTCGGGGTTAGCCTTTACGTATAGCTGGTGCCCAATGGTTAAGATTAAGTACTATATACAGCAGGGTGTTTAGGCACCCAACCACTCCACAGATCGGAGGGGAAACAAACGTATATGTCTAAGCCAACATCAACATGAAGATCCAATAGATAGGGGTGTTGTCCTCCGCATCTGAGCGATCATTTTTTCTATCGGATTTAGCTTCATATTGATAGAACTCCTCCTTTGTCTGAGACGCCTAAAACATAGAAATGATTAGAAACAATTCCGGTAGTCATGTTAAAATCTGATGGCTTTCTTAAAAGGATGACCGTAGTTTGATTGTAGATTTTACAAAAATTGTTGGTGCATGAACAATAGTCTGATAGGAATTTTAACGAAAAATCATGGGTTAATAATACGATGTCACTTTTCTCTTAGTGTTGCAGTAGTAATGATTGCCGGTAGAGCAGTGACGGATCTAAGATTTTAAGTTAAGGCACTATGATATAGAAGTTTATGATCTTCACAAAATTTGAAAATTCGTAAATACATGTATTGTACATACTCAATGTATAAATTAAACTAAAAATAAGAAATGCAAAAAAATCAAACACGTACTCAAATATAAATATAAATAGACAAATTAATTGAGAAAATCCATTCATACCTGTAATGGTAAATACTTATAAAATAACATTATGAAAAATCGTGCAATCCATTTTTACAAATTAATAATTATGAGCAATATCATATTCATTACATAATTGTCCACTAATTAATTTAACAATATTTTTCGAAATGGAAATTCATAATAATTAATCTAATAAATCCTTGTTGTGGAAAATAGACCATGCTCTTTATTTGTGAGTCTATAACAACGTGACTTAAAATTTTATTTCCACTGATTTTACTACTTTCTAATGATGTCATTTATTTTTGTGAATGCATATGATTTCTTATATGTTTGGCACTCTTTGTATATTTTTTAATATTTGTGTATGATTTCACTTACTTTTGTTAAAAAATAAATTCAGTTTCATCTCTACATAACCTTTTGATTATCCATATATATACATGTATGTCTGTGTGTGTGTGTATATATATATATATATATAGAGAGAGAGAGAGAGAGAGAGAGGAGTGATCCTATGAGAGCAAAAAGTTGTGAGAGTATGAGAGGAATGATTCTAGACCACATGATTCTGTTTTCTCTCTCATGATCTTCTCTCTCCAGGGTGAATTATGTGGTCCCCTCTCATGCTCTCACAAATTTTGGCTCTCATAGGATCACTCCTCAATATATATATATATATATATATATATATATATAAGGAAAAAGGAGCCTACCTCGGCGGGTGCAGGTAACTCCCTACACCTGGCCTAATTTTTCATTATTTTTTGATTTTTTTGAAATGGAATCTTGGGAGATTTAGATCACTATGTATCACCATGTTGTCATTCCAAATTCAACTAAATTTGAGACTTCTATCATCTCCATCAAGACTACCAACTTTTAACGGTCTCAGAATTGCTAAAATCAACCATGTCTAGATGAACGTGTTAGAAATGTTTATTTTGCATGAAACTTGAAACACATATTCCCCTTAACATATTAAGTAAATCCCCCTAACTTTTAATCTAAAAAAATAATCAAAAAATAGGGGTGGCTGCAGGGAGTTTCCAACACCTTAGGATGCAGGCTCCGTGCCCCCATATATATAATATATATATATATATATATATATATATATGGGGAAAAGGAGCCTACCTCGGTGGATGCAGGTAACTCTCTACACCCGGCTAAAATTTTCATTATTTCTTAATTTTTTTTGAAATGAAACCTTAGGGGATTTAGATCACCATGTATCACCATATTGTCATTCCAAATTCAACTTAATTCAAGACTTCTATCATCTCCATCAAGATTATAAAATTTTAGCAGTCTCATAATTGTTGAAATTGACCCTATCTAGATTAACATCTTAGGAATATTTGTTTTACATGAAACTTGAAACACATATTCCCCTTAACATATTAAGTAAATACTCCCAACTTTTAATTCAAAAAAAATATAATCGAAAAATAGGGTGGGTGTAGGGAGTTTCCTACACCCTCGAGTGCATGCTTCCTACCCCCTATATATATCGGAGAAACTTCAAATGAGGTGGGGTCTCACCATATATATGGCGAGCCACCCTTAATTTAGGCATATTTATAATATATTTTTCAATTTCTTATTTCATACATATAATAATAAATATTAACACAATATGTATAGTGAAATAAAATTATGAAAATATTACTATATTGGATGGAAATGTTAATTTAAATTTGGATGTTATATTTTACAAAATTCATTTTTTTACAATGTGTAGTTTATAATTTTACAAAACTGTTAAAGAGTTTTTATTAAATTCACAGTGGCCTTTACAATTTCAGAATAGCCCCCACCTCATTTGAAAGTTCCCCTATATGTGTGTGTGTGTGTGTGTGTGTGTCTGTGTGTGTGTATGTGTGTGTGTGTGTGCGTGTGCGTGTGTGTGTGTGTGTGTGTGTGTGTGCGTGTGTGGGATATCTTTCAAATGTGACTTGGACCTTTCATCCTTAAGGAAGACCAATGATTCCATGCTTCCATAATTGATCTGACGATTGTTATAAAAGGTATGTTAGTAATATTATTTAATTAACCAAAAATATATTTGGGTTATTATACATTATTTAAATATAGAATGTAACTACTTAACATATCTCCCCATTATTCTCTCTCCTAATCTTTCATTTCAATTTCGAAATCTTGCACAAAAAAGGGGCGGCAGAGGCATCTCCTCTAGCGGCGATGGGTGAAGTGCAAAGAGGCGAGTGGGAGAAAAATGAGGACGAGTTCCTTGTGGATGATGTTGACGATGTTGTAGACGATTGCGACGAGGACGACGTCAGGCGTGGTGGCGGCGGATCGTGTATCGGAATCCAACGGCTTGAAAGCAGAAATGAGCAGGGGAATTGCGCTGGATCGTGCGATGGATGCCTTGTTGGCAGGATCGAGCAAGATCGTACGCTGAATCATACGATGCACGCGACATCATTGGTCTGGAGCATGGGGGAACGTCAGAGGAGGAATGGACACAACACGACAAGGACACATCGACATGGAGATATGATATTGATGTGTGTTATACACATGGCGTGTATTATACATTTTTGAGTTGTATTATAGATATTTGATATGCATTTCTACGTATCAATTGGGTGCAAATGACAATTGTAGGTTTTTATGCATATTGTATATTTGATGTATATTACACATTTTGGACATACGTTATACATTTGAATGTGTATTGTACATATTTCGGTTATTTTTTAATCAACGATTGAGCATGAATGACTACTACATTTTTGCAAAGAACCATAAAAATTTTACTCTATAAAGAACCATACAATCATTACAAATAACCATGTATTAATTGCTAATATGAATTGTATTCTACAAAGAGCCATATAAATTTGCAAATAGCTGATTGATTTTAAAGGAACCACAATAGATACAAAAAACATACATTGTTACAAAAGGAACTACAGATTCTACAAAAAACACATTAGAATACAAACATTGCCCCACGTAATATTGCACAACACAAAACTGGACATTTTTTAAATATGTTATTGCAAAAAATATCAAATATAAAACTAGCTAAATTTAGTATTTTAGAAATTAATTGGTGTGCATAATTAATGCAAAAGTTGATGACCAAAATACCCTTTTGGGCAAATAAATTGATGATGACATTAGATTTGAATCTAACGGCTACGATCGTTGGTCTTCCTTAAGGATGAAAGGACCAAGTCCTATTTGAAAGGCCCCTTATATATGTGTATGTGTGTGTGTGTCTGTATGTGTGTGTGTGTATTCTCACGATGCCATATGATGCTAATAATGCAAAAAAAGATACAGATATATCCATATCTGATCTGTAACCACATTCATTTTACATAGATTTTAATGTATGCATCCGTATCCATTTTAAAATGGATACCAATATGGATATCACTTTGGTACTCGTATTTAAAAATTAAAAACATATAATAACACATATATTCATATTTATATCTGATCAGTTTTCATCCCTATATGATACACAAATAATTAATATGATTGTTTTATCATTATATCAAGTAAATAGAACACACCATTTTACAATCCCTAACGCATATTAATTATAATTATAATTGCATAAAAAATCTCACAATTCTTTATTAACCGTTCCTAATTGGTACTAATCACAAGATATGTAATAGAACAACATTAAAATTTGAAATCGTGATTCTTATGAGAAAAAAAACATTTATATTTGTTAATAAACATAAAAATTAAAACATAAGTAAAACTTATAGCGTCGGATCATATGAATAAGATAGGATGAAATATTTTATTGTATCAAAATTCTTACTAAATAGAGACAGAGAATCTGAAATCTGAGACGCGTGATGCGAAGCAAAAGTTAAGGTAAAAAAGATACCGAGATGAGTGTTACGATTACGATCATATATATTAGGATTGGAAATTCTAATTGGACTCTTAATCCTAATAGTTGTTGAGTTGTATTCTATTTATAGTCATATTGGGAATAAAATTATAGGGTTGTAACTGGACTATATATAAAGGGTGTGAGAGGCATTACTAAACACTACCACAACAAGAACAATGTAAGGAGAGAGAGAAGAAAGAGATGAGAGAGCGAGAGAACAGTGAGAGTTGTATTCGTTCAATATAGTGATCTTTTTTCTTCGGTGATCGCGAGAGGTGACTGATCACCGTTATACTTGGTTGTTCTTTTCTTCATGCGCTTCGGTGATGGTGATCGATTGTGCATCCGCATCCGTATCTGTATTTGCTTTCGTATCGAGGGGACGATATCTGAGAGGAGACAATACCGGTGGATCGTGTTCCCAACAACTGTTATCAGAGCAGAGTTGGTGTCGCGTCCAAGTGCCCAATAAGGGATGCTGAGATGCAAATATTAAGATGCTGATGTGAGAAAAAAATAGAGCACAACACAATCGTAAGACGGACGGATTATGAAAATACTTGGGGTTTAAAACGAGAGGGAAGAGAAATAAATTGGAAACTGGGGGCAGAGAAACAAATTATTTGAAGGGGGCAAGGAACGAAAAAATATATTGGTCTTGGTTGTTTGTTTCAAGCGGTAGACTCGCCACAATGGAATTATAAATCTTCCTGATGCTTTCTCTAATATAATAACAAGAATTTAGCACATGCATTGTAATTGCTTCTTATTAATAGCGACAAAGCCCGCATTAATAATTAGCGAGTTGAAATCTCCTTTCGTTTGAGATCAGCTTGTGTAGGGAGCTTTATCCTTATAAAATAACCAGATGAAGTAGGACACTTTTGGTGGCATTCCTTTATGTCGAAATCCAATCAATAAGAGGTTCTTGTATCACACTATTTCTTTTGAGGGTTTTATAAAAAGATTAAAGTTTTGGAGACGGCTTTATGAAATAATATAAGATGATAGATTTAGGGTTCTCAATCAAATAAGTAAAGAAAAGCAACCCCAGAATAGATCATCTTGTGGTTACTAAAAGATTTCATCAATAGTTGAGAGGATATCCTTCAGTACACATTTTCGTTGTTATTAATGGTTGTGGAGGAGACACGTAAAGGCCCCTATTTAGATGGAGGATTATATATAAGGAGGGTTTATTGAAAGATCGAGGTACTCCGACATCTTCTTCTTGCGAGAGAACAAGATGGTGGGGATAGGAGATGACTCCTTTAGCTAGGGTTGTTCCGAGATGATCTATCTCCATTTCGTGGAGGCTGGCATTTATATGACATGCAAAATCTCTCTCACCAAGTCTAACCTTTTCCCATGCCCATTGTTAGGATCTTCCGAGAGACCCGACCTCGTGTAACCACCGGCCTCCCAACCAGCATGTGGAGGATTTTGACCAATCATCACCATGTCGAGGTCATTCTGCATCTCCCACTTGATCGAAGTGGTCAAGAAAATTTCTACAATCCCACTATTCTTGTGGTGTACCCATGGAGATGTTATCGATAAGAATCATTATTCACAAAAGTATCTTCCTTAACTCATGCATTCGTTAGTCCCATTAAACCAACATGTTTAATGTGTGCATATTTATTATTCCGTTGGTTAGAGAATCAACCAACATATCACTTGTAGGTATATAGGTTAGCGTAATTTCTTGTTTCACTACTATATTTTGTATATAGTGATATGTTATTTCGATGGGATTTCCTTATAACTATTAAACCCATGATTAATCAAGCTTATTGCAACTTAATTATCACAATGTATTTTAATTGGTCCTTGATGAATATGTGTTTCATCACTCTAAAAGAGATTAATTAAGTTTAGTTCTCCACAATTCATCTGTATTTTATCCACTATCTTGCATAATTCGCATTCATGCATGTGTGAATAATAATTGCATAAAATAAGAAGCTTGAAATCCCCATCCCATTTGACATATAAAATAGCTAACTTCCCCGATTTTTAATTAATTCGTGCTAACTACAAATCATCTGAAACCACCTTCGTTTGTACTTATTACTAACAAAAATTAAGAGAAAATGCAAAAAATTCATTACTTGAAATAATTGAGAAGTAAACTAAAATCCTAATTTCAGATTTGTTAGACTAAAACGTTGATGTCTTCCTCATAAAGTGTCTGATTTGATCGTATTCACTTTTCAACTAATATACATTCAATTCCCTTGAAGACAAGCAAGTAAATCGGAGCTGATATGTGAAAGTTGGGTTTCGGGTCTCTTTTGAACATTGTGTATTTTAGCGATTTTTGACCTGGTATTTTATGTACAGAATTAACTCTTTTTATTTTATTTCTTTTTCATTTATTTTATTTGACAAAAGTTTTATTACGAAATATAAAGAGACCCAAAATGTAGCAATTTTTGGGTATGGCAAAAGGTGAAATACCAAACGTAGCAGTTTTTGACCTTACACGTGCAAGTCACGTGCCTCCACTGCATGTGCCCATCACATATTATCTTTCTCCCCCAACTCTGACCACATCGCATTTGTGGTGCCTCCGCCTCCCCGCACCTCATCAGACCACTGCCACGATCATCCTAAATCCAATCATGGTTGATCGCCACCCCTTGTCAAATTCCATATCTGATCCCCCTTTCATCTTTGCTCCATCAGATCACCGATCCCGATCGCATCCTCGTCAATCTCATCACATCTCCATCAAGATCCAATCAACCAATGACTTTCTCCTTCCAAGTCGATCCCATCACCACTGATCCCACCTCCACCTTTCATATCTATTGACCCCCCTTGTCCCCATAAAACTCACGGTCGCGCCCCTCCTCGAGCTTCATCCGATGTTCATGCAAGGGGAGAGGAGTACCAAGTAACACGACAGTGACAATACCGACCTATCCTCCTCTTCGGTGAGATCGATGCCTCATGTGACGTCGTTGCAGCTCCTTCAGGACTGCTCCGCTCCGGCTCCCATCGTAGTCAAGCCCCGTATCTGTAGGTACACCCCCTTATTCCACCCGCTTCCTCTCCATCTTTGCTCAGCCATCCTCTCTCCTTCGCTTCATCGCTTCCTTCCCCGATCCTTCTCCATCCACCCCACATCCCTTTCCGGTCGACCTCCATCGAGCTCCAAC
The DNA here is from genome assembly GCA_037367405.1 of Ottelia alismoides. NCBI lineage: Eukaryota > Viridiplantae > Streptophyta > Magnoliopsida > Alismatales > Hydrocharitaceae > Ottelia > Ottelia alismoides. The sequence goes on along the minus strand of JAZKJV010004933.1, from coordinate 591,799 downwards.
AGTCACGCTAGGAGCCACAATATCGACGTCGCCCCCTCCAAGTGATCTTTTGCAGCAACACCGTGTTGCATCTCTGCCTCAAGCTTTCCCCTGCGTGTGAGCCCCATCATGGTGACCTATAGCTCCTACACCTTGAGAGTTGTTCTAGATTTCCGCAGTCGCAGAAGCACCACCTCGATGAAGGATATTGATAATCCTCAAGCGCATCACGGAAGCATGTTGATCGCATCGTATGCGATCGGGGCGACTAGTCGCACTAGTCGCAAGATGCAGCGGAATTTAAAAAAATTAAATCTTGTGATGAAACCACAGGATCAAGAGAACATTTCTCGGATCGTTTCATCAAACCACAAAGTTAAGGAATACCTCTTGGAGCATGGTTGTAATCGTGAGATCCCAAAACAAGAGATCCTCCTGTCTTAAGTATGATCCACGAAGAATGCACTTGCGGGAGCGATGATAAGACGCGATCCTCCCGCAATCCTCGATGAAGATCCAAGCAATGAATCCCCTGATTTCGTCCAACGAAATCCATCGTCTTCTTTTAGAGCAAGCAACCCCAAAGAAGAAGGAGATTCTCGAGTTGTCGAAGGCAAAGGCGAGAGACTCTCCTTCTCAATACACAAGATGGACGACCACCTTTGAATTGAGAGAGGGAGAGAGTAGGCGAGAATGAGAGAGAGAGAGAGAGAGAGTAGTGACCTTATACAACTCTTAAAAATGTACCTTGAAAGGCTAGGTTAGCCCTCCTTTTATATTAGTTTAGGATCCAATGGATATCAATCCATGGGACACATAGATCCAACAGCCAAGTTGATCTATGTATTAATCAATGACCAAGATTGTTGTTGGTTAAAAACCAACAACATTAATTTATATTTAAATCAAATATATGTTGCAACATTATCAACATAATTTAATTTAACATAAATTAATTATATAGAGATAATAAGATAAAAGAAATGAGGAGATAAATAAATCTCCTCAAAATAGGGGGCGTCACCCATGGTTAACGCCACCCCTATTTTGGGGTGATTTTATCTCCCATTTATTTTATCCATTATCTTTTAATTAATTTTGTAATAACCATTATCAAAAAATTATCCACCAATTTGTTCCAAATTAATTTGTGAATATTTCAATCATGCCATTGATAAATATGTGAATCATATTAACAACCCAAACTAATTTGTAAATTATATTTCCAATTAATTAATTAATGTAAATCCAATCCACATTAATAATTAACAAATGCTATTTACAAAAAAATCTCTCTCTTCAATATATGTATATCATAAATCATATTTATAATACACAAATATTATGGATAGTATTGTCCACATTCTCTAATCCTTGATAATTAAATCCCATTTAATTATCTTGGATAATTATTCTCACAATATGAATCTCATTCATATTATGCTTGATAATTAAATCTCATTTAATCATCAAGTCCTTCTTGCTTGGATACATAATTCATCAAATGAATTATTCTTGAACCCCTTCAAGAATAATGTGCTTTCTCCGCAGGTACTTGGAGATAAGGACATGGCAATTGTATTGTTCCATGTATAGTGACTTGGATGTTGAGATTTCATCTCAAATCCAGATCTTACGAACCTCCCACAGATGCTTGATTAAATCAAGACTGTAAATCTAATCTTTTTATTGCATCTGTATCTCATTCAGACCAATGTCCAACAATTGGACTAAGATCAGATTGCTTCTCTACTAAAAGGAGTCACTAAAATCCAGACCTGTTTCATCACTCCCTCGGAATGGAAGCGTCATGGTTATACAATCGTTTATGATCACATCACCCTAAGGTATTCCCAATACCTGTACATCCTGCATACTGGAAGACCTATGATCAACCTGAAGATCAAGATCAATTTTACATTGTCTTCTTCAGGGTTAGATCACTAAGTTTCTCAATCTTGGTCATTGGGAATCGATATCGGTCACATGCTTTACCAAAGCATATATCATACCTTTAAATTCATGTCATGCTTCCAAAGCACGACGACCATGCATGGAATTTGATCGGTCCCAATACCTCATGAGTGAGCTCATGTCTTCCGGTTCATAAGTGAACCTGTATGATCCCTTTGAGAGAGCGTATTGCTCATATGCCCTTATATGCACACCAGCTCGCTGGTGTATAGACCTTGGTTAGGCATCAACCTATCGGTCTGCAAAATGTACATACTCAGACATATAGCAACACATCTGTCTCCGGTCAGAGGATGTGTGCCTATGCTGTGATAGTATTCAACATAGGACTTAAGTTATCTCGATCTCGTTAAGTCAACCCATTGACCTAACTAATCTGACGCCTTTGAATCACTATTCCTATGAAAAGGACCTGCATCAATAGGTTGGTCAGATATCAGCCTATGTGAGAAAGGATTGTCATCTCCTACTCAGGCTGAGATCATCTCTTAATAATCATTTGACGGTGCTTGATGAGTCCTTCATCTAACTCCTTAGATATTCATCCAAACACCAGCCTCTATGATTCATTTAATGAATCAACAGCTATATGATCATCAAGATGGCCATGGTACATAATCCTAATTGTACAAAGGAACCTTATAGTGCATTCGTTCATTTAATTTCAGAAAGGGAGTGAAACATCAATAACTTTTATTGATAAACATATATATTACAATAACACTTATTGTAAGAATGGTTCGCCCAAGGCTCACATGTCTAACACTTGACACCTGCACCGTCCTCCGCACTTGGCCTCCTTTGCCATCCCCCTGTAGGACCTCACCGACCACCGTTGTACTCCAATCCACCTTCAACCAACCTCGCATGCTCCATCATCGCTTCATGAGGAAATCCACCCTCCTCCGTTGATTCTTCGCCTTTCGCCACACCAGAAGAGACACCCCTCCTTCTGCCATCCGCTGGTTTTGCTGCTCAAGACCCCCTCCCATGTGCGCTGCACGTGCCTGAGGGGGAGATTGCATCGACACCCCTGGAGTAGCCCCATATCGCATAGAGAGCCCCAGCCCAGAGGTCGTGTTCTTCCCACGTAAGATGCTGGAATTTTTGCAGAACCCCTTTGGGTTTTTGGTAATTCATTTTTATCCCTCGTACTACATTTCTTTATATTATATTCTATAATATCACAAAAAGGACCATGTGTTCTCCCTATATTTTAAATAATTTTATTGCATCATTTATTAAAAAATAACATTTTTTTACAATTAATTCTCTACATCATGACATTATTGTTATATTATTACGTTTTTTGGTTAATTATTAATACTTGTATTTATGGAAATTTGCATATTTTGACCATTCTGTCTTAGAAATTCATATTAAATTAACTGTAGATTCAAAAATTGCCAAAAAATCATGGATCATAGAATTTAAGTGTGTTTTACATTGTTCCAAAAAAGAATTACATTTGCACACATCATTTGCTCCACAAAAATCATTTTGTATATTACAATATTTAATTTTTAATAGGTGCTAAATCTCACATTTTTAGGGTTTGGACTTTTTTGAGATAGATTACTTAGCGATCTATCTTGGATAAATTTGTTCCTTGAAAATAAACAGGTTTAACATTTATTATAACTAATTATTGAGATTAACATGATTTGTCCTATTTAATTTATTAAATATTCATATCACATCAGAAATTTCCAAAAAAATACAGTGCATCCATTTCATCATAATTAACATCTTGGCCATGTTTTGTGATTTTTGGTTGTTTTTTACTTGACATTAAAATTTCTTGTTCTTAAAATTGGCCCCATTTCAGTTACATATCAAAAACTGCATTAAAAATACCAAAAAACCTGCCTCGAAAATAACACATAAAATTTGATAGACATTAATTTAGGTTGTTCCTTTGCCTCATCGAGTTCGACCCCGAGGCTTGTCCAGGATAAGTAAACATAAAACTGCTTCTATTAAATTTGATTAATTAAATTAAGTGGTTATTTCTTGATTGATTCCGATTACCCTCCTATAATGAAAAGACGAACCATTTATTTTTAAACGAGTAATTCTCATAAATCAAAGAGGGTATTCTTGGACTTGTCAGTCTGTTGACCAATTTTAAGCTTAAGTTGTTTAGAAAGCATTTAATCCAACCGTATGAGTGGTGGTCATGCTACATGCAATGTATTTACCTCCATGTCCGTGTCTAGATACACATCCCTAGTTCTTGATATCCTAAAAAACAACTACTCCACCAAACATGAAAATGTAACTTGATGTAGATTTCCTATTATCCACATCCCTACTAAAAACTGCATAGAAGTATCCCATTACCTAAAGTGATTTGACTTGATGCATAAGTTTTCGATGTACAGTTCCTTTCAGGTATAGAAAAATCATGTTTACATCTTCTCATTGTACTAGACCACGATTACTTTGATATCTACTAACTAGGCTAAATGGATATACCACGTCTACGTATATTATGCACATCAAATTTCACATTTCTTGTGCATATGGAACTTCTAAAGGTTTCTATCCCATTTTAGGATATTAACTCTTATTAAGTTTCTTTTCAAATCACGAGTTGTATAGGAGCTAGGGTGTTGTTCTGCATTCCAAATCTTTTCAATACAATATGTAAATATTTTTCTTGACTAAGATTCAATGTACTAAAATATTTTGATACTTTAATTTGAGTTCATAGTACATGAGATGCCTCACACATATCCTTTGTCTCAAATTCATTGCTCCTTTTTTCTTTAATTTCGCTAAGCATACCTACATCATTATCCACGAGTAAAATGTCATATACATAGATGAGATAATTGCAAACTTGCTCCCACTCTTTATTACATATAACAATTGTCCAATTTATTTGCAACAACAACAAATTAGATAATATTCTAATGAAATTTGAGATATAATTTGCTTAAAGTTCGTAGGCCATATATTGAAATTTCTTAACTTATGAACCCTTTTTCTCTTGATCTTATACACAAAAACCATCGGGATTGTCACATATATATAGGGGATCTTTCAAATAAGGTGGGTCTTTTATAAGATTATAACGGTCGTTGTCAATTTAGTAAAAAACTCTGTAACGAGTTTGTAAAAGTATAAAGTATATATTGTAAGAAAAATGAATTTGTAAAATCTAGCAGCTAAATTTAAATTAACATTTTCATCTAATATAATAATATTTTCATAATTTTAGTTCACTATACTTGTTGTTTCAGTATTTATTACTAAATCTATGAAATAATTTGTAAATTACATTGGAAAGATGTCTAAATCGATGATGGCTCACCATATATATGGTGAGACCTCATTTGAAGTTTCTCCTATATATATGGGTAAATGGGGCGGTTGATGATAAGGTTTTTGCGAGGCTCTAAAATATCCTCACAAGGTGAGAATATATTATCGCTGAGGCGTCTGCTCACAGAAGTCAAAATCAATCAACCATTAACCCACAAATAGATCAAGGAAAGAAAAGTTAAAATGTGGAGCTCTACAAAAGATGTGTATAGGGACATTAATGTGGAGGTCCAACACATGAGGCATACAAGATAGATTGGGAAAATTAATTCCAAAAATGTCATCTTAGTCTCTTTTTTGTTGTACTTTGTGTGGGTTTTTAATTATTTTTACGGATTTTTGTTATATTTTTTATGTATTTTAATTTTATATTTTTAATTTTCTTTTATATTTTCAGATTTTTAATTTCCGTTTCCTTTTAATTAGATATAAGATAAGTAAGTATAATAAATAAATATAATATAGATAATGAAGATAATAAAAACACAAAATAAAAGTAAAATCAAGAAATACCTGAAGGTACATTTCTTTTTATATTTTAAGGGTATTAGAAATATTTTTGGCATTTTGATAATAATAATACTTATTACAAATAAATAATATAAGCAATTATAACTATTTATAATAGGGTGATTATATTTATAGATATAGCTATAAATACTAAAAAATAAAGAAATAAAAAGTTTTTATTCTTTTTTACAGTTTCCTCTATTTATAGCATTTTTATTATATTTTTTTACTAATTTTTTAGATTTATAATTGAAAAAGAAAATACCAGAACAATGACTTATTAATATGTTGAATAGTTTTGGAATTTAAAAATTGCTAGAAGTCCCGAAAATGTCTAAAACTATCTTTCATATTTAGTAAATATAATAAACAAAATTAGGAAATGGAAACAAATATTTTTAGATTTTATAGATTTTTTCGTAATTTTTACAAGGACATTGGAGCTTTTAATTTTTAGTTTTTTCTTGTGTTATTTTTAGGGATTTTTGGTCTGTAATTGTAAATTACACTAATAAATGATATTTTTTTTGGAATTTTCAAAATGTTTTTTTATAAATTTTATTATTTTTAATGCAAGAAGGATGGAAATGCAAGGTTTTTATTTTTCAAAATAGGAAAATATTTTTAAATTAGCTAATAAAATTATATGTGATTCAATATGGTCTAAAGCATTTAGAGTATTTTCCAAGAATTTTTAAATACAGAAGGATTTTTTCAATAAAGGATATATATAAGAGAATAAAATTATGCACTGATAGGGACCTATTTACAACTAAATGAGAGTATTTTTTGTTTCCAAACCCCGCCTGCATAGTCTAGGGCTTAGTATGCAAAATGCCCAAATATACTCAATAAGATCAAGAGAGTGATCTTGCAGTTGGGTGTGGCCTTCATCCAATGACAGTTGTAGACTTGGTGGCTCCCTTATGATGGGATGGTTGCGAGATGGCTTGGACGAACTGGGTTGAAACTCCGCCCGGGAGAACTTCAATCTAAAAGATCTCGAGTCTTCGGCCACCTGGGATGCTCCTAACGGGTGCAAAATGGAACATGCACTCCTCAATTGCTAATGCCGTCATATGGGTCCAGGCCTCATCGATAGTGTCCTGGAGCTCGATGAAGATGGTGGGGCATTCTTGACGTCAATACACCACAAAAGGTATCTTCAATGCCTACAAAGGCATGCAAAATCATGAAAAGAAAAAGGAGAATCCTCTTGACTTTTATTCGGAGAAGATCAATACGGGGATGAGGGTGGAGCAGAGAGGTCTAGCGAGCGATGGAGGAAGGACATCGAACCTTCGATCCAGGAAGGAGTGAAGGGGGCTGGATGTTCAAGGAGATGCAGAAACGTCTTGGGAAAGAGGTGGTGGTGAAATGAGGTTGGAACATGGGCTGCACGGAGGTGGAACGATGGTCGGAGCTAAGTTCTGGTGGACTACGAGATCGAAGATGTACACTACTGTAATTAATAAAAATGCAATTTAAAAGTTGGAAATGAAAGCTGAATTAAATGAAATCTATTCTACCATTACACTATGACTCAAATTGTCGGAGCAAGGAGCCAATGGTCCATACGATGGAGCTTTGTTGACGATGGTGGATTGACCAATCCAACTCCTACAACGTGTTGGAAATCAGACGAGAAGGAGCCTGTCACCTTCAACTCATCAGGAAAATGATCTGAGGGGTTCAGTGAGGAAATGGAGATCAAATTCAAATTGGGCTCCAACGATGGGTTATGAACATGCGAGTCTTTGATCGGGGAGCGTGCTCGTATCAACGATCGTCGAGTCAATGCAAGGCTTCATCGTGAAAGAACATTGACCGAAGAAGAGAAGTCATGAAGGAATCTCTCCCAAAAAAATGAAAGAATCAAGTGGAAAAAATCGAAGAAATAGGGAGTCTAACGCTCTGACAGAGCAGACCTATGAGGGAAAAGGAGTTGACCGAGGTCAACTCTAACCCGCTCCTTATTGGTTCACATCAACCATGAAGAAGACAAAACCAATAAATAAAACCTTATTAATTAAAAATAAAATGATTTTATTTTTGATAATCAAAACATTAAAAATACTTATTATTTATTTAGTATTTTAATATGATTTTTATTTATACTTACAAGTTTGTTTATTATAGGTTACTTTTTACAAGTATAATCATAGGTATATATACCATGTTTTGAGTATTTTATTTTAATTTTGTATTTTAGATTTTATTATTTTATGTACATAATTTATATATTTATAGATTATTTAAATACATATAAAAATATTTTTATTTTATTTTTATAAAGTTATCTGTACATTTAATTAAATATGTATATTTGTTATAAGGAAAAGGAAAGTACACCGGGGGGTGCAACCAACTAGCCACTCCCAGGTATTTTTATCATTGATTTTTGATTTTTTTGAAGGAAATTTATGGGAGATTTACTTAGTTTATTGTGTGGAATATGTGTTTCAAATTTCATGCAAAACAAACACTCCTAGCATGCCCATCTAGATATGGTCAATTTTAATAATTCTGAAACCGTTAAAATGTGATAGCCTTGATGGAGATGATAGAAATATCAAATTTAGTTGAAATTCGTATGATATCATGGTGATATATAGTGATTTACATCCCCTAGGTTTCATTTCAAAAATACAAAAAATCAATGAAAAAAATGGCCGGGTGCAGCTAGTTAGCTCCACCCCCGGGTGCAGCTTCCACAACCCCTTTATTATATACGTATGTATATGTATATTTCATCTATTTTCTTTATATACTTATTTATTTTAGTGTATCTTTATGGTTTTATTTTATTCTAATTGTGTACATATGTTATAAATAATATTTACAAAATTATAAAATACAAAATCACGAAGAATGCAAAGAATAAATAAAACGAATATTTTATTAAGGTATAATGTAAAATAACGGTCCAAAACCTAACTTTTGCATGTTAACTCCAAAAAATGAAACCACTTTCATTAAATAGCTAATTAAAAGCTATATACAATTAAATCGATTTTGTGAGAGTTTATATGGAGAAGATACATGTCTTTGAAATTTGGATCATGGCTTTTTATTTTGAGTGTAGAAGGCACATTGTGCAGTATTTTTACATGAAATAAATTTTATATTTTTCTATGTATTGTTATCTACAACTTTCATGTACAAAGTTTATTGATTTGAAATATAAATAATAAACAATAAAATAGTTCCCAAAATAGACTTATTAATGAATTGTGAATTATTGTTTTTGTTGTTTTTTGACCCTTATCTCCCCCTACTTTATTCCTTATCGATCTAGTCATCGTGATGCCTAGCTCTCAAGGTTTAAGATTATTCAATATCTATAGTATTTCATTTCTTTTTCTTTTATTTTCTTTTTCTTTTAATTTGATTTTAGGCATAACAATATTTATTCAATAAATAAGGTATATTAGTTCTTGCAAAATAATGCTATTTGCATGCATTTAACAATGGATTAAATGCCAAAATGACCTTTGGACTATTAGGTTTGGTTGGAAGCTTATTAGGAATCAGATTTAAAACAGAACAACCTTTAAGACCCACAAAATTCCGCGCAAGTCTCCTCGAAAGACAGGTTAAAACAAGTCGATGTCACACATAGTCCCTTACGACTATGAATCTATCTTGAACAGTGTCAATGATATGTAACTCCTCTCGGCTAAAGCAGTAAAATTCAGCCTTCCTCAACATGATGACCCTAATTCCCCAATGCAACAACTCTTTCCTCGAGAAGAAGGATATTCTTTTCTAAGTTCAAGTACAACTCGCTCAAGAAGAGGAGGTAGAGAAGAGAATGGATGGTAGCCAGTGTAGCTACCTATCCTAAGATGTTTGACCAGTGTAGCCAAGTCATTCGGCTCCAGGATCACATGCATTTGACTTTGAAGCTCAAGCTTGCTTATTGATTATATGTACATAAATACTCTGATGTTAATTGATTTTTCATAGAATTTTTACCATCTATTTTTTTAAAGTTTTTGATTTTTGCATCTTTTTTTAATAGTATATACTAAGGTTTTAAAAACCGAACCTGACATCAAACCAGGAAAGTATCGATTTTTGGTGGTTTGACCAATAGGATCGACCGGTTGAACTGATGATGACATCAAAAGCTTAAAAAAATAAGAAAAGATCGAACCGTTGTATTCTTGATTTGGTTCATACGATTCAACCAGGTCGAACCGAGTTAGACCGATATATCATACAAATCAATACGAAAAATGATACATCATATCTTTCGAGGATTTATTTACTCTTATCCTTCCAAGTTTTTCCAATAACACTTACACCCCTATTTTTAATACATCGCACGTGTCCCCTATATTTTTACAAAATCACTAGTAGTGGCCTTTTATTAGTATACTTATGCTCCCATTTTATACCAACATAAAGATGATATTGTGATTTTTTAAGAAAATATAGGAGCACACAATGAATTTGCTTAAAAGTTAGGGTATAAATGTTCTTAAAAAAACTCGAAAGAGCATAATAATCACACTTCGTAAATTTTATATAAATACATATATGTGATGTAAATAATTAATAAATTTAAAAGTAAACTCTAATTAATGTCAAGTGTTGTTAATTTATTGCTTCTCATAGTATGACTATGACAACATATTCTTATTTTGTTACTGCTATAAGTTGACAACCTCATACACAATGTCAGAAGAGGGAGACAATGCTCATATGACAAGAAGGGACAAGCAATAATGAGTCATTGACACATGTGAAGGAGAATATAAAGAGGTACTAAACTATGGGTTAGAATGAGACTAGATTTTGAATATTTCTTAAAAAGTCTGTATTTTGTTAATTTATTGAAAATTGATTTTGTCAAAAAATGGATGGTTGAACCGATGGTTTGCTTTAACTGGTTCAACTGGGTTTAAGCAGTCCAATCGGGTTTTGACTTGTTTTTATTTTTTGAATAAAAACCGGGTAGTTGGATCATTTCTCCTCCGGTTCTTGATTTAACTGGTTCAGTTGGTCGGTTCGATTCGATTTTTAAAACCTTGCTATATACAACAACATTTACATAAAGACTTTTTTCTCTTGAGGTAGTAGACTATCCCTCTTTTGAAGCATTATTGCAATCCATAGACTCCTGTCTCTAGATCTCATTGCAACTAGATCGGGTTGGGGTATAGTGGCCACAAATGTTTGACTTTTGATGTTTCCATTGACTTGTGTCTTCTCCAACATGGTGACCCTAATTCCCAAATCCAATAACTCTTTCCTCGAGAAGTGGAGTATTCCCTTCTAAGTTCAAGTGCAATCAACTCAAGAAGAGGAGGTGGAGAGAAGAATGGATGGTAGTCAGTGTAACTACATATCCTATGATGCATGGAGTATAGCGAAGTCATCTAGCCGTAGGCTTGCAAATATTTGACTTTGAATCTCATGCTTTCTTATTGACTATACATATATATACCTACTCTTACAGCCATTTTATTTTCATTCAGGCCTTCTCACTTTTTTGGAGTTTTTGATTTTGCATTTGTTTAATACATACAAAGGTGCAACATGTACATAAGGAGTTTTTTCTCTTGAGCCAGTAGAATGTCCCTCTTTTGAAGCTTTATGCAACCCACAACATTATGTCGTTAGACCTCGTTGCTACTAGATCGGGTTGGGGTAAAATGGCCACATATGTGTGACTTCCGATGTTTCCGTTGGCTTGTATCTCATTCCGACAAATCCAGCTCTCTACCATTTCATCTGAGGTGAGAAAAGTGTAAGTGTAGGTGTGCAAGCTAGGTCATTATCAACAAGAATCATGCGTGATCTCTGAATTATTCGACTTAGGATGTCAAGATGACACTGAACTATGTCTGTTGTTCCCAAAGAATCAAGTCTATAGACCTAAAAAATCTCAATTCCATTTCCTATAAGGTTCCTCTGAAATTAAGTGGAATAAGTTCCAACCATGCTCCATTCTTTGATTTCATTCCAGACTAGTTTAAATATCAATACTATTATGAAAAACACACATGTGAATGCAATAAATATATATAAATATACATTTTTTGAAAGAAAAGTGTTCGTAGATTGAGTGTATTTACATGTAATATATAGAAGTATACATATATTGATTATACAAAATTTATACAAGATTTTACAAGAGGCTTTTATTCAAAAGTTTTAGATACAAGTTTTATAAAAGAATTTTATATACAATAAATAATTTTATTCACAGAGGACAATTCATTAAGATTTTTATACACACGTGGATTTTACAAACACACACACATACATCCCACAATCTCTATCCCATGTGACAAAATAATTTTACAGAAGTTTTACAAATCTGTTCAAAACATTTTACAAAGGATTTTAAAAATATTTTTCAAAATATTTTACAAAGATTTTAAAAAATTTTACAAATATTTTTACAAACTATTTTACAAATATTTTAGAAATCATTTTACAAACAATTTCATAAACATGTTTTTGCAAACATTTTTCTTTCAAAAATTTTATAAACATTTTGTACAATATACATAATTTTGATACATCAAATAATTTACAAACATTGTACAAACAATTTTTTTACAAATAATTTTGCAAAGATTTGTAAAAAATAACTTTACAAAAAAAATTACAAACATTTTTACATACAATTTTACAATTGTTTTTAAAATATTTTACACAATAATTTTTGCAAATAATTTTACAAGATATTTGTGCAAATCATTATACAAATCATTTTTCAAAACACATATTTTTAAGTAATATCAATACTATTAATAAAAATTCGAGTTATGGCTAAATTATATATACAATATATACGACACCCCCTATACTTCGCTCAAACTATGTCCTCATAGTGACCAAAGAGCTACAAGGGAAGACATAACTCGTGCAAAGTTTAGAAAAGTGAAAAGAATCCTATGCAACAATGACTCAAAGAATAGATGAAAATAATAGAAGTCAATGATCCCTCTATAGTTAGGATCACATAATCCTAAGTATAGAAGGGTTTACAAATGGGAAAAACTGAGGAAAGGATGAACAAAATCAACGACTGGACTCATCCTCTCTTATACATAGGGTAAAAGATCCATAAGTATATAAAAAGAATATCAACAAGTTGAAGGACAAGCGCAGAACAGAAGAAATAAAATAAAATAAAAACACAAAAGAGACGGAATGAACAACATCACTCCCCCTATACTTAGGGAAAAAGATACCTAAGTATAAGCAACAACATGAGTGATGAAACAGAATGAAAATGGAAAAACTCAAATCATTCACCTCCCGTATACTTAGGATAGAGTATCCCAAGTATAACACACATACAGGGAAAAGAAGTGAATGATAAAAATGGAAGAAGAAAGAATAAAATGAAAGGATATATACAAGAGAAAATCAGCTCACGTATCTGATGCAAAAGATGTCAAAAATTCATCATCTGATTCCTCAGATATGGAATCAACCACGAACATAAATGTATCATTATCTAGATATGGCTCCAGAAATTGTCCGATCACAATAAATGGTTGTGTGTCAGATGACAACCCATATGGAAATACTACCATCATCACCCCCAACTCTCACAATGAACAATCTTGACCATTTACTTTTTAATTTATTAGGAAACAACTTCAATTTTGCATCAAACAACAAAACTTTTTGATGAGGAGAGAAAATCTTCCTTCTAATGTTCCAATCATGCCAACTCTTGACTTTATCCTTTTACATGAGTGAGTTGTCATACACAAATCTCAGAATTCCAGCAATCTGTTCAGATCCAACTTCCTACTCTGTCCTACTTTCTCATAATCCAAATTGCATACATAGAGAGCCAATAATGATTTGTGAATTAATTCGATCGACAAGTGGTAAGACTTTTCATAAACCAATCTGTAGAGAGACATGCCCAATGGAGACTTCTACGTCGTTCGATAAGCCCATAGAACTGTGCCAAGCATCTAGGATCAATTCTTCCTATCTAGACGTACAAGTTTCTACAATATCATATTTATTTCCCTATTTGAAATCTTAGCCAAGATGTTAGTCTATGGGTGGTAAGGAGACACAACTTTATGCTCAGTGGCATACTCCTTCACAAGCTTCTTGACCTCTCGATTAGTGAAATAGCTTCCACCATTTGAAATGAGTATCTTGGAAATCCTGAACGACACAATAATGTGGTCCATAAGAAAGGAACAAACTGTATGACTATCAGCAGCTCAGGTGGGGATAACCTCCACCCAATGACTAACATAATGCACGACAAGCAAGATGTACTGAAATCCCTGACTGATAAAAAATGGTACCATGAAGTCATCGCCCCAAGCATCATAAACATCTGAAATCAGAATATATCTCAGTGGCATAGTATCTTTGGAACCAATGGTTCCCCCCATTTTCTGACAATCAGTACAACCTTGAAAATAATCTGTAGCATCCTCAAATAAAGTTGGCTACTATAGACCAACTCTGTAAAACCTTTGCTGCCGTGTGCTTCCCCGAATGATGTCCACCACACTTTAATTTGTGACAATGTTCAAGTATGGTGGTGTATTCCTCTTGAGGGATGCACCTTCTACAGATAAAATCTGCACCCTCACAAAACAAGTAGTAATCCTCCCACTGGTAAAAATGTATCTCTAACAAGAATCTGTCTACCTTGTACTTCGACCAATCTTGTGGAACTTTCTTGAAGACAAAATAGTTAACGAGATAATCATATCATGGGAATGAGTCCACAGATAAAATGATCACATCTGGAAAGGCCTCTGATATGGTAAGTATTGATTGCTCAGAATTCTCTACATCTGTGATCCAGGAAAGGTAATCTGCCACAACATTCATTAGTCCAGGTTTATCTTGATTCTCTAAATCAAACTCCTGGAGAAGAAGGATCTATCTGATAAGGTGTGGTTTAGCATCCTTCTTTTCTTGTAGGTACTGTATGGAAGTGTGATCCGTGTATACAATGACATGTGAACCAAGGAGGTAAGATCTAAACTTCTCCAAGGCAAACATCATTGCTAACACCTCCTTCTCTATGACTGTGCAATTACGTCGTGCTTCATCCAGATTCTTGCTAGCATAGTTTATCACAAGCGCTATCCCATCCTTTCGCTGCCCTTAACAACTCCAACTGCAAATCCGACACGTCTGTCATGATCTCAAAGGGGAGAGACCAATCAGGTGGCTGTAGGACAGAAGAACTAGTAACCATGCCTTTCATATGATGGAATGCAAGGAGTAATTTATCATCAATAATAAACTCACTCTCCTTGCACAAAATCTCAATCAAAGGTCTAGCGATCTTGTTGAAGTCTTTTATGAATCACCTATAAAATCCAATGTGTCCCATAAATGGCCTTATCTGCTTAAAATACCCCGGTGGCTTGACGAGTTCGAAATGCCCTCAGTTAATTATGCAGAATTATCTTATGTTTAAATTAATGTTATTTCGTTGTAGGTGGGAAATCGGAATCCATCAAGAAATAACCACAATTAATTAATTCAATTTTCAATTCATGTGGTTTTTGTTTATTTTAGTTGGGCAAGTCCCAAGGTCGAACTCAAGGAGGCAAAGGAACAACCTAGAATTTTGTCTATAAAAGTTCATGCATGATTTTTGAGACGGTATTTCTTAGCATTTTTAACGCAATTTGGGAAGCAATATGCAAATGTGGCCAATTTTAGGAACTAAAATATGATTTTCAATCAAACAATGTTCAAAAAATATGAAACTTGGTAGAGATGTCAATTACTATGAAATGAATGCATTGCATTTTTTTGGAATTTTTGGGTGCAATATAAATATTTTATAAATTTATGAATGCAAATACAATGAATTTCAATTATTAATTATAATAAATGTTAAAGCTATTTACTTTCAAGGGATAAAATTATCCAAGATCTATTATCAGGTGATAGATCTCAGAAAAATCCTAAATCTCAAAAATACAAGATTTACTATCTATTAAAAATTAAATATTGAAATATGCAAGATAAGTTTAATAAGGAAAATCATGCATGAAAATGCAAATCTTTTTGGGCACGATGTGATATACAACTAATTCTACAATCCGTGATTTTTCAACAATTTTCAGAACTATGGTTAATTAATTATGACTTTTGAGGCGCAAGATGGGCAAAATACACAAATTTCCACAAGACTAATAATTATTAGTTAACTACAGATCATAAAAATGTTAAACGTATGCCATAATGTAGAGATGTAATTGACGAACATCGTGCTATTTTTGAATAATAAAAATAATTTGATGTAAAGGTCCAAAATAAGTTGGAAACATAGGGGTCTGTTTGTAATATTACAAAAGATGAATTAAATACAATAGAAGTGAAGGGACTAATATGCAATTACCTAATATCGTGGGGGGTCAGCTGTAAAATTACCAAAGCATCATGTGCAAAGCACATGACCTCTGGTGGCGGGGCCTTTTTGTGATTTGAAGATGCTCGTGGGGGCTCAACGCAAAATTTCTAGGTGTCACGTGCGTCGTACATGACCCTGGATGTGGCGGGGTTGTTATGCAATTAATCGAAGATTCGGTTGGTTGAGAGCAAGTTCCCCCAATGCATGTGATCCTTACATGCGTGGGGGACTCGGGACCTGTGCCCGGTGGCTCGCTGGTGGAGAGAGGCAGTCCTAGGCGGAGTGGCTGCCACCGGGCAGCAGGCGGAGCGAGGCTGTGCTGGAGACAAAGACGACGTGGAGCCGGACGTTGTTGATGAGGGAAGCGTATTGGCTCGATAGTGATAAAGTGTTGGTGGCGAAGACATGTAGGTGGAGCATCAAGGTCCGGAGGAGGAATTGGCGATGATGGAGAAACACATACGAAGGTGAAGGATGCGTCGTTGGAGTGTTGTCGAGTAAAGAAGATGTTGGCGTTGGAGCAGAGCTCCAATGGAAATGATGCAGGAAGAAGTCGTTGGCTCGACGGAGATCAGAGCTGGGACAATCGTGCAGAGAAGATGTGGCACTGTGATGAGGATGAGGTGCATCAGATCTCGCCGTGGCTCGGAGGAGCGATCAAGGTGCTGTCACCGCTTGATGGTAGAGCTCCTCCTTGCTGTGTTGTCAACGGAATAAATTTGTGAGGGCGGTGGCGATGGTATATATAATAGGGGAAGATGGTGGTCGGATCGGAAGAGAATCGCGTGATGAAGATTTGATGGAGAATTGCGATTGGGTCAAGGAAATCGTGGAGGCGGCGGAGGGATTCGCGAGGCGGCGGAGGCACCCCGATTAGGCGAGCAGAGGGCAGAAATCGTAGGGCGGCGGTAGTGAAATTTGGCGGAAGGTGGCGGAAACGAGGGAGAGGGTGAAGCATAGGTGCTGTCCGATCGGCCGAAATCGGACGACCCTGTTACGACCACGTGGCAGCGAGTGGGACGTCAAGGGGAGCACATGCAAGGCACGTGCGATTCTTTTTATTTTTTTATAAAAGCGAAATATAAATACATCCAAAAATGGGTGACAAGTGGCGGCTCCAGGAGCTGCTACATGTCAGCCACAAAAAATTCAAAAATAAAATAGAAAGATAATTCTGGAATAAATAGTAAATGAACTCAATTTGAAAAAGTTTCTTCACAAAAATTGCTCGTCTTGATGAGATCTACAACTTTCATGAAAGAATCAAAATAAAAATTGGTCATTTGCACAAAGTGATATTTTTGGGGTATCTTATGTACATAGTTTACCTTGATTTTTGGGTTTTATCTTTTTTTTGTCATTTTTAAACCAGATAAAAATCCAAAAAAGTTCGATAAAATCAAAGATAAAAATTTACACATTAATTTATTTTTTGGATTTTTATTAATTTATAAAATAAAGAAATAAAATAAAATACGAAAAAGGCAATTTTTGTACAGACTGTTAGTGAGGACTCGGACTCAGTTAGTTTCTTTGATTTCAAGCTCAGTTTGGATTTGAAATTTTACGCATTTTAGTAAAACTTTTATCAAAGAAGATAAATAAAAAAGAAATAAAATAAAGTGGATTAATTATGATCATAAAATATTAGGTCAAAAATTGCTAAAATACAAAATGTACAAAAGAGATCCAAAACCCAACTTTCACATATGAGCTCCGATTCACTTGAACTTGGTCTTGTTTTGAAGGTATTTGAATGTATATTAGTTCAAAAGTGAGTAGGATCAAAACATACACTGGATGAGGGAGATATCGAGGTTTTAATGTAAAAATCCTAGAACTAGGGTTTGGATTTCTGGTCCACTTATTAGGGTTAGTGTTATGAAAAGTTTTAGCTCTTCCCATCCAGAATGCCGGACTACCATGCAAACCTCCTCTCCAGTAACTCGTCCTCAGGGAGACATGTATTTCCTTCTAAGGTTTGTAGTGCTGTGTTCACAATCGAATAGAGGGAGAAATTAGAAGAAGGAGAAAAGAGCTGGAGGGTGACCAGTGTAGTCACCTCTCGTTGTGAAGCTGTCCAGTGTAGTTGAGTCTCCACCAAGATCTGCAGGTTTTCTTGAAGCTTGGACCTTTTTGGTGAAATATTTATTGGGTACTAGGCTTCTTTGTATGTGGTTTTCTGGTAGCTTTGCTTGGATCTTGTTGTGCCCCTACGGATATAGAATCTTTTTTTTCCTTACATGTTTTGGGGTCTCATAAAAAAATATGCCCATCCGTCCATCCCTTTTCCGAAGATTTATTTCAACCCGTACTCTGGTCTTTAGATTTCCACGCTACCAGAAAAGAAACTCACACAGTCTTCCAACACCCGGTCTGAGTTGAGCTAAGTGCATAGTGAGAGAGTATAAATTAATTCCTTATTCCAGAGTCGTACCCAGAATGAAGAGATCAGGTTAGACACTAAGAGTCAAACTCTGCACATTGTCATGTGGAACTCGAAGAATTAAGTCATAGACCTGAACTTCTAAAATCCTATTTCTCGGTGAAGTTCCTTTGAAAATTAAGTGGATTAAAGTCAAGTCCAGACCACTCTCGGTTCCTTCTCATAACTCGGTTCAGAACCCAAGGGTTTTGCATGAAATGCTGGATGAAGTGCAGGTGCGTGAAATGCAGACAGATATTTTTTGTTTTTTTGTGATTTTGTTTTTGAGTTTTTTTAAATGCATGGATTTTGTTTTTTTATAAAAAATGAATAAGAAGCCATTTTTCAAAAAATTTTGATTGGATACAGTTAGTGTCAATAGCAAAACTTTTTTTTATATTTTGTTTTTGTATTTTGTTTTTTTGAAGATTTTACAAGTTAGTTACCAATCCCATAAATACATATAGACTTACACAAAAGTACGAGCTATGGGTAAAATATATACATAGTATATATACACACCCCCTATACTTAGCTAGTATTGTGTCATCAGAGCACAAGAAGCAAAAAGAAGATATAGCTCGGGCTAAGCGTAAGAAAGTGAAAAGAATTATAAACAATAGAATTCGGCCTGTCCTCCTATACTTAGGCTGTGGACAGTCTAAGAATAGAAGAAGAGAGAAAATGAGGTGGTCGGGTGATGTGAATGATGAGAGTATATACAGGTGGGAATTGATTCTCCTTATACTTAGGCTCTGGTCAGCCTAGGTATAGAAGAAGAGTGGAAATGGGGTGATCGTGAGATGGAGTGGGTGAGGAATATGGTATATACAAATGGCATCGGTCCCCCCTATACTTAGGCCTTGGCCTAAGTAGAGGAAGAAGATGTACAAGGATGTCGGGAGGAAGGGTGGGTAGCCGATGATTAAGGCGATTTTCGGCTGATCTTTTTGGGAGAATGTGGTGGGAGATTGTAATGTTAAGAAAGAGATGAAGCATATGATTCCCAACATTATCCGTGTTATCCTCAGAAAAATCATGCTGGATAGTAGATGAAGCGTATGAATGGGATGAAAGATAACCATCATCGGAGTTATCCTTAGAGGAATAATATTTTATAGCTAAGACACTCCATATATTCTTGTCTTTTTGTTTCTTCAATTGTTTTCTTAGAATTCGTTCCTTCTTGCGATCAAGCGATTTGTCCTCGGATGAATACTCTGAAGCACCAGTCTCAGTCAGCTCATAAGAAATTATTCCAGTATATTTAATAAGATCAGGAGAATTGGCTTTGGATGAATAATAGTAAGGAACATGAGTCATCCAATGGGAATCAAAGTTTGGACATTTGCGAAGATAAGGTTTTAAGACTGCCGAACAGACCTCACTCATGTAGATTACCTTTTTCGAACCTGATGATGGATTATCAGACGATTCCTCTTCCGGAAGGTCAAAGGTTACTTTCCTTTTAGATGCAGGAGCAATCATTTTGTTTCGTGAAGGTGTTGGTCCTAGGAGTGAGGTGTTGACACTTAGTCTCCATATGAGTAACCATTGAAATTTTTCTCGTTGGTCTGTGTATGTCCCACGTATTTGTTCTTAGTTTTCTTGATGTTGGTGCACTCCTGAGTTGGATTGATTTATTCAAGACAGTCGTAGAAGGTTGAATCAGGGTGAGACCATGCGTATGTCTCGGTATCATATAAGAAACACTTTTCCAGAGCAACGAGAAATGGAATAGTAGGGAGAGTCTCTGCATGTTCGTTCTTAGTTAACTTGATGTTGGAGCATTCTTGTGTAGGGTTGATTTGATTAATGTGGTCAGAGGAGATTTCAATCGAATCGGGATGCACCCATGCATAAGTCTCAGGATCATAATTGGAGTCATTTCCCATGGTGAGAGAAGTGGGAAATGTAACAGTGGGGAGAGTCTCTAAACCAATAGTCTCATCAACAACCGCTATCTCATTTGTAGCAATGGGGTAGGGATATTCTACCGTTTGGTTACGACTTTCGAGGTTTTCGTGGGTTGCCTTAGAAAATCGTTGTTCTTCAAAGACTTGTTGAGATCGAAGTGCTCCCAATGCTGTAAAATTGATTTCCCGAGTCTCACACTCAATAATTGCCTTGGCCAATGCCAAGAATGGTGGTTCAAGAATGATTGGAGACTGGGTGAATTCTCCTTGATGCTCAATATCAATGATTGTGAAGTCCACTTTGAGCTGAGCATCTTGGAATGTAATGATGACAGAAATTGTTCCTCTCGGCCTCTTTATCGATTGATCATTTCCCATGGTGAGAGAAGTGGGAAATGTAACAGCGGGGATAGTCTCTAAACCAATAGTCTCATCAACAACCGCTATCTCATTTGTAGCAATGGGGTAGGGATCTTCTACCGTTTGGTTACGACTTTTGAGGTTTTCGTGGGTTGCCTCAGAAAATCATTGTTCTTCAAAGACTTGTTGAGATCGAAGTGCTCCCAATGCTGTAAAATTGATTTCCCGAGTCTCACACTCAATAATTGCCTTGGCCAATGCCAAGAATGGTGTTTCAAGAATGATTGGAGACTGGGTGAATTCTCCTTGATGCTCAATATCAATGATTGTGAAGTCCACTTTGAGCTGAGCACCTTGGAATGTAATGATGATAGAAATTGTTCCTATCGGCCTCTTTATCGATCGATCAACTAGTTGAACGATCTCTCTTATCTTCCTGATAGGTTCGATTTTGATCTTGCCAAATACAGAGGTCGGGAGGATATTAATTGGTGAGTCGTCATCAATTCGAGCATGGGTAGATTTTTTTCTTTAATTCCACAATCAAATCTGGGCAACCGCTTCACTATGCGGCTCTTGGTTTTTCTCCTCAACATCAAGGAGGTGGCAATTGACAAGATATGTCTTTCAGTCTTTGTTCTTATCCTGCCCGACTTTTTAATCATTAATTTATTCATTACAAATCCTTTAAGGTCGGGGAAGTGTTCAATGGCTTGTATCAAGGGAAGTTAAAAAATTAATCTTTTCTCCAGTGCTGCCCGTAAAGTAGGATCCAAATTCTTCAGATCTTCTTCAGTTTCAAATCTTTATGAATTTTTCTGGTTTTTCAACTTTTTCTGGTGTTTTCGGTGTGATGTGGTGATGTGGTGTGTTCCGTAGATGAGAAGTGGTTTTGATTAGCCGAGTAAGAATCAGCGTCCGGGTTATTCCTAGGGGAATAGTATGCAGAAGTGTTGCTATCAGAGTCATCCCTTGGGTGAATGTTTTCTATGGATTTCTGAATATCTTCGGGGTTCTCAACATTAGATCCAATTATTTCATCCTCCACTTCGTACCCAAGTTTCCATAAAATAAACTGAGTCGGTCAGTAAAATTTCTGAATTTTCCTCCATTAATTCATATCTATTATTAATCCTCGAAATGTCATCCTTAAAAGAATTTTCAGGAGTTAGTCCATGTAGTTTCATGAGTATTCTTTTATTTTCCAACTTGAGATCCAATCATTTCATCTTCCATTTTCCTGTATGAGCTGGGAGAAGATCCTCTCAAAATGTGTCTTGATTTCTTGTCCTCTGAAAATTTCTCCTAAAAAATCGTGGAAGGAGTCTGCTTGATATGAGGGCTACTATCGGTCTCATACTCAACATGGTGTGATTTAGGCATGTATTGTTGATTTGAGTAGAGTCCATTCATTTGATCATGATTGATCGGACCCTTATACTGTGGAGTCAACATAAAGGGATTATGTGTGTTAATATCCTCAGTCCATTCCTCTATATGAGTGTCATGTCTGATGGTGGGATTGTCACAGTTAATCCAAGATGGAAGATTATTAGGTGCGGGCCAATCCTTTTGATATGTTCGGACCTCCATTTTATTCCTAATGGTCAAATCTAGTTGTGGATTTGTGAAATATTGACCTGTTCCAACAATATGAAGAGGTGAGATTGAAGTCAGTTGGACTTGTTGTCTCGATCGGTCATTCATCTCAAAAGTGGTTTGATGTTCAAATGATTCATGAGTTCTGACGAGTAATGGGTCAATCCAAGATGGTAGTTGCTCATTTGTGTTCAAGGGCACAAGAGGTGGAAGATTTGAAGAAGTGTTAAATTCGATTGGATTCATCATGTGGTTAGAATCTCCCATGAATGATGGATTGACATTTATAGAATATGAAGGATGAATTGTATGATTAGAATATAGAGGACTGTTGTACGAAGAAGTGGAGATCTCAGTCGGCTATTTGTTTGTATGATCCGAATACAAAGGATTTTCAGTCTTGAAGTAAGTCGGATTTGTAGAGAAGGTTGGATCAATTTGTGGGTGAGAATCTCCTGTGGAAGTTGGATGATGTCCAGTTGGAGGAGGTTTTCTAGTTTTAGGTCTAACTGAGATGAATTCATTTTCATAATATAACTTTGATGGATAATCAGACAAATGTTCTAACATTTTGAAAGAGTTGTCATAATGGATGACGATTTGGGTTTGACCAAGACGAATTTATTTTCATAATATAAATCTGGAGGGCTCTTGGACAAAATTTCCATAATTTTTGAAGGGGGTTTATCGGTTGAAATAATGGATCTTGATTAACAAGGTTCAAGTGCCTAGGATATTCAACAGAAGAAATCTTAACTCTTTTAGATCAAGAAAGGAGAGTAGTGGCACAAATGTGCGGTTTTTGATTTTTGAGATCGGTTCATGCACACCAATACAAATACAAATCCAACCTCAGGTTCACCAACTCACACAATGAAGCTGCAAGAGTTCGGCAATTATCTTTTCAAATTTAATTGGTGATAAATCAATCTTGGAAAATAATTAGCGAGCTGTTAGGTGTCGAAAAATTTCTTAAAAACTAGTCCGAATCTTACAACTAGTTGCACGAATTTTTAGCCAGTATAGGTATAAGTACGAACCGTAAAATGACTACCGATGTTACTTAAGGACGGAGCCTTACACAGTATCCTCTAAACCACCTACTCTACTAAGGAAATACAGACTGTTTACCGACTACCCGTATTCCTCACTGAGAAGTAGCAAATCATTTTTATAAAATCAGTAGTCTGAACGAAAATTCGATTTGTTAAATGTCATCTCTCGCTAACTCAGAAAATAAATGCATCTAAGGTCAGGGTTTCTCTCCCGCAAAAATTCTTGATTTTATGAATTGATTTAGTCGGCTTTAATTAGCAATCGTAATTTTAATTAGGCGATCATTGAAAATTTGGATGATTACAAATATACGTCTACCGTCCAGTCCCAATTTCCTTTAAAATTATGTGTCAAAACAGGAGGGAGAAATTCGAGAAAAGCTGATGCACACGAAAAATGATGATGTATGCTCAGTTAGAAGACTTACAGTTATTCCTCGCAATCTCCATGTGGAATGCAATACAAGAATCAAAAAATTAATCTATATGAATGCAAGCCGATACAAACCACACCTAACAGAAAGTTCTATTAGTCGGGAAGAAATGAGTTAAATTTTTGACTAAGTGGAATGATCTAATGTGTGTCTCAATTAAAGTGCAGTGTGGTCTTAGATTCTACAAGCACAATCAAAAATTTAAAAGATCTAATAGTCGCATGTGTAGGTCTATCCTAAGCGTCACTCAAATTAGGCCCCACCCTCACTGGAGAGTGAAACAGGCCACGACACACCACAGAAAAAGTTCAAGGACTTTTTACACACGTGAGAGTCCAAACAGACACCACTATAAATGAGAAAATGATTACAAAATTTAAAATTATAGAAAAATAAATCCTAGACTTTATGCTCTCTCTCGACTCGATCTTAATTTTAATTACGGTTTTTGAAAGTCGGTGAAGATGCATTGGTTTCCAAAAACCGCTCCACGTATGTCGGGTACCTCATAAGAAAAAATAAGAGAGAGAGTTTAAGAGAGTACTCAAAAATTTATATATATGTATATATAATACAGATAAAAATAAATGCAAGAAAAAAAATGGAATTTTTACAGTGAAGATTCAAGGGTCAGACTACCCGAATGCGGAAAACCAAACACAAAAACTTTTAGACAAAAACTAAGCTGTTTGCCTCCCCGACAATGACGCCATTTGATGAATCCGAAAATGCCCTAATTAATTGTCACGAATTATCGTATGTTTATATTAATGTCATTTCATTGTAGGCGGGCAATCTGAATCGATCAAGAAATAACCACAATTAATTAATCCAATTTTCAATTCAGCGTGGTTTTTGTTTAATTTACTTGGGCGAGTTCCTAGCTCGAACTCAAGGAGGCAAAGGAACAACCTAGAATTTTATCTATCAAAGTTCGTACACAATTTTCGAGACGATATTTTTTTGGTATTTTTAATGCAATTTGGGATGCAATATGCAAATGTGGGCAATTTAGGGACTAAAATGTTATTTTCAATCAAACGATGTCAAAAAAATATGAAACTTTGTCGAGATGTCAATTGTGATGAAATGAATGCATTTTAATTTTTTTGGACTTTTTTGATGCAAAATAAATATTTTATGAATTTATAAATGCAAATACAATGAATTTCAATAATTAATTATAATAAATATTAAACTGATTTATTTTCAAGGGATAAAATTGTCTGATATCTAACTCGGTGATTGATCTCAGAAAAATCCTAAACCTCAAAAATACAAGATTTACTATCTATTAAAAATGAAATAGTGAAATATGCAAAAATTTTTTGATTAGGAAAATCATGCATGAAAATGCAAATCTTTTTGGGCACGATGTGACATACAACTAATTCTACAATCCATGATTTTTCAGCAATTTTCATAACAATATTTAATTAATTATGAATTTTGAGGTGCAAGATGTGCAAAATACACAAATTTCAACAAAATAATAATGATTAATTAACTACATATCACAAAAATATCAAAAATATGCCATAATGTAGAGAATTATTTGAAGAACATCGTGCTATTTTTTAATAATAAAAATAATGCGATGTAGAGGTCCAAAATAAGTTGGAAACACAGGGGTATGTCTATAATATTACAAAATATGAATTAAATAAAATAGCAGTGAAGCGACTAATATGAAATTACCTAATCTCTTGGGAGGGTTCTCTGTAAAATTACCAAAGCCTAGCGGGGCCTTTCTGTGATTTGAAGAAGCTCCAAGGGGCTCAATGTAAAATATCCAAGTGTCACGTGCATGGCACGTGACCCTGAAAGTGGATGGGCTGTTGTGCAATTAACCAAAGATTCCAGGGGTTGAGAGCAAGTTCCCCCAACGCACGTGCTCCTCATGTGCGTGGGGGCCTCGGGACCTGTGCCCGGTGGCTCGTTAGCAGAGAGAGGCAATCTTGGGCGGAGTGGCTGCCGTCGGGCAAGAAACGGAGCAAGGCTGTGCTAGTGTCGAAGATGACGTGGAGCCGGGCGTTGTTGATGAGCAAAGCGTAGTGGCTCGACAGTGATGAAGCGTTGGTGGTGAAGATGTGCAGGTGGAGCTGCGTGGCCCAGCAGAGGCGTTAGCGATGATGGAGAAACATAGACGAAGTTGAAGGATGCATCGTTGGAGTGTTTTCACATAGACAAGATGTTGGCATTATAGCAGAACTCCGATGGAAATGATGCAGGTGGAGGTCGTTGGCTCGACGGAGATCGGAGCCGAGGCAATTGCGCAGAGAAGATGCGACACTATGACAAGGACGAGGTGCCTCAGATCTCTCCATAGTTCAGAGGAGCTATCAAGGCACTGTCACCGCCCGATGGTGGAGCTCCTCCTCGCTGTGTTGTCGGCAGATAAATTTGTGAGGGTGGTGGTGATGGTATCAATAGAAGAGGAAGATGGTGGCCGGATCGGAAGGGAATCACATGATGAAGATTTGATGGAGAATAATGATTGGTTCAAGGAAATCGCGGAGGCGACGGAGGGATTTACGGGGCGACGGTCGGCCCTAGATAGAAGGAGGCGGAGGAACCTCGATTAGGAAGGTGGAGGGCGGAAATCGCAGGGTGTCGGCAGTGAAATTTGGGGGAAGGTAGTGGAAACGAGGGAGAGGGTGAAGCACAGGTGCCGTTCGATCGGTCGAGATCGGACGACCCTGCTATGACCACGTGGCTGCGAGTGGGACAGCAAGGGGACCACGTGCAAGACACGTGCGCAGGAGGCACGTGCTCCGCAGGTGCGATGCTTTTTAAATCTTTTTTTATAAAAACAAAATATAAATACCTCCAAAAAATGGGTGACACGTGGCGGCTCCAAAAGCGGCCACGTGTCAGCCATAGAAAATTTAGAAATAAAATAGAAAGATAATTCTGAATAATTAGTAAATGACCTCAGATTGAAAAAGTTTCTTACGAAAATTGCTCTTCTCGATGAGATCTACAACTTTCATGAAGGGACCAAAACCAAAATCGGCCATTTGCACAAACTGATATTTTTTGAGTATCCTATGTACTTAGAATACCTTGATTTTTGGGTTTTATAATTTTTTCCATTTTTAAACCAGATAAAAATCCGAAAAAATCTGATAAAATCAAAGATTAAAAGTTACACATTAATATACTTTTTTTATTTTTATTAATGAAGAAAATAAAGAAATAAAATAAAATACGAAAAAGATAATTTTTGTACAGATTGTTAGTGAGGACTCGAACTCAGTTAGTTTCTTATATTTCAAGCTCAGTTTGGATTTAGATTTTTACGTATTTTAATAAAACTTTATCAAAGAAGACAAATGAAAAATAAATAAAATAAAATGGATTAATTATATAAATAAATATTAGGCCAGAAACCACTAAAATACAAAATGTACAAAAGAGACCCAAAACACAACTTTCACATATGAGCTCTGATTCACTTGAACTTGGTCTTGTTTTGAAGGTATTTGAATGTACATTAGTTCAAAAATGAGTAGGATCAAAACTGACACTAGATGAGGGAGATATCGAGGTTTTAGTCCGAAAATCCTAGAACTAGGTTTTGGATTTTTGGTCCAGTTATTAGTGTTAGTGATTTTTTGTATTTTTTTATTTATTCTTGTTAGTGATATGTACACAGTGGAGATAGTTTCAAGTCATTTGGAGTTAGCATGAATTAGTTAAAAATCGGGGAAGTTAGCTATTTTACAGGTCATTTTGGATGGGATTTTTGGCTTCTTATTTTATGCAATAATAAGTGATAAAATGCAATTCTTATCTAAATATGCATGAATCTAATTATGCAGAATAAATGAAGAAATGCCAATGATTTTTAGGGATTAGAGCTTAATTCATCATTTTTAGAGTGATGAATATGAGATTCATCATGGCTCTAGCTTGGAGATCACACCAATCTTAGCCGGGTCGACCTCTATTCCATGTTTAATATGATGTGGCCCCATACACATCCATTAGTCATCGTAAAGTCACTCTTCTCCCATGAAAGCACTAAGTTTACCTCGCTGCAACATTGAAGTACTTAGTCTAAATGAGCAAGACATGTATTAAAGCTATCCCCATAGATCAAGAAATCGTCCATGAATACCTCTAGAAACTACTGACCATATCGACAAAATCAAACAACATACACCTTTGAAATGTAGCGTGGAAGTTAAGCAATCCAAAGGGCATCTGTCTAAAGGCGTAGGTGCTAAATAAATAAGTAAAAGTAGTTTTCTCCTGATCCTCAAGAGCGACTGCATCCTAGTTATACCCCGAGTACCCATCCAAGAAACGAAAGAGCTCCTTCCCTAACAACCTCTCAATAATCTGATTAATAAAGGATAGTGGAAAGTGATATTTCTTGAAAATTGAATTCAGGCACCGATAATCTACGCAGATATGTCATGAAGTAGGTACACAAGTTGAAATCTCCTCACCTTGGTCATTCTTCACAATAGTAATCCTAGATTTCTTCAGGACGACATGTAAAGGACTGTTCCACTTGGAATACGAGATGGGATAAATAAGGCCAGCATCATACCATTTCTTGATCTCTTTCAAGACAACATCCTAGAGGTTTGGATTAAGACGACACTCACACTCACGAGTGGGTTTATTGTCATCTCTAAGTAGATATGAATCAAGCAAAATGCTGGACTAATCCCACAGAGATCTGAAATATTCCATCCAATGGCCTTACAGTTTATCTCAGGAACCTCTAGCATGCGAGATTCCTGTTCATCGATCAACTACGCATTGGTGATGATCAGAAACATCTAGGGGGGATCCGCAAGGAATGCACTGTGACAACCTCTGCAACTGTACTGGTAGAAGGTATTTGATCCGCACTGTGTTACTGTTCACCATGGCTACTGTAGGCTCAGCATGAATCATCGTAGAAGGGTATGCATGAATGATCTCTATGTAGAAATGAATGACTCATCAAGATGTTAAGAATTCTCAACCAAAATATCAGAAATCTCAGTAGGAGGTATTTCATTAACAATCTCAGAACAGGAATGTGCCTCATGAATCTCAGAATGTACCTCCGGTATCTCATAATGATCCTTAAAATACAGCTCAAACTGTTCATCAGCAAACGAATCGGAATGATCAACAAGGGAACTCAAGGTGACTATACTTTCTAGAAGTCCTTCTGAGAAAGGAACTCCTGGGTGTCCATGAAATCAGTAAATAGATTAGTATCTCAAAATTTAGCAAGAAAATCACAGGCCTCTGAATCTAGTGTAATTGTCTCTCTCATATGCTGCTGCTGGTGGCAGTGATGGCTTAAGATAGGGAATCGTCTCAGTTTTTATTTTATCATTACAAGAGTGAAATATGATCTCTCCATTACCATAAGCAACTACGCTTTGATTGTTCATTGAAACGATCGATCAAGTTAATCGATGTACGGTGTAATGGAGCAGAGTTATCCATATCCATAACAACAATTCAACTAGGAATCTCATTCCTTGCACCGCTACAATAACATCCTCTAATGCCTCTCGGCCTCTTGATTGATCTATAGGCAAACTGAGGGATCATCCTGGTGGATCTTGGTGGCCCCAACTCAAACTCAATGAGTAGCGAGGATGGCATGATATTAATGGAGGATCCGCTATCCAGAAGAGTATAATCAAACTCTTGATCAACGACGTGGAAATAGATACGAGGTGCTCTCTTATCTTTGGGAAAAAGGTTGCTAATGGCATAAACTGTGGTCATGGTTAAGATGCGCTTCTCTATTTTCTTTCGTCTGTTCTTCATAGGTTGACACTTTTGAGTACATGCTTCTTTCATTCCCTTTTTTATTGCAAGCATGTACTCCATGGCCTTAAGGAGTGGCATCTCTAAAAAGACATTATGAAGGTTCTCCACCACTCCAGGATCAAACTGTGACCATGGTTAAGATGTGGCAGCGGATGTGATGTGCTCACTTATCTTTCTTTTTGGGAGGGAGGTTGCTAGTGGCATGAACAATGAACATGGTTAAGATGTGCTTCTCTATTTTCTTTTGTTTGTTCTTTTTTGATTGATGCTTTTAAGTACACACTTCTTTCATTCTCTTTTTGACTGCAGGCATGTACTCCATGGCCTTAAGGAGTGGCATATCTAAAAACATATTTTGAAGGATCTCTACCACTTGAGAAGAGTACGATAAAAACTCTTGATAAAAGATGTGGCAACGGATGTGAGGTGCTCCCTTATCTTTCTTTTTGAGAAGGAGGTTGCTAATGGCATGAACTATGGCCGTGGTTAAGATGTGCTTCTCTATTTTCTTTTGTCTGTTCTGCTTTGTTTGACACTTTTGAGTGCATGCTTCTTTCATTCTCTTTTTAACTACAAGTCCATGACCTTGAGGAGTGGCATCTCTAAGAAAATATTCTGAAGGATCTCTACCACTCCAGGATCATATAGTGTTGTTTTTAATTTTGTGATTTTTCTAATTTTATTCAAGGCTGAAGGAAATGGAACAAAATCAGAAGAAACATCATGCTGCTCATTTTTCTTATTCAAAATAGAGTCATCATGTACATGTAGACAACCATATTCAATATGTACATTGTTAACCACTATAGGAATAGAAGGAACAAAAGAAAAAATATGACGGGTTGCTTGATCTGTTGGTGTAGAAGAAGAATCCATGATTAGCGTGTTCTCCTTCACGGGTGACTCGACATTGCATCTTTCTTTATCCTCTTTTGGTCTTTTCTAAATAATGATGGTGGAGAAGAAGAAGATGGTGAAAATCCAATATCTGGCATTATTACACTGGATTGCTGCTCTACTAGTGGAGAAGATAATGAAGTCGGTGAATCTCTCTCAATGACTCTCTCCAATCCTAGCTGATGTGCATGTGGCTGCAATCTAATATTGCTCCTGAGATGAATGGCGTTAGATAAACATGTGAAATCAAGGGCCACACCTATCTTGGGTGTGGATGGATCATGGGTTACCTGCTTCTTGAGTTCAAAATTATTATGATTGGCTTCTACATGGGTTGGATTCAGTGTCTTGGTGGTGATCAAGTCATGAAGCCTCTGAGTTAGGTCATTCATATTCTTCATCAGTAAAGTAAGTAGATCTAGTGTGGGATTGATCGAAGATGCCTCGGGATGCTCAATGACTGACTGTTGCTAAGACTACCGAAGAGGAGACTACTAGTATCCATACGACTGTGGTTGATAATGAGGAGGAGGAGGACGTGAAACATGTCCATAAGATATACATTACTACTGATAGTAATGCTAGTGACAATACGCAGGCTGCATCTGTTACTGTCCATGTCTCCAGTTCTATAGGTGTGGCAGAGATGAGAAGTGAGGTTGTGACTGTTAGCGCTGGGCGTATGGTCTCCCTCCTTGAAAATGGTGGACAGGTCTCTGACTCTATAGGGAACCCAACTGATATTGCACTGATGGACAGGGATGGTTGTGCTATCAGTAGATCCAAATGTCGTTCACCTCATGAATGAGAGGTGGAGGTGGAGACTACTGCTCAGGAATAAAAGGAAGCTCCTGCTGGTATGGTACAATATGATGTGATTGCTACTGGACCTGATCAGGGGTCTGCACATAGTAAACTTCTTGAACTATAAATGACCCTTCGGTACTCTGTTGTGTTGAAGTGGAAGAAGTCTGCTCCGAATAGAGGTATCAGTTGTTGCATTCTCACTCTAGCGTGCATTTATCGTATTTACAAGAAGCTCCAAATGCTTCATAATCTCATCAAGCTTGTCTTGGTTCTTTATCCTCTGTTCGATCAC
Organism: Ottelia alismoides; assembly: GCA_037367405.1. Lineage (NCBI taxonomy): Eukaryota > Viridiplantae > Streptophyta > Magnoliopsida > Alismatales > Hydrocharitaceae > Ottelia > Ottelia alismoides. The sequence continues at coordinate 560,044 of JAZKJV010004933.1, read as the reverse complement.
ATGTAGATTCAGACTCCTTGGATCATTTCTTAATTATGTCCACTTTGGATAGGTGATTTCCTATAATTGTTAGATCTATATTGTCCACTCTGTCCACGTCATGTGATGATGTCATGTTGACAACCTTATGGGGTACCGAAGGAGAGGTAATGAGATGCTTTTAAAAATCACGTGAAAAAGAAAGAGTTGTAGAGCTCTCCACCATCTCCTCAAAAATCTGATAAAGGATATCCTCGTCCTTGTTGAAGTGGGACCCCCACAAGAGGCATCTACCAAATTCTAGTTCTCAATGCTCAAACCCCTAAAAAAGTTTTGCACAAGGCTTGTCTTTGGAATATCGTGGTGGGGATACTTCTCCATTAAATCCTTGAATCTTTCTCACACCTCACTAATAGGCTCATGGGACATTTAGGAGAAGATGGAAATCAAAGATCGCCTTTGGTTAAAATGTCCAAGTGGATAACACTTGTTTAGAAAAGCAGACCTCAACTCTTCCCAAGTTGTGACAATCCTTCCCAAATAGTTAATCCAATATAGTGCCTTGTCCATGAGACTGAACGGGAAGGCTGTCATCTTCACTACCTCTAATGAAACATTCTGATAGTGTATTGTGCCACAAAAGCAATCAAATTTTTAGAGGTGTAAATAAGGTTCTTCATTGATGTGTCCGTGGAATATTGGGAGGAGTGGCAAAATTGTGGGCTTTAGCTCAAAAGCCCATGAATTGCGGGGATCCTAATCCATGTGTTCATTCATCCTACCCCTGGATTATAGACATCCTTTAGACCATGTTCGACTTGGGGGTTAAACCCCCTTTAGAGGGTTTACCCCCACAAACCTCCTTTTTTCTCTTTCATGTGAGGCCTATTTTTCCTATCTTTCTTAATACATTAAATAAATCATTTCTCTTTTATCTATTACAAAAAATAATATTTTATACCATCATATAAACTAAAAAATATAAACTACTCAACATCTACCAACTTTTTCAAACTCCAATACAATCACATCTCAATAACTACTCACTTTTCCAAACTTCAAGACAATCATATCACAACAAACCCACCCCCAGTTTAACCCTCTATCCAAACACCAAAACACAAAACGGGTTACCCCCTACCAGTTTACCCCGGGGTAGCCCGCGTACCAAACGCACAGCTTAGACACTAACTCAATAAGTGGATCTTCTCCTCCTCTATTCCTATCTACATTTTCCTTCTCATCCTCCTCTTTCCTATCGTGCATGTCAATCCTCAGCTCCAAGATCATATCTCTCAAACCGACCTGGATGTCAGCTTTTTCAATCAACTGTGCATGAATGGCCTGTATGGAAGCTAACATCGTATTGTTGATCACACTCTACTCAGCCATGGAAACCTTACCCTTTGGTGTCATCAAGTGCTATGATTATGACTCTGAGAAGGTGTAGGACACAAGATTAATCCTAAAAAATGATGGAGTCTCAAATGATAGTTCAATATTAGAGTCAATCTTAAGCAATGGACTGGATGCGTAGATGTGTGATGTGAAAGAAGAGGAACATTTAGAAAATGTGCCTTCCCCAATAGAAGATGACATAACTGGAGTGTGAAATGAGCTCAACATGAAGTACTCCATTCCGACATCTTTGATGTTAATAGGAAAGATGCGAGAACACGAAGGTCGACACAAGAAGAAAATGGAAGAAAAGGCGCAAAGTGCACATAAGGAGCTTTACACTAACAGACAAACATAACACAACCCCTCGATTCACCAACTGGACAAAAGTGCAGACCATAATAGTCTGATCTTCAATCTTTTCAATTTTAAGCTTAGTGAATCTACAAGAAGTTACTTACTACCAAGCACACGGGGTGAGTCACCGCTATCTCCCAACGTGCATAATCATATCTCCCCAATTAGTGGTACCATCTTCCCCGATTGTCAGGTTCAATATCTTGCCCAAAGGAGATAAGAGTATTCGCACACCAAAACATTTTTCTATGGTCGGAGGCAAGTGCTTGTATCTCAACCCTGCACCAACGAGTAATGCACATGAGCATAGGGCACAAGTCTAGGGATTTAAGCTCTATCTTTATGGCTACGCCCATACTCACTCTATCTTGAGATAAGTACCTGCAAATAATGAATGGGTTACTCTCCCCAAAATAATGATTTTGTCATTACGTTTCTTTTAGGGTCAAGTTTTCTTTAATAGTCCCAATTTTATACATTTATCACTTTTTTGGATTTTTTCGAATAAATGATCTAAGGAATTTTCCAATCCCTTTTGATTTTATGGGAGAGAAAATGGGGAAGGAAATTGTAAAAGCTGAAGTAAGATGAAATCAATGATGCAAGCAAAGGAAGAGATGCGTACCTTTCGCCAACACTCTACACGCAAAGTGATCCAAGCATAAAAATAAAGACAGAAATAAAACTAACCGAAATGATGCACAAGAACGTCCTAGTAGTAACTTGTATTAGTGGGCAAGCACAAATTGATTTGACCAAGTTCAATCCTACGATCTAGTCTATAGGAACATATATTCTTTTAAGAGATTTAGACCTAATCGATTTTCTGGCTCAAGCAAGATAATAAAATCTACTTCTACGGGCTCAAGTACACAAAATCGCAAGAAAACAAATGAAAATAAATCGATGAAAACAAAAACCTGTGAGTTCCCCAAGTGCACCAATACTTGGTGAAACAGACCCCGTACACACAAGTTATATAATGGCCTTTTAGAAAAAAGGAAAGGAGGCAAGTACTGAACAATAATTATTACATTTTTTACAAAAATAACTTGAAATAGAATTCTAAAAGGCAATAAAAAATATAAATGAAAAATTCTCCAAGAATTTGCTTCTTCTAAATCTTCTACTCCTCCTCCTATGCTTTCCTATAGCTCGGTGAAGAAATAAGCCGCCTCCGTCTTGCTCGGGTGGGTCAGCGCTTCTATGAATTCTGCCTTGCTAATCGAGCTGTCACAAGAAAGAGAAAACACAAGTATATGTAAGAAACACAATTATGATACTATGAGAAAAAAATATAAGAAGAAAATAAAGCAGATAATATAAACAAACAATCAAGATACCCACAGAGGTGAACAAGAAGCAAACTAAGAAGAGCAAGTGAAATGGATCTCAAATGAATCTCTAAGTCTGATCTTGTTAAGATTTATATGTCCTACAAATCGGGTCCTGCAAGTGCTATGTAAGCTCTCTCATGACACACAGAATTCAAAGTGAGTGCCAACTCCTCAACAAATTGCAATCCACAACAACAATTATACACAAGAAAATATAGACAATAAAATGAATAAATGTCATAAATAGAAGATACAAAATATGAACAAGTGACAGAGAATATGACCAAGAAATATTTGACAAAAATAAGATGACAAAAATAAAAAGAAAACAAACAGGTATCTACAACCAAGAATAGAATGCTACAAGCAAAATCCTAGCTACCCTCGTCATGCCTCCCCAATAATGGTGCCATTTTGTTGAATAGTGAAATCCTAGATTTCAATTATTAAGAAATATTTGCAATGTCATTGCAACCCAAAAAACCCTCAACAAAAATTTATTTGATTCTCAAGCTAAAATAAAATGAAGAAAATATAACAAGATAACTTTACTTATTTACTTGTATAACATACATGATCGGACTCAAGGAGGCTACAAGAATCCCAAGGGATATTTAATTCAATTAGAAATAATGAAATAAACTAGGAACTTATATACACATAGAGTTAGTTTTTGTGAAGCTTTTTATCTTTTCAAAATTTATGAATTTTTTATTTATATTTTTTTTAGGCTTTTCTGATTTGAATTTTTATGAAATTTTGAATTTCAAAGATGGTTTTAGTTTTTAAAAATAAAATAAAATATAAATAAAGAGAAAGAATAATGAGAAAAGAAGAAAAAATGCATTTTTATTTGATTTTTAAAACATGACAAAAATATACAAAAAATCAAAATAAATTTTTTTGAAGCTGTTGAAATATTTCGAATGTTTTTAGAATTTTCCAGAATTTACAGAGGCTTTAAAGGCTTTCAAATAAATAAAAATAGAAAATAACTAAACAGAAAATAATGCAAATGTTTTTGTATTTTTAAAATAGAAGAAGGATTAAAAAATAAATAAGTAAACATAAACATAAAGATAAAATTTTTAATTTTCCAGAAAGTATTTTTGTAAAAATATTTAGAATTTCAATGATTTAAAAAGATTTTTTTAGTGTTTTCAATGATTTTCCATTTTTTGGGTTTTATGTAAAATTAACCAATGGAAATTGGTTAGAAAATAAAGTGAATAAAAAAACAATAATGCTTTTTTGGAAGTTTTAGATATTTATTATATTTTTTATTGGATTTCAAATTCAAACAATAATTTTTTATGTTGTTTTTAAATTTTTTAAAAAATAAGAAAAATTTTTGAAATACAAAATTAAAATTACTGGTGAAAGATGGAATTAACAAGAAGTTAAATGGATTTTTTTGAGATTTTTATGATGTTGTGCTATTTATTCAATGCAAATAAACATGCAAGATACAATGCATACTCACAAGGCATAAATGAAAAGAAAATCAATTTAAAGACTAAATGATAACATGAAAAGAGTTTATTGCACGCGAGTCAGGCTGGATTGGACCTACTTGTAACTAATTAATTTCTAAGGCCCAAATAATAACAAATAATGCAAAAATGTTTGTTGTAGATTTAACCAAAAAACACAGGTTGTGCACGCTCTCAGTTAAAATTAGAGCCAATTGCAATAAAATAAATTACATAGAAAGAATTGCAAATCTGCAAGCAATAGAAAGAAGACATATGTCCATTTGGGACTTATTTGCAAAATAAAAACACATAGAGTTGAAGTGCAAACGTACCCTTAATCCACATGGTGAAGCGAATGACTGTGATGGCTATGGATGCTGATCGGACGGTTGAGGTGACAACGCTCGTGAATGATCTCGACCGTATATGGAAGAAATGAAGTGCAAACGTACCCTTAATCCACATGGTGAAGCGAATGACTGTGACGGCTATGGATGCTGATCGGACGGTTGAGGTGAAAACGCTCGTGAATGATCTCGACCGTATATGGAAGAAATGATCCATGGATGAAATTTGGGACAAAATGGATAATCGTGATTCAATTTTGGCATCTTATTCTTGGTCCAACGGATACTAAAGGCATTATAAGAACATGTATCAAGGGTGGCTCCATCGAGTTTCTATTTGCTAGATCCCAACAAATCTTCACTCAATTTGTTGCCTGAAGGATGGTCCTCATGTTGGACATGTGAGACCACGGCGAGCCATTATGTAATAAATGTTATTGCAAATATCATTCCCTGATCTGAAATGAAGAATAAATAATTTGCATAATAGGTCCCTCTGTACAATTAGGGTTATGTACCATGGCTATCTTAATGATCATACAGCTGTTGATTCAATATATGAATCATAGAGGCTGGTGCTTGGATGAATATCTAAAGGGTTAGATTGAGGACTCATCAAGCACCGTCAAATGATTATTAAGATGTGATCTCCAGCCTGAGTAGGAGATGGCAATCCTTTCTCACATAGGTTGATATCTGACCGACCTCTTGATGCAGGTCCTCTGCATAGGAATAGAGATTCGGAGGTGTCAGATTAGTTAGGTCAAAGAGTTGACTTAACGAGATCGAGATAACATAAGTCCTATGTTGAATGCTGTTACAGCATAGGCACACATCCTCTGACCGGAGACAGATGTATTGCTATATGTCTGAGTATGTACATTTGACAGACCAATAGGTTGATGACCTAACCAAGGTCTATACACCGGCGCGTTGGTGTGCATATAAGGGCATATGAGTAATACGATCTCTCAAAGGGATCATACAGGTTCACTACTGAACCGGAAGACATGAGCTCACTCATGAGATATTGGGAAGAATCAAATTCCGTGCACGGTCGTCTTGCTTTGGAAGCTTGACTGAATTTGTAGGTTTGATATATACTTTTGGAAAGTATATGATCAAGACCTAGGTATGTTATATGCTTTTGGAAAGTATATGATCGATACCAAATCCCAATGATCAAATGAGAAACTTGGTGATCAAACCCTGAAGAAGACAGTGTAAAATAGATCTTGATCTTCGGGTTGACCATGGGTCTTCCAGTATGCAGGATGTATAGGTATTGGGAATACCTGAAGGGTGATGTGATCATAAACGATTGTATATCCATGACGCTTCCATTCCGAGGGAGTGATGAAACAGGTCTGGATTTTAGTGACTCCTTCCAGTAGAGAAGCAATCTGATCTTAGTCCAAGTGTTGGACATTGGTCTGAATGAGATTCAGATGTAATGAGAAGATTAGATTTGCGGTCTTGATTTAATCAAGCATCTATGGGAGGTTCGTAAGATCTGGATTTGAGATAATATCTCAATATCCAAGTCACTATACGTGGAATAATACAATCGCCCTGTCCTTATCTCCAAGTATCTGCGGAGAAAGCACATTATTCTTGAAAGGGTTCAAGAATAATTCTTTTGATGAAATATCCAAGCAAGGACTTGATGATTAAATGAGATTTAATTATCAAGCTTAAATATGAATATGATTCATATTGTGAAAATGATTATCTAAGATAATTAAATGGGATTTAATTATCAAGGATTAAGAGAATGTGGATAATACTATCCATGATATATGTGTATTATAAATGTGATTTATAATATGTATATATAAGAGAGAGAATTTATGTAAATAGCATTTGTTAATTAATAGTGTGAATTGGATTCACATTTGTTAATTAATTGGAAATACAATTTACAAATTAGTTTGGGTTGTGAATATGATTCACATAATGTTCAATGGCATGATTGAAATATTCACAAATTAATTTGGAATTAATTTGGTGGATATTTTTGCAATAATTGAGAGATAAAATAATATAATAAAAGGAGAAATAAAGCCACCAAATTTAGAGGTGGCGTCACCCATGAAAGAGTCATGGGTGACGCCCCTTAATTTTAGGAGGCTATATTGACTCCATTTTATTATGATGATTAATCTCTCAACTAATTTATTTATGTTGAATTAAAAATGTGTTGATAATGTTGCAACATATATTTAATTTAATCATAAATAAATGTTGTTGGTTTTAACCAACAACAATCATAACCATTGATCTTACATAGACCAAGCCTAGCCGTTGGATCTATGAGTCTATGGATTGAGATCCAATGGATCCTAAACTAATATAAATAGAGGGCTAGGGTAGCCTTCCATGGTACATGATTAAGAGTTGTACAAGGTGACAACTCTCTCTCTCTTTCTCATTCTCGCCCTCTCTCTCTTTCTCTTCTCCATTAAGTGGCCGTCCACTTTGTGTTGAGAAAAGAGAGACTCTCGGCTTCTTCTTCGACGACTCGTGGATCTCCATCTTCTTTGGAGTTTCTTACTCTAAAGGAAGATGACGGATTTCGTTTGACGAAATCGGGGGAGCCATCGCTTGGATCTTCATCGAGGATTGCGGGAAGGAACGTGACTCATCATCGCGCCCGCAAGTGCGTTCTTTGTGGATCGGACTTAAGATAGGAGGATCTCTACTTTGGGATCTCGCGATCACAACCACGCTTCAAGAGGTATTCCTTGTACTTTGTGGTTTGATGAAACGATCCGAGAAGTGTTCTCGTGATCATGTGGTTTCATCTTTAAAGTTAAAAAATTTTAATTTCCGCTGCATCTAGCATCTAGTACGACTAGTTGCTCCGATTGCATACGATGCGATCGACACGCTTCCGTGATGCGCTTGAGGATTCTCAATATCCTTCAAGTGGTATCAGAGCCATAGGTCGAATAAGGTTTTGGATATGATCCATGAACCTTAGACGATTTGGTTCTTGAAAGGGTTGCGAAATTTTTACTGCATTTCAATTTTCGCACCTCTGTATAATTGAACTTTTCGGCACTGTTTAAAATAGTTAAACAGAAATTTTCAATTGGTTTTTGTTCCCCATTAAACAAGGAAACCATAGGACTTGAGTTTACTAAATTTGGACTTTATTTGCTCAAGATATGGATTTTTGAATATGACTATATTCACTGTTGCGGGAACTGTGGATTTGAACATAATTAATGAGATAATTACGGTTTTAATCCGCCTTGAAATGCGTGAATTATCACTTGGATTCTTTAATAAATCAAATAGGCAATCTTTGGAAACTGAGTTTGCATTTTTTGGATTTAAATTGATCACGATAAATTAATTTTAGTGATTGGGGCTCACTGCTGGAAATTAACAATTTTGATCTTGAACCTTGTGATATGTCATTCAATTATCATGATGAAAATTAATTGTTAATTTTCTGGAATAATTAGTGATAAATATTTGTGAAATATTTAAAGAAATAATTATTTCATTGAATGACACTTGCCTAAACCACAATGATGAGATATTAGATCTTGATCGTTGGTTCATCAACAAACATTGCCTTCATGAAAACTATAGTTTATCATACAATTGTTGTAGGACAACTTTTACATGAACCCTTTTGCTTGAATAGGATTGGGGATTTGTCTAGCAAATCTCCTTATAATCAAAAATGTTTTGATTTATATTATATGGTATAATTTCGGTTGAAAAACCGATGAACATCTCAAAGTACATGATGGTCTATCTGGTATTATCCTTTCCCGAGGCGGATGTGGTGCCTAGTCGGAGAGCATTGGGGTCGCGGGTTGCAACGTATGTGGTCCGTCCCACTCTCGTCGGTACTGGCCATGACAGCGGGTAGGGACTGTATAATACCGGAGACAGACAATATGTATTTTTCTAATTATTAAAATTCGAATAATACGTATTTTGAGAATATACCTACTATTCAAGTAAAAGACATGTTTGTTGATGATTGGATTAATGATTAATTTAATGTGATTAAATTAATTATATCCAATAAACACTCTATTTTGATTAGATGTGTATTTCCCTTGGAAGAATTAATTATGTGAATATGATTCACGATAATTAATTACAATTTGAATATGAGGTGGAGGATCACATAAGTGACATCCATGGTCTCCCGTCAAGGCAAAGGATTCCGTCGCCAGTTGTTGTGTATAGGAGACGCCTGTCCGAAGTGACAGATCCTGTACATGATTTAATTGGATCGGGTTCTTTGCTTCTCGAAAGAGTAAGGCCGTATACGTAGTGACCCCAATATCGGGTCCTCATATTATTGGGGCGATATTGGATTGCGTATAGCGAGTATTAGGCCTGTTGACGGTTGGTTCAATTAATGACGGGTCAACATCATCTTAGGGGTGGTGGGCCCGGGTGTTAAAGATCGAATTGGGAAATGCAAGTTGGACTTGCAAGGCGGAATGTGTTCCCGCTTCTTTTTATCCGAGTTGTAGGTTCTCATATTATTGGGATGCAACGAAGATAGGAAAGGAGATCCCAGATCTTGCTAGAGATATAATGGTAAGAATATCTCTTACATTGAAAGTGATTAAGGGAATGAACTTTCAGTGTTGACAAGGCAAGACAACTTTGATATAAAAATTCCTAAATCAAAGTAAAACATGTATATATAATATATATACACTTATGCAAATTTCTTATTTCAGATAATCCTTCATTAAACCCACTCAATGTTATACTCAATGATAACCAGTAAAAATATCTTGGATTGGACTCATAATCCAGATATTGTACTTGCAATTGGACACATAATGTATGTGGTTGCAATGTGCAAGTTTCCTCAACATAATGAGGAATGATAATTAAATAAGACAATAAGACATCACCTTAGGGTCTGTATGTCTCTATAGTCTTGATCTTTCATCGAGTGTACTTTGGAAGTGACATGTCGATGGTGATCGTAATTGACGAATAATCCTTATAAAATAAAAGAAGATATTTTGGCATACAAATGTGCTCTAGACATTTAATCATGAATGACATGGTTCTCTGCATTATGCAGAATGGTGGCTCGAAAGAGATGATGTATTCAAAATGTTTGAATACCTACCTGAACCTAAGTCTCCAAGAGTTAAGATGAATGTAGATATGATGAGTGTCATCATTCTACTATCTATACTCAAGTCATTCATGAAGCTTTATGATATTCATATTGTATGAATTTAATGAAGCATGTATAAATGTTGAAATGCTCTTACATTGAATTCCTTTTGAATTTAACATAAGAGATTCTTTGTCTTGAACAATGGTTGTTTATAGATGAAGAGAGCGCAGTGGAAGCATGGGTCAGACCCGAGTAAGAAGGAAAGTCAATGAGTTGACCTACTTCTATGACTTCCATATGACATCCAAAGAGTTGGATGAATGCCAATACTGCAATATGTTGATGTGTTGATAGTATGACTATCAAGTCTGTCTAAAATCCTTAGTGAAGGACTCAGATAGAGCATCAGAATAATCTACATAAATCATTGACTCTGACTTTCTTATTTCATAAGATAAAGTCTGGCAATTGTATCCCAATCTTCTAATGACAATTGCAATTGGTTGCATATACATATTAGAAGATTAGAAATTTGATCTTAAGGTTTAGTAGTCATCTACATGGATATTGCTGTAATTGTTGCAGCAGTCTCTGTTGGATAGATGGACTTCATATTCTCAGTGGGAGAGCCCTTAGTCTTAGAGAATGTCTCTGTGACCTAGATATTAGAATACCCCATTGTTTGTTTCTAAATGTTGGAAATAAACATGAATTCTGAGATAGAACTATCATAAAAGGTTATGATGGATATATTTCAGATAGTAATCTAACATCTAGTGGACTCCACAAAATTAGAAAATTAATGAATAGTTCATTAAGATTTCTAATACTGAAAATCAAACCTTATAAAATCAATAGGAGGATGAAGATCATTTGACAATGATCTGGCATCAAGCCTTGGACATTTGTCTGTTGATTTGATCAATAGACTAGTAAGATATGAAACTTTAGAATGTCTAAAATTTCAAATCTTACATACTTGTGAATATTGTATTCAAAGTAAAAATATCCAATACACCCTTCTCTGGGAATGGTGTTAGATGTCGAGGTATTCAAGGTCTCATACATACTGATGTATGAAGATCATCTATATCATAGTGAACATTATGGATATGTGATATCTATTGATGATTACGTATGATATGAGATTTCTTCTCTTCACCTGAGAAACCTTTGAAATGTTCAAAGATTTCACAATTTTGGTTTAGAACCAAAGTTTGGAGAAAGATGAAATGAATTTGATCTAACCTAGGTAGCTTGTACCTATTAGATAAAATTCAAAGAATACCTTATGGAGATATGAATATCATTTCTATCCTACTCCTCCTAATACACCTAAACTCAATGGAGTTGTAGGGAGATACAATTGGATCATGTGTGACATGATTTGATCAATGATTAATTTTAGCATAATTTCCTCTTAGTTTCCAGGTATATATGTGTAGTAGAGACTACAATATATATCCTTAATAAGGTTCCATGCATGTAACCTGAAATCTAGCACTTAAGAGTGCTACTTCATTAGGAAAATAAAGGATGGTATTGGATACCTACTTTATGACCTTGAGATTCTTAAAAGATCTCATTTCTGAGAATGTGATTCTGGGAGGATTGAGACTCTTAAGAATCAAGATGAAAATGAAGTGAAGGAACTCATTTAATCTTGAGAAGATAATGAGGCTCCTGAAATCGGAAACTAAAAGGACAATTAAAGATGGAACATTAATACCTCTTCAAATGAGTTTGAGGATGTATTCCATGTGTCAGTTAAGTCTGAGAGTGATCGGACTTCATGTGATGAAGCTCCTAAGGATCATGACATGGAATGATGGATATTAGCAATAAAGTCTAAAGTAGACTTCATATACAAGTGTTGGATATGGACCCTCGAGGATCCACCTATAAGGGTTAGACCCATAAAGATGTAAATGGATCTTCAAGAGAAGAGGGAACCTGATGAGAAGGTAGAGACCTTCAAAGCTCGGTTCGTAGCTACAAGCTACACACCGGAAGAGAAGACATTGCTTGCAATGAAACTTGCTCTTCGGTAACCATGCTTAAACTCATCAGAATATTGCTAACCTTAGCTACACAACTTGACTATTGCATCTTCGGGATGTAATTCAAGATTGCATTCCTCTAAGAATACCTCTCTGGGGATATTCACATGAAGTAGCCCCAGGGCTTCATGATCAGGGAAAGTAAGGTGTGAAAGCTAAAGAAATCCATCTATGGACTCAAATAAGCTTCTTGTTGTTGGAACATAAGATTTGATGAAATTATAAATGTTATGATTTCAAATAGAATCTTGATGAACCATGTGAAGCTTAGTGGGAGTGCCATTGTGTTCATCGAGCTAAATGTAGATAATATCCTAATCATTTGGAATGATATAAGGATGATAATAAGTGTTTTATAGACTGGCTATTCCATACCTTGATATATGATCTCAAGAATACCTCTTAGATCTTAGTTCTGAAGTTGTTCAGGAGCAAAGAAAAGAGGGTATTGGGACTGTCACATTTGTAGTACACCTTGGACATAATCCATTCTTGGAAATTCCAAGAAAGGCTTCCTTCCCTTGAGATTTGGTACTGACCTATCAAAAGGGATAGCACCTCAAAGAGTTGAGGAAGTATGCTAAAACTGCTTGCACTTGTGCATCAGTTACGAGAAGCTAAGTGTATGCTAGATGTGTACAAAAGCCAGATATCTGCCATGCAGTGGGAGTAGTAAACTGTTACTAATCCTACTATTGAGAAAGAACACTTGATTGCAGTAAATAACAAAATCTTCATAGATGACAAGTTTTTTTGAGATAGTGATCTCAAAGTCATATCTTCAAAAGCTTAAGACTTTATAGATAGAGATCTAAAAGGTCTTAACTGTGGATACCTTAAGAGATAGTGATCTCCAGGAATAAAGGTATTCTGATAAGGATTATGGAAATACTGGTTGTAATAGTTATTGAGCAATAGTGTTAAGGACACTATAACTGCTTTGACTAGATTGAGTATTGGCTGCATAAGATGCAACATTCGCATTGGATGCGAGCACTGTTACCTACGGATATGCAAGTGCCGTAAAAGGACTTGGCATAGTCTTTTGGGAATAGAGTGACTGATCAGCTTACCTAGCTATTTCTAAATAGCCTATGATTGTCACATGAGTGCGGGTTTAAATGATTAACCCATTAATGGCTCTTTGGGCTAGTGGGAGATTGTTGGACATGTGAGCCCACGGCGAGCCATTATGCAATAAATGTTATTGCAAATATCATTCCCTGATCTGAAATGAAGAATAAATAATTTGCATAATAGGTCCCTCTGTACAATTAGGGTTATGTACCATGGCTATCTTAATGATCATACAGCTGTTGATTCAATATATGAATCATAGAGGCTGATGCTTGGATGAATATCTAAAGGGTTAGATTGAGGACTCATCAAGCACCGTCAAATGATTATTAAGATGTGATCTCCAGCCTGAGTAGGAGATGGCAATCCTTTCTCACATAGGTTGATATCTGACCGACCTCTTGATGCAGGTCCTCTGCACAGGAATAGAGATTCGGAGGTGTCAGATTAGTTAGGTCAAAGAGTTGACTTAACGAGATCGAGATAACATAAGTCCTATGTTGAATGCTGTCACAGCATAGACACACATCCTCTGACCGGAGACAGATGTATTGCTATATGTCTGAGTATGTACATTTGACAGACCAATAGGTTGATGACCTAACCAAGGTCTATACACCGGCGCGTTGGTGTGCATATAAGGGCATATGAGTAATACGATCTCTCAAAGGGATCATACAGGTTCACTACTGAACCGGAAGACATGAGCTCACTCATGAGATATTGGGAAGAATCAAATTCCGTGCACGGTCGTCTTGCTTTGGAAGCTTGACTGAATTTGTAGGTTTGATATATACTTTTGGAAAGTATATGATCAAGACCTAGGTATGTTATATGCTTTTGGAAAGTATATGATCGATACCAAATCCCAATGATCAAATGAGAAACTTGGTGATCAAACCCTGAAGAAGACAGTGTAAAATAGATCTTGATCTTCGGGTTGACCATGGGTCTTCCAGTATGCAGGATGTACAGGTATTGGGAATACCTGAAGGGTGATGTGATCATAAACGATTGTATATCCATGACGCTTCCATTCCGAGGGAGTGATGAAACAGGTCTGGATTTTAGTGACTCCTTCCAGTAGAGAAGCAATCTGATCTTAGTCCAAGTGTTGGACATTGGTCTGAATGAGATTCAGATGTAATGAGAAGATTAGATTTGCGGTCTTGATTTAATCAAGCATCTATGGGAGGTTCGTAAGATCTGGATTTGAGATAATATCTCAATATCCAAGTCACTATACGTGGAATATTACAATCGCCCTGTCCTTATCTCCAAGTATCTGCGGAGAAAGCACATTATTCTTGAAAGGGTTCAAGAATAATTCTTTTGATGAAATATCCAAGCAAGGACTTGATGATTAAATGAGATTTAATTATCAAGCTTAAATATGAATATGATTCATATTGTGAAAATGATTATCTAAGATAATTAAATGGGATTTAATTATCAAGGATTAAGAGAATGTGGATAATACTATCCATGATATATGTGTATTATAAATGTGATTTATAATATGTATATATAAGAGAGAGAATTTATGTAAATAGCATTTGTTAATTAATAGTGTGAATTGGATTCACATTTGTTAATTAATTGGAAATGCAATTTACAAATTAGTTTGGGTTGTGAATATGATTCACATAATGTTCAATGGCATGAATATTCACAAATTAATTTGGAATTAATTTGGTGGATATTTTTGCAATAATTGAGAGATAAAATAATATAATAAAAGGAGAAATAAAGCCACCAAATTTTGAGGTGGCGTCACCCATGAAAGAGTCATGGGTGACGCCCCTTAATTTTAGGAGGCTATATTGACTCCATTTTATTATGATGATTAATCTCTCAACTAATTTATTTATGTTGAATTAAAAATGTGTTGATAATGTTGCAACATATATTTAATTTAATCATAAATAAATGTTGTTGGTTTTAACCAACAACAATCATAACCATTGATCTTACATAGACCAAGCCTAGCCGTTGGATCTATGAGTCCATGGATTGAGATCCAATGGATCCTAAACTAATATAAATAGAGGGCTAGGGTAGCCTTCCATGGTACATGATTAAGAGTTGTACAAGGTGACAACTCTCTCTCTCTCTTTCTCATTCTCGCCCTCTCTCTCTTTCTCTTCTCCATTAAGTGGCCGTCCACTTTGTGTTGAGAAAAGTGAGACTCTCGGCTTCTTCTTCGACGACTCGTGGATCTCCATCTTCTTTGGAGTTTCTTACTCTAAAGGAAGACGACGGATTTCGTTTGACGAAATCGGGGGAGCCATCACTTGGATCTTCATCGAGGATTGCGGGAAGGAACGTGACTCATCATCGCGCCCGCAAGTGCGTTCTTCGTGGATCGGACTTAAGATAGGAGGATCTCTACTTTGGGATCTCGCGATCACAACCACGCTTCAAGAGGTATTCCTTGTACTTTGTGGTTTGATGAAACGATCCGAGAAGTGTTCTCGTGATCATGTGGTTTCATCTTTAAAGTTAAAAAATTTTAATTTCCGCTGCATCTGGCATCTAGTACGACTAGTTGCTCCGATTGCATACGATGCGATCGACACGCTTCCGTGATGCGCTTGAGGATTCTCAATATCCTTCACCTCATTCATGCGATACCCATCTTGATCAGTTGAGAAAATGAAGTTTGATGATAACCGGTGACATATCTGGAGGTTAAAAGGCTTTGAAGCTCCAAGTGAAACTCCAACTTGCGTTCCTCTCTCCCAAGTGCGCTCCAAAGACCTGAAAGTAGTTAACTGCTTGGAGGGGATTTCTAGCTATTTTTTAGCTGAAAATGATAAGAAATGGGATGTGGATGAGGGCTCTAGTGATAATTGTCGGAATGGGAGCCGATCTTATGATCTACGATGATCCAGAGTGGGATTGATGTGGGAGAGGATGAAGAAGTGTTCGGTGAGCATAGTCAAATGTCGGAGTTGAAGATTTGATGAGAATGGAGCTCTGATCTTGTAGATCAGTGCTGATGGAGTGCGATTAAATCTAGGCTAACAAAGAGAAATCAAGCAAACTTAAAAACTGAAACATAAAGGAAACTACCTACGGATACCTATGGGTAAGGAATGGATTTGATTCGCGTCAATCTACTGCTGATGGCGGAGAGGTGGAACTACGCCAACGAAGGTCCGGCAAGAAGATTGGATCATGAATTCATCCTTCGCCTCATGCTCTTGATCGTGAGAAACTCAAGTTGTCACCTTAAGCTACCTCAAGGGATCGATTTCGGGGAGAAGTGAGTCCAGAAATGGATCAAGCAGTGGAGTGCAGTGATTTTGACGTATAAATAAGCATAGTGTCTGATCAAATTTGAATTTCAAATGTACGCAAATCGAGGCGAGAATGATGAAATAGTTGTGATGGTGATGGAGGTGGTTGATTGGGTTGGAATATTAGAGAAGAAGGCATAAATTGTTTATGACCAAAACATGTAGGAAAATCGAGAGAAGTAATGGTCGACGAGCGAAGGAGCAAAAAACACAAGGTGACTGGGGAATTGACCCAGGTCAACAGACCCGGGTCCAGCCAATAGGAAGGCACGAAGAGTATGACAAAAAGGGAAAATGATAAAAGATTCAATTAAAAGTTAAATAAATTAGGTAAAAAATTGAAAATGGTTTTAAATATCTAATTAATATAAATAAAAAATGTTAAGGATTAAATATAGTTCATTCGGGTGATTTTTAATTAAATTAATAAGTATATAAACGGGTGAAAATAAATACAAAGTGTTATTTACAAGTATATATGCTTATGATTACAAAATTACAATTTTTATTTAATTGTTTTTATAAATATATACATAATTTAATAATTTATTAATTTACAATATTTTAAAAGGATTTCAATGATATTTTTATTTTAATTTTATGAGGTGAATTATTAAGTTAAATAAATAGGGGTATTTACAATATATACATAGTGGTAAATATACAACACATAGATGATTATATTTTTGTTAATGTTCGATTTTATAATTTTTATTTGTATTTTGTATAAATTAAGTATAATATTAACAATTTATAAAAATACAAATTATACAAAAAATATAAGGAAAACAATTATTCAAATAATATACTTGGGTATAACATACGATAATACCTAAAAAGCCACATATCACACCTTAACTCTGATTTTTATGAAACCTCCTTCATTACAAAGATTATATAATTTGGAGTGCAATAAAAGCGAGTTTGATTAATTTTCAGTTTTAATGGAGAAGATATTGATCTTGCAAGTTAAGCTTTACGGCTTTTTCAGAGTGTTATTATTTACACAATATACGTTGGTTGTTTTTGTAATTATTTTCATTACTTACAAAATAATTTTATGTACATTTTCATGAAGAAAATAATTGTGTTTGAGTTGAATTTGGGTAAAAATAAATTAATTAAAAGATTATGTATTATATAAAGTAATATAAAATTAATGAATGTAAACATGCAGAACTTGATTTTCTAGATTTTCTTATATTTAGGCTTTATCTCCCCCTAATTTATTTCTAGTCGACTAGGACAAGTCTTGACATTCTCTTAGGGTTAGAATCACCATGTATCTACATATATACAATATTTGATTTCCTTTATTTTACTTTATTTATTTATTTATTTATTTTAGGTTAAAATAGTGATAGATATACAACATTCACACAAGAATCAGGGTTAGTAAAAGAGTAGTTTTATTGACATTTACATGTGTTTTATAAGGTATTTTAAGCTAAAGTAAATGAACAAAGATGATGAAATGCATATTCATTGATCAAAGCTGACAAAAGTCAAATATGGAGAAGGATGGAGCAGTAATTCAATCCTCCATATTAATCACAATCTCATAAAGATACGAAGAGTAAGGATCGGGAGACTCTCTAAGCAATTTGGCATCCGATGAACATATGGTCAGACAATCATGGAAATCATTGAATGCCTCAAAACATGGATCATCCTCACGTGGGCCGTTGAGGAGATAGGAGTTATAAAAATTAGATGACTCGATCGCTACAATCGACAGATCAACTACACAACCAGTGAGGGAGACCAAGTACCTATAAGGTGTTGCATCCACCTGCAGAAAACCATCAGGGCATAATGCAAGATGATCAATGGAAAGTGAGGTCATATGGGTATTTAAAATCTCATCCAAAAAAAAATGATCACACTCATCTTTCGGGAGGATGTATGGTGGATGGGAAGGGCTACTAAAATGGAACATGTGAAAATGGTAGTCCTCTCCAAATAATATCTGCTGGAATGGGTCAAGGTATAGATCAAGGTCAGCAATGTGCTCAATTGGGATTGGACAATTTGGAAGGGGGAAATTGATCGACTGGTGGTGGTGGGGTAGGGGGGGGGTCAAGCAATGTGGCTTTCGACTCCGTCTCCTGAACTACCAACAAAGATGGTATAATAGGCACCTGAAACAAAATGTGCAGAAATGACTCAGGGGTTGGTATGGGAAATTGACACAAAAACATCTGCATCGTCCTCCAAACTTTGTATTGCCTCAAAAATCACATCCTCAATCGGGTGTACAACTGAAGAAACTTCAATAATAGCATCACACAAATCAGATCTAGAATCTGCCAATGGAAGCACACTCACTCTTGCCTCAAATATGTCCGGTTTAATAATATCATGTCTTTATTCAATGCGAGCTTTAATTAGGACATCATACCTAAGGGTATATAATGTGAAATTGGGAAGACGAGGATGGTGGGGAATACAAACGAGACAAGAGTTTGGATAAGACTCCAATCACACGAGGATTGAGGTCAAACCGAACGAGGCAAAATTGTAGATCAAGAAGAGAGTCATCTTAAGCTAGACAATGAATGCAGATATGAGGGTGTTATGGGTGAAAATAAGCAGCAAAATCTGGATGACGAAGATAAGGATGACCCATAATCATGATGTAGATGATGAAGAAAAGGAGAAAAGAAAAATGACTTGAAGACCACTAACTAGAAATCAAAATGAATGAATTTGGATTCACCAATCACAAACAATACAAAAAACAAACTTCTATTTACTGACTCGACATGGTTAAGACCATATGTGTTCGATCAATTATCTTTTTGATTTTAGAGTTGTGAATTTCAAATAGTTGTATGAGCACGCGGGAATAGGCCTGGGATGGGGGCTTTATGTCCTAGTGTATACGTTCCTATCCTAAATAAAAAGCTGCATACAATGAGGGAGTTGGTCTTCCCAATATAATGAACCCAATTACATTTATTTTGAAGTCAGGTAAATTTAGTAGTCCCGATTATTTTGGTTTTCACCTTTTTTTTGTTTATTTTTCATGCACAATGCCTATCAAGATTACAATTTTTTTATCATAAGTGCTCAAAATCAAAGGGAGAAATCGAGAAATCAATGCAAGCGAGAAATCAATTATGCATGCTAAATTAGAAGACTTACAATGCTTCCTACATCTCTCCATGTGGGAAGCTAAGCATAATTTAAACATATACTATATGCAAATGCGAGTCGACGAAGGTGCACTAATACAGAAATTGTTATTATCATGAAGAACCAATGTTACTACTTAGAAATAGAACACAAAAGGTCCGGTCTTGGAAACTCTACGATGCCCACCTCAATGGGTCCTGCAAAAGTTGTGTACAGTCTCTCTCGGTGCTCGTTACTAAAATTGAGCAAGAAGTAATTAATATCTGACCAAATCCAAAAGGAAATCTATAGGTACACTGATATATTAGATGTGTAAAATTATCTATTATACAAACAATTCTATGCTAGGGTTCAATCCGCAAAATGATGAAAAATCAAAAAACAAAGAAAAAATAAAGGTGCGAAACCTAGAAAAAAACTAATGAGACCACTAGGTGAACAATCACCCGGGAAATGGACCTCGTAAAGTGTGAAGAGTCCTGATAGTCTAAATTATTACAACTAATTGTGTCTCTCTCTCTCACACCAAAATTACAAAATAAAATAAAATAAAACAAAAATAGTCCAAACAATGACAATGTCCTCCAAAATTTTCGTCTTCTTTTGCCTCTCTCTTGTCAGCTTGTGATGAAAAGCCAACTCCATTTCACGTGGGTACGTAGATCTCCTAAGAGAGCCTCCTTTGATCCGTGGTCCAACGCAACAAAATCAAAGAAGAAGAGGGTTGGATAGTTCCAAATAAAATCAAATAAATTGAAAATAAATAAATAATAGATAAGAGGAACACAAAACCAATCTATGCGTTGTTTCTCCTTGGCAACGACACCATTTGATGACAAAGGTTTTTACGAGGGTCTAAATATCCTCATAAGGCAAGAATATATTGTCACCGGTGACCACTCACAAAATCCAAAATCTATCAACCACTAACCCACAAATAGATCAAGCAAAGGAAACGAAAATTTGTTGAGTGCAAATTTATTATAACTCTACAAAAGATGTGTATAGGGAAAATAATGTAGAGGTCGAGCACAAGGAGCACACAAGATAGATTAGGAAATTTAATTCCAATAATGTCCTCTTACTCTCTCTCTTTTATTGTATTTTTGTGTGGGTTTTTATTTATAATTTTTATGAAATTTTATTCTTATATTTTTATGTATTTTAATTTTATAATTTTATTTTTCTTTTCCTTTTAATTAGATATAAGATAAGTAAGTATAATATATAGACATAATATAGATAATAAAAATAAAAAATGAAGATAAGATCAAGAAAATACCCTAAGATACAATCATGTTTATTTTTAAAGTGTATTAAAAATATTTTTGACACATTTTCTAATAATCATAAAAATAAATATAAGTAGTTATATCTATATATAATAAGATTTTTATATTTATATTTACTGCTATAAATACAAAAAATAGGTAATAAAACGCTTTTATCTGTTTTAGATTTTTCTCTATTTTTTTATTTTTATTATAATGATTACTTTATTTATTTTTAATAATATGGATGTCAAAACAGAGACTTATATTAATATGCCAAATTATTTTGGAATTTACTAATAGCCAAAAGTACCAAAAAAATCGAAAAATATTTTTAATATTTAGTAAATATAATACACAAAGGTTATAAAATGGATATAAATATTTTTGATTTTTATAGTTTTTTTATCATTTTTATAATGATATTGGAGCTTTTAAATTTTTAGTGTTTTCCTTTTGTTATTATTATGGATTTTGGTCTCAGTTGTAAATTACACTAATAAAAAATATATAATTTTTTTGGAATTTTTCAAAATGTTATAATTTTATATGTATTTTTAATCTAAATATGAAGAAAATTAAAGGTTTTTTGTATTAAAAATAGGAAAATATTTTTAAATTTCTCAAGAAAATTATATGTGATTCAATGTGTCTAAGGTATTTAAAGTATTTTCCCTAGAATTCTTAAATATAAAATGATATTTTAAATAAAGGAATTAATAAAAAATAAAATTATGCACTAGTAGGGACCTATTTGCAGTAAACAAAAATATCTCCTTGTTTTTAGAACCCCTCATAAACTCTAGGGCTTAGTATACCAAATACCGAAATATATTCAATAAATAACTTTGGTAGGGGTATTTTTGTAAATAATAAAAAGATAGATGCCAAAAATACATTTTATCTAAAAGTTTTACTGCTGAAGTTTAGAATTACATGACAGAAAAGAAATATATAAAACACAAGACCCTCCCTGCAAAATGCTTGCCCTCACATGCACACATATGTGAGGTGATGTGGCGGGGGACTCAAATGAAAATCTTACGTAGGAACCCAATCACAAAGTTTACAAAATATTAAGAACTTCAGATGAAAGTTTGCGCATTAAAAAGAAATTACAAAAAATACAGAGATATATGCAAAATCCCCCCACTAGGCTATCCGACGGCTCTAGTCTTCCACTTATCCATGTGTCGACCATACGTGCGCTGATACCCCTTCAAGGTTGACTGGCTCTGATTAGACCAGGATACTGATCTAGATGTCAGGTGTGGCCTTCATCCAACGACAACTATAAACATGGAGGCTCCCTTCTAATCGGACGGTTTTGAGATGTCCTGGACGAACTGGGATGAAACTCCATCTGGGCATTCATCAATTTGGAAGTTCCAGGGTCTTCGGCCAATTGGGATACTCCCAACAGGTGCACAATGGAACATGTGCTCCTCCTTAACTGTTGGTGCCCTTAGATGGGTCAGGGACCCATCGATAAGGGCCTGGAGCTCGATGAAGCTAGAGGGGCATTCTTGACATCGATAACCTGTAGAAGGGGTCTTCAGAATATGCAAAGGTGCCCAAAAGCATGGCGAGAAAAAGGTGAACGCTCCTAGATTTTATTCGAAGAAGATCAATGCAGGGATGAGGGTGGAGCGGAGACATCGAGTGAGTGGCGGAGGAAGGACCTCAAACTTTTGATCCAGGAAGGAGTTAAGGGGCCTAGATGGTCAAGGAAATGGAGAAGCATCTGGGGAAAGAGGTGGTGGTGAAATGAGGTTGAAGAAAGGGCTACACGGTGGTGGAATGATGGTCAGAGCTAAGTTCCGTCGAACTATGGGATCAAAGATCTACACTACTACCGTTAAAAAAATGCGAACTAAAAGTGGAAATTAAAGCTATAATTAAAAGCAATATATTCTACCATTACCCTATGGCTCGACTTGCTAGAGAAAGGAGAAGGTGGACCACCCGGCGGAGCTTCACCGACGATAGTAGATCGACCAATCCAATACATACAATGCGATACAAATCAGATGTGAAGGATCCTGTTAGCCTCCTCGACTCGTCGGGCAAATGATCAAATGGGTTCAGTGAGGAAATGGGGATAAAATTCGAATTAGGCTCCGACGAAGGGTTATGTACTAGCAAGTCATTGATCGAGGAGCGTTCTCATCTCATTGATCCTCGGGTCAATGCAAGGCTTGGATGTGAAAGATCATTGACCAAGGAAGAGAAGTCATGAAGGAATCTCTCCCAAAAATGAAAGAATCGAGTGGAGAAAATTAATAAAATCGACAAGCTAATGCTCTAAAAGAGCAAGCCTATGATGGGAGGGGAGTTGACCGAAGTCAACTCTGACCCTCTCATTGGTCCACGTCAGTTAAGAAGAAAATAAAACCAGTAAATAAAAACTTATTAATTCAAAAAATAAACAATTTTATTTATTTATATTCAAAATATGAAATATACTTATTATTTTATGAAGTATTTTAATGTGATTTTTATTTATTTTTACAAGTTTTTTTATTATAGGTTACTTTTTACAAGTAGAATTATAAGTATATTGATCTATGTTTTGAGTATTTTATTTTTATTTTAGATTTTATTATTTATGTACAAAATTTATATATTTACAGCTTATTTGAATACATAGAAATACATTTTTATTTTATTTTTTAAGTAATTTTTACATTTAACTAAATATGTATATTTATTACAAGGGTATATATATGTATAATTAATCTATGTATATTTATACATTTATTTATTTTTGTGTATTTTTAATGGTTTTATTTTATTATCATTATGTACATATTTAAATAATATTTACAAAAATTTAAAATATAAAATCATGAAGAATATAAAGAATGCATAAAATAAATATTTTATTCAGGTATAGTGTACAACGTGGGTCCAAAACTTAAATTTTGCATCTTAACTCTAAATTAAATGAAACCACCCTCATTTAATAATTAATTAAAAGTAAATGAAAGGTGATTTGGTGAATTTTGAGTTTATATGAAAAATATACAAATTTGAGAAGTTTAGATTTTGATTTTTTATTTTGAGTGTAGAACACACATCCTGCAGTATTTTTACATGAACTAAGTTTTTTATTTTTCTATGTAATTTTATCTACAACTTTCATGTACAAAGCTTATTGATTTTATGTATGAATAATAACAAATAAAATAGGTCCCAAAATGGTCTTATCGATGAATTGTGAATTAGGGGTTTATTGTATTTTTGGTCCTTATCTCCTACTTTATTCTTTATCGACCCAATAATTATGATGCCTAAGTCTCGGGGTTTAGGGTCATTCAATACCTATGGTATTTCAATTCATTTTCTTTTCTTTATTCTTTTATTTTACCTTCAAATAGAGTATTTACACAATCAATAATATATGTTATTTCATGCAAAATAATGCCAGTAACATGCCTTTATCCAGGGTTTAAAGGCTAAAATGAAAGAATAAAGGTGATGAAATGGAGATTCATTAGCTGCCCCTTGGGGGAGCTAACTTGGCTCCCCCACCCTATTTCCCCTTTTTTGTTTTAAAATAAAATAATGAAAATTCATCACAAATATATATATATATATATATTATATCATTCAAGTTTCATGCGAAACATACACTCCAACGACCTCCATCTAGACATTCACTTTTAGAGATTGCAGAATTATTGAAATCGACCTCGTCTGGATGGAGGATGTAGGAGTCTTTGTTTTGTATGAAACTTTAATGACATAATATCAGACTATCGTGATGAGTTTTCATGTTTTTATTTAAAAAAATAAAATAATGGGAAAATTGGGCGAAGGAACCAAGTTAGCTTCCCCAAGGGCAACCCTACTTTACCATATATATGTGAGGTAAATGGGTCTTCCCCCTGGGAGGAGCTAACTTGGCTCCCCTCACACCATTTCACATGTTTTTTTTATTTTTTTTAAATTTCTTCAGTGAGTATTCATCACTATATCCATACATTATGCTATTCAAATTTTATATGAAACATAGGCTCCTACGACATCCATTTAGACATCATTTTTTAACAGTAACTGAATTGCTAAAAACGACCCTTCTGAATGGAGGTTGTAGGAATCTCTGTTGCGCGTTAAATTTGAATGACATAATATAGGAATATATTGATGAAAATCCATGAAAGAAATTTAAAAAATAAAAAAAGGGTAAAATGGCACAGGGGGAGCCAAGATAGCTTCCCCTAGGGGACAACCCCATTTTAACCTATATATATATATATATATATTCTCTTAGTTCTCTATTTAGGAAGGTTGTCTTCACATCCATTTGGAATAATTCCAAATCCACATATGCGACTATAGCTAAGATCATCTATATTGATGCAAACTTAGTAACCATAGAGTAGATTTCCTAGAAGTCTATTCTGGTTGAAGTCTAGGGTTTGGACCATAGCACATCACGGAAGCGTGAAGATCGCATCGCATGCAATCAAGAGCGATTAGTCATACTAGTTCTTGGGGAAGTATAATTTAAAAAGTTTAATAGATGAAACCTCATGATATGAGAACACTTCTCATATCATTTCATCAAGATTACAAACAAGTAATAGAATTACCTCTTGAAGCGTGTTTGCGATCACGTATGTCTCTAAGCAAAGAGGCCTCATGTCTCATGTCTGACTTGACAAAGGATGCATTTGCATGCGTACAGATGAGACACATGCTTCCCGCAATCTAAGTTGAAGAAAGGAGCACGGAGTCTCCTTATTTCGTCGCATGAAATCGATGGGCTTCCTCACGAGCCAATGCACCAAAGAAGGCAGAAATCCATGAGTAGTCGATCTGGTAGGACAAAGGTGTCGTGACGACTGCAGATCTCTCTATGTCAATATGGTGGATGACCACATTGTTGAGAGAGGAGGGGCATGTATGAGAATGGAGAGAGTTATTGCTCTTGCAATTATTGTGAAGAAAGAGAAAACACTTGCCTTTATTTCATAAAAAATTAGATGTTCATGGATCTCAATACAAGTGTACACAATAATCAATGGCATAGATTATTTTTTGATTTCAATCAATGACCATAATTTTATTGAATAAATTTTAACAACAAATAATCAATTTAAAATAAATCAAATATGTTACAAATAATTTACAAAACATTTCATTTAATTGAAATCAATTTCATGTGGAAATAAAGTAAAGATGACAAACCTCCTTCACTTAATAGAGTGGATGGCCATGCAAGGACTAGGACTCCATGGCCATCTACCCTCTTAAAAAGGAAGGTGAATCTCTTCTTCCTTAAATGAAAGATCTCATATCTCTCCAAATATTCCACATATGCAACAAATTTTGTTGCAAAATTATTCACCAAAATAACTTCAAATTATTTTGTGATAATTTCAATCATATCATTGACAATTATGAATTATATTCATACATCCGTCATAAATGTAAATTGCATTTACAATTAATTGTTCAATGTGAATCCAATTCATATCACCATTTAATTTGACATACTAGTTACAATTAAATCTCTCAATCAAATTATATTAATTTCTATAATATATGATTATTATAGATAGTGATATACACATTAATTATATCTTTGATAACTAAATCACATTTAATTATCTTAGATGACTATTCTTATGTGTCCAAATAATATGAATCATGTTATATTATCCGTGATAATTAAATCACATTTAATCATCAATTTCTGATATATTATCAACAATGGAATTATTATTGAACTCTTTATAAAATAATGCATTTTCTCGTGAATACTTGGAGATAAGGACATGACACTTGTACATTCCATATATAGTACTTGGATTATGATCATATCTCAAATATATATCTCAAGGCCCTCTCAAAGATGTTTAATGAAATCAAAATGCAAATATAATCTTCTTATTGCATCAAAATCAACTTCAGATCAATATCCAACATTTGGACTAAGATTGGATTACTAATCTACTGAGAGGAGTCACTAAAATCCAAACATGTTTCATTACTCCCTCAAAATGGAACTGTCATGGTTATTTAATCATTTACTATCACATTAACCTCGAGTATTCCTAGTTCACATACATCCTACACTGGAAGGCCTGGAATAAACATGAAGTTTTAGATCATATTTGGACTATCTTTTCTAGTGTTTTATCGTTAAGTTTCACATTCGATCATTGGGAGTTGTTACCGATCATATTCTTTCCAAAAGCGTATATCATACCTAGAAATTATTGTCATGCTTCCAAAATAAGATGACCATGCATGGAATTTGATCGGTCCTAATACCTCATGAGTGAACTCATGTTTTCCTATTCAGTAGTGAACATGTATGATCCCTTTAAGAGATCATATTACTCAGATACCCTCGTATGCACACCAAATCACCAGTGTATAAATCTTGATTTGGTCACTAAAATGGTCTTCCTAATGTATGAACATAGACATATAGTAATATATTTGTCTCCGATTAGAGGATGCGTTCCTATTTCGTGACAGTATACGACATAGGTCTTGGTTATCTCGATCACGTTAAGTCAACTCTTTGACCTAACTTATCTAACAGCTCTGAATCTCTACTCCTATGCAGAGGACCTGCATCAAGAGGTCAGTTAGATGTCAACCTTTAGAGAAGGATTGCCAACTCCTTCTTAGGTCGGAGATCATTTCTTAACAATCATTTGACAGTGTTGGATGAGTCATTAATGATATTATCCAAGCACCAGCCTTTATGATTCAACCATTGAATCAATAAATATATGATTATTAAGATGGCTATTGTACATAACCCTATTTGTACTAAGGAACCTTATAAGTTCATTCATTCATTTAATCTCAGATAAGGAGTGAAATAAATCAATAACATTTATTGATATATCAAAGATTACAATAATATTTATTGTAGGAATGGATCACCCCAAGCCCACATGGCTAATACTAGCTTGCTGAGTATAACCCTTGACAACTAATCTTTCTTTATATTTATCAACATTACATGAACTCAAAATTTTTCTTGAATACATACTAACATCATATGAGTTGTCTACCTTATGGAAAATCACATGGCTCCCATATATAGTTTTGCTCTATTATGTATAATTCATCCTCATGGCGACTTCTTCGAAGCCATTGCTTCGTTAAAGAATATGGGATATTTACAATCTGTTGCATCCTCATTTACAGTGCCCATCCTCATTTACAGTGTAAGACAATGCATGGGATCCTTATAATTGATAATCTTCCATCCCTGCCGGTCGTATTCTAGGTCCTTAGTTGCCAATTATACCCGTGGGTTGTGTGGGTTCATCCACATCCTCTAATGGATCATCATTGTCCATGAGCAGCATAATCTACTAATTCACGCCTTATCTCTAAGTCATTTTCATTATACTGCAAGACATTCAACAGACCAATTTCCTCTACTCCATGCTCCTTATCTTGATGATTTTCAAGGAAGGTTCACTACAAGAAAAAGGTGATATGGCAAGCACAATCTTTCGAGAGATGGGCGAGTACATGGCCAACAACCATGCTCGCACATTCCCTCACCCCTTTGTTATTCGGATCTAGTTGGCATTGGTCTCTCAGACTTCAAATGAGTGAGCACATGGTCTGCACACGTGCTTGCCCATTGTGTTAACCCATTTGAATTTCGGCCTAGCAGTACGTGGTGGGATTATTTTTACATGCGAGCATTTGGGCATGCACGAGACCTGTATAGGATGTGCTCACCTACATATCTAAGCAGAATGACCTAGAGCTTTTCCTTCACATTCGTATCATCTTTGAGCCCCAAAACCCTCCCTCCGGCAACCCGTCGTCCGTGTGCACTCCATCCAACCACCAGCATTTGCCTCATCCGACCACGCATACGCCTTCCTTGAGGTATTTCCCTATATCTTCTCTCATTGTTTTCATAATTTTGTTGTATATTTTGTTGTATACTCATGTTTTAGGTATTCGATATTTTGATAGACAATCGTTTTTATTTGTTTTTAATGAATAAAATTATTGTTTATATATGTATCATTTGTATAGATTATTATGTATTTGTCATTGGATTGGTGATTGTAATATAATATATATGAAATTGTTCATGCATGGAAGGTGTACGATGAAATATCACACTCAGTTTAATATTTAGAATTTTATAATGTATTTAAAATTAAATACAAGTGCCATTTTAGTGGTTACTAGAATAAATTGTTGATGGTGATGAATGACTAAATCTAGGAGATAATATTGCCATGTCATGACTGTGATTTACTATGAATAAATAACTTAAGGAATAACTTAGGAGTTACTTGACAACTATGATTAGTTTACTTGACATGTGTAGTATATGAGAGAGGGAGAATATACATATAGGTTTCTTTTACCATGGAAATGGTGTTATTTTGATAGAATTGATGTCAAGAGGGGTATATATGTGTGGGTATGTTGTAGAGGGGATACATATAAGAGATGGTATATAAATTCATGGGGTGGTAAGGTGCTAACAATTAAGATATACTTTTGATTATATGAAATTTATAACAACAATAACTAGGTTATATCATTTAAAATAATTTCATTACTCATTTTTAAGTAATAAAGTAATTACTAAAATTTAGTTAAATATAAGGATATTCTCCATTATATGATGTTACAATATTGCTAATTAATTCAAAAAATGAATACAAAAATTATTAAAAATAATTATATAACAATTGTTTTATAGATATATTGACATTTTTTAATAGAAATAAAATTACTATATAACATTAAATTACCACTGACAACCAGCGTAGCCCTGTTAATGCTTCATTTGATCCCATTTTCTTGATTTCCCCCCAAGGATTCCTTCATCCTTTGGGCTGATTTATTCTTCAACTTTTTGTCTCGATCGATGCTCTATGATGCTGGACCATTATATCAATCCAAGAGCTTATGTATCACCCCAACCATCTCGTTCTTCCCCCTCTGTCATCATCCCTGTATATAGCTCGAGCTTCCCTCATTTTCAAAATGTGAATCTCTTTTGGCTATCTTCTCCCCATCCCTTTACATTCCAAGGCTCGAGGAAGGTGACAACTTCCTTGCCCATCAGTTGGGTGGACTGAGGATCGACCTAGAGTTACATTCCAACCATCTCCGCCACTCGCCGGCATAAGGTTCTGTTCTTACGACCCACAACCACTCGAGGTGATTTTAGTTGTTTTCTAGGTAGCTTAGGCCTTAGGATTTCATTTTTTGTTTTTATTTTGCATTTTGGTTAGTTGTGTTAGCGTAACAAAACCAATTCGTAGTTCACTGAAGCTCTATTTCGATGAACCTTTTCATAGTACAACGCCTGCTCTCCGACTCGCCTTTCGCCTCCACCTTCGTCTCTTACACTTCTCCTACACCTAGTCCTGCTTCACTTACCCATATCCTCCTTGGATCTAGAGCTCATCACGTCTACGCCATCACCCACCAGAGTTTCCACAACCCCTTCCATTATGCCACTCATTCACCCCCTCTATCCCCTAGGACCTTCTCCTTTTCGAGCTTGTGCTAACCATGCAGGACCTAGGAGCTACATGCCCCATTTGAGGGCCAATTTTGTCAAAAATCCCTTCCAAGGTCGTTGGTGCAAATTGAGCTCCAGGAGCTAAATCTGTAGCCTCTAGACCTTATCGTAACCTCTGGGAGACGTAGGATTGCAACAAGAGCGAGATGAGACCATCAGCAAAGGGATTGGTGGCTGGAGACATGTGTCGCATAAGATCGAAACAAGACTTGGGCAAGTTTATCCTTAGTTCCTCCACCAACCAAATACATCGTTGGATCAAGAGCCCAATCCAAGATTGAACATTCATTGTTAGATCAGAGCAAGTCTCCACCATCTGATCCCCATTGGAGATCTAATCAGAGACACCCATCCACAAAGCAGTACCGCACATCCTCAACCTGATGCATGTCAAGTTAAAGAAGTAGTGCCATTAGATTTAGCACTAATGAATCCATGATTCACATCCTTTATTCTATTATTTTAGCAAATTCCCTATGAAAAATCCTTGTAAATGTATCAAATACAATAAATTAGCATCATGCATGACTTTGTTAATATTGAATAACTTAATACTCTTTTTGTCCAAAATAAAGGAATAAATAAGAAAAGAAAAATAATAAAATATGACTGAAATTATGTAATAAATACAGACTGACCCGAATCCCGAGAGGAGGTCAATTATTGATCTGATCGACAAGGAATAAAGTAGGGAGAGATCGATGGGGACCTTATCTTGTACATATTCATCACTATTCTTCCTGTATATATAACTTAATTTATCTCTAAATAAAATAATCTCAAAATAAATAAATTCAATTTCCTTAATAAAATTTGTAAATAAAAGTATAAATAAAAATAGTATAAAATATGAGAATATATACAAACATACAATACTTATATTATATATATATTTATTTATTTTTACATATTTTGTATATATTTTGTTTTTTAAAACTTGTACGTACTCCCAATAAATTTACAAAATTGTAGTAAAATTAATATAATACAAAATAAAGCAAAAATGAAATCAATCTTCCATTATACAAATGGCCACACATGTATATAATATACATAACAACTAATTATTTTACACCTATATTTATTTTGTAAAAATCAAATAAAATAGTTTATATTCTTATAATTATTTTATAAATAATTAAAATATAAAAGAAATTCTATTTTTTTATAAAAAATGATAAAATAAAAATACTTATATATAATATATAGGTATATTATACCTGTACATAATAATATATATTGTATATACCATAATATATTTATTATTAAAAAAAATTATTAAAAATATCAGAAAAATACTTTGAAAATAATAAACATTAATTTTTATTTTTTTAAATAATTTAGTATTTATTATTCAATATTCTTTGATTTATGGGAATAGAATTTTCTGATTGGTCGACCCGGGTCCACCTGTCCTCCCAGTCTGGTCAATCCTGATTTCTCTCATCGGAGCCGTTTTCTGAAAATTTCCCAGCCCAACTCTGACTACCATTCACCTCGAATCGTACGTGCAATTATTCTCCAAAGATCTGCGATCCTCGCTCTAAGTTTCGCCGGATCTTCCTAGGGTTTCCCCTATTCCACCTATCCTTCTGGTACCCCAATGCTGCCCATAAATTCACTCCTCTGCCTTCTTCACTTGCCATCTTGTCCCTCATGTCACCTTTTCTCCACTAGCACCTCCAAGGCAGTAACAGGGTCCTCGAGGTTACTTTGGAAGCTTGGATCGATGTCGGGTAGCACGAAGCTCACTTCGCAGTTGGAGCTCTGCCGCAAGAAGGTGCCTTGGCCTTACGTATCATAGTTGAGGCCATAACCTCACCTCCGCCTTTGCCCTGCTTTGTTGACAATCTTAGGCCACTCAAGTACCTTCTCCCACCTTTAATTTCATCTTAAACACTCAATTCCATGTCATCTTCATCGACCATTCACTAGACTCTTACCATTGGCGTCAGAGTTCCACAATCCCCCTCAACCACATAGATCGATAGCCCACTTCACCTTCACCCTCTGCACGCATCCTGATCACCTTGAATCTCGCTCATTGGAGCAAGATCAAGTCGAGATTCCTTCACCAGCTTTGTTGGACGCCAACCTCCTTCCCTTGCCGCTTCCCTCATATTCCAGTCGCAATAACCCGAGAAGTTATGCCTCTGAGTCCTCCCCTTTGCAGGCACAAGCACACGTGAGGAGACTCGATTTGAACTTCAGCTTGGGTGGCGAAGCACCTCCAGGTGGTGGACATTTGTCATGACCTTCCGATTGTTCGCCACTCCATCAGAGGACCCTAGACGATGCAGAACTCCCTCACGAACGTGCTGGACCTTGTACCCAACTGATCAGACCACCACAGGTCCAGATATACTAGATTGAAGTTTGTCGATTGGCCCCTTCTTTATGTTCTTCCATTATCCCTGAGGTCCATTGGATGAGGTGCTTCCCTTTCCGACTCGATCCTGACCGCTCATCCACGTAAAAAACGTCGCCATTAGATTAAGAGAAGCAACAGATTTAACACACATGATCGCTTGCCATCTGAGCCGTCAGATCTGTCTATTAACGGTGATCTGCACCGTACTCTTGCTCCACGTTCTGCACCGTCGGATCTTTTCCAAGGGCACATTAGAGCCTCCAGCCACGTTACGTGCCACATACGCCTACAAAGGGTATATTTCCCTTTTACCCTTGTCTTTACTTTATTTTGTTTCAATCCAATAAATGTAATAAATTATTAAATACATTTTACAGTTTGGACCCTATGTTCTTCATATTTACATTTTAGTCCAGCTGAGTCTGAGTCACATAAGTCCACATGTGTTTTTGTGGGTCATTTGCATATTTTGTCATGAGCTTTTCACTAGTTAATGAAATAATCAAAGTTTTTATTAATTGCATTTATGTTCCTATGATCCGTAAATCACGCGTAGCACACATTTATTTTGAATAAATTATGTCGGCCCCTAGAGTCCTCTTACGTGTTATTAGTAGGCCCTAAAATAATTGCAAAAGGGTCCCGACTTCACATATTTTCTTTTATTAATTGAAATAAATAAAATTTTGGCCTTAAAAAATCTCCCAAAAAATAATATTGGCTCATGCAAGTGTCTATTTTAGGAGGCATTTTTGGTATACTAATTTTCGTTAATTTTCCATTGTTATAAATTCAAAAACAGTAGAAAAAAGTCCTTGTTTGATTTTGAAAACTCATAAAAATTCGAAAATAGTTCTAAAAATTCAAAAAAATGAAAGTAGTTGTCTTTTGATTTATTTGATTTTTGGCCAAGTTTCATTGCATTATCTTCTATAAAAACCTAAAAATTTGCAAAACACTAAAAAACTTGTAAATTTCATATAAAATCAACCAAAAATCCAAAAATTTCATTTTATGTTTCTGATTGTAGATATTTCCTCCAAGTTTTGAATAAAATTTTTTTCTAAGAATTTTGTTTTTTCCTCTATTTTTAATTTGCAAATTTCTCTTGACCGTGCATTGTTTGCTTGTTTTGTTGGTTTTTTATTTTTAGAAAGTTCCAAATTCATTTGAAAATTTTCCAAAACCCTTATAAAAAGTATAAAACCTATAAAATTCAAAAATATTTTCACTTGATTTTTTCTGTGCATTTTTAGCATATTTGACAAATCCAAAAAGATTGATTGTTTCCATTTTCTTCATTGATTTGATTTCCCTTATTTTGAAAAATTAAAAAGTATTGAAAAATTAGATACCACCAAAAATAGAATAAAAATCTTGTGATTTTCAAATCTCCTACCTAGTTTATAATTGTGCACCTTGAGTTCGACCCTCATCGCTTTACCAGGTCAATAAAATTAGCAACACCACTTGTTTGAATTGCTTTATTTCTTTGTGGTTGAATAATTTTCTTGATATCTGATCAGGTTGATTTGGGTGACAATGACATTGATATTAATCGACTTAACCCTAGTTAACCGGTCGATCATCAAAATGGCGCTATTGCCAGGGGAGCACATCTAGGTAGTTAGGACTTTGTTTGATTGTAACCTATTTTATTTTGTCTCTATCTTTTATAACTACCTATGACATACTTTTGTTTCACCTTCGTTGCGAGGGTTTGCGGAGCAAGGGAGGCCATCTTCGGAGACTCAACGCACCCGAGCAAGGCAAAGACCGATCGTTCTACACCAGCCAGCGGGAGAGATCATCCGAGGAGGAACCGTACGAGGAGGAGATAGTTATAGAAAATGGATTCATTTTTGCATTTATTTATGAATAATTTTAATAACTAAGAGACTATATTTGGACATTCAGACTTTATTCAGGGTATGTTTTGCCGAGAACAATTGCACTTGAGGACCTCACCGGATTTTCCATTGTTTTATCACCTTTGTTTTTATTTGTTTCTCGTGGTTTTAGACCTTAGATGTAGGATTCTATTTGGTTGAGCCAAGTAGTGATTAAGGTACAAACACCCTAATAGAATATATGTGCTGCATACAACTCTAGCATGACCCGTTGTGGTGGGCATCGAACGGCTTCCAAGATCGAACTTTGGTCTCTCTTCTGAATAGTTATCTCCTTGTTCTTCCTAAATTATGAGCTATTATTTAGAAAGTTTTATTAATGCATCATATAGATAGTTTTGTTTGTCTTTCAATTTTGTGAGGATCATATTGCATGTAGACTATTGGACCAAGGTACGCATTTTAACCCATGCATGCATCATTGATTCGCGCATCGTCTTTTCCGTATTCCTCCCTCTGTTTTCCAGACTTAAGAAATAAAAGGAAATTAGAATTCGTTAAACGTGTTCTTATTCAGAAAAATACCTAAAAAAGATATAACCCAATAAAATTGGGACAACTAAGCACACTTGACCTAAAACTGAGCTTAAAGACTAATTTCATTATTTTGGGGAGAGTAACCCCCTCATTATCTGATTTTGTCTACAGAGAGTTGAGCGATGAACACCAGGGTAGAGTCAAGTGTGGATTCTCTTTAGACTACTAATTCTATAAAAATAGTTAGCTACTTCTCAGTGAGGGAATACGGGTAGCCAGTAAACGGTCTGTGTTTCCTTAGCATAGAGGGTGGTTTAAAGGACACTGTGTAAGGTTCCATCCTCAAGTAACGGGTAGCCGGAAATGGTCCGTTCTTACTCCCATACTAGCTGGAAGTAGGCGCAAATAATTGTAAGAATTTGGGCCAGTCTTTGGGAAAATTCAACACCTAATAGCTCACTAACTCATTTTTAAGACTGCATTATCACCAAAAATAAAATTGAAAAAATTAACGATCGAGTTCTTACGATCATCATAGAGTTTAATTGGTGAATTGGGGGCTTGATTTCTTATCCGTGTTTTCAATCCAGATCTAATCTTCATAAATTCCCACATCACGATGATGTGCATGAGATCTCTTAGGCTACCTTTGGTGTCACTGCTTCTCAGCACATTTGTTCATTCATCTAGGGAAGCTTTGGAAAGCTCAGATCCACTCTTTGAACTCGAGTTTGCTTCCACCATGTTCTCCTTTGAACACCCTTCTTCCACATCACGTGAGATACAATTAGAGTGACCAGCACAACTATATGTTCACTTGACAACACATGATCTCAGTTTCTTTTCCTTTACAGAGACCAGAGAGATGGCAGTGATGAAAGAGTTAATGAGCGGCCACAATATTTTTCCTTTGTATTGAATCAGACTGTCATCAACAACAAGCTCTTATCCTCCCTGAAAACCATGCAGAGATAGATTAGAGACCAAGGGATGCTCATGGAAGAGGTGAAGAGGGAACTGACTCAGATGAGAGATGGGAGAGTAGAGCCAGATATACCAGCTGGTGGTGGAGAGATACCAAGACATGATGACCGAGCGGATAAAAAACAACATGAGGAGGCCGGTGATCCACAGAGATCAGTATGTACCATGAGAGCATTGCGCAACCCATGTGCAACTTTGACCCATAGGTGGATTCAACTGCCATCCATTATTGGCAACTTCGAGCTCATGCCCTAGACGATTCAGTTGTTACCCAAATTACATGGGCATGCCACCGAGGAGCCCCATCTTCACTTGCAAGAGTTTGATATGATCTGTAGCACAATCCATGATAGATTTGTGGGTTAGGACACGATCAAGAAGATAGCCTTCCCGTTCTCCTTAGTTAACAGAGCAACCTATTGGCTGAAGAATTTGGGGAGGGTTGTCACCACCTGGGAGCAGCAAAGGATTGAGTACCTCAACAAGTATTATCCACTCGATCGAACAATGCAGCATGAGTCATGATTAGCAACTTCATATTGATCCCTAATGAGCAAATTCCATGAGGCGTGGGATCGATCTAGAGAGCTCATCGACATGTGTCCACATCATGACATCAATAAGCCAATTTTGTACAGAGCTTCTTTTGTGGGCTGACACTTGAGATGCATGGGCTAGCCAATGGCTCTTGTGGAGGTTCCTATTTCTCCAAAGATGAAGACCATATCTGGGCCTTATATGAGGAAAGGCTGAAAACTACACCATGATGACCCAGTCCCGTGTCTACACTCATGGGAAGCCTCCTCCGCAGGCATTGTCTCACCACATAGTAGCACACATTGAGGTTGATTCCTCTTCCTCTTCTACAAGGGCAGCACTAACATAGTCATCAACTGTTGACATGGGCATCATTTTCCAAAAGTTGGAACTAATGGAAATCATTGAGAAGAAGGCGTACTAGGGCCTGGATAAGTTCAATAAGATCAATGAGTGGGTCCAAAATTTGAGCGACTTTAAGACGCAGATCATGTGCTTACAAGAGGCATAGATAGCTTCTTAACCATGATCTAGATCGCAATATGATCAGGGGAGTAGTTCTTCACAACCCTCCACCTGGTACCAACAGGTTCACCTCATCCATGTG
Organism: Ottelia alismoides; assembly: GCA_037367405.1. Lineage (NCBI taxonomy): Eukaryota > Viridiplantae > Streptophyta > Magnoliopsida > Alismatales > Hydrocharitaceae > Ottelia > Ottelia alismoides. Next base: position 522,751 of record JAZKJV010004933.1, on the reverse strand, counting down.
TAGCCCATTCAGTCACTCCTGCAACACCAGTTGCCATCATCTCCATTAGATACTCAGATGATGGTGTATCATAGTGATCAGCCATTGGCATTACTTCCCCCTCTAGTACACGCGCAGACATAGCCATTGATGGAAGTCAACGAGAATTGGTACTCCTAGAACTAGTAGCAACTCAGTATCCGAAGTGATCCCCAGGTTTCAGATGGTCCACTAGATGTGCTCAGTCAGAACAACAACCTCTGGCAAGTCAGGGCAGGGTCTCCAACTGCACCCGCAACCCTAGTACTCATAGCAGCATGTTCCTCGACCCCAATATGAGGGGCAATAGTGGAGGCAACAACAACAGTCTCATTCTCAATTTTCATCACCTCCCCCCCACTCTTACCCACAACAACAATAAGATAACCAACCTCATTTCCAGTGAGGTTACCCATTCAATTCTTATGCATGCTTGTGTGATAACCCAGCACTAGACGATCTCTCATGTATGCCTACCAAGCATCATGCCACTTTCAAGCGAGAGATGGGTGAGTTTTGGTAGGAGATGAGGGAGATCATCAAGGGCAAGGCCGCCATACCTGCATAGATTGAGCCCAACCCAAACAATATGAAGAGGAATTCTGAGCAGACACAATTTACAGATACCACCACTCCTAGTGAGGTATTGGATGATATCCATTATTTAGTTAATGTTGGTTTTGTGACACTTAAGAGTGGTAGGAAGCCTAACGACAATGAATCATCTAGGCAATACTTCGATGCAAACTCTAGAACGCTAGATGGAGTAGAGAGATTTACTGATGATGCTAATGTTGATGATGACAATGGTGCTTTGGACACCAAAGATGATGATACAGTCGACGGTACCGATGCCATCATATCTCCAGATGTTGTAGATGGTAGTACTTATGCCACCAATCTACCAGATAATTGGCTAGAGCATGGTACTAATGTCGCATTTCCAAATGTTACGGGTGGTACTGAAGCCATCAAGAGACCAGTTGTGTTGACTCCCTCTCATGTACCTGAGTATGATTTTAGAAAAATACAAAAAATGGAAAACTTTGAAAAACAAAATTATGAATAAAGGAAAGGTTTTTGTATCTTCTCCTGGTCCATTTGTTGTGATTGATGATGTTTGTATGGATTCCAGCCTTATGCATGCCAAGACACCTATTCCTATTCCAGATCCTCAAGCTTTTGTGGAAGGTCCTTCTATCCCCTTCCCTCCAGCACTCCGCTTAGGGAAGGACAAAAAATAGAAAATCCCAAAAAATAGACAATAACTAGAGTTCAACCAGTAGATGATAAATAGATTTCATATCCAGCTGATCTACATGAGGCACTAGAGCACATCCCTCTCTTCCAAAAGAATCTTAAAGAGAAGACAACCATCCGTAAATAGAAGAGGTGCAATCACAATGCATAAATCCATGTGCTCACTCGTGCCACTTGCTTCGTCATCCAGAACCAATTGCCAGCCAAGAGACTGGATGTAGGGGCTCTGTATGTCATATGTCATATCCATGAGCAATGGTTCAATCATAATCTATTAGACAACATATCTTCTATTAACCTCCTTCAGATATCCTTACTTGACTGTTTTGAGTTTGTCATCTTAGACAGAGCATGGCAGTCCTCCATTTCATAGATAAATCTGTCAAGAGGCTGAAGGGGTTATTAAAGGACATTGTCGTCACAATTCAGGGCCTGAAATTCCCCATGGACTTCGTTGTATTGGACATGGAGATCCATGAATGTATGACTGATACCCCCATTATTTTAGGATGATCTTTCTTGGCCACATCCAAGGTATTGCTCGATCATGATAGTTGGATGGTGTACTTTCGCGTCAAGGGAGAGAGTATACAAATAGAGATAATTGAGGAATTTAGAGCTAGAAATCCAACTTACTCAGAGCAGAGTTCCAAGCAACCAACAGACTCAGAGCCATACGTCTACCATGAGTGTGTTTTGTGATCACAAATGATGAAGCAGTTTGGGAAGACCTGATTTCACGAGATCTCATCTAACCTTAAGAGTTCACCGATTCACAAATACCAGTAGATGAGAGTTTGGAGAGACCCTTATGGCACAAGATACCATTGTGGCTGACGATTGTGATCTGGTTAGTGAAGTGGATTTTATTTCTTTTGATTCAGATCCAGATCCCTCAGACTCAGTCACAGATTTTGATTGGCAGGACTTTGATGATTATTTACCATGACTGATGACTACAGAGCCCGCATCTAGGGCAGAGATGGAGCTGATTCAGTTGATAGGTATACCATCAGGGCCATCTTCGCTAGAGTCAGCAATACAATGAGAGTTCTCCCACACAGATTGGGTAGCCTTCCTTCAAACCTTTCAGAGACCAAATTTTCCAGCTCCCATATGTCCAAAAATGGAGACCTTTACACAGAGCATGAAGTACATGTTCCTTGTGGGTGATCCAGAAATGTTTTCGATCATTATGTCAGCAAATTTTATTGATGACTAAGAATCTTGTATGATGGAGGTTCTTGAGAGAAACCACAAGGAAATCGGTTGGTCTGTAGCAGATATCCAATGGATAAGTCCGGCCATGTTCTTCCATTACATCTATATTGAGAATGACGCTAAGCCTTCGCGTGAGTTCTATAGTAGGATGAATCTAAATCTTCGAGATGTGGTCATGAAAGAAATATCTAAGTTGTGGAGCACCGATTTTATCTACCCCATCTCCGACTCCAAGTGGGTTAGTCTATTACATGTGGTACATAATAAGATAGATCACTAGAGTTATGAGTGAGTCAGAGAGGAGATTGCTACCCGAGTACCCACTTCTTGGAGGGTCTGTGTGTACAATAGAATATTGAATCAGGCCACCAAGAAGGATCACTTTCCGCTTCCATTCATTGATAAGATTACTGAGAGATTAGTTGGGAAGAGTCATTATTTCTTTCTTGATGGGTACTTGTGGTATAATCAAGTGGCCATAGTGCCCGAAGACCAACAGAAAATGATGTTCACTTATCCGTTTGGAATGTTGCTTTTAGATAGATTCCCTATGGATTATGTAATGCCCATCTATAATTTCAAAGATGCATGCTTTCCATCTTCTTGGACATGGTGGTTGACTGTTTAGAGGTCTTCATTGATGATTTTTCACTATATGACTACTGTTTGGATGTTTTTCATTCTTTCCTAGACCTAGTACTTCAGCGTTGCATAGAGGTTAACCTAGTCTTATCATGGGAGAAGAGTCATTTCATGATAACTCAAGGGACAGTCTTTGGTCACATCATCTCCAACAGGGGCATGGAGATTAACCCGGCCAAGGTGGATATCATCAAGAAGCTCACCCCACCGTCCAATGTGAGACAGTTGTGGTCTTTTTAGGGGCATGTCGGTTTCTACTGATGGTTCATTCAGGACTTCAGTTGTATTGCACGGACTCTCATTGATTTGCTCATGAAAGACACTGAGTTCCTTGTAGATGATAAGTGTCTTTCATCATTTGAGACTCTCAAGATTTAAGTTGTGCAGACTCCTATTCTTCAGCTACCCGATTGGTCTCTTCCATTCAAGATTATGATGGATGCTTTTGATTTTTCCGTAGGAGTCATGATCAGATTAAGGAAGGACGAATTACCATTTACCATACACTACGCTAGTAGGACTTTGGATGTCGCTCAATGGAATTATACTTTTAGAGCTTAGGAGATGCTAGCCATAGTATTTGCTCTTGAGAAGTTCAGATCACATATTCTCAGATCTAGAGTAACAATTTATATAGACCACATTGCCATATGGTACTTAATGGATAAGAAGGATGCCAAGACACGCTTGACTAGATGGATCCTTCTACTCCAGGAGTTTGATATTGAGATTAAGGATTAACCTAGAGTCAAGAATGTGGTGGCAGATCACCTCTCCCGATTAGAGCATCTTGAGGATTCTGAGATTACCACACTTATCACTGAGACATTCCTAGACAATGTGATTCTTGCTATCAACTCTCTCTCATGGTATGATGACATTGTGAACTATCTTGTTGCCAAGAAAGTTTCACAAGGTTGAACCAGATAGCGACTTGAGACTTTCCTAGCGAAGGCCAAGTCGTACCATTGGGAGGATCCCACTCATTACCATGAAGGAGGGGATAGTGTATGTCATTGGCATTTTCCTCAAAAGGAGCACCATAGAATCCTCACCTATTGCCACAAGCTTGAGGTTGGAGGACATCACTCTGGGAGACAAACATCACAAAGGGTTCCCCAATCTGGCTTTTGGTGGCCTACACTCTTCAGGGATTCAGATGAATTCATAAAAGTGGTGTATTGAAAATTAGACGATGGGAAGTTGTGGTCATAGAGAGATGATACTGATGCAACCCATTCACTTCAGTGAGGTTTTTGACGCACGGGACAACGATTTTATGGGCCCGTTACCTAAGAGTCACAGATTTGAGTATATTTTGTTGGCTGTGGATTATGTGAGTGGTTGGGGTTGAGGTCATTCCCACCCGAGCCACTGATGCAAAGATAGTTTGTAGATTTTTGAGGAAGAATATCATATCACGATTCAGGGTACCTAGATATTTGATTTCTGACGAGGGGACTTATTTTATCAACAACAAGGTAAGAGCCCTTGTTAATGAGTTCAACATTGACCATAAAGTTGACACTTCATACCATCCACAAATGACTGGTCTCGGTATTGTGGGACTATAGGACTTCCTTCAATATACCTTTGGGTACATCTCCTTTCCGACTCGTTTTTGGAAAGCCATGCCACTTATATGTTGAAATTAAGCACACGTCACTTTGGGAAGTCACTGAGATACTTTTGGATCTTTATAGTATAGGAGATCAGAGGAGAGCAGAGTTGGCAGCCTTGGAGGAAGTTAGAGATACATCCTTCTCAAGTAGTCTACAGTATAATAGCCGAGTGAAGATATGGCACGATTCTCACATCAGCCATAAATAGTTTGGGCTGAACCAGAGAGTATGGTTATTTGATGTGAGGTGAGATTTTTACGTGGAAACTATAGAGTAAACGAAAAGGTCCTTACTTGGTCAGCAAGCTGCATGACAGCGGTAGTATTGATATATCTGAGTTGTCTGCTTAGTCTACCTTTCAAGTCAACGGTCAACATCTGAAGCCCTATCTTGATCATGACCCGTTGACCGTTGATGTTGCCTCTATTCACTTTGTATGAGATGTGTTCCTTGACTCTCATCTTATGCATCTCATATCTAAGTTACACTTCTTTCCGCCTCTCTGTATATTTGTATCATCTATATCATTCATTCATTTTGTTTAACACTCCATACCTCATCATATGATTTTTGCTAGACTTAGAATGCACTTTATCCTAAGTAATGGGGGGGTGTTGAACTTGTGTTACTCATATATCTGTTCACCCTATTATTGTTGTTTTGATGCTTATACACATGGACATCCGACCCTAAGTATAAGGGAGGTAATATCTATTTTTCCTTTCTTTAATTCTTATATTGCTTGTCCCTCAATTGTTGATATTCTTTTGTATAGTTAGGGATCTTTCACCCTAAGTATATGGGGTACAAGTTGAGTCGATGATTCATACATTCTATTCCTTGGTCTTCGCCTTTTTACAGTCTTGTATACTTAGAACTACTTGATACTAAGTATAGGGGGACTCACCAACTTCTATTCAATTCATTTTTTTTGTTTTGAGTCATTGTAATATAGGATATTTTCATTCTTCTATATTTAACACAAGTTATGTCTTCCTTTGTCGCTCTCTAATCATTCTGAGGACATTATTTGAGCTAAGTACAAGAGATATCGTATATATTATATATATACTTTAGCAATAACTCCTATATATTATTTAGAAAATTTGTATAACAATATTTGCAAAAAATTGTGTAAAATGTTTGTCAAAGTTTTTCAAAATATTTTGTAAAAATGTTTGTAAACAAACCTTTGTAAACTTAATTTTGTACAATGTTTGTAAAAATGTCTTGTTTGTAAATTATTTTGTATCAAAATTATGTATATGGTATAAATGATTGTAAAATGTGTGAAAGCAAAATGTTAGCATAAACCTTTTTGAAAAGTTGTTTGTAAAGTGATTTGTAAACTAGTTTGCAAAACCACTTTCGAAAATGTTTTGGAAACTTTAGAAAATATTTCTAAAATATTTTGTCACATGGGTAATAAATTCTGAATATACCAAGTAGTTGTATATATGTGTTGCAAACTTTGTGTAAATAAAATCTTATTTATTTATAAACATTGTATATAAACTCTTGTGTATAACATCCCTTTACAAAATTCTTATAAGATAAAATTCGCTTATAAAACTTGTAAATAAACCCATGTAACTTTGTACATATCCTTGTAAATACTCTTGTAAAAACTTACTTTAATTTCTTATTAAAAATACCATAAAAATTGCAAAAGTTCTTTGAAAAAATTTCAAGAAGATTTTTGTCTTTTTCTTTCCAAATGTCTTATAAATCTTTCTTGCATGTGCATTTGCATTTTTCAGAGTAGTATTGACATTAAAGTAGTCTGGAATAAAATTGAAGAATGGAGCTTGGTTAAGACCTTAATCCACTTAATTTCAGAGGAACCTTATAAGAAATGGAGTTGAGACTTTTTAGGTCCTAGCGACTTAATTCTTTGAGGACACAGGACTATGTTCACAAGTCATCTTGATTTGTCTGGTATAACACTTAACAACACACACATGATTCTTCTAGACGCGGCTTTAACTCGGATAAGCACTTTGCACGTAGCTCTTCATATATGAGGTGGTGAGGAGGCATAATCCTTTGGCTTGTGGTAGCACACGGGTGTGTAACAACTAGTGTGAGCATCCGTCTTCCGATAGGGAGGGAAGTGCATCTCAACCTGGTCTAGTAGCATTGAGGTCTAACGACAGGATGCTGTGGGTTGCCATAATGCTTCAAAAGATGGATAGTCTACTAGTTCAAGAAGAAAAACTCTATATGTACAAGTTGCACCTTGCAGATATGTTGTATATATATGCCATAAAAAGTGCAAAAACTCAAAAAAAGAGACATGCCTGATTGAAAATAAAATGCCTGCTAAAGTGTATATAGTTGAATAGGAAAAGCTTATGTGATACATTGTCTCATCTCTGGAAGCTTGCAACTGGATAGTTGGCTACACTGGTCAAGCTCTAAGGGATACGTGGCTACCCTTGCCATGGTCCATTCTCTTCTTTCCCCCCTTCTTGAGCCGGTTGCACTTGAACTTAGAAGGGAATACCCCGCTCCTTGAGGAAAGAGTTGGTAGACCCGGGGGAGTAGAGTTACATGGTTAAGGGAGGTTGTTTCTTTGCCATATCTGAGGTGGAGAGCTATCTATCACTTACACAGTATAAATAAAGATTTATAGTCGTAAGAGTTTGCGTATGTAGACTTGTTCTGAACTGGCTGTTAAGGCGATCTGAATAGAAGTCTCATGGAACTTAAAGTCTATTAGGTTTTAGTTCGACTTCCCATCAAGGTTCCTCCAAACTAATAATCCAAAGGTCTAACCGAGCTCCAAACTCCAATTTTATGATGATAACTTTAATAATAAATATTGTTCTAAAATTAATTTACTTTTTCGTTTCTTTATTTATTTTTCACTTCTTTTTCTAATAAGTGTTTGTTAGGGGACTAGAAAAGGTAAAGTATAGGGGAATGATGAATCCTTGATTCACATCCTTTATTCTTTTATTTTAACAAAATCCTTGTAAATATGCATCGAATACTATAAATTTAAAATATGCATGCATTTGTTAATATTGAATAATTTAACACTCCTTTTGTTAAAAATAAAAGAATAAAGAAGAAGAGAAAAAGAAAAAATAAGGCTGTAATTATGTAATAAATACAGACTGGCTCGAACCCCGAGAGAAGGTCAATTATTGACGTGACAAGGAATAAAGCAAGGAGAGTTAGGGTCCTTATCTTGTACATATTCATCACGAATCTTCTTGTATATATATATATCACTTATTTTATCTCTAAATAAAATAATCTCAAAATAAATAAATTCCATTTCCTTAGTAAGATTTGTAAATAAAAGTATAAATAAAAACAAGTATAAAATTTGAGAATATATACAAACATACAATACTTATACTTATAAATATTGTAGATAATTTGGATATATTGTATTTTTATATAATTTTAAATACTAACAAAATTATAATAAAATTCAAATAATACAAAATAAAGCAAAAATAGAATCATCTTTTCATTGTACAAATGGCCACACATGTATATATTATACATAACAACTAATTATTTAACACCTATATTTATTTTGTAAAAATCAAATAAAAATGTTTTATATTCCTCTAATTATTTTGTAAATAAATATAAAATAAAATTTATTTTTTATAAAAATGATAAAATAAAAATACGTGTATATAATATATAGGTATATTATGCATGTACACAATATTATATTCTGTAACCATAATATATTTATTATTAAAAATAATTAAAATCATATAAAATATTTTGAAAATTAAAAAAAAAATTTGATTTTATTCATTTTTATTTTATAACCATTTACTATTTACTATTTATTATTATTATTCTTTGATTTATGGCAAAAGAATTTTATGATTGGTGGACCCGGGTTTGTTGACCCAGGTCAACCTTTCCTCCAAGTCGGGTCAAACCTGATTCCTCTCGCCCAAGCTGTTTTCTCAATATTTCCTAGCCCAACTTAGACCACCATTCGCCTCGAATCTTGTGCCCAATTCTTCACCTAGGATCCGTTATCCTCAGGGATCCCTAGGTTTTGTTGGTCCTTCTTAGGGTTTCCCCATTCTTTTGATCTTTCTTGAACCCTAGGGATGCCTACAAATTCACTCCTCCGCCTCCTTCACTCGCAGATCGTCCCTGATGCCACCTTATCTCCAATAGCACTACCATGGTAATGATAAGGCCCTTGGGATTTTTAAGGAAGCCAGGATCGACGCCATGTAGCATGAACGCATCGACGTTGAGGCCATAACCTCACCTCCTCCTTTCCCTTACTTCGCCAACCACTGTAGACCACTCAGGTACTGTCTCCCACCTCCCATTTCGCCTTAAACACTCAATTCCAGTTCATCTTCGTCGATCATTCGCTCGGCTCCGACCATCGTTATCGAAGCTCCACGATCCACCTCAACTGCACATATCGACAACCCAATTCACCATCACCCTCTGCATGCATCCTGATCACCTTGAATCTCGCTCATTAGAGCAAGATCAAGCTGCGACCGTTATCCACCATCTACTCCAGACGTCAACCTCCATCCCATGTCGCTTCCTTCATTTTCCAGCCGCAATAACCTGACCGGAGCTACGCCTTCGATTCCTTCTCCTCTTTGCAGGCACATATGTGTGCGAGGAGGATCAATTCGAGCTTCAATTTGGGTGGTGGAGCACCTCTAGGTGGTGGAGCTTCATCATGCCCTTCCAATCATTTGCCACCCCATCGGAGGCCCCCAATCGACATGGGACACCCTCACGAAGGTGTTGGTCCTTGTAACCGACCCATTAGACCACCATAGATCCAGAGATACCAGATTGAAGTTCATTGATTGGTCCCTTCTTTGTGTTCTTCCAACATCCCTCAGATCTGTTGCATGAGGTGCTTCCCATTCCAAACGCGATCTTGTCTGCTCATCCAAGCCTAAAAGCTACGCCGTCAGATTCAGAGCAATGATAGATCTGACATGCACACTCACCTACTAAATGAGCGGTCAGATCTGTCCTCTAATGGTGATATGCACCGTATGTATGCGTCACATTTTACACTGTCATATTTTCTAGGGGTGCATTAGATCCACCTATCACGTCACGTTCCACACACCTGCGAAGGGTATATTTCTGTTTTACCCTTGTCTTTATTTCATTTCATTCTAATAAATATAATAAATAGATGATGAATCTACGTTTCTCATTCTTTATTCTTTTATTTTAACTCTTTCTTTTAGCAAAACCATCTATAAATACCTGTAAATACACTTAATTAACTCTATGCATGCCTTTGTTAATAACACATAATTAACACCTATTTTTCCAAAATAAAAGAATAAAGAGAAAAGAAAAAGAAGGATGGATTTAGAATAAATACAGAGTGACCCAAACCCCAAAAGAAGGTCAAATTTTGACATGATCTCAATGGAAAAAAACGTAGAGAGAGATAGGGGTACACCACGTATTATACATATCACCTATACTTGTACAAAATATTCATTTATAAATTTTACAAAATATAAATTCCCAATTTCTTTTACACACTTGTATATAGACCTAGAAAAATATAAAAGTAAAAAAATTCAACAACATAGTGTACAAAAGACACGTGTATATAATACAATACCTATTTATTTTACATCTCTAATTAATTTATAAAATAAAAATAATTTTATATCCCAAAAAATAATTTGTAAATAAATAAAATATAAAATCAAAAGATTTTTTTGCAAAAATAATAAAATAAAAATATTTTTACATGATACATATGTATATTATACCTGTATATAATACCATATATTATATATATTATTTCATTTTTCATATAAATAATTAAAAAAACACAAAAAATGTTTATAAAATAATAAACATTTTTTATTTTATATACTTTTTAATTTAAAAAAATTTACTATTTTTTTATTTAATTTTATTATATTTTGTAAATCCTAAATTCTCATTGGTCCACGTCTGTTTGTTGACCTCGATCAACGTCCCCTTCCAACCAGATCAGGTCCAGATTCCTCTAGCTGGAGCTTCTTCACCAAATTCTTGCGCCCGACTCCGACATCCACTCCCTTTAATTTCATTGCTTTATTCTTGTACTAGGATCTGTGATCCTCATGGATCCCTAGAAGGGATCGGATATCCCTAGGGTTTCGCTCCGTGCTCCGATCTTCTTGGGTCGTCGAGCATCCTTTAAATACACTCTTCCACTCCTCCATTTCTCCAACTCATCCCTCATGCCACAATTCTTCCCTAGCGCCCTTCAGCGAAGTGACAACCACCCAAGGTGCAGCTTAGTATCCTTCTGAGATGCCAAGAGGCTTGTATCTTGCATCGCGACCGAAGCTCCATCGCGTGAAGACTCCCAGCATGTTGCAGCTCGGTTAACGCCATAACCTTCATCTTTTCCTTCGCCCAGATCTTCTGAGTTCATTATAACCTTCAGGTATCACCTTTATCTCCCCTATTTCTGAGTTCGATGCATATCTCCATTTCATCTCCGCCGTAGCTCCCCTGCTCTGATCAGATTGTCGGAGCTCCATCTCGATCATTTATCCGCATAGATTACTTTCCCATTTCACCTCGCATCTTTCCGCGCAACATTTCCCCCTTAGGCTCACCCATTATAATGAGATTAAGGTCAGGACATGCTTCCTCCATCTTTGCCACATATCGACCGCCATTCACCATCACTTCTCATGGTTTCGGATTGCAATAACCGGACCTGGGTGTTGCACCCGAGTCCTTCTACCCTCTGCAGGTACCCGTATGCGCTTGGAGTACCATTTGAAGCCACAACTGCTCAAGTAGAGAAGTTATAGGCAGAGCACCACCGTACGCCTCATATGACCAACCACCTCCCCATCTAACTCTCTACAAAGATAAAATAACTGCAACGAGGATCCTGTGAATTGTTTTCAATTACGTCTTTTATGTGATGAAAAAATATTAAATTAATTCTAAATATTGTCTAATATTATTGTTTGCTTCTTCTAGTGTGTAATATTTGTGGTGATTTTCGTGGATTAATTTAGTTGCATTTTATAGTACTAAAAATTCAAAACCCATAAAAAGTGTCCTGTTTGTTTTATAAAAATCATAAAAATTCGAAAAACCCTAAAAAAATCCACAAAAATCCTTGTGTTTTGTCTTTTACTGTGCTTTAACTCCATTATTAATTTTGTTTGAAAAATTATTGTAAAAACCATAAAAATCACAAAATAACCAGAAACTTATAACAATAATATAAAATCAAAGAAAAATCCAAAATTTATGTTTTCAGTTCCAGTTTATAGCTCTTTAGTTCTATTTTATTATAAAATTGTCACCCAAGAGTTTTAGGCATTTTAAATATTTTTATTTTGTAAATTGATTGTGGATATCCACTATTTTGTGTTTTTAGCACTATTTGATTTTTAAAAAAAATCACAAAAACATCTAAAAAATCTTTAAAAATTATCAAAAACACTTTAAAATCGATAAAACACAAAAATATTTTCTTTTTAATTTTCTAATCATTCTTTAATATTTTGAAAATATAAAAAAGGTGTTGTATGTGTCTTGTGTATTTTTCTTGTATTATTTTATTCTAAAAATTAAAAATTGAAAAATAAAAAACCACTAAAAAAATATTTTCTTAGAGATTTGACTAACTTTTCAAATCGTTCTCCTTGTGTTAGACCCTTGTAGCTATACCAGGTAAATGAATATAATAGACAACTTATATTGATTGCTTTATTTTCATTAGTGGTTATTTTTCTCGTTGATTGAGTTGAGTGATTTGGGTTACACCGTCCATTGACTATTTTTGTACTTAACCCTAGTCGCTTGATCTCTCAACAGAATGGCACCATTGCCAGGGTGCACATCTTAGTTGTTAGATTTCAGTTTTGATTATTTTTGCATCGATCTATTATAAGTGTTTCCTAACATTCTCCTATTTCGCTTTTTGTCTGAGGAACCAAGTGACGATTTGGTTCGTTGTTGGAGGAGCTTGCATCCTAGCAGGAGAAGAGGATGAGAGAAAGTAGTTATAGTTTATAGATAGTTTACATTTTTGCAAAAACCCATTTATTGTAATAATTAGACTCCTGAGATACTATTTGGACACTTGGAATATTCGGGGTATGTTTCGCCGAGAACCGGTGTGGTCGAGGAACCTCACCGCAGTTTGTCATTATTCTTTCACCTTTTATTTCTATTTGATTCCTAAGGATTTAGCCCTTAGATTTTGGACTTCTATCTGTTTGTGCTCACAATTAGATAGGTCCACACACTTAATTGATTATATGTTCCTACAATAGAACGTAGTTGGACTTGGATAAAATAAATCTAAAAAGTTAGCTTAATTAGATATGAGACCACACGCCGTGAGGAGTCACATAAAACGTTAGCAAGACCCGTTGTTGTAGGCCCTGAGTAACTCCCAAGACCAGACTTAGGTCGTTTATCTGATTAGTTAGCGATTGTTCTTCACGTAATAGAAGTTGCTCATCTAAGGACGGTTTCCTCGTGTAACATATAGGTAGTTTAATTTACGTCTTTATTTTTTCTATCACCTTGCATGTAGAGTGCTGGATCAAGGTATGTATTTCTATCTCTGCATGCATCATTGTGTTTGATCACGCATCATCTTTTACGACTTCCTCCCCCGATTTTATTGGACTTTAAATAACCAAGGAATGAAAATTCATTGGGCATTGTATTATTTCATAAAATACCTAAAAAGTGACATCCAAGTAAAATTTGGGGCTGCTAATGCAAACTTGACCTAAAACATACTTCACTTAAAAATCTTTGTTTTGAGGAGAGTTTCCCCCTCCTTGTTTGATTTATCTCTAGCAAGAGTATACCACACACTAGAATAAAGCCACTCCTAAACTCTCTTTAGATTACTGGTTACTGTGATTAGTTGTTCTCCAGTGAGGATTTCACCGGGTAGCCGATAATCGGTCCGGGACTTTCTTTGTAGATTGAGCAGATTGGGTAGCCGGTAATTGGTTTTATTTCTGATCTTGTTTGCGTCCAATATCAATTCCTCATAAATACTGCGATCACGATGATAGGAAGGAGGTCCCTTAGGTTGCCTTCGGTAGCACCGCTTTCCATTACTCCTCCCCGTTCATCTAGGACGGCTTCAGAGAGATTAGACCCTCTCTCTGAACTCGAATACGACTCCACCCTATTCCCCCTCGACCACCCTTCTACTCCTCATGAGGTAACAAGCAGAGGTAAACACAACTATATGTTCACTTGACAACACCTGATTAGGATCTTTTCCTTTGCAGAGACCAGAGACATAACCAGCAATAAGGGACGCATCGATGAGCAGACATAAGGATCGACATTTGTACTAGACCAGGCTACCATGAACAACATATTTCTTGCTTACCTAGAGACCATCCAGCATCAGATTCGGGACCTGAGAGCGTTCATGGTAGATGTGAGGAGAATGATCACGCAGATGTGAGCCGAGCGAGAGCAGCCACAATGATCAGCAACCAACGGTGATATTCCTAGAGTTGAGGGAGGAAACAGACACCAAGATGAGCCACAAGAGCCAGCCAGACCAGTACGGACAATGAGGCAGTTGCACAACCCTGGTGCAACCCTCACCCATAGATGGATCCAGCTGCTAGAGATCCTGATGGGAATCGAACTTCGCCCTCAAACCATGTAGCTTCTGCCCAAGTTCCATGGGCTAGCCACCAAGGAGTCGCTCCTCCATCTGCAGGAGTTCAAGATGATTTATGGCACTGTCTACGACGGATTTGTGGATGATGACACTACCAAGTCAATTTCCTTCCCATTCTCCTTAGTTGACTGATCATCCTGTTGGCTAAAGCACCTGGGGAAGGTAGTCACCATTTGGGAGCAGTTCCAGATCGAGTACTTGAACTAATACTATCCACTCGACCGAACCAATACAACGCGAGCCATGATCACCAACTTCATAATGATCCCAAACAAATAGTTCCATGAAGCATGGGATCGACTTAGACAACTCATTGATCGGTGTCTACACCATGAGATATCCACGCCCAACCTTGTTCAGATCTTTTTCTTTGGGTCGACACTGGAGCTGAAGTGGCTAGTGAATGCCTCGTGTAGAGGTTCCTATTTCACTAAGGATTAAGACTAGTTCTGGACCATCTATGAGGAGATGGAAAAAAACTACACAGTGATGTCCCAGACCCAGGTCTATACTCAAGGGAGGCCTCCCCCATAGGCGGTGCCTTATCAGAGGATTGCTCGCGTCGATGTCGGTCCCTCCACTTCTTCGTTAGCAGCAACACTTTCCGAGTCTTTAGTTGCCTACATGTACATCATTAATCAGAAGTTGGATGGGATCGAGATTATTGAGAAGAAGCGGAGCTAAGGAATGGACAAGATCAACAAGCTTGATGAGCTTGCCCATGACTTGAGTGACATGAAGACCTAGATCTTGTGTCTCTAAGAGACACAGATGGCTTCTCAGCCTCGTCTTATGTCACGGGCCAATATAGGAAGCTGCTCTACCCAGTCACATGCCTCATACCGATAGGTTCACCACATCTAGGAAGAGCTGGTAGAACAACTCCAGTACTTCCAACAACCACCACCATCTCTAGACACTTAGATGATGGTCTATTAGTCGAATCTTCTCCTGGTAGCCCTTCCCCTGCCACACCTTGAGAAGCAGAAGCTGTTTATGTTAGTCAACGGAATATGGTACTCCCAGTACCAACCTCAGTACGAGACTCATCGCGACCATCCCAGCTTTCGATGGTCCACTGGAGGTGCCTCTTCCCAACAACAGTTTCCAGTTCAGGTAGGACAGAGCAACCATGCTCAGTAGCCCAAATACCCCACCAATACTAGCAGTAGGGTACTCGTACCCACTATCAGGGAGAGCAGTGGAGGCAGTCACAACAGCCTTAGTAGTACTCCCATCCTCCTCCTCACTACCAACAGCAGCAGAGCCAACCTCCTTTCCAGCGAGGTAACCCGTACGGATCTCATCCTCTAGTCTACAAGAACACAGCCCTTGATGATCTCACCCGCCTACTCTCTGATCAATAGTCCTCTTTCAAACAAGAGATAGATGAGTTTTGGCAGGAAATGGGGGATATAATAAAGGACAAGGCCACCATATCCGATCAGATTGAACCCAACCCGAAAAATCCGAAGAGGAAATATGAGCAGCTATAGTTTATAGAGACCACCACTCCTAGTGATATTTTGGATGATACTTCTTCCTATGTATTGATGTTGATTTTGTCACACTTAAGAGGGTTAGGAAGCCAGCCGACGGTAACTCGTCTGAGCGACGTCTCCATGCAGATTCTAAGACATTGGATGAGGATGGAAGCAGTGTTGATGCCCCTTATCATGATGATTGTTGCGGTGGTGCTAACACCACCAAGGATGTTTATCCAGATGATAGTACTGAGGTCTTGTAGTCCCAGTTGTAGACGGTGGTGCTGATGCCACCACCATTCCATATGCTAGGCTAGAGTGTGGTGCTGATGCTGCTAGTTCAGATACAGTAGGTGCTACTGATGCCACCAAATTACATTCTGTTGTGTTTCCTTGCTTTGTACATGAGGATACTTATAGGAAAACACCAAAAATAGAAAAAAATAAAAATTATGAATAAAGGGAATGTTTCTGTATCTCCCGTGAGTCCATCTATGTTACCTGATAATCTTTGCATGGATTCTAGCTTGTTGCATGGACATGAACCTATTCTTGACCCTTATATCTCCGGAGAGGGTCAATCCATCCCCTTCCCTCAAGCAATTCATTTAGGAAAGGGTACAAAAATAGAAAATCCCAAAAAGAGACACCCGATAGAGTTCAACGAGCATAGATAGACAGATTCCAGATATAGCTGCCTCTACATGAGGCACTAGAGCACATCCCCCTCTTCGAGAAGAATTTGAGAGAGAATACCATCATCCGCAGAAAGAAGAGGAACCACAATGCAGAGATCCATGTGCTTACTCGTGCTACTTGCTTCACTATTCAGAACCAGTTTCTAGCCAAGAGACCAATTGCAGGAGCTCCATATATCAGATGCCACATCCATGAGCATCGGTTCGATCATACTCTATTGGACAACAACTCTTCGATTAACCTTCTCCTGACTACCTAGCTCGATTGGTTCGAGTTTGTCCTCTTAGACATAGTAGGATGGTCCTTCACTTTGCTGATAGATCTATCAAGAGGCCGGAGGGGTTATTGAAGGATGTTGTCATCACAATTCAGAGCCTGAAATTACCTGTGCACTTTGATGTACTGGACATGGAGATCCCAGAGTCTGTGAATGATACCCCCTCATATAAGGACGACCATTCTTGGCCACAACCAAGGCAGTGTCCGATAATGATAGCATGGAGGTATACTTTAGAATCTAGGGTGAAAGTGTACAAATGGAGATGATCGAGGAGACCAGAGTCAGAGATTTAGCCTGCTCAGAACATATGACAGATTCGAGAATGATTGATCGATTAAAGACAGATTCGAGAAAATACCATTGGGACGATCCTTTCCTTTTCTATGAAGGATCGGATTGTGTCTGGAGAAGATGTATTCCTCAAGAGGAATATCAGAGTGTCCTCACACATTGTCATTCTCTCGAGGCTAGAGGACACCATTCGGGAAAGAGAACCGCACACAAGGTACTCCAATGTGGATTTTACTAGCGGACCTTATTTTAGGATGCGAATGAATTTGTATGGTCATGCCCAATTTGTCAAAGAATGGGAGGGACTGTCGGTCATAGAGATTAAATGCCCATGCAACCAATGATTTTCTGTGATGTTTTCGATGCATGGGGGATTGATTTTATGGGTCCCTTTCCCAATAGCAATGGATTTGAGTACATCTTGTTAGCGGTTGATTATTTGTCAAGATGGGTAGAGGCTATTCCAACCCGAACTGCAGATAGCAAAACCGTCTGTAAATTCATCAAGGATAATATCATTGCAAGATTCGGGATACCAAAAGTTTTGATTTCTGATGGAGGTAGCCACTTTGTGAACAAGGAGATGAGATCTTTGGCTAAAGAGTACAAATTTGAGCATAGAATATCCAACCCATATCATCCACAATCTAATGGCATGGCAGAGGTTTCTAATAGAGAGGTGAAGCGTATTCTTCAGAAGTTGGTCCGTCCAGATAGGAAGAATTGGTCTAATCTTTTGGACCAAGTTCTATGGGCCTATAGGACAGCCTATAAGGCCCCACTCGGTACTTCACCTTTTAGGATGATCTATGGCAAGCCATGCCATCTACCTGCAGAATTAATCCACAAATCTGAATGGGCGATCAAAAAGTTGAATTGGAGTTGTCACCTTGGGAAATTGTGTCGAGACCTATATATGAATGAGCTAATTGAAATCCAAAATCGGGCATATGACAACAGTGTGATTTATAAGGACAAGGTCAAGAGATGGCATGATAGACACATTCGAGACAAGACCTTTGTCCCTGGACAGAAAGTTTGGTTGTTTAATGCTCGGTTAAAGATTTTTCATGGGAAACTAAAATCAAAATGGACGGGTCCTTACATCGTCATCGATGTGCATACCAATGGAAGTGTAGATATTGACTCAAAGAGGATGCACAACCTTTCTCAATAAATGGACGGTTGCTGAAGCCATATATTGAATCACCCAGAGAGCAGATAGTTCAAGTTGAGGCCATCTATTTCACGCAGAACGAGGACATTGAAGATCCATCAGATCAACCCAACCCTCCCCCCCCCCCCCCCCCCGACCACATCGGCCCCCTTGTACAGCTTCTTCCTCTACTTAGGCCAAGGCCTAAGTATAGGGGGGGACCAATGCCATCTGTATATACCATTTCTCTCATCACACTTCTCCTTCCCAACCGCTCCATTTCCACCCTTCTCTTATACTTAGGCTTACCAGAGCCTAAGTATAGGGGGAACCGACAACCACCTATATATACTCTCCTCATTTACATTTCCTGACCACCTCTTTTTCGCTTTTCCTCTTCTATACTCAGACTGTAAATAAATTGTCCACTCTCTTACGCTTAGCATGAGCTATGTCTTCATTACGCTTCTTGTGCTTTGAGGACACAGCACTCGCTAAGTATAGGGGGGTCTGTATATATATACTTTGTATATATTTTACCCATATCTCGTACTTTCGCGTAAGTCTATATGTATTTACGGGGTGGGTAACTAAAAAAACAACAAGAAGAGAGTTTTTGCTACTAACACTAACTTTGCCCAAAATTTTTTGAAAATGGCTTCTTATTCATTTTTGTGTTTCTCAAAAAAAATCCCTTGCACAAAATAAAGTGTCTGCATTTCACACACCTGCACTTCATCCAGCATCGCATTCATCTGCATCTGTGAAAAGACAATGGTTTCTGAACCAAGTTGTGAGCAGAAACCGAGAGTGGTCTGAACTTGACCTTAATCCACCTAATTTTCAGAGGAACTTCACCGAGAATTAGGAGTTTAGAAGCTTCAGGTCTTTTGACTTAATTCTTTAAGTTCCACATGACAATGTGCAGCATTTGACTCTTAGTGTCTAACCTGATCTCTTCATTCTGGGTACAACTCTGGAATACGTAATTAATTTGAACTCTCGCACTATGCACTTAGCTCAACTCAGACGGGATGTTGGAAGACTGTGTGAGTCTCTTTTCTGGTAGCGTGGAAATCTAAAGACTGGAGTATGGGTCGAAATAAAGCTTCGGAAAAGGGATGGACGACTGGGCACAATTTTTTCTAAGACCCCAAAAAAATGTACGGAACAAAAAGATTCTATATCCGTAGGGGCACAACAAGATCCAAGCAGAACCACCAAAAATCCCAAATACAAAGAAGCAACTACCAAATAAAATCCGACCAAAAAGGTCCAAGCTTCAAGAAAACCTGCAGATCTTGGTGGAGACTCAGTTACACTGGCCATCTTCACAAGGAGAGGTGACTACACTGGCCACCCTCCAGTTCTTTTCCCCTTCTTCTATCTTCTCCCTCAATTCGGTTGTGAATAAAGCGCGACAGACCTTAGAAGGAAATACCTGACTCCCTGAGGACGAGTTACTCGAGAGGAGAGGAGCATGGTAGTCCGGCATTCTGGATGGGAAGAGCTAAAATCCTTCACACACATGAGTCGGTTATTCAATGTTCATAGGGTATACTTTGGGAAGAGGATCGATCTAAGATGACTTCTGAGTCAAAACTGTGACAATGATGTGTAGAACTTGAGGGTTGTTGATTTTAAAATTCTAAGTCTCACAGAAGTTCCGACACACGAATAATCCAAAGGTCGAGTTTAGTTTCATTTTCACCTTCAGCTCATGGTCTTCGTATGGAACCCAATCTCATTTCACCTCATGGTATTTCTTTTTGATGCTCAGGGATGAGCATGGTTTAAGTATAGGGGGATGATGAATCTCGGTTTCATCACTCTAAATCTCATTTATTAAGCTCAATTCCCTCAAAATCAATAGCATATCTGCATCTATTCTGCATAATTAGCATTCATGCATGTTTTCATAAGAATGGCATTTTATCCATAATTTCTGCACAAAATAAGAAGCCAAAAATCCAAGCCAAATTTGACCTGTAAATAGCCTAACTTCTCGGATTTTTAACTCCTCCATGCTAACTCCGAATCACACAAAACCACCTCCATTGTATACATATCACTAACAATAAATGAAAAACACAAAAAAATCACTAACCCTGTTAAGTGGACCAAAAACCCAAACCCTAGTTTCAGTACTTTGGGACTAAAAGCTACATATCTTCCCCAGCCAGTGTCCGATTTGATCCTACTCACTTTTCAACTAATGTACATTCAATTACCTTCAAAACAAGACCAAGTTCAAGTGAATCGGAGCTCGTATGTGAAAGTTGGGTTTTGGGCCTCTTTTGTACATTGTATATTTTTAGCGGTTTTCTGAACTATATTTTATGTATATATTTTCTTAATCAATAAAAATCCAAAAAAAAATTAGATGTATTTTATCTATCTTTTACTTCTCTATATTTTTCAGATTTGTTATCTTGTTTAAAAATGACAAAAAAATTAGAAAATCCAAAAATCAAGGTGTTCTATGTACATGGGATACCCCAAAAATTGACTTTTTACATTTGACCGATTTTGGCTTTGATGTCTTCATGAAAGTTGTAAATCTCATCGAGACGAGAATTTTTCGTGAAGGAATTTTTTTTGATCCAAGGTCATTTGCTATTTCTTTTTGATTTTACAAAAGATTTTATCTCTGATTTTTCTGGTGCTGACACGTGGCCTCCCCAGAGGCCGCTACGTGTCAGCTATTTTTCGCATATTTATTCGTTTTTAAAAAAAATAAAAATAAAAAAATTAAAGGGCACACACGTGCGCGACCCGTGCCTCCAAGCACGCGCAACGCACGTGCCTCGCCTCCCCTGTCCTTTCCTCGCCACGTGTCGCGTCCTCGGCCGTTCGATCTCGGCCGGTCGAACGGCCGTGGACTTTCGTCAACCTCCCACGCGCCCTTCGTCCGAGTCCTCTGCCCTTAATCCTCGCAACCGCCCGCCATGGCCGCCGCCCACTAATCTCGCCAGCAGCCAACGCCCCCTGTTATCTCCGGCCCGCCGCCAACCACCTCCACTCGTAACCTCCGCTATCCTCGTGACCAACCACCCGCACTCCTTGCGCCCCTCGCCTATTTAGTCAGAGCACCGCCCCGATCGCACGATCATCCGTCGATCCTTCATCGAGTCCCTTCTCCGGTGTGACAGTCCGTGAGTGAACCCCTCGTTGGCGTGATCCGAGGCCGAGCTCCTCGTCGCAGCGAAGCTCCTCCGCCGCTGCTCTTACTCCGGCCACCAGTCGCCGTCGAGCCGCTATTCTCCCAGGTATACTCTCTCTCTCTCTTTCTCTCTCTTTCTCTCTCTCTCTCTCTCTCTCCGCCTCCGAGCTGCTCTCCGCTCGGAGTTTCGCCTCTCACCCCCAAACGCCTTCGTTTTCTCCGCCTACTCCACTGACTCGTCTTCATCGCCTTCCCCGATGATCATCCCCGATTACCTTCGACAACGCCGCCTACTTCCGCACCGCCATCACCATCTTCCCCGACGACCACCGCATCGCCATCTTCATCTTCTCTAGTCGCCAGGAGCTGCAACGACATCGACACCTCCAACCTCCTCCAACTACAACTACGCCCCGACTTCGCCTCCAGCAGCTTCATCTCCACTTCGCCGGCCGCCCAGGACAATGCCAAAGCCCTCCGACTTCACCGACTCCAGCTAGCTTGGCCGCAAGCATCGCCTCCACCAACGCCATCGCTCCATCGGCTTCGCCCACGACCTTCTTCTCCGACCAAGCATCGACGGCAAGTCTCCGCCGCACCTGGGCTGCACCTCCGCCGCGCGGCCACCACAACAGCACCGGAGACTCCTCCGTCACACCAGCCACCGAGCTTTGTGCCCGAGGTCCTCCTACGTGACAAGCACATGTGGGAGGGACCGTCGAACGTCAGCAGAAGCAAACCCCAGGGGTCATGTGTCTTGCACGTGCCTCTGGGCATATTGCACAGGAGCCCTTGAATATTCTCTCTTTTGCGTAGACACCCCCGCCATCCAGAGGTCACGTGCTTCGTACGTGACCCTCTGAAAAAAAATTACAAGAGTGCCCTCCAGTTCTTGGTAATTGAAAGTAGGCCCCCACTGCATTTTTTATGTTAATTTTATTTATTTCTATTTACATCTGTACCCCTATCTTTATCATTCATTTTAGACTTCTATATTGCATCATTTTATTTATCAAAAACTGGCATTTTCTTCTACACTTAATTCTCTACGTCTGGACATATTGTGGATATTTTTATGATTAATGGTTAATTAATAATCAATTATTCTGTGGAAAATTGTGAAGTTTATCCAGTTTGTGCTCTAAATTTTGTATTTGATTAACCGGAGCTTTAAAGATCCCTGAAAAATCATGCATTGTAGAGATTATTGTGCTTAACATTGTGCCCAAAAAAGAATTGCATTTGCATGCATCGTTTGCCCTGAAAAAATCATTTTGCATATTTCACTATTTAATTTTTAATAAATATTAGATCTCACATTTTTGAGGTTTCGAATTTTTCTGAGATAAATCACCTAGTGCAGATCTTAGATAATTTTATTCCCTGAAAATAAGTAGGTTTATTATTTATTATAATTAAATATTGAAAATCATTCTGTTTGCATTTAAAACTTCATAAAAAATTCATATTGCATCCAAAAATTTCAAAAAAAATTACAGTGCATTGATTTTGTCATATTCATCATCTTGGCCAAGTTTCATATTTTTCGAACATCGTTTGATCGAAGTTTACATTTTAGTCCCTAAGATAGGCTAAAATTGCATTTTGCATCCCTTATTTGCATTGAAAATACCAAAAAAAAGACCGTCTCGAAAACCGAACACGAAATTAGATCGACACAACTCTAGGTTGTTCCTTTGCCTCCTTATGATCGACCTTGGGACTTGCCCAAGTAAAATAAACATAAAAACCACTTGATTAAAATTGATAAAAAAAATTTGTGGTTATTTCTTGACCGTTTCCGATCGCCGCCTACAATGAACGACATATTATTATTTTTCGCATACGAAGATAAAAACGATTTGTTAAATCGGCATTTTCGGACTCGTCACATGACAATCAAGGAGCATACAAAAATCATTTTCAAAAGGATCAATAAATCCAATTCTACCATGAGTTCCATTATTAAAACATTAATGAAGGTATACTTGCAAAATAAATTAAATAATTTCACAATATGGCTCCTTATTCCAGTTGGCATACGGATATCCATCATAAATCAAGTAATTATCCATATCACTCTGAAAGTCTCGTTTAGTCTGCTACAGGAACTTGAGTGCTTAGTCGAACTTGTTCTTTACATGAAATAAATAAACATAATTTTACATGAGCCTCATGCCAGTATGCATCGAGGTCCATGTATGAGAATTCTAATGGCTTTTAACTTGTAACATTTCAAGTACTTGAGTACCTATGTAAAAATGTCATTGTGTGCTTAGATGTCCCATGCATGTCTAAGCCGTTCCCTAACAAGTTCCATATTGATTATTTAATAAATATGAGTATGCATATGCAATATAGATAAAAATACATAAGCTATCATTGTTCATCATAAGAGGTATGTTTCATGAAATCCATAACATGTACATGTATCTTTTATCAATTAGATCATTCTTCTGGATTAACCCCTTAACTAGCTTTTGCATGTCTTGACGGTTTATTATTCTTAAACCATTTATTTGAAAAATATATAATGGTTTATTCTTTAGTTAAATTATTTTCTCACATAACATGTACTAGTTTATCGTTATAAATCATTTCTTTCATAACTTGTAATGATTTTATCTTTATAAATCATTTCCTTGCATACTTATAATGGTTTGCCATTATAAATAATTTATTTAATAACTTGTAATATTTTATCTTTATAAATCATTTCCTTACATACTTGTAATGGTTGCTTTTATAAACCATTTTTCTTGCATAACTTTCATGTATGCATCTTGTTATACGTTTTCAACCGTTGGCACTTGTGGTCCATGGCATGGCATGACAATGTAGCTATTGTATATGACTTAGATTTTACGTCTATGGTTCCTTGCAACAATACATCCCTTGCGGTATTGCCCCTTGGGCTAACACGATAATTGGACTCTAGAGATGGCTCCCACCATTAGGTATAGCACTAAGCTTCGCTTATCGTTATCTTACCATTAATCATGTTAAGGAAATTTCAACTCTTTTAATATCATTTCCTTTTACCATAAAAAAATAATGTAATAAGACATTTCATAATCAAATTAATAATTTTCTCTCCTTGTAATTAATTATGGATTTCTTATAATTGGATATTGTAGTGGATACAAACCACAACCAAACCATCTGATCACCTAATTTTGTTCAGTTGGGAAAATGACATACCTGTGAAATGTTCTATAAATATAGTATGTCAATTAAATCTCCACAGTCTTATTATTCATAAAAAACATAGTTAGTCTCACTGCACTATGTGATTTGTATATGCAATTTACTAAGCAGAGACTAAAACATACAGTATGTTTATGTGTGTCTATTTCTTTAGATTGTACTATATAAATTTTCTTCATATATTTATTCAAACTGAATCTCTTATATCTAAACAAAAATCATTACTACCAAATACGCAAGCATTATGACTTATAAGGAGGGTCAATTGCAATCACTTCTAAGGTAAGAAAGAGTCCGTGAAATTAATAAAATCATTCAATGCTAACAGTTGTATTTCTAAAGACAATTTTGTTTCAAAGTTAATATATGTGCTACGTTTCCAATTATATTCAATGACCAATTAATGACTAATAAGAATATTCGCACTATACTATTTCCAAACCAAGATTGAATAAAAAGAATCTCATGTAAACCCTTACGAATACCACTAAGTTTAATCAGCCAAAAAGGTACCTACGTCTACACAAAAATTTCTTATATGATGACATGAGTCTACTTGATGCAATCACCTTTGGCATGAAGAAATCATATCAATGATTGTCCATCTCTCTCTTTTTAATTACTAAGTAAGGAAACTATATTTTTGTGGAACAAGTTCGTTTTTAGTAATCTTGACCTACAGATCATGTGAATGGAGAAAATTAAAGGTTAAAACAATTATTTACTAATCTAATGCCCGCTTTATGACACGATATTAAGCATTAATGATACAAATAGTCAAAACTTCATGATATGTCTCCAATAAGTATTTTAATATCCGATGCATATGTTTAGATATCTCGTCTCAAATCGAGTTGGTATAGAGGTCTTAATTTGGATATATTAATATTCATTTGTTTAACCCTACAGATCTGACATATACACTTACATAACTTGTCCCGAATCAAGTCATTGCTTATATGTATTATTCTACAAACAGGCACATACATTTGTAGATTGCACTCCTAAGCTGATAAATATCTTAGGTCCAAACTTGACTCTCTTTGACATGGTCATTGTGGCTTCTTATGGCCTCGTATCCACACTCTCCTTTTTCTCTGATTCGAAACTGTCATCTCTCATGACGAAGATAATCTTGTAAGATCTCTCTCTCTCTCTCCTTGCACACGAATGCGGGAAAGATGACATGTGAATTTTAAGGCTTTATGGTCTTTTAAAAGTTTCCAATGAGGTAAATTAATTGGGAATGCAATAAAGGTAATATGGAATACATGGAAATTTGGCGGGAGAAAATTAAGAGATTTGAATTTTTATATCTTTTTATTTCTTGAAAAATTCACGGCCGTTACATGTTCATGACGCAGGTACCCAACCCGTTCAATCATGACACATCCCGGCCCATCTTTATCGGATCAACGAGTCGAGCCGACCCATGCCATTGGATACCCGGTTCTAACAGGTACACCAATTATTTGAATGGGTAATGAGTACCTGCGAGTACCCGCGGATCACTACAAGAAGTAAGTTATATGTAAAATTCATTGTGAAAAATAGCTGTGATTATCAGAGGAATGTGTTTTATTTCGTTAGTTTTATTGCCATAGCTGGAGGAATGCTTGCAGATTTGCAAATGTACAAAGATAAATGCTTTTTATCCACATCAACAAACAAAGCACACTCCATGGTTAAATTTATTACCATTGCTAGAAAAATGTCACAAGAGGATAAATGTTGTGTGCTGTTAACAGAACATGAATCCCATATCAATAAATAAAGAACGGTGTTTAAACAACAAAACATAATTCCTGGTTAGTAAAATCCATATACGAGAGAATTCAAATGAACAAACTATTATAAAGAATAATGTTCTCAAAATAAGATGTGGAAAGAACTAACACAAACAGTACTTCAATATACAAAGAAATCAGAAAGCTATATAAACAAATTCGTATATGATCAAATCAACGGTAACACAAGTGTGGCACAAAATTGTATATGATCAAATCAACAGTTTTGAAAATAACGTGGCAAGAACATGTAATAAAATGTCTTGAAAGATTAAAATAAAATAGATTTAGTAAATCATGTAATAGACTCAAGTATGTACAAAAATAGTACATTAAGATAGAGAACTGACTTAACACTAGTCCTTAGAAAATATTCAGTGGCTCACTGCAGATTATAGAAAGATTATAATAGAGATTACTTTAAGTTATCAAAAGGTTAACTGACAGAGGAATAGAGGGAAGCAAGCTTCATTAGATGGATAAAACTTGGCTGCAACTCAACTTCCCACGGGTCACAACAGCTTGATGCTCTAGATTTTGCTGTTTTTATACGCCCAGTTGTCACCAACACATTAGATAGGACGTAGGAGTGCTAGAGTGAGCGAAGATAGAAATGTCCTCTTCATTTGCAAGTCATCTCCACAAGTAATTAGGATATAAGTAAGCACATGATTAAAAAATATGATATAAATATTAACGATTGATGCATATCAATAACAAAGGTTACATGATTCCATCATCTCAATATCTTCAGGAGTTTCCTTGACAATAATTGGACTATTTGATTTTCAAAATGAAACCCACCCGTAAATAAGATCCTTAACCATTGATGAATCTACATTTTATCATCTTTATTCTATCATTTTGGCCTTACAAACCCTAGTAAATGCGTGTAAATAGCGTTAATTCTTGCATTTTAGCATTCGTGCATTATTGTGTAAATATTGTATCAAATATGGTTTTTAAAGACAAAATTATAGAAAAAATAAAAAGAAAGAAAAAGAATAAAATATTGTGAATATTTTATGACCCGAAACCTCGTGACCTAGGCATCTTGATGACTAGGTCGACAAGGAATAAAGTAGGCGGAGATAAGGGCCAAAATACAATAAAAATACCTTTTATTTTATTCATTCTTTATTCATTTTGGGACCTATCTTTGGTTCCACTTTTTATACTTCGAATAAAGAAACTTTGTACATGAAAGATGTAGATAATTAAATAAAGAAAAATACAAAATTGATTTCACTTAAAAATAATGTACACATAAAAAGTTATGATCTGAATAGGATTACATAATCCCAACTTCCCAGACCCGTATCTCTCGAATAAAAACTCAAAATGCATCAAACTCACCTTTAATTGTATATAATTTTAAATAAGCTATTTAATGAAGGTGGTTTCGCATTTGGCGGAGCTACGGTTCGAAAGTTGAATTTTGGACCCCTATTGTATACTT
The DNA here is from genome assembly GCA_037367405.1 of Ottelia alismoides. Classification (NCBI taxonomy): domain Eukaryota; kingdom Viridiplantae; phylum Streptophyta; class Magnoliopsida; order Alismatales; family Hydrocharitaceae; genus Ottelia; species Ottelia alismoides. Next base: position 494,777 of record JAZKJV010004933.1, on the reverse strand, counting down.
ATACATATTAAAATATTCATTTTATTATTTATTCATTATTTTTATAATTTCTTATTTTATAATTTTGTAAATATTATTTATAATATATGTGTACATTAAAATCATAAGAAAAGCCTAAAGAAAGTACAAAATAAAATAGTTGTATATAATACATAGAAGGGATATAGGAGTCTCCATTTCTGATGAAATTTTTATAGAATGTAGGAGGGATATATAGATGAATATTCATGGTTTAATTTTTAAAAAAAATAAAAAAATTGGGGAAACTGCCACATGTAGCAGCCACGTTGGCTGCTACATGCAGTAACCTCCCCATCCTCTAGGTATAATACCTATAACTATACCTATATAATTAATACTTCTATTTTATTAAGTATCCAAATTACATCAGAAAAATAAAATAAAAATACATTTGAGTGTATAAAAATATTTTATAAATTTATAAAATGATAAACAAAAATAAATAAAATTAAATACACAAAATAAAAATAAAATAATAAAATATATAGATTTGTATACCTATATAGACCTAAAAAGGTAACTTGTATTTTGATACCTCTAAAAAATAAATAAAAATCACCATAAAATACTTTATAAATAAATATTTTTTATTTTATAACCAAAAATTAATAAAACTTTTACTATTTTTAAATGAATTTATAAATCATTTTTTCTAAGGTTTTTTCTCGTTGGTCCACGTGGACCAACCAGATTTCTTCCTTGGTTTACCTCGGTCAACATTCTGACCAAGGTCTGGCTGCTGTCAGAACCTTGTTTCACTCCCTTCTCCCCGACTTTTTAGAGGGCTGGCCTTTCACCAAACCATGTCGATGCCTTCAGCATTTTCATTGCTCGACTACCCATGATTCACGCCCAACGTTCGTCTTGGGGATTGGACCGCTGCAACACCTGCTCCACCTCGTTTTTGTAGCCCCATCGACCATTCCATTCAAAACTCCCCAACCATCCCATCTTTCCTTGAACCCTCTTCAACTCTAGTTTTGACTCCTTGCCACCGTGCTCCGGACTGGGAGCGTGACAGGCTTCCTCCAGCACTTGCGCGGAGCTTGGGCGAGGGCGGTGGAGGCGCTTCCACCCATTTCCTACCAAGTGGTCGTGAGGTCCCCATCTCGGGTTAACCACACTTGAGGTTTGTATTTTATTTCAAATTTTCTTGCATTTTGAGTTTGCCGTAGCCATAGGATCCGAACCCCGTAGGTATCTTCGCATTTCATCTATTAGATCACCCTCTCTACCACCTTGCCGGACTTTGCTCTCGCGAGCCCCCATTTGCGCCATCACCGCCTCATTTCACAACCAGGAGGGGCGAGGCACTTTGCCCTTACCCTGCTTAACGTTTCTTGTAGATACACGTGCATTTCACGAGCTGCTGGAGGCATTTTGAAGACCCGCCGGAGACACCTGGAGCATCAAACTTCACCGTCCTCCTGCAGGAGCTTCGGTCGCAGCCGGAGCATTTTGGCACCGCAGCACGTTAGGAACCACGTCAGCGAGCTCCGGGGCATTTTGGAGCTCAATCGCACGCCGGAGCGGGGTGGAACGGCTAGTGGAAGTTCACCCCGGTCGATCTTCATCCCTGCTCATCCAGGCCTTCTTGCAGCCGTCTGATCCTCCCTGTTCGTCATGGAGCACAGCAACCGTCGGATTTGGCACGCCCATGCCGTCAGATCGCCCAAGAGTCATCTAACCCGAGCCGTCCGTGGCGAAGCGTCATAGTGTGCCCGCAAGCCGCCACGTGGCAAGTGGGAGAAGGAGGTCCGTCAGATCGCGCCCTTTGTCTTGGTATTTTGCATTTCGACTCGGACAGTTTTTGCATTTAATAATTAATATAGAAACTTTCGTATGTCGGTTTTAAACTTTTGTATAATTTACGATTAAGTCCTCGAACATTTCATATTTGCAAAGGGGTCCCTAGCCACGTTACCCCACGTGACTGGTGCACGTGAGGTGCGGCTATTTTGCGAGGGAACCCCGCGTACCTTGGCTATTTTGATTTAATCCTGAAACTTGTGCATATGTTATAATATATTGGGAATATTTACAAGTGAGCCTATGGGTTTTTGATTAATTACGGAATGATCCTTCCCAGATCACGTGTGGCGTGCACATGACTTTGGGCTTTTTTGCACAGATATCCCTGCGGTCTTGAGAGTTGTTTTTTTGGTTCAGAAACTTTGATTATTAGTTATAATTTTTTGGAAAAATTGCTATTGTGCCCCTGGTCTTTTTCATATTACAGAAATACCCCTGCCGGGTTGCAGTTTCTTTTCGCTTCATCTATTTATTTCATGCATCTATACAATCCCAAAAATCACAAAAAATATCATAGGTTCCTGTCGCATTGTAGTTTCATGCATATTTTTGTTTTGCATTTTTATTGCATTTTATTATTTATAAAAAATCAAAAACACGCATTTTTAGTATTGTTTGCATTAGAAAACACATAAAAATTATAAAACATTTTTGAAAAATGCAAAAAAATACATCTTGTGTGTTTATGTGTCTTTTAACTCCAGATCAAAAATCACTAAAAAATACAAAAGAAAACTCCTAAAAATTAGAAAACCCTAAAAACCTTCCTAAAAATCTTAAAAATTCTACAAAAATCCTAAAAATACAATTTCAGTTTCGAATTTTCCCTATTTTATTGTCTTTATTTTAAAATTAATTTGAGGAATTTTGGACATTTTTTGATATTTTTCATCCTCATTTTAATTTCGGCCAGCAACTCATTGTTCTCTAGTACTTTTTACCTTTAAAATACCGAAAAAATTAGTAAAAATCTAAAAACGCAAAAACTTTAGAAAAAAATAAAAATCACAAAAATATTTTACTTCCTGTATTTTGAGAATTTTTCCCTATTTTTACCTCTCTCTTATCTCTAGTGTATATATATTCCATATAGATATTATATCTTTATTAAAAGAAAAAGAAAAGACAAAAATATAAAATATAAAAAAAATATAAAATCAGAAAATTAAAAATTAAAATAAAAAAATATAAAACCAAAAATTAAACAAAATAATAATAAAAAAACTAAAAACCCACAAAAACATTGCATTTATAGACAAAGTCATCACATTCACATTTTGAGCTTGATTGCCCCGTTCTACCTGTCTGCTCCCTGTTTCGACCTCTACACTGCTTGCACACTATACACATCCTTTGTAGAGTTATAATTAATTTTAACTCCACATTTACTTTCATTGCCTTATTTGATTGTTGTGGGTTAATTGTTGTCTGAAGTTCGGATTTTCCTGCGGGTCGCCTCAGCGACATTGTGGTCCCGCCTTGTGTGGATTGCTTTAGACCTGTGGAAATTCATCTTCAACAACCATCCTTGGAGTGAGAGAGCGACAGAATGGATCTAGAACACGCCCATTTACACTAAAAGCTGACTCATACACAACTATTGAAGTTGTCCTTGCTAGTACATCTTGAGCCATTATAGATAAGATGTGAAATCTAGAATCACTTTCCACTAAGTCAATATTTCAAAGGCTTTATTGCAGTCTTCACAATCTTCTCCCAGATATATATCCAATTCACTTTTGTTGGCCATTCCTCTTTGACTTGTGTATTGCTGATCATATAACATGGTCATGAATTCTTCAATATCATGTAAATTGTCAATTTCTTCACCCACTTCATGTACCATGGTAGAAGATTGGCACAACTGAGTCTTATACATCATACATTGAAGATAAGATAATTTTACACCTTTTCATTCAAGATCGTAGCCTTATAATGATCATATGATTGTTTAATTAACCATTTCACATAAGCCAACTTATAGCGAGGATCAACAACAATGACAAGAAATAGCATAATGCTTTTGTTTTCAACATTTCCCAATATTTATCATATTTGTCTTCATCTTAGAAGCCATCAACTAAGTGCGTGGATTGCTACTTCTACATCTTCTTGAAAGGATTAGGCATTACATGTACTCATTATCAATTACATACTTAGTGCCAGATAATCAATGTAGCATCGTATAATATTCTCAAAAATGGCAGTAAAGTGCGAGCACGCTCCCGGTCATGTACTCCCAACAATATATATTTTTAGAAGATGTAAGATCAACTACATACCTTATATCGATTGTATCTAGCAAATCAAATGCTTTTTCAAACTTCACGGAAGAGTCCAACGTCAAGTATGTTGAATTCCATCTAGTCTCTACATCTAAAGATACTTGAATCTTTGAAAGTATTTTTTCCTTCTCAATGTAAGATTTGAAATTCTGTTCTCGATTTGGAGAAGACTTTACATACTTCACAGCTGAGGGAGTTCTAAAAATTGAGTCATCCACATCTGACAATCCTTCTCTGATAATTAGATTTAAAATATGTATAATACACCTCAATTGAAAATATTCACCATTCTGAAGGTTCCCTTCAAATTATTAAGTCTTTTCTTGAAATATTGAATACCAACATCATTAAATCTTGCATTGTCCGCAAAATGGTCATGGATCTTTCAATACCCCAATCTAGTAGGCAATTCTCCATTTCTTTATCTATGGCTTCACTAGAGTGGCCAGATATTGGACAAAGTTAATTATCTTCTTATGTAAAAGGAAATCATTGTCAACGAATTGAACTGTGAGAAACATACAATTTAAGTTTTCACGTGATGTCTATATGTCTATTGTAAGAGAGATCCCAGAAGAATGCTACGCAATAGAATTCTTGATATCTCCCTTTTCTTTCACATGCTCATCAAAAAGCTTCTTGTGAGATTGTAAACCAGAAGGAACTTTTAGTTGAGGTAGTACCACATTACAAAAATGATGAAATCTCTCACCTTCTACACTTCTAAATGGCATCTCGTCAATAATGATCACTTTTACGAGAGTTGTACGACATTCATCCTGATCGAATCTAGAAAACATTTGTAAATGGGATGAATAACCTCTAGCATATTTCACAACTCCTCATTGTAACATTTCTAACTTCTCAAACTTATCATTTCCAAAAAAAACATGTCGCATCATTGCATGTGATTGTTCAAACTAGTAGTTCTATGAGAGAGTGGGCATTTGATAATTTCTTGACAATATTTGCACATTCATCGATGTTCGCTTGACTTTGTTAAATCATCAACAACATAATATTTTCCAATCAACGATGATTTATGAGAAGATGAGTTTTGATTCGTTTCCTTAGAAGACTTCGTAGGATGGTGGGGCATCTCTAAATGAACTACCTCATTTTGAATTGCTTGATCGTAACCATGACCTGCAAATCCACCCGCTATACTAAAGTCCATTGTATTTTCTATACTTGACATCTAATATTTTCAGAAAAGAGTATATCATATAATCAACAAGCAATGTTAACAAAGTAAACTAAGAAAATATTTGGTGACAATAACATACAAGACAATCTCAAAGCAAAGAGTGCAAATTACAGTGCATTTGGATTTTCAGGAATATGTGCTCAGGAAATAAATCATCATACCACTTATTTACTACACTAAATAGCATGGGACACATAAGCAGTTTAATTTAAACTCAACGAGAAAGTAGTGAGTTTCATATAGATTAACTGTTACTATATCGATTGCCATGCGGTGGGATCGTCACCATGAGAGATCTCACGAGCTGAGTTTCTTACATGTATACGTGAAAAACTTAGTTCAGTAAGGTGTTGAATGGGAGAATAGGATCACGAGGATTGCAACTTCAAGTGTCATACATTGTGGCTTAATTTCCATTTTTTACATTTAGACTATACATGCTGATATTTGTTTAATGATTATTCTCTTGCAAAGATAATTCAGAAAATGAAAATAGTACCATTTAGTATTACGTGATTTTGTTCTTCACATATCTGATACATGCATTCAACATCAAACGATAATGCCAATCCTTTCAAGCTCATGCAATGCACTATGAATATCGGATCCATTTGATTAAAGTGCGCTACAAGGTAAACTTTGAAATAGAAATATTTTTAGTTTGATGGGCTACTGATGGAGTTAAATATATGAATATATTGATTTTGGAGTGGTTGTTTTATCCCATCGATCCACCGGGTTTCCACTGAATCCAAATGGAGCACCGATGCAAGTTGGGTCAGATGCGATGGATACCCGGATTCATGTATCCAAATGGGTACCCAATAACCCAAGTTCAAGACCATTGGATCGGATCGGATATCCATCCGGTGCGCTTACCATGAACAATCATGTGTGCAACCGTCATTAATACTTTAAAAAAAGTTATGAATATACCCCAACGAGGATATTGTGAATATAAGTGAATGATGTTTTAACACCCTAAAATATAGATCCATACAAGAACTTACGAAGTTTAAGGGTGAGTTATAAGTGTGGGATAATAAATTAGAATTATAATTTGTGATTCGCTTTAAGTTGAATCTGAGTAAACCAGATTTGAAATAATCAATCAACATGGGATTTGACCAAAATATAGACCATTCAAATTTAATCGTTAAAATTTTTGATTAAGGTACATCACTGAAAAAAATTGAACTATATATAGTGATGTTTTTTTTCAAAATCCGTCATTAAAGTAGTTGTTGTTAAATATATAATGACGATATTATTTGTTGTGAAATGGGTTTTCGTACTCAAAATTAGCAACGAATGTCTATATATTATTATATCATTAGCAACAGTCCACATAGCGACGCCTATTCATTGCTATTTTTCAAAATATCAACTAATCGTCGTTATTTTTTAATTCAAATTTTAACGACATTTAATTATAAGTTTGAAAAATAACAATGAATAAACGTTGTTATGTGAACCGTTGCTAATGATATAACGACATATATGACATTCGTTGATATTTTTGAGTAAGAAAACTCATTTCGTAACAAATAATATCATTATTATATATTTAATAACGGCTAATTTAGTGATGGATTTTAAAAAAAAATCATTACTCTAGCTCAAATTTTTTACATGAATAATGAGTTTACCGATGAACAAACCAGAATGAGCAATTTTAGTAACACTGGTTGCAGGAAACTTAAGGGTGCGTTTGGTTGGAGGGTTACCCCCCACTTTGGGTGGGTTACCCCCCAAAACCCATATTCCCAACCCACTAGTGGGGTCCACTCTCTTTTCAACCAAAAAAATATATATTATACCATCATATCATCTAAAAATCATAAAATACTTAACTTCTACTCACTATTCCAAATTTCAATACAATCACATCACAACAACCACCCACTTTTTCAAATTTCAATACAATCATACCATAATAACTACCAACTTTTTCAAATTCCAATACAATCACATCACACAAACCCTCCCAACCCTTAACCCACCAACCAAACACACAAGCACAAAACCGGGTTATCCACCCCTGGATAACCCACGAACCAAACGCACCCTAAGAGTGTGTTTGGTTGGTGGGTTATCCAGGGGTGGATAACCCGATTTTGTGTTAGTGTGTTTGGTTGGTGGGTTAAAGGTTGGGAGGGTTTGTTTGATATGATTTTATTGAAATTTGAAAAAGTTTGTAGTTATTATGATATGATTGTATTGAAATTTGAAAAACTGGGTGGTTGTTGTGATGTGATTGTATTAAAGTTTGGAATAGTGAGTAGAAGTTGAGTATTTTATGATTTTTAGATGATATGATAGTATAATATATAAATTTTTTGATGGGAAGGGAGTGGGCCCTACTAGTGGGTTAAAAATGTGGGTTTCAGGGGTTACCTACCCAAAGTGGGGTAACCACCAAACGAACGGCTCCTTAGGTAGAGATGAGAGTACGATTTGATGATGTGACGGTTGATGGGAACACCGTAGGTAGGTGAAACATAAGAGATATGATTTCACATGGCTTAGATCCTTATATTGTCGTTTGCATATTCTCCATGCAACTACAACCTGAGATCACATTATTATGATATAATATATTGTGATGGTGATTGGTCGGTTGTTGCAATGGCATCGTGTCCATAACTTCAAGGAAAATATAAAATTGCCTTAAATTAGATCTCGACAAGCAACCCGTGAACCTTAATATTCTCGTACATGCACTTGTATAAACGGCTGAATAAATTTAAGATGATTTGTAACATACGAAGGAAATTTTCAAAGTCGAAAGAACATCTGATAACAATGTAAAATAAAACACATCATGATAAAAATGGTATGTATATAATTATGAAAAAATCTATGATAGTTAATTATTTACATGATTTAAACCTACAACCTCTTTCTCTCTTAGACTTTGTCGTAACTCATAATTGGATTCTTCCTTTAACATGTAAACTTTTTACTATTTAAAAAGTTAGAGTAAAAAAATGAATACCTGAAATATAATTCAAATGCACCATTTCCGTCAGCCTCTCTCTACCTCCTAAACCTCTAGTGTCACTCTCTTGCCAAGATGTATTCAACCTAATGTTTTCAAATCGAGGACACTGAACCGAAAATTTTATAGAAATAGTCGGATTGGATTGAACCATGTAATCAAATCGGTTTAACTGGATTATCACATCATCATCATTTAAAATCGGATTAAATCGGACCGGTGAGATAAAAGTGGTTGAACCGAGTAATCAAACAGAAATGAAATAATGTATATAATATACACTTAAATATACTTGAAATATAAATAAAATACATAGATAATGTATATATTTCACACCATATATAAAATATTTTTTTATATGCACCATCAAATGTCATATATATATATATATATATATATATGATTTCCTTCCAATAGGGCGCGATCCTTCCTCACTTGAGGAATGTCAACCCCTTTTTTGTATAAAATAGGAGAACTTTAGTACATGTATATATAGTTTGTATTATAATATATAATTTTAATATTTGTATTATGATGTGTAGTTTTGTATGCGGTTTCGTATTTATAATATGCAGCTATAATACAAACTATATACATATTCTACTAAGTGCTCCTTCTTTATACAAAAAATGGACGGCCTTCCTTAACTCAGGAAGGATTGTGTCCTATTGGAAGAGCTTCCTCTCTCTCTCTCTCTATATATATATATATAGAGAGAGAGAGAGAGGAATGATCCTATGAGAGCAAAAAAATGTGAGAGAATGAGAGCATGCATTCTGGACCACATGATTCTTTTTTCTCTCTCCTGGTCTTCTCTCTCCTGGTTGGATCATGTGATTTAGAATGCATGATCTCATGCTCTCACAGTTTTTGGCTCTCATAGGATGACTCCTCTCTTTCTCTCTCTCTCTCTCTCTCTCTCTATATATATATATATATATATATATATATATATTACTTCAAATGAGGTGGAGTCTCACCAATATTGTGATGAGCCATCAATCGGATTCGTCAGATCACAATTTGACAGTGGCATCAAAAATATTATCCAAAAGGGTATTTTCGTCATCTTGTTTTTTTGTAAATTTGAATTTAATTTAATGGATTTGAATTACCTTTTAATATTTTCTGGATTTGGTATTTTTGAATCATACCTTTACTGGTCTTTTTCGAATTTTACGCCGAATGAATTGGGTTAAATCATATCTTTGTAAACGCCCGCTAGTTTTTGTGAAAATTTATGTTCTTTTTTTAATTTCGTTAATGATTTTATTTTTCACATTTTTATTTGTAAATTGGTAATTCTGTTTTGTAAATGGGCACAATCGTTTTGTAAACTCCAACGAGTTTTTGTAAGAGTAATTATCCTCTTTCTAAACTCCTATTTTTTTTGTAAATGTATATATTCCTTTTGTAAAATTTGTTGACCTTTTGTAACCGTGTCACACTCTTTTGTAAAGTTCACGGAAAGCTCTGCAAAAATAAGATAAAACAACATTGAGATTTGTAAAAAAGTGAATCAATATGTAAATCGAAAGGTCAATTATGTAAATTATCAAACCACAATGTAAATCTGTGCATTACCATTGCACATCCACCGATCGACCCCCTTTCGCCTGGAGGAACCTCACAGCCCTCGATGAAAGCCCCTTCACCGTCGACGCCAGTACCATCACCGAGCTCAACCCTCCTTCTCCATTGTTGCCGCCAACCACAGGAGCCCCACCCATCCGCCAGGAGCCCTCATCGGAGAAGAAACATCACCCACTCTTTGTGTGGAGGAGAACCTCTGCCAGGAGCTTGGTGCTCCGTCGACCATCAATAATGCCTCCGCTACCTGGACGAACGCCGCCGCCGCCCTCGATCAAGGATAGAAGGAAGGAGTGACACTCAAGAGAGAGGAAGAGAACAAATCAGGAGAGAGAGAGGGAGGGAGGCGCCGGATTAGGTGAAATAGTTTTCACAATCTACATTTAGAATGTGATGAAATGATCAAAAGAGGTTTCTAATCATTAAAATAATTTAATTAATGTGTCGATAAATCCAGCCGTGAGATCAAAGATAGAAGGACGAGATTGAGGGCTCACCACAATAATGGTGTGTCCCTGCCTCATTTGAAGTTTCTCCTACACACACACACTATTTGAACTAGTTGTTTTATAACATAAGAGTAGTTTAATTATATTGAAAACCCTATACAAGCAAAAAGTTACATCAGTGTATTTGGTTAGGAGTTTGAAATTGATAACCAAAGGTCAACGGTTCAATTCTCACTTTTATACGATTCAAGTTTGATTGAACCTAGTTAAAAATAATAAGTTGAACCGGACGAATTGTTGAAAATTTGAAATTCGAACCGATCCAGACTCGATTCATCAATCGGACCAACCAATTAATCTCGTTTTAAAAGCATTGATTCAACCTAAAGTGCCCTCCCAATATAAAGAAATCGAACAACACCCGCACACATGCCATACCAATAAGCCAAATATAGGATTAATTAAGTGAAAGTATCATGAATCACCCACCCGCACTCCCCTCCCAAGCCTTTGCCGATGACTCTTAACGACGACTCACTGCTGTCAGCGAAACATCAGGTAAACCCTCTCCCCTCACTACTCACTCTGTCTGCTCAATACTCCTCGAGATTTGAACCCTATCCATTGGATTGCGAAGGATACAGGAAATGCCTACTCTGCAGATCCATCGACGCAGTCTCCAACCCAATTCACCTTGAATACCTGGCGGACCCGCCAAGTACATCCTCCCATCTGGAAATCCCAACCCATGACATCCATACACCATTGGCCACCAAAGGTTATACTCTCCATTCCGAATGCCATCAACTTATCACCTCAATCCTCAGTGCCCTGGACCCCACCTTCGAGTTATCCTTTTCCTCCCAACACCCCCAACAAACCGTCACCGCAAACATCTAACCTCCCTACAAACATTCAGGGCAACATGCACTATAAAAAAAGGCGGGATTGGCATGCACATAAATGCTCGTTATATGCACGCCTAGTGCCCGCCATGTGTACGCCCGAGTGGTGGGCGAGCACATGTGCTCATTCAGGGCGTGCTCGCTTTTATGAGAGTCGTTTCGGCTTGTGGGCGAGCACATTGGGACGCTATGTGCTCGCCCGCCTGTCGGGCGTGCACAGATGTGCTCGCCGAAGTGATCGTCCCTATTAAATACGACGATCAATAACGAAGCATCTGGCGAGCACATGTGCTCGCCCAAACTGATTTCCAGGAAAAAAAATATACAGGTTCGGCAGGGTTTTGACGCCTTGTCCAACCTGTATAGCCTGCCAATAAACCACTGCAGGTACTTATAAAGAGCTCCCTAAGGGTATATATATTATAGCAGTTCGTTAACTAAGATAACTAGCACTGACAAGTGAAAGTCACACAATATACATGAACTTAGAAATAAACACTCAAATTTAACATCTAAATATTACAAATATATGTTTGAAGCAACAATGACAAGTAAATTACAATAAATTATATTATCAAAGTTCATATAAATTAAAAGGCGTGCTAAAAGTTTAACAACAATACAAGTCAAAACCAACAACAATTTACTTCTTCTTTGATATAAAAAATTTAGACATTAAACCCTGCTTTGATTTCTTTTTTCCTTCTCCTTTTCTTTGAACCTCGCATACATGTGTGCCTCTTCTTTAGGGTCGTTCTCCTTCTCCTCTTCGTCATCAGATTCAATCTCTTCAGGTTGAGATGCACGCCCTTGCGACTTATATTATATATGGAAGATATATATCTATTACTTGCATTTTGTAGATATAGAAATATAAAACTATTACTCATTCTATAAGTAGAATACTTACATGTACGCCGTGAACTCTTCTCGGAGCTTTGTCACCTGATCCACCATCATCGCCATCTGCGACTCCATTGGAATTGATGATTGGGATGGATGTGGTTGTGTATATGACGGCTGAGAGTATGTAGAATAGGAGTGACGATGTTCCTCCACATAATATGGAGGAAGACCACCAAGCGTCTGCTTCCTGTTCGCCACAACATCCCTCTCCTCCAACACCTTATAAGATTTTCATTGTTTAATATAAAATTATATATTAGAAATGAGTATAGTAAGATAATATTTATCTATACATGCTTCCAGATCGTTTTATCAAATGGTGGTTGCTCTCTAGTTGGATCGACACCCCATTTTTCTGCAGATAGTGCCAAATAACGATCTTGAAATACAAAGTTTAATATATATATAAATGAGTTATAATATATCATTTAATTGCAAATAAATTGATAGACTTACCAACAATTCTCCAGCTTCAGGAGTGGACCACTGCGACTCTCCTTCTCTCCCACTCATGTGGGACCTCGACCACCACTCCTGAAAAGTGGGTTCCCTTTCCAACCTAGTTGCCTGAAAAAAATTAAGATGTAATAACAACATTGCATTATATTAAAGTAGATCTCCAAAAATAAATTTTAAATTGTAATATCATCTCCGCTCTAATCTGATTGTAGCTTTTAGAGCCACTTATCGACTTAATCCTTTGTTTTTGGCGTTTTGTCCTTCCCGCCGTAGATCTTCTTCCAAACTTTGCATCCGCAATGAATGCATCACAGAAATCCGCCCATCTGCAAGGATTATGTTATGATTATTGATTATTTTAAAAAGTTTATTATAAATTATTTGACAAATACAATACTTATCCTCCGTACACCATGTTGGCGGGAACCTCTTCATCTCCTCAAAATTCATCTCCTCACATCCCGTCTTCGCATGCGAGTCTCTCCTTGCCTTGAAAAATGTATCGCTCATTCTCTTTTCTGTCAAACGAATGAAGGCTCTACGATAAGCCTCCATCCCCAGACTAGAGCCAAGGCGAAACCTACTCTGAAAATTACAACAAATTATCAGATAAAAAAAACTTGACCAAAAAATTCTGTATCACTTCTTAGAAAATTTTCTTACCAGAAACATGTCAAACAGTCTCTCCTATTCAGCAGCTGGGATGCGACACCATCTAAATTGCATGGAAGTCAAGTGTGTCTTTATTATGTTGGTTATCTCCTTTGCCACCCTGTTGCTATTCAAAAAATCCCTGCATTTGCTAAAATTTTAAATATGATACAATTTATAAATATTTGGAAAAAATTTAATGACAAAATCTATAAAAATTTTACCTCCCATCCGTCGTAACCTCCAACAAAGGGTGGGACGCCGAAGTCTGTCCAACTGCAGTAGGTAAAGGCATGGAGGTGCTCGGACGTCCAGAAGAAGGAGAGTCAGAACCCATCGATGTTCGTGATGGTATGGGGACCTGGACTGGGAATCCTGTAGGGGCTGCTGAGGTAGATGGCTCTCCATAGCCTCCTACATAAAAGGGTGGCGGAGGATAACCAAGAGACTCGTAGTAGGCTATCACCCGACGGACCTCGTCGGACTGTGAATCAAGAACATCATCCGGGGTAGGCTGCCTCCTGGACGAAGTGTGTCTTCCGAGGAAGATGGACGATTGGATCTATGTGATCCATGTGCCCCGTCACGTCCAAAACCTACCATGACTGTAATGATGATGTAATAGTTAATTACATATTTATTACTTAAGATTTTAGTTAATTTGATTATACTTGTGTTATAAAACTTACAACTAAACTTACAACTTGAGCCCGTGCATAAGGATTCAAACTTACTAAAAGATGATCGTTGTCACAAGCATCTTTATTTCTAATGAAAATTCGGCAGCATAACCTTGCACCTCTCCCGTATACCTCATAAATCAATCGCAATTAACTTTTAAAATAATCATTTTAATGATTATTTCGATAGTAAACTATGATTGATTTGGTATACCGAAGAGGAATGGGTTATGAACCGAATTTCCGTAAGAAATAAAGAGCTTGACAACGATCACCTTTTAGTAAGTTTGAATCCTTACGGACCCCCTTAGTTCGGGATCTCCGAACTAAGGAAAGCTAATATAATGAGACTATAAAATAATCTTAAAATATTTATTCATTTATATTAGCCAGGCAATTACGTAAATTTGGTTGGTTAACGATGGGGATAGGGATAAGTGTGATCCTAATTTAGTGCCTAATACAGTGCTTGGGTCACTAAGAGTTGATGGGCACCTGCAAAAAAAATTCAAACCTGCAAACATCAAAATCCACGACCATTGGTCTGGAATAAACATCCCAAAGTGAGTCCAATAGTGCTGTGAAAAAATAAAAAAATATAACACAGTTAGAGGTGATCAAATCCTCAATGTGTTCCACACGCCTCCCTTTGTGCAAGGCCACACACCACCCGGTGTGGAAGGACGCACTGTGTGTGAAGGATTTTGTGCGATTTTCTTATAGTTAATGGATAGTATTTTAGACTTATCATCAACCTAACTATAAGTTAATGTGGTATACTTAATCACATTAACTAGAATTTAATGTGATAATAAATTACCACAGAAGCAAAATTTTTGTTTATAGTTATAATTATCACGCACCAATGATTTTAACTTAAATAAATGTCTAATTCTACATTCACTAAATAATTCTTATTTCCAAAGGATTTGTATCTCCCATCACCTCTTTCAGTGAACCTAATGTTCTGAAACTATGTTATGGCACTTCTACATATCAACATTCCTAATGTTATTAAACTAGTCTTATGACACTTTTCAATGAACCTAATATATGAACCTAGTGTTAAACTAATGTATCTATCATCCCATCTATACCAACATTCACCTACATCACTATTTAAGCACTTTACTTGCTATGTCATTTAATCAAGCACTTAACATGCCTATAATATTTCATCTATATTAGACAAAAATTTACTCAAATCTAAGTAAAACTACACATTAAACACCTATAAGAAGCATAAGCAAAAAGATTAACAACTACTTAGATTGAATTTAAGAACAAAAAAATAAAAATATCAAAACCCTAAATCTACTACAACAATTGTGAAATCGAATGAAATACGCAAAACAAAGACAAAGGATGATAAGATATACCCAAAGAGGGTGTATGTGCGATTGAATGGTCGAAAGGGAAGCCCTCGACGCGCTACCGGCGGAGCTCTCATCACCAGAAGGGATGAGACCAAACCTAACTCGCGCGAGAATGAGGGGATGGGGATGCCCGTCGTTCTGTTTACGGACGCGGGCGAGTACACTTACGTGCTCACCCCGTGCTCTTTTCGCTCGCCCCAAAAATGGCACGCGCCCGTTCCACCGCGGCCTTAATTTCAACTTGGCGAGCACAACCGGGAGAGCACATGTGCTATTCAAGTGCTCGCCCATTTACGAAGACTTAACCGCACCTCCAGATTCAAATGGGAGATCATGCTGGCGAGCACTTATGCAGCCTAAGTGCTCGCTAGGCTTTGAGCGAGCACTTGTGCTCTCCCAGTGCACGACAGACAGTGCACGCCAATCACGCTTTTTTTGTAGTGATGGTGCACTCGTGCTGGATAGCACACCAGGAACTAAAGTTGGAACTGCAAACATCATGCCTCCCTAATCACCTCTCACACCTCAAACATAATATTCGTCGTTACCATGACCCAAGCACCTAGCCATCGCCAAGCCGAAAACCTATCATGGCTTCTGTCATACCCCCAAATTCCATGATCGAGAATGATCGTGCAGACGTGGTAGCTGGATGCTCGAGAATGATCGATGGAGCCGTACTTCAGGAGGAGTCCGAAAATGCGTGGGTATTACATAGGTTATCTATGGTGGTCTGGAGGCTCAACTGTACGTTACAAGAGAGAAGCGTCACAGAGGACACTGGCTTGGTAGCAGAGTGTCGTGAAGTTTGTAGCATTGCGAGCAGTGAGTATAGGAAGCAGTACAAGACATGACGGTGGATGCACGCAGCGGGTACATACGCGAACGCAGAAGGGCAGTATGCAGTGAAGTAGTATGCATTGAGGAGCAATGCGGTACGGTCAGAGAGGCATATGCACGAAGGCACACGGCATCGGCACTGATGTATGGTGATCCACAAAGGCTTGGAGCGTTGCAGGTGCTGAGTACGAGCATTGTCGAGTATGCTCGATAGTACACGTACGAGAGTGGTCTGGAGGCCACGATAGCGAAGTTCTGGAGGACTTCCCCTTAGCATGCAAAATGCAAAGTAAGGGTTTATCGTACGAGGGTCAGGAGGCCACGGGTTCCCTTTGGCACAAGACCGAGTGTTCGGTGGCACTCGGTGAATTACGGCAAAGCTGCATCAGCAAGCATTGGAGCGTGATTTTACTGATGAATGGGCAGTTGACTGGACGTCAACCGTACGGGAAGACGAAAGGACAACAAGGGAGTCAAAGAGACGAGAAAACGAAGAGTTGCTGAGGAACGCGAAGGGTTGCCGAAGAACTCTAAGGGTCTCTTGTGTCTTTATGTATCATTATTGTAAATGTAATAATGAGTGTCCCTTGGGTTGCCTTGAGTCTTGTATAAAAGGAGAGGCAGTGACTCATTTGTAAACACACAAGCGTAGAGTGTCCACCCACTCCAGAGAGAGTTCCCCTTCTAATAAGAGAATAGCTTTGTGCATGTGCTTGTGTGATCGTGTGGTTGTCTTTTTAAGCATTCTTGAGCAAGTTCTTGAGAGTGCTCCTGAACGATCCATAGAGTCGAGGTTCTGCTTATGTTTGAGTGTCGGTGCGTTAGCAAGCAGGGGTATCGAGAAGAGTTGGAGCGTGCCCGTGATTGTTCTACTCGGGAAGGTTGGTTAGCTACGGGTTAGCTAACGCTGCACATGATCGGTCGAAATCGATAGCGGGATTTTGACCCTGTGACATTTGGTATCAGAGCACAGTTCGTGATACAATTCGTTGGCACGAATTGGTATCAGAGCTTGATTGGTGCCAAGAAAGCAGGCAAGAAAACGGGCAAAGCTAGGAGCGATTGTTGGTGTAGTCGATCGTGGGAACAAAGAATACTTGTAAGTGCAAGTATATCTTCAATCAATAGAGCGAAGATGGTGGGTGTTACCGACCGCATAGCAGCACTGGATCAGGTGACGGTAGAAGTGGAATCCACTATTGGGACTCATGCCCATCGCATCGCCGTCTTGGAGGACCGTTCTTCAGAAGGATCAGATGTTGGGGACGAGATCCAACAATGCTCGGTGGAGCAGATCAAGTCCTTGGAGGATAAGTTGCAGCACGATGATGGAGGATCTACGTAGCGAGATCTCCCTCATCAAGAAGGCATTGGCTAACAACAGAGGCTCCATGGAGGTGTTGCAACGCAAGGTACCCGAACCCAAACCCTTTACAGGTATGCGAAGTGCTAAGGATTTGGAGAACTTCTTATGGGATATGGAAGTATATTTTAAGACGACCAAGATGAAGGAAGTCAAGATGAGCTTGGCATCAATGTATATGTCGAGCGACGCCAAGTTATGGTGAGGAGCCGTGCAGCAGACGAGGCAAGACCGAAGATCTCCAGATGGGATGATCTAGTCACGGAACTGAAGGAGCAATTCTTGCCGAAGAACACTGTGTGGGTCGCATGAGAGGCTCTTCGACGCTTGAAGCAGACATGCACAGTTCGTGAGTATGTGAAGCAGTTCACGTCTTTGCTGCTGGACATCAAGGGAATGTTCGAGGAGGACAAGCTGTTTAACTTCACGATCGGGTTGCAAAGCTGGGCACAAGCCGAACTGCGGAGGCAGGGCGTGAGGGACCTGAATTCAGCGATCGTGGTGGCGGATGCGTTGGTCAACTATGGTGCCCAACCAAGTCACACAGCTGAAGAGAATGAGTTCACCAGCAAGCCAAAGGTGCGGTCGAATGAGAAGGGTAAAGGCGTTGCCCATGATCCACCAATGGAGGAACGAGAGTACTCCAAGAAGAGGGAGCAACCCAAGAGCAAGGGGTGTTTCATATGCCACGGACCGCATCGGGTGCGCGAGTGCTCAAAGAAGGAGAAGCTGGACTCTATTCGTGCGGACGAGGAAGAAGAAGGTGAGGTATGCTTGGGAGCAATAGGTGCTATGAGCAAGGTACTCCTCACAACACTTCGAGCTGGAGCTTTGAATTCGGTGGAGGGAGAGAACTCCACAACAAAGAGCTTTGGAGGCGTCAAGGCTGGATCGAGGATGCACAAGAGTGCGCACGTGCATGTTGAGCACCAACGTGTGTGCAAGATGCACACAACCAAAGCCACGGATAGGAGAACATCCGTGCACGGGAAGGCAAGGCAGAGCTTTGGAGGTTGATGCAGCATGGGCAAGAAGTTACATGTCCACGGGGATGGAGTGGTGACGAACCACACCACCAACGATCTTGCAGGAGGCAAGATACCGAAGATGCTCGGAGCACATGAGGTGCTCATTTCCCTAGATGCGGGGACGCTCACAGGGAACGATAGATATCGTCAACGATCGAGCGTAGAGGTGAGTACTCCACATATAGAGTTGTAGCTGTTGTATCCAGAAGGGATACACTGAAAATTGGAGCTGACAAGGAAGCTTCACTTTTCACGTTGAAGACCAAGTCATGAAGGGGCGTGGCTTGTGAGAAGACAAGGTGTATGAAGGGAGGTGGTGCATGACAACACCGCCCTTCCAATTGAGTAGCATCAGTAGATGCATAGCGGATGGAGGATCGTGACTAGACGACAGCTGAAGAGGGAATGCTCGGTTGAGGACAACCGATTCTTCAGGTGGGGGAGGCTTATCAAACCCCCAAAATCCATGATCGAGAATGATCGTGCAGACACGGTAGCTGGATGCTCGAAAATGATCGATGGGGCCACACTTCATGAGGACTCTGAAAATGCATGGGTATTACGGAGGTTATCCACGGGAGTCTGTAGGCTTAACTGTACGTTACAAGAGAGAAATGTTACAGAGGACATTGGTTTGGTAGCAGAGTACCGTGAAGCTTGTAGCAGTGCGAGCAGCGAGTACAGGCAACTCTGCAAGATATGACGATGGATGCACGCAGCGGGTACGTACGCAAACGCAAAAGAGCGGTATGCAGTGAAGCAGTATGCATTAAGGAGCAATGTGGTACAGTTACAGAGGCGTACGCACGAAGGTGCACGAATTCGGTACTGATGCGTGGCGATCCACAAAGGCATGGAGTGTTGCAGGTGCTGAGTACGAGCATTGTCGAGCATGCTCGGTAGTACATGTACGAGAGTGGTCTGGAGGCCACGATAGCGAAGTTCTAGAGGACTTCCCCTTAACATGCAAAACGCTAAGGAAGGGTTTACCGCACGAGGGTCTGGAGGCCGCGGGCTCCCTTTGGCCCTAGACCATGTGTTCGGTGGCACTCGGTGAATTATGGCAAAGCCTCATCAGCAAGCATTGGAGCGCGATTGTGCTGATGAATGGGCAGTTGACTGGGCGTCAACCGTACGGGAAGACGAAAGGACAACAAGGGAGTCGAAGACACGGGCAGACGAAGAATTGCTGAGGAACGCGAAGGGTTGCCGAAGAACTTGACGGGTCTCTTGTGTCTTTATGTATCATTATTGTAAATGTAATAATGAGTGTCCCTTGGGTTGCCTTGTGTCTTGTATAAAAGGAGGGGTGGTGGCTCATTTGTTAACACACAAGTGTAGAGTGTCCATCCACTCCAAAGAGAGTTTTCCTTCTAATAAGAGAAGAGCCTTGTGTCCGTGCTTGTGTGATCGTGTGGTGTTTTTGAGCATTCTTGAGCGAGTTCTTTAGTGTGTTCCTGAACGATCTATAGAGTCGAGCTTCTGCTTGTGTCTGAGCATCAGTGCGTTAGCAAGCAGGGGTATCGAGAAGAGTTGGAGTGTGTTTATGAGCGTTCTAGTCGGGAAGGCCGGTTAGCTACGGGTTAGCTAACACCGCACAGGGTCAGTCAAAATTGATAGCAGGATTTTGACCTTGTGACAGCTTCCATCACTGTCAAGCCCCGTCACCATTGGAAATTTACATCGCAACCCCTACCTCCAAAAAATCTTGATCCATAAAAAGTGAAGTTTGCTCAGCCAACTAGGGTTAAATTGATTAATAAGTGTGTCGTTGTCACCCAAATCTACCGAGTCAACATCAATAAAGTTATTTAACTATACAACAAATCAAGCAAGTCTAGCAAGTGGTCTACTTATTTTTGTTAACCTTATATAGCGATCAGTGTCGAACACAAGGACCACAATTAAATCTAGGTAGTCAAATCACAAAGATTCAAAGAATTTTTATTTTCTCTTTAATGATTTTTAATTTTCCAAATTTTTAATTTTTGAAAACAAGGTAAATAAAAACAATGAATGCAGGAGGAAACACACACTTTTTTATATTTTTCAAATATAACAAAAATACTCAAAATACTAAAAAATATTTTTAACAATTTTTAATATTTCTGTATTTTTGGATAAACTTTGGATGTTCTTAGGATTTTACAAAAGTCAAAAATTATGAAAATAACTAAACGGTGCACGGTCAATAGTGCTTTCCAAACTAAAAAATATAATATATGCTTAAAACTCTAAAGAATCAGTTTTTAAAAAAATACATAAAAATATCTATAAATAGAAATCACAATCACAATTTTTGGATTTTCTATGGTTTTATATAATTTTTATGATCTTTTTAAGGTTTTGCAAATTTTTAGATTTTTATAAAAGCAAATGATGTGAAAAATGGGTGAAAAATGGAAACAAATTAAAACAACCCAAAACAAGGCTACTCTAAATTTTTAGAATTTGAAGACATTTTTTGAATTTTTATGAATTTTCTACTCAAAAAATTACACTTTTTTAGGGCTTCTGAATTTTTAATAATAATAAATAAAAGAAAAATGGCATACAAAAATCACCACAAATAAAGCACACAAGCAGGAGCTATAAGTAATTTTTATGCAGTTTTTGGAATTATTTTTCTACTTATTTAATAAAAGAAAGAAAAATAAAATAGTGCAGAAGGACCTAAATGCAAAGATTCTAAGTTTCAGGGCCAAATCATAATAAGAAATTAAAGTACATGGGCCAAGATGCAATTAATCCTAAAGACATGTGGCACACATGATTCAGCCTTCACAGGGGTACAAGTGCAATTCCTATACAAATTCTTTGATTAAGATAACAAGTGAAAAGCATAGATAAAATTCTGCAAATATCCCGCAAACACATGTACACGCGCACATAAGTGTGATTCGACGACTAGAATGCGAATAATGAAACTGTAGGGTCCAAACTGCACATATTTTTAACTACAAATTACATTTATTGGACTAAACAGAAATAACAGAAAATGCAAGTTAAAAATGGAAATATACCCCTGCAAGACACGTGGCAAACACGTGGAGGCTCTCTCATGCACGGCCTTAATGGAAAGCTACTATGGATCTGACGATCGGAGCACGATGCAGGCATAAGGTCCTGATCGACCATTTGCGTATATCTAATGATGCTGAAAAAGGTGCTGAAGTGTGTCTCAGATGCATGCCAGATCTGATCGAAGGGTCATCTTTTGGGCATGAAAGAATCGACTCGATCAAATCTGGGGGAAATGCTTCATCTAACGGTGCGGAGGCATGCTGGAAGAACATGAAGAAGGTGGTGTAGAACGAGCTTTGATCGACTACATCTGGTGCTCCTCGGCGCTGATCAACTTGCTACAAGGTGCAATATGTCCCTGGAAGTGCTCCACGCCTAATGAGATCCTCTGATGGCCTAGTGAACAACTAGATATGGAGTTGGAAGGTGGTTGTTCTGGAGCTTCTCCATCACTGAAGTAGGACCTCAAATCAAGCCTCGCACGCACACCTGAACCTACAAGGGTACGTGAGGCTCAGAAATGATACTTCGGCCAGAGTTATTTTGAAGCTAAAAGCAAAGAAGCATAGGGGAATGGGATGCGACCTCCGGCGAACATGGAATATGGAGGTCAAACCTTGATTCCTACCTTAAGATCAGAGTTAAGGGTGATTAGGTTGCATTAGTAGATAGATTCTGAGCAGATGATGCGACATGGATAGATGGGTGAGATGGAGCTCCGACCTGATGGTCGGAGCGCAGATGCGACGAAATGGATAGCATGAATTAAAAGCAAAATGGAAGAGAATGGGGATACCTGATTCTATGGAGATGGTCAGTGAAGCAAGGCAGAGGTGAAGGCGGGTTCATGTCCTCAACTAGGTGGCGGAAGACCTAGGAGATTGACCGCGGTGGTGGAGTCTGGCTACAAAGTGATCTGCGTCAATTGAGCACCAATCCAAGCTCCAAAGGAGGGCTACGAGACTCTGTCACAATCCTAAAGACTCGAGTGGATGAGAGGAGGTGCGAGGAATGAGCTACCTCGTAGCGGAGAGCTGAAGAAGATGATATATGGTCGTCCTAGGTTTCTGTAAGGATCAATCAAAAGTGCACAACCCTAGAAGGATTCGACGATACCTAGGGATCGATGAGGATCGCGGATCGTAGGTGAAGAATCGACCGCACGAACCGAGGGAAGAAGTGGTTGGACCTGGATAGAAAAATGGCGAGAAAATCGAGTCCTACAAGCATCTACCTAGGTCAGGTCTGAGAGAAGGAGGGTTGACCCGAATTGACCAATCAAAATTCAAGAATATACAAAATAAAAGGAAATTAAATTAAAATAGTAAATTTATAAATAAATGTTTGTGATTTTTAATAATTTCTAAAAGTAAATGTATTATGGTATATACAGTATATTATTATGTACAGGTATAATATACATATATATTATCTACATGTATTTTATTTTATTTTATTACAAAATACATTATATTCTATAATTTTTTTTAAAATAAAGTAAAGAGCATAAAAGCATTTTATTGGTTTTTTATAAATTAATCACAATTGTTAATAAAATAACTTTATGTACAATATATACATTATTAGTGATATTATACAATGAAGAAGTGATTTTATTTTTTTTATTTTATGAATTTTATTTAAATTTCATTTAATTATTGGGAGTATATAAAAATGTTTAAAAATGCAAATAATATACAAAATATTTACAAAAGAAATAAATATATATAAGTATAGGTGTTGTACATTTGTACACAATCTTATTTTGTAATTGTTTTTATTATTTATATTTACAATTTTATGAAGAGAATTGAATTATTTTAATATTATTTTATTTATAAAAAAAATAGGTGAAGTATATATATACGATGTGTAGTGATGAACATATACAGTGAATAAAAACCATATCTCTCCCTACTTTATTCCTTGTTGATCAGGCCAATATTTGGCCTTCTTTCGAGGTTTGGGTCAGTCTATGTCCTTATTTTACTCTTTCTTTTTCATTTCTTATTTGTTCTTTTATTTTGGTTAAAAAGAATATTAAATACACAAAGCATGATGAATGATTATTTATTAGAATTAAAGTATATTTGTAGATATTTTGCATAGGAAATTTGACTAAAATAATATGATAAAGGATGTGAAACATGGATTCATCATTCCCCTATACCTTACCTTTGCTAGACCCCTATCACACACTTATATTTAAAAAGAAGTGAAAAATAAATAAAGAAAAGAAAAGGTAAAGAATTTAGAACAATATTGATTATTAAACTTATCTTCATAAAATTTGAGTATGGAGCACGGTCAGACCTTTGGATTATTAGTTTTGTAGAACCTTATTGGGAGATGGACTTAAAACCTAACAGACTCTATGTTCCACAAGACTCTTATTCAGGTCCCCTAACAGTCTGGTCAGAACAAGTCTACAAACGCAAACTCTTACGACTATGAGTCTTTACTTGTACTGTGTAAGTGATATATAGCTCCCCACCTCGGAAATGCAAAGAAACAACCTCCCACAACAAGGTAACTCTAGTCCCCCGGTCTAGCAACTCTTTCCTCGAGGAGCGAGGAATTCCCTCTTTTGTTAAAGTGCAACCAACTCAAGAAAAGGGAAAAGAAGAGAATGGATAGTGCCTGTGTAGACATGTATCCCTTGGATCTTGACCAGTGTAGCCAAGTCTCCAGCTGCAAGCTTCCCTGAGATGAGACAATGATCACACGGGCTTTGCATATTCCACTATATACACTCCATCAGGCATTTACTTTTCAATGAGGCGTGTCCCCTTTTATTAGAGTTTTTATATTTTAAAATATATAAAACATATCTACAAGGTGCAGCATGTACGTAAGGAGTTTTTCTTCTTGAGCCAGTAGACTATCCCTCTTTTGAAGTATTATTGCAATCCACAATATCCTATCGTTAGACTTAATTGCCACTAGACGAGGTTGAGATGCACTTCCCTACCTAGAGGAAGACATATGCTCCCAATGGTTACCCCAAGCCAATGGATCCTGTCCCCTCACCACCTCATCCATGAAGAGATACATGTAGAGTGCTTGTCCAAGTTAAAACATTGTCTAGAAGAATTACGAGTGCGTTGTTAAGTGTTCTACTTAGATCAATCAAGATGACATGTGAATATAGTCTTGTGGACTCAAAGAATTAAGTTATTAGGACTTGAAAAGTCTCAACTCCAGTTTCTATAAAGGTCCTTTTAAATTAAGTGGATTAAGATCTTAACCAAACTCTATTTTTCAATTTTATTACAGACCAGTTTAATTATCAATACTATTCTGAAAAATACATATGCACATACAAGAAAGATTCACATAATTAGAAAGAAAAGAAAATAAAAGACAAAAAACTTTTTGAAAAGGTTTTCAAAGAATTTTTGCAAATTTTTTTATGGATTTTGTCTTTTTCAATTTTATGGTATTTTAGTAAGAAAGAAAAGAAAGAAATCTTTTGCAAACATTTACAAAATATGTACATATTTACAAGGGTTTTTTACAAGTATTGTATACAATTTTTACAAGTGGATTTTATCTAGAAATATCTTATAAAGAGATTTTATACTCAAATGTTTATATACAAAGTTTACGAATAAGTATATAATTTATTTACAAAGAATTTGCAATACATATATACAATTATTTTATATCCCCATAATTTATAACCCATGTGACAAAATAATTTTCAAAAAAATTTACAAACCATTTTACAAAATTTTTCAAAACATTTTCAAAACCTTTTTTAAACTAGTTTACAAGCAATTTTACAAATCACTTTACAGATAGTTTTTGAACAAGGTTTTTGCAAAACATTTTGCTTTCACACCTTTTATACATAATTTTCATACACAAAATAATTTACAAATAATTTAAAAATCAAAACATTTTGACAAATAATTTACAAAATAATGTATAAAAATAATTTTACAAAGGTTTTAACAAATATTTTTACAAAAGATTTTTCAAAACTTTTTACAAAAATTTTACAAACATTTTGCAAACATTTTTCAAAAATATTTTATACAAATTTTATAAATAATAGCCATATTATTAACCCCAAAGTATGTATTATGTCTAAAGTGTGTATATAGTATATACGACACCCCCTATACTTAGCTCAAACTATGTCCTCGTAGTGATAAAAAAAGAGACAAAGGAAGACATAACTCGTGCTAAGTATAGAAAAGTGATTATACTACTATATTAAAATGACTCAAAGAATGAAGGAATGAATTGAATAGAAGTCAATGATCCCCCCTATACTTTGAATCAAATAATCCTAAGTATAGAAGACTGTACAAAAGGGAAAACCAAGGAAAGAATATACATAAAATAAATAACTCAACTTGTCCCCCCTATACTTAGGGTAAAATATCCCTAAGTATAGAAAAGAATATCAACAATTGAGGGACAAGTTAGTGAGCAATTAGAGGAAGGAACAATAGATATTAGAAAACAAAACAGAGGTAATAGTACGAACAGATATATGAACAACACAAGTTCAATAGCCTCCTATACTTAGGATAAAGTGCATCCTACCTATAGAAAAAAAATCATAGGATAAGGCATGTAATGTTAAACAAAATGAACAAATGAAAGAACGAACGAACGAATGAATATAGACAACATGGATATATGAGGAGGTGGAAAGAAGTGTAACTCGGGTATGAGATGCATAATATGAGAGTCAAAAGTACATCTCATACAAAATGATCGGGCCAACATCAATGGTCAATGGGTCATGATCAAGAAATGGCTTCAGGAATTGATCGTTGACTCGAAAGGTCGACTATGAAGACAACTCGGATATATCGATACTACCATTGTTGTGCACCTTTCTGATCAAATATGGACCTTTCGACTTGCTATGTAATTTCCCTGGAAATAATCTCAATTGTGCATCAAATAGCCATACTCTCTGATCAGTATCAAACTGCTTATGGCTAATGTGTGAATCATGCCATATCTTCACTTGGTCCATATACTGTTGGATACTCGAAAATGTTGTATCTCTAAGCTCCTCCAGGGCTGTCAACTTTGCTTTCCTTTGATCTCATGTAATCTTTGGATCCAATAATATATCTGTAACTGCCCATAGTGACTTCTACTTAATCTCAATAGGTAAGTGGCATGGCTTGCCATAAACGAGTCGAAATGAAGATGTACCCAAAGATGGATTGAAAGATGTCCTATAGGCCTACAAGATCGAGTCCAAAAGAGTAACCAATCCTTTCGGTCTGGGCATACAATCTTCTATAATATAGTCTTGATCTCCAAGTTCGAAACCTCGACAAGACCATTCGTATGTGGATGATATGGAGAGGCAACTCTATGGTATATACTGAACTCGTTCGCAAAGGACCTTACCTTGTCGTTGATAAGATGAGTCCCCCCATTAGAAATCAAAACTCTATGAACTTCGAACTGTTATGATATTCTTACTCAAAATTCTACCAATAGTCCTCGCATCAGCGGCTCGGGCGGGGATGACCTTAGTCCAACAACTCATATAATCCACATCCAACAAAATATAGTCGACTCACTGAGTCTTAGGGAACGAGCCCATAAAATCGATGTCCCATGCATCAAAAACCTCACAGAATTGATGGACTGCATTAGCATCATGTCTCTATGACTGCAACTAATCATCCTCTGAAAATGAGGACACCTCTTCATGAATTCATTTGAATCTATGAAGAGAGTAGGTCACCAAAGGCCAGATTAGAGAACCTTTTGTAATCTCCGTCTCCCAGAGTGATGTCCTCCTTTATCAAGCTTGTGGCAATATGTGAGGATGTTATGTTGCTCCTCCTGAGGAATACACCTATGCATGACACTATTCCCCCTTTGTGGTAAAGGGTGGGATCCTCTTAATGGTACGACTTGGCCTTCATGAGGAAAGTCTCAAGTTGCTGCTTGATCCAACCTTGTCGAACTTTCTTGACAACAAGATAGTTCATTCAGCATACCATGGGAGATAGGTTATAACAAAAATCGCCTCGTATGGGAATGTCTCAGTGATAGGTATGGTAGTATCAGAATCCTTAAGATGCTCTAATCGAGAGAGGTGATCCGCTACAACATTCTTGACTTTAGGTTTATCTGTAATCTCGATATCAAACTCCTGGATTAGAAGGATCCATCTAGTCAAATGTGCCTTGGCATCGTTTTTAGCCAAGAAGTACATGATGGTAGAGTGATCGGTGTAAATAGTCACACTAGATCCAAGAATATAAGATCGAAACTTATCCACAACAAAGACTATGGTTAGCATCTCCTTCTCTGTAACAGTATAATTCCGCTGAGCAGAATCCAAAGTCCTGCTAGCGTAGTGTTTGCTAAAAGGAAATCCATCACTCCTCCATCCTAGCACAACCCCCATGGCAAAATTAGAAGCATCCGTCATGATCTCAATGGGAGAGACCAATCAGGTGGCTGAAGGACAAGAGCCCACACAACCAAATCCTTGAGAGTCTCAAATGATGAAAGACACTTATCATCTACAATGAACTCAGTGTCTTTCATAAGAAGATCAGTAAGCAACTGGGCAATCTAACTGAAGTCCTGAATGAACCTTCGGTAGAAATTGACGTGACCCAAAAAAAGACCGCAACTACCTTAATTTGGACGAAGGAGTGGGCTTCTTAATGATATCCACCTTGGCCAGGTCGACCTCCATGCCCCTGTTAGAGATGATATGACCAAGGATCGTCCTCCAAGTCATCACGAAATATCTCTTCTCCTAAGATAAAACAAGGTTGACCTCAATGCACCAATGAAGCACACAGTCTAGGCAAGCAAGACAAGCATCAAACCCATCGTCATAGACAAAAAAATCATCCATGAAGACCTCTAAACATTCACCCACCATGTTCAAAAAGATGGAAAGCATGCACCTTTGGAATGTTGCCAGAGAATTACATAATCCAAAGGCCATCCAGCTAAAACCATACATCCCAAATAGACATGTGAATGTCATCTTATCTTGGTCTTCGGGCATAGTGACCACATAATTACATCCCGAGTATCCACTAAGAAAGCAATAATGACTCTTCCCAACTAATATCGCAATAATCTGATCCATGAATGATAGCGGGAAGTGATCCTTCTTGGTGGCCTGATTCAATCAGTTGTAGTTCACACTGACCGTCCAAGAAGTGGGTACACAGGTAGCAATCTCCTCTTCATACTCATTCACAACTGTAGTGATACCTGTCTTCTTGGGTACCACATGTAATGGACTGACCCACTTGGAGTCAGAGATGTGGTAGA
Source organism: Ottelia alismoides (assembly GCA_037367405.1). Lineage (NCBI taxonomy): Eukaryota > Viridiplantae > Streptophyta > Magnoliopsida > Alismatales > Hydrocharitaceae > Ottelia > Ottelia alismoides. The sequence continues at coordinate 465,890 of JAZKJV010004933.1, read as the reverse complement.
TAGAATCGGTGCTCCACCACTTAGATATTTTCTTCATGACCACATCTCGATGATTAGGGTTTAGCCTACACTAAACTCACGCGAACGCTTGACGTCATCCTCGGGATAAATGTGATGAGAGCATAGGGCCGGACTTATCCCTTGGTGATCTGCTATAGACCAACCGATTATCGTGTGGTTCCTTTCAAGAACCTCTATAAAACAAGATTTTTCATCAATCAAATCTGTTTGAGATAATGACTGGAAACATATCTATCTCACCAGCAAGGAATCTGTACTTCATGCTGTGCGGTAAAGTCTTCAACTCTGGGCACGTGGGAGCTAGCAAATCTGGTCTCTGAAATATCTGAGTGAAGGCAACCAGAACTAAATGGGAGAACTCTCACTGCTCATCTGAACATGACAATAATGGCCCTACTGGTGTCTTTATAAACTGCACTGGATCTATCTCTGTCGTAGTTATAGGCTCTGTAGACATCAAATACGGTAAATACTCATTAAAATCCTGTCAATCAAAATCCCTGTCTGAGTCTAAGGGATATGAACCTGAGTGACACGAAATGAAATCAACCTTACTACCAGAATATACATCATCATCCTCTAAATTATCCTGCGCCACTAGTTTGCTCTTCGAACTCTCATCAGCAATCATTTGTGAATCTGTTTAGTCTGAAGGTATGACAAGATCTCATAAAATTGGGTCTGCTCAAAATGCCTCATCGTCTCATAAAATCACACTCGTGGTGGATGTCTTGGTCTGTATATATCATCTGCTTCGATCCCTGCTCTGAGCTAGCTAAATATCCATCTCTCATCTCCTCAATCATCTCTATGTATATATTCTCGCCCTTGACGTGAAAGTAAACCTTCCCACTATCATGATCAAATATGGCATTTGTTATCTCCAGAAAAGGTTGGCCTAATATGATGGGGGGTATCGGTCACGCATTCAGGGATCTCCATGTCCAACACAACAAAATCCATAGGGAATTTCATGCCCTGAATGGTGATGACCACGTCCTTCAGTAACTCCTTTAGCCTCTTGACAGATCTATCTACAAATTGAAGTATTGTCCTGCTCTAACGAAGAGGGACAAACTCGAAGCAGTCAAGTAAGGCTGCCGGAAGAAGGTTAATCGAAGACCCGCTATCTAATTGAGTACGATCGAAACGCAGCTCATGAAAGTGGCATCTAACACATGGATCCCTTGCATCTAGTCTCTTAACTAGCAATCGGTTCTGAATAGAAAAGCACACAGCACTGGAGAGCACATGAATTTCAATAGTGTGGTTGTGCCTCTTCTTCCTACAGACGGTGGTCTTCTCTCTAAGGTTATTTTGGAAGAGATGGATGTGATCTAATGCCTCATGAAGAGTCAGATGGATATGAAATATGTCTATCATTTGCTCACTGAAATCTAATTGTTCTCTTTTTAGGGTTTTCTATTTTTGGGCCCTTCCCTAAGCGGAGTGTTTGAAGGAAGGGAATGGAAGCACTCTCATCGAAAACTAGAGGTTCTTAAGTAGGAATTTGTCTCTGAACATGCAAATGGATAGAATTTACATAAGCATCATCCAGTATCACATTATATGGACCAGGAGAAGAAACATAAACCTCTCCTTTATTCATATTTTTATTTTTCAAAAATTTTCAATTTTTTGTATTTTTCTAATATCATCATCCTTAGGTATAGTAAAAGGATTCAAAACAACTTGGGTACTGTACATAGATTCTTGGTGGCATCAGTACCACCGACAACATCTGAAGTAGCAGCATCAGTATCGTGCTCTAGCATGTAATATGGTATCATGGTGGCATTAGCACCACCATCCGCAACATATGGAGAAGGAATCACATCAGGACCATTGAGGATCATCCTCAAAGTATGTGTCATCAGCACCACCATCAACACCGGTTCCAACACTGTTCTCTCGCTCATCTGGCGCGCCTGAATGGACATCCTGTTGTTGCCTAGATGTGTCGCTACTGGATGGCTTCCTATTGATCCTAAGTGTCACAAAATAAACATCAAATAAATAATGCATATCATTATGTATGTCACTAGGAGTGCTCAACTCTGTAAATTGTACCTGCTCAGATTTCCTCTTTAGATTATTCGAGTTTGGCTCAATCTGTATGGGTATGATGACCTTGACCTTGATGATCTCTCTCATCTCTTGCATGAACTCATCCATCTCTCACCGGAAAATGATATGTTGCTCTGTAAGCATATGGGCGAGATCCTCTAAAGCGTGGTTCCCATATGAGGGCACATGAGAATCGGATGGGTTGCCTCTCTTAAAGTGTTAAGGCTGGCCATTTTGCTGTTGTTGGTAGGAGTGAGGGGGATGCTGGTGAAACTGAGAATGAATCTACTCTAGTGTTGGGATCGAGGAACGGTGTGCTGGGAGTACTAGGGTTTGTCCTGTTCCATTCCCTGCCCTGACTTTGGTGGAGGTTGTTGTTGGGACTGAGCACCTCCAGTAGACCATCTGAATCCTGAGTGATCCCGATAGATAGTGGGATGCAATTCCTCCGACTGCTTGTTGAGGTACTTGGTCCTCAACTGCTCCCAGATAGTGACAACTCTCCCCAGGTGCTTCAGCCAGTAGGCTGCTTTGTCAACTAAGGAAAGTGGGAAGGCTATCAACTTGATGGTGTCGTCATCCACCATCATGTCATGGACTGTTATGCAAATCATCTCAAACTCCTAGATATGTAGATAGGGCTCCTCGATGGTGTGCCCATGGAACTTGAGAAATAACTAGATTGTCTGGGACCCAAGCTCAAAATCTCCTAGAATGGTAGGAAGTCAAATCCATATGTGGGTGAGAGTCACGCCAGGGTTATGCAACACCCTCATGGTGCGCAATGGTCTCGCATCTGCCCTTGCATCTGCTCGATCCTCAGGCTTAGGAATCTCTCCACCAGCACCGACTAGTCTATCATCTCTAGCATCTTATCTCACATCTCATATTTGAGTCAACTCCCGCCTTACCTCTGTCATGAGCAACCCCTATTCCTGGATTTGTCGTTGCATCGCCTCAAGGGATGCAAGGAGGGTGTTGTTGATCGCTGCCTGATCAAACACATCCAAAATATTTGGATGCTCATCATCTCTCCAATCTTGGGCCATCTCGTCAAACTCTGAAAAGAAAGAAGAGTGGACCTCATGTGTAACCAATTCAACAAATATATGTTATGCCTACTCTGGCTATTGTACCTTAGGTGATGGGTGGGGAAGGTCTTAGAAGAATGAAGAGGAATACTCAGGTTCCGAGAGCGGGTCTGAGATCTCAGGAACCTCTAGGTGTGCTGTGAAGTAGTGCCACCAAAGGTAGCCTAAGAGACTGCCTGTCCATCATCGTAATGTGGGGAGTAGTGAAGAGTAGATCTAGACTGAAGACAATGATGAGAAATCAAACCCCAATTCACCAACTCAACACAAATGGTGACAATGAAAGATCGGTCATTAATCTTTCCTGTCTTAGAGTTTAGTGAGAATATAGTTACTTATTCAGACTCACGCGTGAAGTCACCTAGGGTAGAACCTGACCATGCCTGCGGTGCACACACAACTCAGACAAGATTACTTCTGCTAAGGGACGAAGGCAAGTACTTGCACATCAATCATACATCAATGAGTAATGTTTACGAGCATAGGGCACAAGTCTAGGGATTTGGGCTCTAATCCTTAGCAGCTACATCCTCATCATTTTGTCTGGAGATAAGTACCTATAAACAATGAGGGGGTTACTCTCCTCAAAATAATGAAGGTGATCTTTACGTTTATTTTAGGGTCGAGATTGTTTAGCAATCTCGATTTTATTGGGTTGTCACCTTCTTTGGCATTTTTTGAATAAAGACACGTCTAACAAATTTTCTGATTTATTTTATTTCTAACTCCAAGAAAACAGGGAGAGGAAGACGGAAAAGCTGATGTGCGATGAAATCAATTATGCTTACACGAGATAGAAGGCATAACTAGCTTCGGTAGTCTACATGCAATATGATCTGCGTATAAATGTAAATACAGAAAATAAACTACCTATGTAATGCAAGAAGAAATCACCCTACATAGTAACTTCTATTATGGGAAGAACAAGGTGCTAACTATGCAGAAACAAGACCAAGATTCAGTCTTAGAGGTTGCTTAGTGCTTGCCACAACGGGTTCTGCTAGCACTATATGTGACCTCTCTCGACACATGGTCTCAAATCCAACTAGTTAACAATTTATTTATTTGACTAAGTTCAATCAATTTTATAAAAGTATATATTCTTTTAGGTGTTTGGACCCAATCACTACCTATCTCAACAAATAAAAACCTAATTCTAGGGCTCACACACAAAATAAAAATAAAATAAAGTCAAAAAACTCAAATCCACGAGAAATAAAATAAAATAAAATAAAAGTGGTGAAAACAACAAAGAAAAGTCAGTGAGGTTCCTCGAGTGCACCAAAACTCGGTGAAACAGCCCCCGAATAAAAGTATTCAAAATCTCTGAGAATTATTACAAGTTTATACAAAAATGAGACATAATACGAGTAAATAAATTCTAATCTAGAACAGTCTCCTACTCCTCCTAAGGTACTCTCTTCAACCAATCAGTGTAGAACGACCGGCCTCCGCCTAACTCAGGTGTATCGGCTTCCTAAGATTGTTTCATTTACTCTACGGGCCCTCACAACAAAGAGAGACAAGAGAATATGTTAGAACCAATTTAATGAAAAATATGAATAAATAAAAAAGGAAATAAAGAGTAAATATACATACGAAAACTGAATTCTAACTACCTATCAGTGCTCCCCAGCAATGATGTCATTCTGACACTCAACCAACTAGGTTAAGTTGATTAATTAATATGTCATTGTCACCCTAATCAAATGAGCCAAAATCAAGAAAATTATTTAACCATACAACAAATCAAGCAAGTCAAGTAAGTGGTCTAGCTATTTTTATTAACCCGATATAGCGACCAGGGTTAAACACAAGGAGCATAATTAAACTTAGGTAGTAAAATCACAATGATTCAAAGGATTTTTATTTTATTTTTTGTGGTTTTTAATTTTGCACATTTTTATTTTTTTGAAACAAGGTAAAAAAACAATGAATGCAAAGGGAAACATACACTCTTTTTGTATTTTCCAAATATAAGAAAATTAGTCAAAATCCTAAACAAAAATATTTTTATGTTTTTTACATTTTTTAATGTTTTTGTGACTTTTAGATGTCTTTGGAATTTTACAAAAATAAAAATTATGAAAATAACTAAATAATGCACGATCAGGAGTGTTTTCGAAATTTAAAAGTACCAAAAATGCTCAAAACTCACGGGAATCAATTTAATTAGAAACTGTATAAAAATATCTATAAATAGAAACTGAAATCACAATATCTATAATTTGTATGGTCTTTTAAGATTTTGCATTTTTTTAGGTTTTTATAAAAGCAAATGATGTGAAAATTGGATAGAAAGTAAAACACTCAAAACAAGGTTACTCTAACTTTTTTTTAATTTTTAAGACATTTTTTGAACTTTTATGAACTTTCGACTGTAAACAAGGCACTTTTTAAGTATTTTTGAATTTTTAATAATAGCAAATAAAAGAAAATTGGCAAAAAAATCACCACAAATAAAGCACACAAGGAGTTACAGATACGTTTTATGAATTTTTTGGAGTTATTCTGTTATTTATTTCAATTAATGAAAGAGATTAAAAATGAAAGAGTATAGAAGGAGCTAGATGCAAAGATTCTAAGGTTCAGGGCCAAATCATAACAAGAAATAAAAGTACATGGGTCAAGATGCAATTAATCCCAAATACACATGTGACACACATGATTCAGCCTTCACAGGGGTATAAGTACAATTCCTATAAAAGTTCTTTGATTAAGATAACAAGTGAAAAGCATAGATAAAATTATGCAAATATCCCCACAAACACACGTTACGCACACGTGAGTGTGGTTCAAGTGGACCAGAATGCAAATAAAGAAACTGTAGGGTCCACATTACAAATGTTTTTAACTACAAATTACATTTGTTGGACTAAACAGAAATAATAGAAAATGCAAGGTAAAAAGGGAAATATAACCCTATAGGACATGTGGCAAGAACGTGGAGGCTCTCTCATGCACGACCCTGATGGAAAGCATATGTGGATTTGAAGGTCATGTCATGGCATAGGTGTATGGTTCTAGTCGACCGCTGGTGCAGATATGATGGTGCTGAAAATGGTGCTGACGTGTGGCTCAGATGCATTCCAGATATGATCGAAGGGTCATCTTTTGGGCGTGAAAGAACGAACACTATCAGATCTGGGGGAAACTCTTCATATGATGGCGCAGAGACGTGCTAGAAAAGTGGAAGTAAGTGGTTTATAGGGAGATTTGATCGAGTACATTTGGCGCTCCTCAGCTCTGATCAACTAGCTGCAAGGTGCAGCACGTCTCTCGAAGTGCTCCACATCTAGTGAGCTCCTCCGATGGCCCAACAAATGGTTATATATGGAGTTGTAAGGAAGCACACCTTAGTTGTTCCGTCATTGAAGTAGGACCTCAAATCAAGCCTCACACGCACATCTGAACCTGCAAGGATACACAAGGCTCGGAGACGATCCTCCAGCCAGAGTTATTTTGAAACTAAATGCCATGAAGTGAAGGGGAATGGGATGCGAACTCTAACGAACGTGGAATATGAGGTCAGACCTTAATTCCTACCCTAAGATAGGAGATAACAGTGATCATGTTGCATTGGGAGATGGAGTGTGAGCGGATGATGTGATCTGAACGATTGGATGGGTAAGATGGAGATCTGACCTGATGGTCGGAGCACAGATGATGTGCGACGATGGCAAAATGGAAATCAAGAAGGAAAAGTGAAAAGGAAGAGAATGAGATACCTAATTCTATGGAGAAGGTCGGCGAAGAAAGGCGGAGATGAAGGCGGGGTCGTGGCCTCAACCAAATGGCGGAAGACCTAGGAGGCTGATCGCGACGGTGGAGTCTGGCCGCGAAGTGAGCAACGTCTATTCAGCATCAATCCAAGCTCCAAAGGAGATCTACGGGACCCTATCGCAATCCTAAAGACTCGAGTGAAGGAGAGGAGGTGTGAGGAATGAGTTACCTTGTAGAGGAGGCAGAAGAAGATGCTATATAGGCATCCTAGGGTTCTGGAAGGATCGAGCAAAAGCATGCAACCTAGGAGGATCTGACGATACCTAAGGATCTGTAAAGAATCGAGCGTGAGAACCTAGGGAAGAAGTGGTCAAACCCTAGAAGAAAAATGGTGAGAAATCGGGTCTAGCGAGCGTCTACCCGGGTCAAGTTTGGGAGAGGGAGGCTTGACCCAGGTCAACATACTCGGTTTGACAAATCAGAATTCAGGAATATACAAAATAAAAGAAAATTAAATTAAAAATAATAAATAAATTTAAAAAAGGTAAAAAAAATAAAATTCTTTGTTATTGATGAACAATTTTCTATGATTTTTTAATAACTTTTGATAATATATGTATCGTGGTATATATAATATATATTGTTATGTACATGCACAATATACTTATATATTATATACATGCATTTTTTATTTTAACTTTTTACAAAAACACATTATATTCTATATTTTATTTATTTTTAAAATAAAGTGAATAGTGTAAAAACATTTTTATTGAATTTTTATTAATTAATTATATTTTTTTTAATTAAATTTATTTGCAATGACATTTTTGTTGGATTTTTATAAATTAATTAAAGTGTTTATTGGCGATATTATACAACGAAGAAGTAATTTTATTTTTGTTTTATTTTATATTTTATGAATTTTATTTAAATTTTATTTAATTGTTAGGATTATATACAAATATTTAAAATTACAAAATATATGAAAATTATTTACAAAAGAAATACAAACATATATACAAGTGCAGGTGTTGTACATTTGTAAATAATCTTATTTTGCAATTGTTTTTATTATTTTATTTTTATTTACAATTTTATTAAGCAAATTGAATTATTTTAATATTATTTTATTTAGAAATAAAAATAGGTGAAGGATATATACATGATGAGTAGTGACAAATATATATAGTGAATAAGGACCCTATCTCTCCCTACTTTATTCCTTGTCGATCATGCCAATATTTGGCCTTCTCTTAGGATTGGAGTCAGTCTGCATTTGTTGCATAAATACATCATTATTTTATTCTTTATTTTTCTTTTCTTCTTTTATTCTTTTATTTTTATTTTTAAAGAATGTTAACACATAATATTAACAAAAGCATGGTGAATGCCTATTTTTTAGAATTAATGTATATTTACAGATATTTTGCATAGGGAATTTGACTAAAATAAACAAATAATGGATGTGAATCGTGGATTACTGAGCTCCACCGCAATTGTTCACCATTAACTCTCCCTGACCGTTTTACAACCCCTTTCCTTTCTCCAACACTAGCCAACCCACCCAACGCCTACCTTGACCTCTAAGCCAAAAGTATTCCCTCATTCCATATCTTCCTTGGGAAGCCCCCAATAGGCAAAAAGATATCCCCCACCTTACTTGAAGAGAAACATTTATCATCCCAAACAAAACAAAAACTTAAACCAAAGAAACCTCCAGCTACTTCACCCTAACCCCCCCCCCCCCCCTTACATCAATCACTAACCATTCCCCTTTAGGGAGATGAACCAATGCCCCTCTCGCCTTAACACCCATTCATTCACCTTTCCTCAGATGACACATCCCTCGAACCCAACATTCCCTTGCCTCGATTTCCCCCTCGCCCTTCGTACTCTCCATCTACTTCAACTACCTCATAAGAGGCCATACGAAGAGGTTGTCCTAACTAAGTCATATGCTTTGGGTGTTGCCTCCTGAGTACCTCATCAACAAAACCCAAGGAGAGCCATCCGAAAAGTGTAAGCAAAGCTCCTCTCCGACCTTGCAGTACTAGTAGTATGTTCCTAAGCCCACCGATGCAAGATCTACAACAATAGAGCGTCGTCCTTCTCCACATCAATCGTGAGACCCCTCCTCCCTCTCAGATGTAATTATCAACCCCATCTAGTAGGTTGAGGTGCATGTTGAGTGCATCACGACCAAGCGCCAACCCCTCCGATTTGTCAATGTGGAGTTCTCCAATGAGATCCCCTCATTCTGGGACAAGAATGCGCTAATAGAATAGTTTGGAGATGACACATTCTACTTGTTATGGAAGATAACTAAGCGTCAAATGGTAATAGAGGTAGCAATTTAGAAAATATACCTAAGTCTTGTCAGCACATTTATGACGTCCTTTGAAGACGTTACAATGTGGTTCTACAGATGGTCCCCTTACTTTGGGATGAAGAGGATCAAAGAAGTTAATCCCCACTAGTTGGTGGTTCTAGGCCTTCCCTTGTACTACCGATACCCTTACATCCTAAATAACCTAGTCAAAAACATAAAAAATGGTTAGCTTTTGAAGTCCTCCCACTCTACGGTGCCTCCATCACCAAACTTTTGGTGTATATTCCGAAGGTGCAAGCCATACCAATGGCTATCGAAGTAGTAACCATCGACGGTATCACGACGCTATCTTTGAGGCCTCCTTCCACATCATTAATCACTTTCATGAGATTGCATTCACCCACTACGACACTCCTTCCTCTGAAAACACCAACCAAAGCATCCTCGTTAATAAGTGCAAATAAAATGATCAACCCCTGAAGATCTCTCTCAATTGGAGTCGTGATACGAGTTCACTTCCCCATATCATTGAACTTGCATTGATTGGCTTTGATATGTGCCCATACGCCTCCCAGGAGAAGGCCCGCATTAACCCCATACCATTCCCACCACATCATGGTTTTCAAATGATGCTAACTTTAGGTTTACAAAGTACCAAGATCATGATTCGGTCGAAAATGCCATCCTTTGGGCTTCAAAGCATGCGAGCAACAATCAATGAGAATGTGCACAAACGAGCTGCATGGTTTCCTTCAAATGAGCCGTGAAAAAAATGAAGCAAGTCTTGGATTCCAATGGTAAGGAGAAGCCCACACCTGCTCCAACCACCACCTCAACATAGTGGGCAACCAAATCGCTGATAATCAAACAACCAAAAAAATCGACAACTACCAGTAGCGCCCAACAGGCCCAAACTCCGATCACAATGGCCTCAATCATAACTCATACCCCTCCATCAGGTACACTACAAATCTATGGTTGGATTTTAAATCTACTCTATAACAACCATTCTTTACCTCTTGAGTTGCTAGTCACCACAAAAACATGAAATTGTTCCCTAAATGTCATTCCAAGTTTTATGTCTCACATGTGGGCCGTAAAATTGCCGATCCTCTAAGGTAGGAATGTTGCATTAAGTCAAAGTCACAAATTTCAATAGATTTAACCATACTTTCATGGAACAAATGGGAATCAAAGTCTAGAGAAAATCAATGAAACTAAAAACCTTACAACCAAATTTAACATCAACCTGCTCGTGGAACAAGAAATCTTATTAGATCCATTGACCCCTGCAACAGCCTCCCCTCGCTCAACTTTCTACATTGGCACAACAACTAATCCTATAAATCCTTGGTCATCCTCAATGCTTGGGAAATGAACATCTTCTCCTACCAATCAATATATGATTATGACTTCTTCATTATCTTTGAGCTCATGCATACCCAAAGCAGCCACCCCGTCTCTTTTATCAATGTCTACCCCCCTCCCCCCCCAAAAAAGAGAGGACTTCAACACATAGTGACTCCTCTTCTCAGCGACCCCTCTCTCCAGTCAATAGATCCTACAATGACTAGTGCCACAACATGGGTCTAATCAAGCCTAGGAGCCCAAACCATTGCCTATACTTGGAATAACGAGACTAGTGAGAAATGGGCTACCATATATCATATCCTCATATCTCCCTCATTAAGCACGATCTCCCCACAAATTTACTATCACTCCTAGAATCTTCTCAAACCATAGACCTATTGTATCGCAAATTTCCTCACTGAAACTAGTAAGACCCTCCTTCAAATGGAAGGTTTTTGTTCCAAAAATAGAACTTCACCTAGTTGGTCCAATCCTCACGAGAACCACCCTCCTTTGGTCACAATCCATTCAATAGTGGCATCTTAAGGTTAAAAGACTTAAAGCTTCTATCGTGATAAGGAAGCATGAAAACATAAAGCCATTAGATGTGGTGTCCTCATTTTTTACCTGCAAAATTGAATATCATGAGAAACCCCTACTACTTAACAACAACCCATCCCTCCTCCCAATCTTCTCCAGAGGAAATATCAAAAGCTCATCAAGACCTTAACAAAAATAGAGCCAAGGAATTCCTTCGCATGAATCAGAAGGACAATATCTGATGGTTTTGTGAAGGGGATAGGAACACGCAATTTCTACATTTAGTAGTGCCTGTCAGGAGAAGTAGAAACACAATCATTTCCCTTGGGATTCTTATAGGATTGAACACTTGGATTTCCATTCATATGCAACATAACAACAAGATATTACCAGTAGCTTTAGCATGACCCACTATAAGAGTCACACTATCCGTTCAACTTCTTACCATCCATTCTCGGTCAAATTAAAGAGCCAGAGGAGTTGATAGCCCCCATTTCAAAACATGAGGTCTACAATGCCATCTGTAACCTCAATTCCCTAAAAGCCCCTTGCCCAGACAGATGCATACCGGAATTCTTCAAGAAGTATTGGCGTATAATCAAGAACGATTTCATGTATATGATTAACAGATTCAATTCGCAGAATCTAGACTCCAAAGAGTTACGTTTCATAAATAACTCAATCATCTCCCTTATTTACAAAATGGTGACCCAAAATATATCACCAACTACCGACCCATCAGCCTCATCAAACTCCCACTTAGGATAATCTTCAAAATTTAGCTAACCGATGGGTCCCCAAGCTCGTGGAACTCATCCCAACCTCCCAATGACCTTTCCTAAAAGGAAGAGGATCCTCTGATGCTTTTTCTATAACTTCATAATTCCTTTCAATATGGGATAGGCAAGAAACAAAAGCCTTAGTACTCAAAATTGACCTAAAAAGCCTTTGATATAATCAAGTGGTCTTCTATCCTACATGCCCTATGACTAATTAGTTGTCCTCAAACCTTTTATAAATGGATCAAAAGCTACCCTTAGAACCACCTATCTTTTCTCTAAGACCAATAACCTAATCTCCCATTTTTCAAACCCAATAGGGGAGTTCGGTAGAGTCACCCTCGATCCCAACTCCTCTTCATTAACGCCATTTATTTACCCGATAGGAAGCTACAAAACTTGGCCCCTAGACACGTGATCAAGGGCTTCCAATCTTCTACTGATGAGCTAACTATCATGAGCATCCTTTTTTGTGGATGATATTTTGATTTTATCAAATTCAATGAGAAAGCAATTCGATGCTTTAACTTCACTCTTGAGGTCTTCTCAATGTTTTCTAATATTTTCATCAATAGGGAAAAATCACCCATCCAATGCTTAAACCTTAGCTCTGATGAGTCAACCATGGCTTCTAATATTCTGGGATGGGATATTGGTGAGTTAACCATCACCTATTTGGGCATACCATTGGTTTCCAAGACCCTTAAGCATGAAGATTGGCCAGAAATCATTGAGAAGTTTGAAAAAAACCACAGGGAAGAAATCACACATGTTGTCCCTCCCATCTTGTTTCGCACTTCTTAACTCATCCCTACCCCCCTAAGTCGTTCACATGTTAACCTCCATGAAACTCCTTAAACACGTCATTATGACCATTGATAAAATATGAAGATGATTTCTTTGGAATGGGACATGCAAGAATAAGAATAGACATGAAGCATGTTGGGAACATATTTGTCAATTCAAAGAAAATGATGGGTGGGGAATTCAAAACCTTGAAACCCTAAACGATGCCCCTTTCTCAAAATCATGGGTTAAGATTTTAGAAAACCAAAAACTCCCTTGTACCTCTTTAATAAGAGAAAAATACCACAACAAGAAACACATCCCTTGATTGCCAAATCAAACCCACGTGACTCCTCATTTTAGAGATCAGTGAATAAAGGATCTTCCTCCATAAGAGAATTAATGGACAAACTTCTTAGTAATGGGGATGAAACTTATCTTTGGTCAGACCGTACCAACCAGAACCCCGACTCTTAGAGCAATACCCAAGTCTTTGGGCTCTTATAACCAATAAGAATGCCACTCTCTCACAAGCACCATGAACCCTCCCTGTTAGAGTAACTTTATCATGTAGGTTTTGTTTGTCCTCTTTATGTAAATTACCCATAGAGCTTTTCTCCTATATAAGAGAGCTCTAGGGTTAATGGTAATGTATCTCATTCATTCCCTTCAACATGGTATCAGAGCGACGGTCCTAGACCGGAGTTCTCGAAACCCTAACCCACCCCACCCGTCGGCCTCTCTCTCTCCCTCTCTCTCGATCGGCACCGCCGCACGCGTGCCTCGCCTCTCATCGCGCCTGGAGACCCCATCGCCTGGAGTCCTCATCGCGCGTCTGGAGCTCTCATCATGCGCCTGGAGCCTTCCTCGCCTGGCGCCCTCATCACGCGCCTGGAGCCCTCGCTCCTGATCGCGCGCGTAGTCGAGGCCGATAGCGTTGTGCCTCCATCTCTCCTGGCGATCGTGGTGTAGCCATCGCACCTCGCCTGTGCCTACATCGCACCTCGCCTGTGCCTCCATCGCACGCGTGGTGTAGCCTCCTGACATCGTGGGGTGCGCGACATCGCTCCTGCCTGACGATCTCTCCTGATCTCTCCTGTGCGCCACATCGACGCAAAGCCACATCTTTACTGTACCGTGCAGTCCAGGTCATGTTCTGACTTTCTCATCTAGCCTGGCTATCTCATCTTGCGTGCAGTCCAGGTCATGTTCTGTAGCGTGCAACCGTGTGCACTAGATGCCCTAGCCATGCTTCCTTGAATATACATGTTCTGTACGCGTGACCGCTGGTTTGAGTCTATGTACAAATAGACATTGTCTTCCGATTGTGTAACCCCAGTTACAGGTTATTGTTGTCATCATGTCAGACAACAAGGTAGATTTTCCATCTGTGGGTGCCTTCAAAGGTTCCGCACCCATTGCCTTTACTACGTGTTACAAGACGGATCTATCAGAATGGATCATGGATTCAGGTGCATCACACCATCTCTGTGGTGACAGAGGTCAGTTTAGTGTCTTGCATCCTGCTCAATCTGAACGATCAGTGGTGATAGCTGATGGTACATATTCCCCTATTACTGGTCAAGGGGAGGTACAGTTGACCCCTACCTTGAGACTGTCCAATGTTCTCTATGCACCGAAGTTCTCGATGAATTTGTTGTCTATTAGTCAACTCACCAAAGATTTACATTGCCGTGCTATATTTGACCCATCTACTCTTGTGTTTCAGGACATATTAATGGGCAGAGTGATTGGGACTGGCCATTATCAAGGAGGTCTTTATCGACTGGTGCAATCTCCTTATGCTGGTATCTCTTCTATGAGGGCTGGATCGGTGTCACCCTACACTTGGCATCTTCGATTTGGCCATCTTCCGTTGCAAAAGATGGTCCATATTCTTCCACAGATTTCTCCCAAGTCTAATTTTCAGTGTGAGGCATGCCAACTTGGCAAACATCACAAGTCGTCTTTTCCGAGTCGTATAGGTCCAAGTCATCATGGTCTTTTTGAGCTGCTACATTTTGATATTTGGGGTCCCAGTCGTGTCCCTGATCTTCAAGGGCACAGGTTTTATCTTGTTGTTGTCGATGATTTCTCTAGACTTTCTTGGGTCTTTCTTCTTAAAAATAAATCTGATGCTGGTCATTTTATTCAGTCTTTTCTTATTGAAATAAAAAATATTTTCCCTGCTAAAGTGAAGTACATACGGTCTGACAATGCTCTAGAGTTGTGCAATACCCAATTATCCAAATTTCTTATGTCTCATGGGATTGTACATCAGACGTCGTGTGCTTATACCTCCCAACAGAATGGGGTGGCTGAACGGAAGCATCGTCATTTGTTGGATATGACCAGAACCCTTTTGATTCAGAGCCGTGCCCCTCACTCCTATTGGGGGGATGCGGTTCTCACAGCCTGTTATCTTCTTAATCGTATGCCTTCGACAGTGTTAGGGGAGAAGATTCCGTTCTTGACTGCGTTTCCCGAGAAGGATCTTTTCTCCCTAACACCGCGTGTTTTTGGGTCTGTTGCATTTGTTCATTGTTTTTCTCCTGGTCTTGACAAGCTCTCTCCCAGAGCTGTCAAATGTGTTTTTGTGGGTTATTCCAAAACTCAGAAGGGATATCGGTGTTTTGATCCAGTTAAACGAAGGTACTACGTCAGTGCAGATGTCACCTTTTTTGAGTCCATTATGTATTTTTCTCCTACAGGTGACAGACTCACTCACTCAGAGGAAGGAGATGACATCTATGTGCCGCCTCCACCTCCATCTATTCCATGCTCTAATCTACCACCACAGTCTACTCCACCACTACCACAGTTTACACCACCACCACCAGCAGCTACTGTTTATTTTCCTTAGGTCTATCAGCGACGGCCTTCTGCTCATGTGCCTCCTCCATCATCCAGCACGCCCGAGGTATGTACTGATCATTTGAGTTCTACTGATGGCACAGGTGATTTGAATGCGCGGATGGATGTACAGGGTACTGATGTACAGGGTACTGATGATACTGTCACTCCTCCAGTCGATGACCTACATATACCTATTGCTCATAGAAGACAGAAGCATGCTCGGACGATGAATCCCAAATGTGGGATGGATTTTTGCTCTCAAGCGTCGTTGGAGCGTTTGTCCCCGGACTTTCGCAAGTTTGTTGTTGGGTTATCGGCAGTACACATCCCACGATCTTATCAGGAGGCACTACAGAGCAGCCCGTGGCGTTTAGCTATGGAAGAGGAAATGGCGGCATTGCAGTCACGTGGTACGTGGAGTGTTGTGCATCCTCCACCAGGTGCGTCCATTGTCGGAAGCAAATGGGTTTTTACTGTTAAGCATCGGGCAGATGGGACGGTTGATAGATACAAAGCCAGGTTGGTTGCTCGTGGGTTCACCCAAACATATGGGGTGGACTATCAGGAGACGTTTTCTCCAGTAGCCCGTCATTCTACCTTACGGATTCTCATTGCAGTTGCTGTTGTCCGAGACTGGCCCCTATTTCAGCTTGATGTCACGAACGCCTTCCTGTATGGTGACTTGCAGGAAGAGGTCTATATGCAGCAGCCACCAGGGTTTGCTGCTGAGGGGGAGTCCAGTATGGTGTGCCGTCTCCATAAGGCCATATATGGCCTGAAGCAGAGTCCACGGGCTTGGTTTCAGAAGCTCTCGGAGTTGATTGAACAGAAGGGCTTTGTCAGATCTACAGCAGATCATACTCTCTTTGTAAAGAGAGATCAGCGAGGTACTGTGATCATCTTAGTGTATGTTGATGATATTGTTATTACAGACAGTAATGAGCAGGGCATTCAAGCAGCCAAGGAGTTCCTTGGCGAGCAGTTCGTTATGAAGGACTTGGGTACACTTCGCTATTTTTTGGGGCTGGAGTTTGCACGGAACAAGCAAGGTATGGTAATGACACAAAAGAAGTATGTTACGGATCTCTTATTTGAGACAGGTATGGCAGGATGTAGACCAGCTGCTACTCCTATGGATTCTAATGTCAAACTTTATGATGATGACTCTGAGGAGGTAGACAAGAGACGATATAGAGAGCTAGTGGGAAAGCTCTTGTATGTCACTATTACCCGACCGGATATAGCCTTTGCAGTTAATAGGGTAAGCCAATTCATGGAGCAACCCAGGCAGGCTCACATGAATGTTGTTTTTATGATCTTGAGATATCTGAAGTCGTCTCCAAGTACTGGTCTTCTGTTTAGAAGAGATACCTCGTTATCCGTCACAGGTTATGCTGATGCAGACTATGCCGGGTGTCCTAATGATAGAAAGTCAACTTCAGGCTTTATTGTATTTGTTGGCAGCTCACCAGTAGCTTGGAAGAGTAAGAAGCAAACTGTAGTGGCTCGATCTAGTGCAGAGTCAGAATATAGGGCAATGGCCCAAGGTAGTGCTGAGATGATGTGGGTTAAATCCGTTTTAACCGATTTAACTATTGATGTTCCTCTTCCCATGCATCTGAAATGTGATAATCAAGCAGCCTTGTTCATAGCCAATAATCCAGCCTTCCATGAGAGGACGAAGCACATTGAAGTGGACTGCCATTACACACGGGACTTAATTCAAAAAAGGGATTATTTCAACCTCTCATGTATCATCAGGAGAGCAGGTTGTAGACATGTTCACCAAGGCTCTTGCTAGGGGTCCATTTCATCTTTGTTGTTCCGAGCTGAGCATGTTGGATATATATGCTCCAGCTTGAGGGGGAGTGTTAGAGTAACTTTATTATGTAGGTTTTGTTTGTCCTCTTTATGTAAATTACCCATAGAGCTTTTCTCCTATATAAGAGAGCTCTAGGGTTAATGGTAATGTATCTCATTCATTCCCTTCAACACTCCCCACAAAGCAAAATTGGCTCAAGCACTTAAGAAGAGTGATCCTATCACATGAGATCCATTAATTAGAGTTGTTTCTCCATAACATTCAGTAAATTTATCTCAACACTGATTCCATCTCCTTCCTTGGTAGAACCACCCATCCGCAAAGTAACAAAAACATCTACATAACTTTGACTCAGGGTAGGTTGGGCCCTAAAATCCATACGTATTTCTGGTCTAAACCCTTTAGCCATGAATATCATTCTTCCTTTGGTCCCTTTTCCCATAACAAGACCTTAACACAAGACATGATTAGCTTCCTAACCAGCCCCACAGTAAATGCTTGCCCTCTCTGCCTTACGGAGGCTGAATCACTCGAACATCTATTCTTGAAATACCACTATACTTTGAATATATTCACACTTTCTAGCATTTCACTTCCAAGGATGAACTTGCAATGTTTATTGAAAACCATAACTTATACTCTTATACAAATCAGATTGGCAAATGACCACCAAGAGCGCATCAATTGGTGGTTGACCTCGAAGGAGTGGTGTGCGAGGCTATTTCAAGATACTTCCAAGCCACCCTCATTATCGCTAAAGATGATGCTTTTCTATGTGATTGCATCCAACAGCATCAATTTCTTACCTATGTCACACCAACTGCTCCTCTCCCTCACATTTTATGTGTTGCAAAAACAAGCTTAGAAGCCCAACCAATATGCACTCATGCACACGTCACCAACATGTTGAAAGATCATGAAGTGCTACCTTAACCGGTGATGGGGCATTCTACAGAAACCTTTTGCTTTTAATGCCTACTTTTTTCTGTAACAAACAATGAAACTCTAGCATTAGTTTTCCTCTCCCATAACAATTATACTACACTAAATAATGGGCCCCTATAGAGTACTTTAGTTTATTTTTTGTTATCATCTGAACCTCATGTTTTATCAGCATGTTGTAGCAGTCTCTGATTGGCACCCCATTACCAACCTTTTGATGAAATGAAATTCATGATCTAAAAAAAACTCTCATCAGTCGCTACCTTCATTTGTGATTAGATATGACTGCATCACCTTCTTCCAACCATTCATCACTTCATCGTTATACAATAACTACATGTACCTTTAAGCATGTGGAACATAATGCAATACTAAACAATCCTCTTCAAATTGGACTATATATGTCTATAATGTTCAACTTGTTAGAATATTTTTCATATTTTTCTACAAGATAGTGGCTTAGTGTATATATTGATAGTCTTATTTGTAGAAGTTACACTAAGAGGACAAAGCAGCCCTCTTCTATCAGATTCTTGGTGTTATGGCGATCAACTTCTACATGTTTGGTATGTGTGTGAAACATGGGGTAGTTGGTCTCTATTTGTATTGCTTCTTGATGATCGCACTTGATGTCCATAACGTCAGTGGGATTGGCATGTAGATCTATAAGTATGTACTATTTCTGTTAATGTATAATCTAGAGCTATGTTATTCATTCTAGATACTTGAATGGGAGACATGCATGTTTCGTGCTCCTCCAAGTTACCAAGCGCCATATTAGGTACATACATAACCTAAAAGTAGATTTTTTTGTCCAGCATGCATCCTCCTTAGTTTGCATCAAAATAGGTTATTGAGTCAAAAGTATTACTTTTCATGAGTATAAAGCCATTTCCTTTATAGGACTTGATATACCTCAAAACTATTATGGATGCATCTAAGTATATTAAGATAGAAGAGTCCATGAAGAGACTCAGCTTGCAAAGTGCAAGTGATATATCTAATTGCGTAATACCTGGAAGCACTAATTTGCCAACTAACTATATGTAGCAATATGTATCTTCAATAATTCTTGGTTGATTTGTGCCATGGGATCCATAGATATTTGTATTGGCTTAGCTCCTAACATTTTTGTGTCCTAGAGTAGGTTGGTAGCATCATTTCATTGGACATAACTAGGTCTCACTTATTTCAATCCCAATAATGTATCTTAAGAACATAAACATTTGATCAGAAGTTGTTCAGTTAGTTGCTTCTTAGCCTTCCTAATGTCTTTAAAGACATCTCTTGTGAGGATTGTATCATCCATATAGATCAGCATTGCCACGATTTCCTTTTCATTCTTCCATAAAAATAAGGAATGTTTTGTTAATGATCTCGAAAGACTCTAACTTTTCAGGACCTCTTATAACCTCTGACACCATACTTAAGGACTTTGTTTAATCCCATAAATGTCTTTTCCTAGCAAGCAAACCTATGACACTCTCCTTGAGCCTCAAAGCTGGGAGGTTGCTACTTTTATACCACCTCTTGTTAAATATTTTCGACCTCTGTAAAAAAATTGTTTGCAAAATTTATTTTCTTTGTGTGAAATACAAATGTTTGAAAAACTGACTTGCAAATGTTTTGGAAAATGGTTGCAAAAGTGTTTTGAAAAATCTATATATATATATTGCTTGAAAAAATATTGCAAAATGATTTTCAAATGTGTTTATATGTTTATAAAAATTCTTTCTAAAAATTATTTTGTACTATAGTTTTTAAAAATTGTTTGGAAAATGATTTCAAATAAGTTCGAGAAATATATGCATCACACTAAAATTATATATATACATAATTGATCACTTACCCCTTGTAAATTCTTAAAAATATAATTCTTGTAAATATAAGATGCATCCCTGTGTAAATATTTGTACCTAGTTTTTAGCCAAAATCTTTTATTTTCAAAAATTCCAAAAAACATTTGCAAAAATAAAAATACCAAAAACATTTGCAAAAATCTTTTTGAAAAATACAAAAAATGCTTAAAAATCTATAAAAAGTTGAAAATCTTTGAAAATTTACATCACAAAAGTATTTTATGCATTATGTATAGCATTTGCATCTCATTCGCATTTTTCGGATTGAGTTTAATAATTAAACAAGTCTAAGTAAAATCCGAAGATTGAAGCTTGGTTGGACCTTAAAATCTACCTAATTAACAGGAACCCTATAGGAGCTCGAATTGAGGTACTTCATGTCTAGTCGACTTAATTCTTTGAGGATCACGAGACTTGGTTCAATGGATTATTGACTGCCTAAGTAGAGTATTTCGGAGCACATGCACAACTCTTGTCACTAATGACCTAACTTGGACACCTACACCTTTTACTTGGCTCAACTCAGTTGGAGTGGTGAGGGGATTGGATTTGCCGGTATGAGATGTGCACAAGTGGAAACATTTATCCTCCTCTAGGGAGGGAACTGCACCCCAAGCCGTCTAGTGATGATGACTTTTGAAGACAGGAGAGTGTGGGTTGCAATAAAGCGTATAAAGAGGGATAGTCTGCTGGATCAAGAGGAAAAACTACTTATGTAAATGTTGTTGTGAATAGTAATAAAAAAGAGAGAAAGAGCAAAATGCAAAAACTCTAAAAAATGGACAGGCCTGAATAAAAAATAAAATGTATGTCGGAGTGTATATATTTCTATAATAAATAAGCAAGCCTGATATTCAAAGTCAAATTATGTGAGCATGAAGTTGGATGACTTGACTACACTGGTCTTGCATCCTAGGATAGGTAGCTACACTGGCTACCGTCCATTCTTCTCTCCACTCCCTCCTCTTGAGCTGGTTGTCACTTGAACTTAGAAGGGAATACCTCACTCCTCGAGGAAGGAGTTACTGGATAGGGGAATCACTGGATTGTTATACTGGAGAAGTCTATCTCTTTGTCATTTCAGCTGGGGAGAGACATCATCGCTTACACTGTACGAGTTGGATTCATAGTCATAAGGGTTTGCATATGAGTTGAAGTATTCTGACCTGGCTATCGAGGAGACTTGAGCAGAGTTTTCAGATTCTCGAAGGCTGTTGGATTTTAATTCCGATTCCCATTAAGGTTCTGCCCGCAGTAAAATTTCAAAGGTCCGACTTAAGCACCAAACTTTGATTTTGTAAAGACAAGTTTGATAATTAAATTTAATCCATCTTTCTTCTTTTCTTTTCTTTGATTTTATTTTTCTGCATTATTGCATAAGTGTTTGCTAGGGACTAGCAAAGGCAAGTATAGGGGATGATGAATCTCTGTTTCATCATCTTTATTATATCATTTTGGCCTTAAAACCCCTAGTAAATGCGTGTAAATAGCCCTAATTCTTGCATTTTATCATCCATGCATCATTGTGTAAAAAGTGTATAAAATACAGTTTTTAATACCAAAATTATAGAATAAAGAAAATAAAAGAAAAATAATAAAATATCGAAGATATACTACGACCCTAGACCTGAGACCTAGGCATCTCAATTACTAGTTCGACAAGGAATAAAGTATGGGGAGATAAGGGCCAAAATCCAATAAAATTCCTATTTATTTTAATCCATTTTTATTCATTTTTAGGACCTATTTTTGGTTCCACTTTTTATACTTCAATCAAAGAAACTTTAAACATGAAAGTTGTAGATAATAAAATATATAAAAATAAAAAATTAATTTCATACAAAAATAATATACACATAAAAAGATATACTCAGAATAAGTTTCCAAAATCCCAACTTCCCAGACCCGTATTTCTTAAATAAAAACTCAAAATATATCAAAACCTTTAATTGTATATAACTTTTAATAAGCTATTTAATGAATGTGGTTTCATATTTTTTGGAGTTATGGTATAAAAGTTAGGCTTTGGACCCCAATTCTATAGTTGCACCGATTAAAATATTCAATTAATTTATTATTCACTATTTTTATAATTTTATAATTTTTTAAATATTATTCATTAATTTATATGCATATTAAAATAAGAATAAAAACATCAAGAAAACATTAAAATAAAATATTTGTATAAATTCATAGATGAAATACTTATATCTATACTAATATAATATACCTATTTATTTAATTATATATGAAAATAAAACAAAAATATATTTAAGTGTATAAAATTAACTTACAAATATATAAAATAATAAACTAAATTAATAAAATCAAAAATACTAAATTAAAATAAAATACTAAACTACATAGATGAATATACCTATATATAGCCCTCAAAAAGGAACTTGTAATTCTAAACGTCTAAGAAATAAATAAATATCATAATAAAATACCTTATAAAATAATAAATATTTTTCATTTGATAACTTAAATTAATAAAAGCATTTATTATTTTAAATCGATTTTTTAAATATTTTTCCAGGGTTTTTTTCTTGTTGGTCCACGTAGACCAACCAGATTCGCCCGTTGGTTGACCTCGGTCAACTCTCTGACCGAGGTCTGCTAGTGTATGACTCCTCATTTTTGCCTGTTTTCACGGATATTTCGAGGTCAAATCTTGCTCCATTTCGTGATGCACTCTTCTGTACTTTTTCTCCCTACAGATCGATGATTCACGCCCAAGCTTTGCTTCGAGGTTGGAGCAGTGATACGCCCCATCTCCTTCGATCTTCTCACCCTGTAGACCACCGTGTACAAAATCCCTTCCAACATTCCCTATCTTCTTTGAACTCACTTTGACTCATTTTGGCCCTCTTTCTTGGTTGATTTGGATTAGCATTGGTGATAGCACCGTCTCCAGCTCCTTGGGAGCAAGCTCAAGAGAGCCAAGGAGTGTGTTTCACCATCTCTGGCGGCCACGCTGTTGTGAGGTCTCATCTCGTTTCCCTACGGCTGAGGTCTACCTCTTATTCCTTTTTTCTTCTTTTCTTAGCTTAGATGAACCCCAGGTTTATTCCCACCTAAGTGTTTTGGGACTTCCGGCCATTAGAGGATTGTCCTAAGAGGTGATTGGGGCATTTTGGAGCTCCAGATCTTGCCGGAGGAGGAAGATCTGGATGTGGAAGGCTCGCCTTGTCATGAGTTCATCCATGTTCTTGCTCACCCTCAATCCGCTGTTAGATAAGCCCCAATTCATCCAGGCCATCCAGCAGCCGTAGGATCCTAGCGCATCCTCTCCGTTCGATTGCTTTGGGGGCATCTAATCGTGGCCGTCAAGCGCGAAGTGGTATCGGCTGTCCGGAGCTCGACACATGTCTGAGTGGACCCTTATGTGTCATTCGACAGTGGTGATTTTGTGGCCGGACCCCTGGGTTTTTGGTTACTATTGTTTAGTCAAGAAACTGTTTCTTAACGTCGTAATATTTTTGTGAAATTTACAAACAACCCCCTATGTTTCTCGTATTTACATTTTGGTCCCCGCAAGCGTGGCTCATGTGTGCAAACACGCGAGTTGCATAGTTTGCACGGAGGCCCCTAGGGTTTTGGATATTTCTGATTAGTCCAGTAATCTGAATATTACATTATAAAGTTTTAGAGAAATTGCACTTTGGCCCCTAGATTTCTGTCATTTACATTTCTACCCTTGCTAGTAGTATAGTTTCTCTTTGTTTCTTGTATTTATTTATACATCAATTAAACTCAAAAAAATCCGAAAAAATAGACATAGATTCATGTTGCATTGATATTTCACGCACATATTTTTATTTTGCATTTTGAAGCAATTTATTATTTATAAAAAATCCAAAACATCTATTTTTATCCCTATTTGCAAAAGAAAATAATAAAAATTAGAAACCCCTTTTAAAAATTCCAAAAAAATATTTTATAGTTATTTCTCATTTTACAACTTTAGATCAAAAATCACTTAAAAATATAAAATAAAACTCAAAAATTGAAAAAATATAAAATATTTATAAAAATATAAAAATTCTTAAAAAATATCAAAAAATATTTTTTATTCATGAATTTTCTTTATGTTATTATTATTATAAAATTAAATTGAATATTTTTGGTTACTATTTGATATTTTTATCTCTAATTTAATTAAGGGTGTATATTTTAACCTTGATTTTGGGTATTTTTGAATTTAAAAATATATATAAATTAGCAAAATTTCTTAAAAAATAACCAAAATAGTAAAATATTACCTAAAACTCAAAATGATTTTTTTGCATATTTTTGTTGATTTTTATGTTAACTGTAGCCTATATTGTATTTATATATATATATCTTATATATAGCTCTATATATTTAGAAGAAAAGAAAATATTAAGAAATATAAAAATATAAAAAGAAAATACAAAATCAAAAAATTAAAAATAAAAAATTATAAAATCAAATGGAAATATATAAAATTAAAATACCACAAAAAAGAACACTTGTATAGACAAATACATCATAATCACATTTTGTGCTTCTTTGCCCGATTTATCCTACTTGTTCCATGAGCTCGACATTCTACACATACTTGCACCTATACACATCTTTGTTGTAGAGTTATAATGAATTTTAACTCCGCACTACTTTTATTGCTTAATTATCATTATGGGTTAATTGTTGTTTGAAGTAGGATTTCTTGCGACTTGCCACACCGACTGCGTCTCCACCTTGTGTGAGACGTATTTTAGACCTATGAAAAATCCTCTTCAACAAATGACGCCATTACCGGGGAACAACACATAGATCAACTTTTTGCTTGATTGTGATTATATGCCAATTTTTGTGCTTCCATTATTTTCTTATTATTTGAACATAAAGATGAGTGAAGTGAGTGGGGATGGTACTCAACCTCTGGAGACAGTGAGAGAGGGAGGTTGTTGAACCTAAAAATCGATGGTCTTAAGTTCCACACAAGGCGGGAACTCAGTCGCTGAGTCGACCACGCGGAATCTGGCATTCAAACAACAATTAACCCACAATAGAGATCAACAATGAAAAGCGGTGCAGAGTTAAAATTTATTATAACTCTACAACAATAGTGTGTATAGTGCAAGTATGTGTAGAGTGTCGAATACAGGGAACAAGAAGGATAGATCAAAAATAAGTGCTCAAGAGTGAATGTGAATAAATGCCTACAAATGTGCTATTTTTGTGGGTTTTGAATTTTATATTTTCTATTTGATTTTTGATTTTATATTTTTATATTTTGATTTTTTATTTACTGATTTTTTATTTTCTCTTTATATTTTGTATTCTTGTATTTTCCTTTTCTTTTAATAAAGAGATAATATATATATATATAAGGAATATATTTATATACTAGAAAGATATCAAAACAGGGAAAAATATTCAAAATACAGGAAATGAAGTGTTTTTGTCATTTTTATATATTTCTATTGTTTTTATGATTTTTATATATTTTTCCTAACTATTTTGCTATTTTTAAAGTAAAAAATACTAGTACACAGTGAAAAAAAT
The DNA here is from genome assembly GCA_037367405.1 of Ottelia alismoides. NCBI lineage: Eukaryota > Viridiplantae > Streptophyta > Magnoliopsida > Alismatales > Hydrocharitaceae > Ottelia > Ottelia alismoides. The sequence continues at coordinate 440,187 of JAZKJV010004933.1, read as the reverse complement.
TGCTGGCCGAAATTAAAATGAGGATGAAAAATATCAAATAGAGTCCAAAATTGCTCAAATTATTTTTAAAGTACAGGTAATAAATCAGAGCAAGATCAGAAAAAAACTATATTTTTAGGATTTTGTGGAATTTTTAAGATTTTTATGAAGGTTTTAGTGGTTTTCTAATTTTTAGGAGTTTCTTTTTTAAAATTTTTAGTCATTTTTTGATTGAAGTTAAAATACACGACAACAAACAAAATATAATTTTTTGGAATTTTTCAAAAATGTTTTATAATTTTATGTATTTTCTAATGCAAACAGTAAGGAAAATGCATGTTTTTGATTTTTTTTATAAATAATAAAATGCAATAAAATGCAAAGTAAAAATATAGCGTGAAAGAGCAACAAAACAGAAGCTTAAATCTTTTTTTGGGATTTTTTTTCGAATTTTATAGATGCATGAAATAAATAGAGACAACAAAGAGAAACTACAGTACTAGCAAGGGTTGAATTGTAATTATATGAAAGTATGAGAGCCAAAGTGCAATATTCTCAGAAATTATATAACTGAAATAAAAACTCCGTGGCCTAAATCCAAATAGCCAAAAAGCGCAAGGATATATCTACAAAAATGCCAAAGACCACGTGCCAGAACACGTGACCTGGCGGGTAGCTGTTGCTAATTATCAAAACTCAGAGGGATAAAATGCAAATTTTCCAAAAAGTTTTCACTTTAATATAAGAGTTTAGTACCAAATGCAAATTAACTAAATTGACGGGGGTTCCCTTGCAAAATGGCCACTCCCCTCACGCGCATAGGCACATGAGGTGATGTGACCGGGACTAATATGCAATTAAAATAAGGGGACCCCCCTGCAATATTACAAAATTATTAAACAGTATATGAAAGTTTGCATACCAAATATTAAATACAAAAATGCTTTGGGGGGTAAATGCAAAATACCCAAAGCTTCGACGTTGGCGGACGGTGGGATTTCTCCCACTTAACACGTGGCGGGCCAGGAACACGCGATGCCCCTTCGCTTCAGACAGCCAGGATTAGGAGATCTCCAGACGATGAACGGTCGTGGCATGTCTGATCCTACGGCGGCTGGCAACGCTGGAAGAACAACGGGGATCCAACGACACAGAGGATCGATGGAAGAACAGGGATCCTCCTCCGGCGAGGCGAGTTTCTTCAGGTGCACTCCACCACCTCTAGTGTCCTCTCATGGCACAAAACAGTCTCCAAAATTCCCGGATGAGTTCCCGTCCCGCAGGTGGTGCCAAAATGGCTCGTCGAGCAGCAGTGCGCCGCCTCAAGATCAGGGAAGAAAATGGGTCCTGGTACTGTGCTCCCAGAAAAATGGGACTCCAGGTGAAGTATCTCGACTCTAGGGACCTACAAAGAAAAACCAAGGTCGACAGTAGAGTGTTCCCAGGGCGAGCGAGGGTGGAATGGTGGCGTATGGAGCTGATAGGTTCTCGCCGGAGAAAGCTCCGGCGAGGGGGTAGCAGGTGGTGAATCGGTCACAAATCGAGCCAATAAAAAGTTGAAAGTAAAGATGGCACTACAGCTAATCTATAGCAAAGAAAAACAACTAAAAGCGACCTCGATTAGTCGGGAAAATCAAGAGATATGAACCTCGATTGCCACTTGGTTGAAGATGGGTAGAACGACCCTTCGATGCCTCTCTTAAACTCCGCGCATGGCTGGAGGAAACTTGTCACGCTTTCGGTCCAAAGCACGGCGGCAAAGGGTCAAAACTGGGGTTGAAGAGGGTTCAATTTTTGAAATTGAGGTTGGGCGTGAATATGAAGGCATTGACGGACAGGGTCCAAAGATCGGCGCGTATCTTACGAACCGTGGGTCCAATCCCCAAGATTAACGCTAGGCGTGTATACTTGATCTATGGGGAGAAAAAGTGCAGAAGGCTTCAAAGAGAGGGTGAAAGTCTTGGCCTCGATAAATAGTCGAAAGTGTCCAAAAAACCAATTCTGACAAAAACCAGACCTCGGTTAGAGAGTTGACCGAGGTCAACCAAGGAAGGAATCCGGTTGGTCCACGTGGACCAACTAGAAAAATCCTTGGAAAAATAATTGTAAATTCATTTAAAATAGTAATTGAATTTATTAATTTTTTATTATTAAATAAAAATGTTTATTATTTTTTAAAGTATTTTATGGTGATTTTTATTTATTTTTTAGAGGTTTAAAATTACAAGTTACCTTTTATAGGTTAGATAGGTATCTTTGTCTATATCTTTTAATATTTTATTTTTATTTTGTGTATTTAATTTTATTATTATTTCTAATAATTTGTAAATTTAAAAAATATTTTTATACACTTATATATATTTTTATTTTATTTTTCTAAAGTGTTTTGTACACTTAATAAATAGAAGTATAAATTATACATATATACTTATAGGTATTATACCTATGTATTATATACAGGTGCTTTACTTTTTGTATTTTATTTAGTTTTTTATTCTGATTTAAATAAATACATATATTATAAATAATATTTCAAAAATTATAAAAATGTAAAATTATATAAATAATGAATAATGAATAAAATGAATATTTTAATCTATACAAGTATACAATAAGGTTCCAAAATTCAATTTTCAAACCGTAGCTCCGCAAAATGCGAAACCACCTTTATTAAATAGCTTATTTAGAATTATATACAATTAAAGGTAATTTTGATGTGTTTCGAGTTTTTATTTGAGAGATACAGGTCTGGGAAGTTGGGATTATGGAATCTTATTCAGATCATAACTTTTTATATGTATAATATTTTTGAGTGAAATCAATTTTGTATCTTTCTTTATTTAATTATCTACAACTTTCATGTACAAAGTTTCTTTATTTGAAGTATAAAAAGTGGAACTAAAAATAGGTCCCAAAATGAATAAAGAATGAATTAAATAAAAGGTATTTTTATTGTATCTTGGCCCTTATCTCCCCCTACTTTTTTCCTTGTTGACCTTGTCATCAAGATGCCTAGGTCTCAGGGTTTCGGATCATAAAACATTTACAATATTTTATTTTTTTCTTTTCTTTTCTTTATTCTAAAACTTTGGCTTAAAAATAACATTTTATACAATATTTACACAATAATGCATGGATGATAAATGGATGAATTAACATTATTTACACGCATTTACTAGGGTTTTTAACGCTAAAATGATAGAAAAAAGATGATGAAATGTAGATTCATCGTCCCCCTATACTTGCTTTTGCTAGTACCTAGCAAACACTTGTGCAATAAGTGCAGAAAAGAAAAACAAAGAAAAGAAAAAGAAGAAAGATGGATTGAATTTAATTATCAAACTTGTCTTCACAAAATCAAAGTTTGGATCTTAAGTCGGACCTTTGGAATTTTAGTGCGGGCGAAACCTTAATGAGAATCGAACTAAAAATCCAACAGCCTTTGAGAATCCCAAAACCCTACTCAAGTCTCCTCAATAGCCAGGTCAGAAATACTTCAACTCATACGCAAACCCTTACGACTATGAATCTAACTCGTACATTGTAAGTGATAGTGGATCTCCCCAACTAGAATGACAAAGAGACTGACTTCTCCAGTATGACAACCCAATGATTCCCCAATCCAATCACTCCTTCCTCGAGGAGCGGGGTATTCCCTTCTAAGTTCAAGTGGCAACCAGCTCAAGAGGAGGGGGTGAGGAGAAGAACGGACGGAAGCCAGTGTAGCCACCTATCCTAGGATCCCAGACTAGTGTAGTCAAGTCATCCAGCTGCAGGCTCACATGATTTGACTTTGAAGCTCAAGCTTGCTTATTTGACTATACACATATGTACACTCCGACAGGCATTTTTATTTTTGTACAGGCCTGTCCACTTTTTTGGAGTTTTTGCTTTTTGTATTTTTTTAATACTATATACAGCATCATTTATATGGGGAGTTTTTCCTCTTGAGCCAGTAGAATATCCCTCTTTTGAAGCCTTATTGCAACCCACAATCTCCTGTCCTCAAAACTCATCATCACCGGATGGGTTGGGGTGCACATCCCTCCCTAGAGGAGGACAAGTGTTTCCACCTGTGTGCATCTCATATCGGTAAATCCAACCCCCTCACCACTCCAACTGAGTTGAGCCAAGCGAAAGGTACAAGAGTCCAAGTTAGGTCATTAACAACAAGAATCGTGTGTGTGCTCCGAGATACTCTACTTAGGCAGTCAAGAATCCATTGAACCAAGTCTCGTGATCCTCAAAGAATTATGTCAACTAGACCTGGAGTACCTCAATTCCAGCTCCTATAAGGTTCATGTTGATTAGGTAGATTTTAAGGTCTAACCAAGCTCCAATCTTCGTATTTTACTTAGACTCGTTCAACTATCAAACTCAACCTAAAAAATGCTCATGATATGCAAATGCTATGCACAAAATATTTTTGTGATGCAATTTTCAAAGATTTGAACTTTTTTATGGATTTTTGAAAAGATGATGCATATGCATTTTTTAGATTTTTCAAAGAGATTTTTCAAATGTTTTTGGTATTTTAATTTTGCAAATGTTTTTGGGATTTTTGAAAATCAAAAGAGTTTGGCTAAAAACTAGGTACAAATATTTACACGGGGATGCATCTTGTATTTACAAGAATTAGATTTTTAAGAATTTACAAAGGGTAAGTGCTCACTTTTATAAATATATACTTAAAAAATTTTAGTTGAGATGTATATATTCCTCAAACTTATTTGCCAAAGGTTTCTCAAACAATTTTGTACACTATAGTCCAAAATATTTTTTACAAAGAATCTTTACAAACATGTACACACATTTTAAAATCATTTTGCAAAGATTTTCCAAACAATATACATAGATTTTTCAAATATTTTTGCGACCATTTTTCAAACCATTTGCAAATCGTTTTTTCATACCTTTTAATTTCACAAAAATAATTTTTCAATCAAAATGTTTTACAAAGGTTGAAAACATGTAACAAAATATTTTCCAAATAGTTTTCAAAAGATTTTTCACAAGGATTTTCAAACTATTTTTCAAACATTTTGCAAAATCCGAGTTTGGTAAGCGGTCTCCTCAACAACATTGTGACCAGGGAAGAAACAGGGTGCGAGGGACGAGCTGCTAAGTTGCAGGTGTGAATGAGAAGATTTATAGGTGAAGCACGGGTCTAGAAAGATTGGCTCAGAGCACGAAACCCTAAGGAGATCCGGATGATGCAGGGGATCTGTGAGAATCTCGGTTAGATGAGGAATCTCAGGTCCAGATCTCGAGGCAAGAGGATCTCGAAGACGGGTGAGAAAATCAGAGAAGGAGCTCCGGTGAGAAGGCTTGGATCCAACCCGAGCTGGAAGGGGGCGTTGACTAGAGTCAAAACCCCTGGACCAATCAGAAAAGAAAATGTACAAAGTAATTAAAAATTCAATAAAAAGTAGTAAATGAATTTAAAATACAAAGTGTATAAAATCAAAAATGTTTATTATTTTTTAAATTATTTTTCTATGATTTTTAATTATTTTTAATATATATACAATATATAGTATTATGTACATTTATATTATACCTGTGTATTATATAAAATTATTTTTATTTTTTATTTTTACAAATGTACCCTTATTTTATATTTATTTATTTACAATATAATTTTAGGATAATAAAATGATTTTTTTTATAAATTAATTAAGAGTATATAATAAATAGGGAATGTAATATATACATGTGTCTTTTGTACAAGGAATTGGGGATTTTATTTTTATTTTATTTTTATGATTTTTATTTTATTTTTATTTTATTTTTAGAATTATATGCAAGTATGTAGAAAGAATAATTTTTTCAAAAATAGATATATAAATAATATGCATAAATATAGGTAATGTATACAACACAAAGTGAACCCTATCTCTCTACTTGTTTTATTTTTGCGATCAGGTCAAGTCTTGACCTTCTCTTGGGTTTGAGGTCACTATGTATTTATTCTTAATACATCATTCATTTTTCTTTTCCTTTATTCTTTTATTTAGACAAAACAGCATGTTAATTATGCAATATTGACAAAAGCATGCAATTTGCTAAGTTATTACATTTTGGCATGAAAAAGAGCTTAAATAAAAGAATAAAGAGTGAGAATAATTGATTCATCAGTGATGCTTCCCCAATTGGAAGGTTGTTCTCTCTTAGTTGACAGTGGAAGTTGAGGAAGGACCCCATGCAGTTCATAAAGTGATAAATGATCCAAGCTGGTTCCATATAATGCTTGAATAATGAAAAACTAACTTTTAAAGCATGTAGTAACATTGGTGGACTAAATCATATGGGGGACACTACATTCTTCATGGCTCACTTGAATCATCCCCCCAATCAATTTGCCCATAAAACACAAGAAACAACATTAAAATATAGCTCGACAAATGAGTTTTTCACAAATCTGATTGGGTGACAACATGTTGATTGGAAACATTGGGATAATTACAACATTGTTGAACTAAATGTTATGGGGTGAGATAAACATCCCAATTTCCCTTTACAGGGGAAAATCTGTTATATACAACTTAAATGGTTCTTCCAGGATGAACTTGTGTTATTTGATGTAGTATATTATTTTCTCCATAAGGGGAGGCATCTTTATAAATCAACCAAACTAATTTTGTAAAAAATTTAGTTGAACCAACATAAATACCTAGGAAGACAATGGCATCATTCTCTAGATGGTCACCTTGTTGGGAATGTGAATTACTTTTATGAGTCCATGATTCATCAACATTATTCAGATTTATTATCCCTCTTTTTAAAATATTCCATTAATTTAAATAGCAGTTATTTCATTTTAATATTTACCACCTTGTGAAAGTAATTAATGTATATTTTAAGTATCAAATCTTGATGTTTATGGTTTCTCTATTTCATGTGTTTTTTCGGATTGAAAATCAAATAAAATTAGAATAATATTGTCTATAATTTATCGTTATTTATATTAAAAATACCAAAGAATAAAAAAACTGATAAAATAAGTGTTTTTGTTCATAAAAATACTTACAAAAATAATAAGTATGTATATATGATGTATTTTGACTCTACATGAAAGTTGTAGGTCTTGAAAAGATACACAACTTCAATTTTCTTCAACCTTCATCAACTTCCAGATGTTTGAAACCACTATCTGGAACCACCTCTGTCACCGAACAAAACTCCTTCCTCAGTCAACGTCCTCCAGGATCTACCCTTTCTGAGAGAAGCTTCCAAGCAACCTTACCCTCCTTTGTGACAGAAAATGAGATACTAGGCGGTGCAAACACTATTGTCTTCTCTGATGAGATCCGAAGGATAAAAGATTTGTTGTACTGAAGATCATTGCTGCTGGAGCTCAGCCTCCTTATCGAATTTGGAGGAGTTGGCCTCTTGTCGTAGTTTATAACATAAGATCCTCAGGAGCAACTAAAGCTCCATCTCTAGGCCAACTCCTCCACCTTCGACCTTCGTTTTCATCTTCCATGCATTCCTTAGTTTCATATCTTTGAGTTTTCCTCAATTGATTCACACATATCCACACTACTTCATGTTTGTTTAATTGATTACTCACCATCACCACACACCCTAATCTTCATGGGACACTCTAATCTTTATTTCCCCTTCTGCACAACCTCTCTCATCTCGATTCTTTTCATCTCCTTGTAAAGGAGATGAACCAATTAGGGGATCAATTTCCCATCATTTGATTAGTCCATCCATTCCACTTATTTCAAACCCCAAACCCCCTATTATGCTTCGGCTACTGCGCTAAGATTCGCATGTACCAAGAATGTCTTGACTGGCTAGAATTTCAAAGGTCCTCCATTCTCCACCTTTGCCTCTAACGAGCTTAACTCAACCCGTCCTTTTAGGAGCCATCAACTCTTCCTTGAAACTCCATCTTCTTCTCCATAGTCTCAAGCTCCTTCCCTGACCTTCGATCGAAGAGTAAGGCAGCAGAGGATGAGAAGGGAGTTCACATCTAAGGAGAAGAATACCCAGATAGTAGTTGTCATTTGATTCATGTAATAAAACAACTATGATCAAACCCAAGCCACCGCTTCATGATATTATGCATCGATGGAGCTAAAGCACCAAAGCGATCTGCGTTGTGCCAAACCTCCACATTCACCCAAGCCAAGAACCCCTCGGGTGATGCACATGCGCATTTTGGAGAATATGCACACCAATCCTTCTGACTTTGATTTATCATAGAAATAACCATGTACTTAGGAAAAAATATCAAGATAAGCTTGCCAACTCTTGCATATTGCATTTTAGTCCTTTTTGACCTTTATGAGATGTTTTGTGTTTTGTTCTATGTTCTTTGTGTTTAAGTCCCTAGAATCAAACTTTGATATATTGCTCAAATTAAATACAATTAAAGTGATTTCAATTTTATTTTAAAGCTTTCTTCAATATCTTTAACATGGTATATTTACTTCTCTATGATTAATCAATGAATTATTATCTAATTTTCAAAGATCTAAATTGTATTTAAACTGATTGAATACACCATAATCAATTATCTTAGCTTAAATAATTGCATATTGGATCACATATTTGCTTCACTTCTATTTTATTTGATTAAGGGATTAAGTTGTTGGTTGATATAATAATAATTAGTATTGACTAATTGTGTAATCTTCATTCAGTGAATTTGGAACTTTCTTAATTAGGCTTCATATTGGTCAATTGATATATGAAAGGAACTTAGACAGCTTTAGTTAATTTGATCGTTCATTAAATGCAGGTGTCTTAAGTTACAATTGCAAAGTTGAGTGCATCTATGTGTAGTAAAATTTATGTCATTTATAGCATTCAATTGGTTTAACTTACATTTCTAAAATTCATGCATGCATCTTGTTTAGCATCTTTATCCTAAAAAGCATTAAATTTCACATAACCTATGTCCTTAAACTCTAATTAGATAACCTAAAAAGTTCGTGTCCTTGTGTAGTAGTAGCTTATAAATAGTGGGGGCTACTACTAAACCAACCTGTGCTTAAGCATTTTGGGTTGTGGACAATGGATCCAGTTGGGCCCAAGCCCAACAGGTTGTTTGGGCCAATAATCCCCAATAATGGACTGGACTTACAGCCCGAGACATTACATATGGTATTAGAGTAGATTCCCTCCAATAAAGGAAAGTGTTTCCCAAGAGGTAAGGCCACCCCTACCATAGTATTAAAATGAAAGGGCTACCTAGCAGGTGAAGTCTCCACTGTTACTAGGAATATGTCATGAGCCATTATGCAACGAGGACATTGCGAATATAAGTGGTGATGATTGTAGCACCCCAAATAAAGTACCACATCTAGTAACCACAACGTGTAGTAGTAGATTATAGGTAGCGGGGGTTTCTACTAAACAACCTGGGCTTAAGCATTTTGGATTGTGGATAAGAGCTCTAGTTGGTTCCAATCCTAATAGGTTGTTTGTACTAGTAATCCCCAATAATTGATTGGGCTAAGGGCCCGAGACGTTACAAGAACTATGTAGCTCAACCCTTCCATCAATGGTGGTCTTATGATTACTTGGAGAGAATTAGAGTAAGAATTACACACATCACACGCAATCGATGGGGATAGTAAAAATATTTTAATCTCACATTATCCATGCGACAACACGATGACAACTTCCTTACTTGGGGCTGACATGCTCAAAGTGGGTGGAGAAGGAGATTGGGTTTGAGGAGTTGGGGGACATAAGAGGGGGGATTTTTTTACTATTATTCCCCTCTTACTGTACCATGATTTGAGTAAACCATTGTTCCATTCAGTTCTTTGACAACCGATCTGACGGAGGGGCATAAATGATAACGAAGCAAGAACTCAGGGACACAACTGATATCCAAAAAAGGGAGAGGATAATTGATATTGCATAAGTTAAGAGGGTCTTAAGTGATAAAAATCCTTTATGTTAATTATGTGATATTAACAATACTTATGAAATGATAAAAATATGAAATTAAATGAAAATGTTAATGATCTACCCTTTTTCGAGCTCACTTTATAGCTTTTAGGTAGATGAATTTGAGATTCATCAAAGCATGTAAACATAGAAGTTGTGACGTGGAGGGTGGCATCTCGGAGAAGACATAATAGGGGGAACTTTGATCATGAAGTTGAGGCATGAGTTGGAGGGTGGCATTGAGGTCAAGGCATGACAAGGGCATGTGGGTGGCATCAAAGAGAGAACAAAGTGGAGAGAGGGAAGCATGGGAAGGGTAAGGGTGCATGGAGGAGGGCTTGGGCTAGTAACATCCATAGTTTGGAGAGAGGTGAGTTTAAGGGGGGCAGCATTGATGTGGAGAGATGGAGTTGGGGTGGGGACACCGAATTTGGGGAGGGGGCACTTAATGCTAAGTACAGAGTAGAAAAATAATGACTTGATTTTCTTATGCTACATTAGGACTCTTTATATAGGTGAATGCATAGGGTTAGGGTTACAAAGAGAGACACCTTTGTCCCCATGAGCGGTAGACCATAATATAGCACTTACTATTCTAATTTAAGGATGACGAGGGAAAGGGAGGACTCAAGTGGAGTCAACAATGATAAGACTGACAATAAGGAACGTAAGACTGAAGCATGGAGAGGCTTTATAAAGGAGGTGTGCATCCATCATGCTTCCCATTGTAAGGAGGTTTTGAACTATACACCCAATTTCAATGTCATATCTGAAATTTAAAAACTAACATTGTGATTCACGATCTCTAAAATTTATTTCAATGTGGCTTGGGACTGTAGGAATTAAGTTGATCATTTTGTCATTTGCCTTAAATCATAATAGCTCAACATTATTGAAACAAAAATTAATCTGATCAAGCCTAAGGGTGCCATCTTAACTGCACACGTCGCCTTAACTTCAACCGTTGGATGGATTTACATCAAACAGCTTTGCCTCCTCCATGTAGCCTCTCTCATCACCACCATTGAATCACATCGATCAGTTTCATCTAAATCGTCATATAGTGCCACATCCATAGCCCTTCAATTAGATCATTAGATATGATCGCACCCCCTAACCTGTGCCTGCTTTATGGTTGTTGGATTGCTTGATCCAATGACCAACACATTGTCTCCCACCTCTCGTAACGCTCCTCCGCGTCTTTCACCTCACCATCGCTCTGCCCCCTTCCATTTTTAGCATCTCATCCTCGAAAACCTCTCTATGATTCAACACCACCTCCAAGTAGCCTGATCAACCGTCTTCCTCACAGAGACATTAACACCCTACAGCCTCGCCCTAGAACCCTCCAACCGGTCATTACATTCATGCCCTTCACCTCTTGTAGTGGTCGGATCTCCACCCTTAAATACCCATCCTCCTTCAACCTAACACCTTGTCCACCATCACATGGACCATAGCCTCGCCACCCTCCGCCTCCCTATGACAACCGGAAGATGAATGGAGGGGAAAAGATGGCCGGCAATGCCAAGGTATGACCCATGGTCGACTGATCATGTCATTGTGGTCCTTCCACCATTTGAGCCCCATGCTCTGTCCAAGCATATAGAGCGAATACCCCGAGCTCCTTTGAGCTCAACCTAGGCCCCCTCCTCCGTTGTTGATTCGTCTCCAATCAGGAACTCTCTCTCTCTTCCCTCTTTTTCTCTAATTTTCTTCGATTTTTCTCATTGAACATACTTCTTTAACTTAAAAAATCAAGCGATCGTATGTTCCACACAAGGTGGAAACACAATCGTCGAATTGACCACACAAAATCCGGATGAAAACAACAATTAACCCAAAATAAATATATCAAGCAATGAATTATAAATGCGTGGAGTTAAAGTTTCTTATAACTCTACAACAAGGATGTGTATAGGTGCAAGTATGTATAGAGTATTGAACACAGGGAACAAACAGGATAGATCGGGCAATAAAGCTAAAAATGTGAATGTGATGTATTCGTCTATATGTGCTCTTCTTTGTTGGTTTTAAATTTTAGATTTTTTATTCTTTTTTTATTTTACATTTTTGTGTTTTTATTTTTAATTTTTATATTTTAAAATTATTTTTCTTTAATATAGATATAAAGCTATATGTAGAATATATATAATATAAAGAAGGGTAAATATAAATAATAACAAAAATAATCAAAAAAATATTTTTTGGATGTTAATTAATTTTTAAGTATTTTTGTGATTTTTCAAGAATTTTGTTAATTTTTATATATTTTTAAAGTCAAAAATACCCAAAATCAGGGTTAAGTAAATAAATCCAGAATATATTTTTTGTAATTTTTCAAAAAGGTTATATACTTTTTATGGATTTTTTGGTACAAATAGGGATAAAAGGAATATTTTTATTTCTATTAAATAATATAATGTCCTAATTGCAAAAATAAAATATGTATGTGAATGTTTGTGCAATCAGGAAGCTACACCAATATTTTGGGATTTTTTCGATTCAGATGCTATTTAAAATAAATACAATCAACAAAGAGAAACTATACTACTAACAAGGGCATAAATGTAAATAGTAAAAGTTTCAGGGGCCAAAGTGCAATTTCACCAAAAAGTTATAACAAAATATTCAATTTTCTGGACCAATCACGAATTCCGAGACTTGTGAGGGCTCCACGCCCACGCGCACGGGCACGTGAACTACGCTGGTAGTGACCAAAATGCAATTTCTTAGAAAACTCAGGGGCTTGCTAGAAATTTTATCAAAAATACATAACTGAATAAAATAGTTTGTGTACTAAACAAAAATAAACAAACTCTAACAGGTCTCGCTGCAAAATCACCACCTCACGTGATGCGTCACATGAGGTGACGTGGCGCGGACCGAATTGTGAATCAGAAAGTTTGAGGGTCTTTTTTAAATTTTTAAAAGCTATTTAAATGACATATGAAAGTTTATAGACTAATATTTAAATACAAAAAGTGTGGGGTTAAACTGCAATATACCCCAACACAGGCATGGATCGAAAGGTCAAGGCATGCCACTTACGTCACGTGTCGACGTGAGAACGGTCCATACCCCTTTAGCTGATGATGGCCTAGATTAGATGGTTGATGAAGATCAGACGGCTAACACGCACCCAACTCCAATGGCAGATGCTGCAACTGGGGTGGGGCCTTGATCGGATAGTGGATAGGCGATAGGGAAGAACAATGAAGAAGGTCGGTGAAGGCGAGATTCCCCAGCCCTGATCCTCCTCTTTCGTGGTCTTCTAAAGCTCCAAAACAGCCGAGGACGGTCCTGCATGTGTCATCTATCGTCTTGAAGTGTCCAAATCACTGATGTCCACCAACGTATTCATACGGGGGCGGTAGAGCCGTGAAGCTCCAGGAGGCTCCGATGAAGTCCAAAATCGTTCCAGGTGATCCTTGCGCTCCAGGTACCCTGCAGAAGATGTTAAGAGGGTCAAGGCCAAAATGCCTCAACCCTCCAGATGGCAGAATAAGGTGGGAATGGTATGGGGGCTGTGAAATGGAGGTTCACCGAAGTGAGCTCCAGCGAACTACGAGCGAGGGCGAATCGAGCGCGGAATGCAAAAATGAAAGGCAGGGAATGATCTAGGATATGTCTAAGCAAGAAATGCAAGAAGAAAAAGAAAATGAACCTCAAGCAGTGAGATAGGACCTCATGGTGGAGCTATCAGAGGATGGGTAAAGCTGCCCTAAGACCGATGCTTCGACAACCTAAAGGATTGGCGAGGATCCTACCACCATCCTCTAGCCATTTGACACATCAGGAGGGGAAGACAAGGGTTAAAAGGGGTTCAAACTTGGGGAGGAAGATCAGGGTGCCTTATGTGCAAGAGGTCCGAGGTGGCTCAAAGATTGATGGACACAGCTCGATGCAACCATCCAAAGAGCGATGTTAGGCTACGGCATGAATCACCACATATTGAGGAAGAAAAGTCATTAAGAGTTTGATGCAATATGTTGAAAGGATCGAGCCCTAAAATTCCTCAAAACGAGGCAAAAACATTGGTTGTTAGAGGCGTCAGGGAGCTGGTCAGCATACCTGGTTGGTCGAAATGAGTGAAATGAAGAATATGAAACAGAGATTCATCATCCCCCTATACTTGCCTTTGCTACTCTTTAACAAACACTTATGCAATAAGTGCATAAAAAAGGAAAACAAATAAAAGAAAAGGGAAGAAATTGGATTTAGTTTAATTATCAAACTTGTCTTCACAAAATCAAAGTTTGGAGCTTAAGTCAGACCTTTGGAATTTTAGTACAGGCGGAACCTTAATGGGAATCGGATTTGAAATCCAACAGCCTTCGAGAATCCTGAAACTCTGCTCAAGTCCCTTCAATAGCCAGATCAGAATACTTCAACTCATATGCAAAACCCTTATGACTATGAATCTAACTCGTATAGTGTATGTGATGGTGGCTCGCGTCAACTGAAATGACAAAGAGACTGACTTCTCCAGCGTGACAACCCAATGATCCCCCAATCCAGCAACTCCTTCCTCAAGGAGCGAGGTATTCTATTCTAAGTTCAAGTGACAAGTAGCTCAAGACTAGGGGGTGAAGAGAAAAATGGACGGTAGATAGTGTAGCTACCTATCTTAGGATGCAAGACCAGGGTAGTCAAGTCATCCAACTGTAAGCTCACATGATTTGACTTTGAAGCTCAAGCTCGCTTATTAACTATACAAATAATAATCACTCCGACGGGCATTTTATTTTCATCAGGCCTCTCCACTTTTTTTGGTGTTTTTTATTTTTTCTCTTTTTTCCGTTTTTTTGAAATTTTATTTACAACAACATTTACATAAGGAGTTTTTCCTCTTGAGCTAGTAGACTATTCTCTCTTTTGAAGCATTATTGCAACCCACACTCTCCTATCTTCAAAATTCATCATCACTAGATGGGTTGGGGTGCACTTCCCTCCCTAGAGGAGGACAAATGTTTCCGCTTGTTTGCATCTCATTCCACCAAATCCAATCCCCTCACTACTCCAACTAAGTTGAGCCAAGTGAAAGATGCAGGTCTCCAAGTTAGGTCATTATCAATAAAAGTTGTGTGTGTGTTCTGAAATACTCTACATAGACAGTCAAGAATCCATTGAACCAAGTCACGTGATCCTTAAAAAATTAAGTCAACTACACTTGAAGTACCTCAATTCCAGTTCCTATAAGATTCATGTTAATTAGGTAGATTTTAAGGTCCAATCAAGCTCCAATCTTTGGATTTTACTTAGACTTGTTCAATCATCAAACTCAATCCGAAAAATGTGAATGCTACGCAAATGCTACGTAAAAAATATTTTTGTAATGCAATTTTCAAAGATTTTGAACTTTTTATGGATTTTTGAAAAGGATGATGCATATGCAATTTTTTATATTTTTCAAACAGATTTTTGCAAATGTTTTTGGTATTTTTGATTTTGCAAATGTTTTTGGGCTTTTTTAAAACAAAAGATTTTGGATAAACTAGGTACAAAAAATTACACAGGAATGTAACTTGTATATATAAGAAGTAGATTTTAAGAAATTACAAGGGGTAAGTGCTCAATTTTATAGGTATATATATAAAGAATTAATAACGAATTTTAAGGTGAAGTATATATCCCTAAAACTTAGTTAAAAATCATTTAACAAATGATTTGGAAAACTATAGTCAAAAATAATTTTTACAAGAAATTTTTACAAACATGTACACACATTTGAAAATCATTTTGCAAAGGTTTTTCAAATAGTATAAATAGATTTTTCAAATACTTTTGCAACCATTTTCGAAACCATTTGCAAATTGTTTTTCAAATATTTTTATTTCATACAAAGAAAATAAATTTTTGAAAATAAAATATTTTTACAGAGGTTGAAAAATATTTTAAAAAAATTCCAAATAGTTTTCAAAAGATTTAACAAAAGATTTTCAAACTAGTTTTCAATTTGTAAAAGATATTTTTACTTGATTTATTAATTAATAAAAACTAAAAGAACTTGAGGAATGATAGACACGTTTTTATTAGGGTTTTAATGAATTTTAATAAGTATAATTAGCCATGATTATTAATAAAAATACAAAAGTACGAGTTATGACTAAAGTATATACGCAATATATACGACCGCTCTATACTTAGCTTGATCTATGTCCTCACAGATCAGAGAGAAAAAGAGAAGACATAACTCATACTGAGTATAGAAAGGTCTAAAGAATAAAGAACAAATGAAAATTGAATGAACAAATGAGAAGTTGATTGTCCCCCCGACAATAGGATGAACTAATATTAAATGTAGCAGACCGTACACAAAGCAGGGAGGGTCAATGGTGGGAATGAACACGCCGTACTCAGACTGTCTCCCCCTATACTTAGGGTAAAATATCCCTGAGTATAGACAAGAAGAGAAGACAATGGAGAGGATCAAAAAATAAAAGAAATCGAGGTGCACACCCCCTATACTTAGGATAAAGTACATCCTAAATATAGAAGACTGATAAAAAGGGGCGACACATTTTCGTAGAAAAAGAAGATTGAAAAGGAAAAGAAGAAAAGTGATGAAGATGGAAGAATATAGAAGAGGATGTACACATCACTCCCCCTATACTTAGGGTAAAAGAAGCCCTAAGTATAGGCAACAAAAAGAGTGACGAAACAGAACGACGAATGAACGCTTGGCTTGTCCAGCCCCCCCCCCACTTAGGACAAAGTACATCCTAAGAAAGGTACACACGAGAATGGGATAGATGAGAAATACGAAAAATGGACGGAGATAAAAGAATATGAATATACAACAAGATGGATGTGCAGAGGATCATGAAGGTTGAAAGAGAAACTTCTTACGAGACCGCTAAGGGATAGATCTGACAAGGTGCAGGTCGACATCGGGGTCCTCAGATGACAGAAACTGATCTGGTTCGACAAGGTAAAGATCCTCAATGGCCCTAGAGGGTGAAGGAACAGAAGGATCAGTGGAAGACGTATAACTAGGTCCGAACTTGGATGTCTCGTTGATGTCAAAGTGAAATGGGACGAACTCTTCATCGGAAGAAGTGGAGTCAAAGTCGTCATGCGAGATCTCATCAAGGTCAAAATCAAAAGGAATGAACTCATCTGTGGAAGTAGTCAAATCATGTCATCCTCTACCGTCTCAATGAGATCATCATGCTCATCAAAAGGCATGAATTCCTAGATAAAATCAACAAGATCAAATTTGGCCTTAGTCTCATCAATATCTACCCTCTACTCAATGGTATCAATAGTGTAAATCTTGCATATGTTGTCAATGCAATGCCAATCACAGTAAGAGGAAACTCCAAGGTCGACGCTCAGGAGAGGAATTCTCTAGTCTCATCATTGGTCATAAAGAAAGTCTCTCTGATATAAACATATAGATCATAGACCTTAGGGTCAGCTAACACAGACACACTCTCTGGGATACGGGTCTCTGGTTGGTGGTAGGTGTGGTGATCTACATGTCACTCCCGACATCATAACGGAAGCGAATCTCTCCAGATCTATAGTCTATAACAGCTATCCTAAAGTCCAGAAAGGGTCGTCCCAGGATGATTGGAGGATGCTACACATGGGTGGAGGTCTCCATGGGAAAAACAACAAAGTCTGTAATGAAGCTCATGCCTTGAATCAGAATGGCAACATTTTCAAGAATACCCTTCGACCTCTTTATTGATCTATCAGCAAATTGTACTATCATCCCGATTTGCTTTAGAGTCCCAAAATGAATAGAATGTACCAATGAGAAAGGTACTATTGATCAATGCATCTCCGTCAAGGAGAGTGTTATCACATAAGTGGTCAGAGATAGTGCAGCTCATAAGAGGTATGACAGTGTTCCTTTTCCCATAAGAAGGACGATGGGCAATGGCATGGGCGGTGGTCACGGTCAAGATATGATGCTCAGATCCGCTCCTATGCTTTCTCTTCTTATGATTAGGAGCAGATAATTGGGTCATGTCCTAGCAAAGTGGGGCATCAATGATCTCATGAATAGTGGCCACTACATCAGGTTCAGTCAACATTTTTTTGAATTTTCGGACCTCTAACATACAAGAGAGAAAGTCAGAATCAACATATACACGAGGAATGCCAAGAGCAATATGTACAGTGGCATCCTCGGAGTCAAAGGTGAGATAGGTTGTGAATGGATGTGTTGTCAAAGGATATGGCAGATGAGCACTCTCCTCACAATTTGAATCGGCTAAGTATCTCCCGGATTCTTTTGGATTTTTAAATTTTTCTCATTTTTTGGATTTTTGGCGATTACAAGCTCTCATGGAATTCCACAAATGAATCCACATCCTCAAAGAATGGAGAAACAATCTGGTTCTTATTTAAACTAGTAAGATCATCAATCCTCGAATTCATTTGCTCCATCATTTGGTTCAAGATCTCAATCTAGAAATCATGAAGGTGACTCCAACAGATTAGTCTCGGTGGATGTGAAGGGAAATGTGAAGGTGGAGGCGGGTAAAAATCTGAGGTCTGAATCTGTGGCTGAAGCGAATATATACAAAAGTCAGGAGCAAAGACCTCCTAGGAAAGGGAGGTGGACCGACTTGAGGGTACGAGGGATCCGCAAAGTTCATATAAAAATAACTCCAATCGGCTAATTCTGAAATAAAAGGAAAAGATCAGGAGGGCACAGAGGTCAAGTCAAGAGAAGTGAGAAAAAAGGCGCAAATGCATAGATACGATCTAGAATGCACGCAAGTAAACACAGACAAACACACACAAAACAAACCCCTCAATTTTCCTACTGAACTCGGTGAAGACCGTGAAAGATCGGTATTTTTTTATCTTGTCCGTTTTAGAGTTAGGTGAGATGTCAAAATATTACGCAAACGCTTCGGAGGCTGAATGGGATTTGGGCATTACTCCTTAGCCTGTACGCGAGCAATTAAAACGCAGACAATAAGGGGATTACTCGCCTAAGACAAATATTTTTCTTTTTGGTTGGTTTTAGGGTCGAGTAATGTTAGCAGTCCTAGTTTCATTTATTAACACTTTTTTTGGATTTTTTGTGAGAAATGTATGCGCCTAATAAGAAATCAATTTTACTTAGCACCTAAGTTATCAAAATCAGAGGGAGAGGCGAAAAAGCAATGCAAGCGACAAAAACAATGATGATTGCTAAATCGTAAATGCTCAGCTTACCTCCAGCACTCTACATGCAAAGATACTTAGCAGAATTGAATCCTACACTATATGCAAATGCAAGCCGATGAAATCGCCTTAAGTTCAGAAATTGCTATTAGCGTTAAGAACCAATGCTAATGACTTAGAATGGAACCTAAGATTCCGGTCTTGGAGTCTCATCAGTGCCCAAAATAGGGGATCCTGCAAGTGTTGAATGGGGGACTCTCACGGCACGGGGGTTCCAAGACTAAGTGAGAAGCAATTCAAAATTTGATTAAGTACAAACGTCGCTATAGGCACAAGCAAAGGTTATTAAGTGTTTGGACCTAGTACTATCGACAAACAAGTCCTAAATCTAAGGGCTCAATCGCACAAAATAAATAAAACAAAACTGGAAAACAAAGGAAAAAAGATGATGAAAACGTGACAAAACCGACGAGGTCCCCAAGGGAACAATCCCTCGGACACTGGACATCGTGAAGTGTGGAGTCCTGGAAAGTGTAATGTTTATTACAATTAAAGTATCTCTCACTCACTTAAATTACACAAATAAAGACAATAAAAATACAAGTGGCTTTGCCTTTAAAATGCATCCAAGTCCTTTGATGCAAAGTCAAAGTCTTCTCTCGTGGGTGCGCAGGCGCTCCAAAGAGAGCTCCTCCCTCGATCCGTGTCATTCGCAACAAATCCAAACAAGGAGAGTGATTAGAAAAGTTAAACAATTATATTATATAAATAGAAAATAAAATAAAGAAAAGACAAATATACAAAAATAATCACAATCAAGCAAAAAGTCAATCTATGTGTTATTGCTCCCCAGCAACGACGCCATTTGTTTAACCCAGAAAATTGAGTGGTCGTATGTTCCACAAAAGGTGGGAACACAGTCATCGAATTGACCATACGAAATCCGAATTAAAATAATAACTAAGCTATAATAAATCAATCAAGCAATGAAGTATAAATATGCGGAGTTAAAGTTTTTTATAACTATACAACAAGGATGTATATAGGTGTAAGTATGTGTAGAGTATCGAACACAAGGAACAAGTAGGATAGATCGGGCAATAAAGTTAAAAAAATGTGAATGTCATGTATTTTGTCTATTTGTGTTCTTTTTTGTGTGTTTTAAATTTATATTTTTTTATTCAATTTTTATTTTATTTTTTTGTATTTTGATTTTTAATTTTTATATTTTTTAATTCCTTTTCTTCTAATATAGATATAAAGCTATATATAGGATATATGTACAATATAATATATGGTAAATATAAATAATAGCAAAAATAATCAAAATCCAGCAAATAAAGTATTTTTGAGTTTGAATTATACTGTTTTTGTGCTTTTTCAAGAATTTTATCTAATTTTTATATATTTGGTAAAGATAAAAATACCCAAAATCAAGGTTTAAATAAATACCCGAAATTTAAAAGGAGACGAAAAATTGTAAACAGTTGCAAAAATTCTCCAAATTAATTTTTATATAAATATAATAAAATAGAGAAAATTATAAAAAAGAAAATAAAATTTTTGGATTTTCGAGCATTTTATATATTTTATGAAGGTTTTTAGTTTTTTTAGTTTTCATTTATATTTTTTATTGATTTTTGATCTAGACTAGTAAAATAAGAAAATAATTACATAATATTTTTTTGGTGTTTTTGAAAAAGGTTTTATATTTTTATGGATTTTTTGGTGCAAACAGGGACAAAAAGGGAGATTTATTATTTTTAATAAAAAAACATAAAGTCTTAATTACAAAAATGAAATATTTGCATGAATGTGTGTGCAATCAAAAGTTACAACTATTTTTAGGTTTTTTTAGTTAAGATACTATTTAAAATAAATACAATCAACAAAGGGAAACTATACTACTAGCAAGTACATAAATGTAAATAACAAAGTTCCAGGGGCCAAAGTGCAATTTCATCAAAAATTTATAACTGTATATTCAAATTTCTATACCACTCATAATCTTTGAGACCCGTGAGGTCCTCTCTGCAAAAAAGTCAAGCCCACGTGCACGAGCACGTGAGCTACTCTGTAGGGACCTAAATGCAATTTCTCAGAAAACTCAGGGGCCTGCTAGCAATTTTATCAAAAATGCACAACTAAATAAAATATTTTGTGGAATAAACATAAATAAACAAACTCTCTGGGGTCCCGCTGCAAAATCACAACCTCACGTGATGCGTCACGTCAGGTTACATGGCGTAGACCAAAATGTAAATTTAGAAAGTTTGAGAGTCTTTTGTAAATTTTAAAAAAATATTTAAACGATAGATGAAAGTTTGTAGACTAATATTTAAATATAAAAAGTGTGGTATTAAACTACAAAATACACCAACACAGGCGTGGATCGAACTGTCAGGACGTGCCACTTACGCCACGTGTCGACGTGAGAACAGTCGATACCCCTTTGGTTGATGACGACCCATATTAGATAGCTGATGAAGATCAGACGATTAACATGCACCCAAATCCAATGGCAGCTGCTGCAACTAGGGCAGGGCCTTGATGGGACGATGGATAGGCGATAGGGAAGAACAAGGAAGAAGGCCGGCGAAGGCAATCTTCCCCGACCCCAATCCTCCTCCTTCGTGGTCTTATGAAGCTACAAAATGGCTGAGGACGGTCCTGCAGGTGTCGCCTATCATCTGTAAGCATCCAAAATTGTCGATGTTCACTGACGTACTTGCAGGGCGTTGGTGGAGCGGTGAAACTCCAGGAGGCTATGATGAAGTCCAAAATCGATCCAGGTGATCCTTACGCTCCACATACTTACAGAATGTGTTAAGAGGGTCGAGGGAAAAATGCCTCGACCCTCCATATGGCGGAATAAGGTGGGAATTACGTGGGAGGATCGCCGAAGCGAGCTCCAACAAACTATGAGCGAGGGCGAATCGAGCGCGGAATACAAAAATAAAAGGCATGGAATGATCTAAGGATATATCTAAGAGAGAGATGCAAGAATAAAAAGGAAGAAAATGAACCTCAAGCTGCTTGAGTGGCGGGATAGGACCTCACAACGGCGCTCGTCGGAGATGGATGGAGCCGCCCTAAGACCAATTCTTCGACAACATAAAGGGATTGCAAGGATCCTGTCACCATCCACTAGCCAGTCGACACATCAGGAGGGGAAGACAAGGGTCAAAAGATGCTTAGACTTGGGGAGGAAGATCAGGGTGCCTTATGTACAAGAGGTCTGAGGCGGCTCAAAGATCGATGGACACTGCTCGATGCAACGATCCAAAGCCCGATGTTAGGCTTGGGCATGAATCACCACATATCGAGGAAGAAAAATTATCAAGAGATCCATGTGGGATGATGAAAGGATCGATCCCAAAAATTCCTCGAAACGAGGCAAGAACGCAGGTTGTCATAGGCGCTAGGGAGCGGGTTAGAGAGTTGGCACGCGATCAACTCTCCGATGCACCTGGTTGATCCACGTGGACCAACCACGAAAAAGCCCTGAAAAAATATTATAAAAATCAATTAAAAATAATGAATGATTTTATTAATTTTAGATTACAATATAAAAAATATTTATTATTTTATGAAGAATTTTATTATGATTTTTATTTTTTTGAGAGGTTTATAATTACAAGTTACATTTTAAGAGCCATATATAGTATATTCATCTATGTTTTTATTTTTTAGTTACATTTTGTATTTTTGATTTTACTAATTTAATTTATTATTTTATAATTATAACTTTTTTATAGACTTAAATATATTTTTATTTTATTTTTATGATATAATGTTTACACTTAAATAATTAGGTGTATTTATTTCATACGTTTAATTATAGGTATTTCATCTATGAATTTTATAGAAATATTTTATTTTAATTTTTTTGATGTTCTCATTCCTTTTTAATATGTACATATATTATAAATAATATTTACAAAATTATAAAAAAAATATAAAATTATAAAAATAATGAATAATAAATAAAATCAATATTCTAATCGGTATAACTATACAATAAGGGTCCAAAACCTAACTTTCACATCGTAACTCCAAAAAATATGAAACCACTTCATTAAATAGCTTATTAAAAGTTATATATAATTAAAGTGATTTTGACATATTTGAGTTTTTATTTGACATATGGGTCTTGGAAGTTTGGATTTTGGAAATTTATTCTAAGTATAACTTGTACATTGTATACTATTTATGTGTGAAATCAATTTTGTATTTTTCTATATTTAATTACATACAACTTTCATGTTTGAAGTTTCTTTATTTGAGGTATAAAAAGTAGAACTAAAAATTGGTCCCAAAAATGAATAAAATAAAGGGGGTCTTTATTGTATTTTGGCCATTATCTCCCTCTACTTTATTCCTTGTCGACCTAGTCATCGACATGCCGAGGTCTCGGGGTTTAGGATCATAAAATATCTTCAATATTTTATTATTTTTATTTCTTTTCTTTATTCTATAATTTTGACATTAAAAATTGTATTTTATACACTATTTACACAATGATGCATGAATGCTTAAATGCTTAAACTGAGGGTATTTACATGCATTTACTAGGGTTTTTAAGGCCAAAATGATAGAAGAAAGATGATGAAATGGATATTCATCAATACTTCATCCAACCATCAATTCACTATTTCTCCACCTTCACTTCACCACCAACATCTTTGTCAACAACCTGATCACCATCTCCTTCCGTCACCACCTTCATCACCTCTAGGCTTTACCTCAGCATGAGGCAGAGGAAGACACACCACGGACGCCACCTTCTTCACTCCACTCGCCTATCATTCCACTCAGTGCGCTTCATCTATCTCCATCTAAGCACCATGAATATTGAATCATCATTGATTGGATGCCTCATAAAAGCTCCATTCTATAGCTCCTCCTCCAGCAAGGTCTCACCACCAATACACGCCAGCCACCACTAGCTCCGCCTATCACAACCAGCTTCTTCGCGTAGAGCCCATGAAGTTCCAGCAGCCTTCAAGCATCGCGGGGATGCACGGAGCAGACGATGTCCCGTCACCAAAGGCCCATTAGCACCACCATCTTCATGGTAGACGAGAACATCCAAAGTGAGCAGATACCATTAGAGTATGCCTCCTCGACGGCCATCCAACGGCCCGAAATCTTCAAGGCTCGGAGCTACCTCCGAGGCAACTCAGGCCAACACATGGCTCAAGACACCTACACCAATCCTCGCCCACTCTTGAACCTGGCCTGCACCCGTGCAGTGCACGTGCAAGCGAGGTATTTTGCATCCATTCGATGTATCTTTCTAATAATTACAAAATGATCCTTCCCATACGCGCGTGCCTCACGTGCACACTTGGGAAATTTATGAACATGCCCAACTGATATATGATTATTGCATTTATTCTCTTCTGAGGGACTATATGCAAATTTTATGAATTTTATCTTCATGTTTTTATTATAGTTATGACCTTGCACTCTTTTATTCATAACTTGAGCATACGAACTCCAAATTTAGTGATTTCAATTTCATTGTGTTGTTAATTTTACGCTTTTCATGATGGCATGATTATATCTCTGATTTGACATGTAATTATAAAATTTTAATTCTACATGATTAATTGTATCATTTGCCCCTCTATTTAGTGCTAAATTCTACATGATTTGATGCATTCTGAAAAATGTAATTATTTGGACACGCATCAATCTTTTCAAAACTAATACCAACTTCTCAATCTCCGTCTTTGCATCATGTTAATTGTTTGAAAATCCATATTTTGCATCCAAAGGTTGCCTTATCAAGTTAAGAATATCGTTCATGCAAACTGAGGCAATGTGTATCTCGCTTTTTTTCTTAATAATTCTAATAAGAACTTCAATCAAGGCATCTTATTCCACGAGGCTATTGATTGTCTACATCTTTCATAAATATGAAGAATTGGCCAATATCCTAAATCATCTTAATAATATGGAGATATCGGTCAACAACATATTGCTTGAAGTCATATTGATTTAATTGTGCACTACTTTCAAACCGAACTTCTTTATATTTTTAAGGTGAGGTCTCTACAAGATCCCTGTCATGAGCTATCCAATTTATATAAAAGCATCACCATTTATTGACAATGGCATGCTCAAAGATGTCGTTCCTCTGTAGCAAGCATCCATTTAAACATGTCTTGCATAAACAAGAAATTTTATTGTAGTTTTCCCTTTTTGAAAACTTTCCCGAACATCATGAAATGCTCGTTCTAACCAATTCAAAACATCAACCTTGTAAAGGATAATCTATCCATTGCTTCGTTAGCCATGACTTATCCATTTCGAGACCTATTATTCAATGTGCACTAAATCAAAAAATACATGTAAAAGCCTCATAAACTTGCACAACTAATAACAAAACTCTGATATATAATTTGTCTAAACGTCTATCACTAAATCTGGGATATAACAGAAGAACTATTTTTTTAATGTTATCACTTGAGCTCGTCCTACTTAACGTGGGAAACGACTTTGCTATTATTGTTGTTATCACTTGAGTTTGTTTGTATAGATTGAAATCATGTTATAAGGCAACCTACATGCTAATTTATATATGAGCAAATATTTGCAGCATAATCCCATACCTCTTCAATATACCTCATAAATTAAGCTTAATCAAATCTATAAATTGACATAAAGTTGACAATAATTAAAGCCAATTAAGATTGGTTTAGTATATTGAAGAGGAATGAGTTTATGCTTCCGAAATGTATGCTCAGTTATAAACTTTTGCATGCAAAAATGACCGCCTTAGTAGGATTTTAATCTTTAAGGACCCTTATCCCATGACCTCCGAACTAAAGAAAGCAAACATAAATGTGAAATTACGCAGACACATTGAGTCACACTTTGTGCGTGCCACATATGATAATTGCAATATCTATATAAAATATAATCATCATTATGTTGATCAGGTATTTACATAGATTTGGCTAGTTTTTGAGAGGGATATGGACCTATGTGAATCTACATTTGTGTTTAATTATAATATTTTTTATCGTGATTATTCAAAATGTACCAAAAAAACATTACTTGCACCCATCAAAATCCATAACTAATTGATTGAGATATCTCCCAAAGTGAATCCATTATAAAAAATATAACACATTAGAAAGTGATGAAATATTCTAAAATGTTACATATATGTCCCGTTATGTAAGGCCAGATCATGTGGTGTGGAGGGATGTAGTGTTGTGGTTTGTTTTGTGTGATTTCAAACTTTAATTAATTAAAATTTAATGTAATAAACAATCACAGTAAAGATTTTTTTTAAAAAAAAAGTCAATGTGTGTTATCTACAGTAACGTACAACAGCTACAAACAAAACTTTTCCAACATACATACATACATGTACACACTTGACCACATACCCACACATTCACGCATGCATACACAAAGACCACATACTAATTACTAGTCAGCGCACACGTACCCTCATACCCCCACGTACACGCACACCATACATTTCTACATAAGCATACCAACATATCCACATAAATGGTAGTGAAAAAATTCCCCATGCTTTTCATGTATCATTTATGAAGTTAAAACTCCGAGGATGAAAGGCTTAATCTAATAAAATGATGCATAACAAATGGAACTGTAGAATTCATTGTTAGATGAAAAAAATAGTATTCCCAGTAATAATTATAGACAAGGAAGGATCTGACAAGAATTTATATAAATAACACATCATGGGGATACTCCATTATCACGAGGATACTCCATTTTCTGGAAGAATTGCATCCTCTGCTCAAAACTCAACAGTGGATTGATTGGTACACGAGGCAATGCATGCTGAACAAATGGAAGGGAGTAAGGAATTCTTGAGGAGACTATGGGTTAGTACTGATATGATGTTGAGGAAGATGAGTAAATGAGGCAAATAGAAGGTGAAAAAGAAAAGCAAGGAATCCGTGCATGGACCGGAGAGGAGATACGACGTTAAGGCTGGAAATAAGAGATCCAAAGCAACCTTATTTCATTTTGAAAGGTCATATTTCTCGTTTTATATATAGCTTATAAATCAGATACTTTGAAGTTAAGGATGATATGTGCTTTATTGGCAGTCACAAAGCGCATTACGTATCCTACATTTTGGGGTGCCTTGGATCATTGTTATGCATCATTATATACATATAAAAAGAGAACAAATAAGGAAATAGAAAATAAATAAAGAAAGTTTAGGGTTTATGTTTTACTTAGGAGGCTGAGTGGCGGAGCCAACAAGGGAGAGGAGCCGACGTGCGCCGACGGAGGCTAGGCAACGAGGTCGAGGATGGAGGCCAGGCGGCGGAGTAGACGATGGAGAGGGAAAATTGTGATGGGAACATGACCCACCGGTATCGTCTCATCTCGGATATCGGTTGTTGGGGATACGAACCTTCGCGGATGCAGATACACAATTGACCACCGCCATCACAAAAGCACGTGAAAGAAAGAACACCAGATATATGGTTGATCAACTCTCACGACCACTAGAGAAGAAAGAGCACTATAAGTAGACGAGTACAACTCTCTTCGTTCCCTTGCTCTCATATCTCTATCTCTTTCTTCTCTCTCTCTCTCTCTCTCTCTCTCTCCCCTTGTGGAATTCCTCTTCCTGTGGTGTAGAGACAATCCCTTCTAATTATATACCCAAATACAACCAATAGTCCTATTCCCAATAGGACTATAAATATAATACAAGTCAATAATTGTTAGGATTAGGAGTCTAATCCCATTAGGATTCCCAATCCTAATTTGACTCGAATCCTAACAATCTCTCCATTGAGTTAAATTCCATCACGATCACTTCATCGTCTTGAGTCTGCATTGGGCCATCTTCTTCATATGTAGGTCTCGTTAACAGAATCTCATCAAGTCTGGGTGACACACCTGCCACTGGGCGCTCTCGATGTGCCCCCTCTTGGGCCCTTGCACAATTCAGCATTGTTCCTCATGATGTGGCATCACAAATCTCTCGTGACTAGAGATTGTACCAATATTCTTTGGTAAAGCGAATCATACTCGCTTCTCCTTTTTGCACACTTCTGTTGCAGAGATGTCGATAACATGTCGTTCTCCCATCGTACTGCTCGTCTTGGGAATATCTGGAGCTCCATCACCTGTCATGACCATTCCCTAAAGCATATACACCTTGTCCAGCATCCTCATCCCATGCATCACCACACATACTCCCTTGCTCGCTCTGAGAAACTCCCTTTCAATGGTGACTCGATGTCCTCGTGACTCGATCGTTCCTAGTGAAATCAGATTTTTCTTCGATGTAGGAATGTGTCTAACATCTGTCAGAGTCCGTACTACTCCATCAAACATGTAGAATTGTACGGATCCAATCCCCTTGACATGGTGAACCTCTCTACCTCCCATCTTGACAGTTCCATCATCACATGCCTAATATGCACTAAACTACTCTTTGGTTGAGTACACGTCACACGTGATCTGAACATGATGAGTCCAGAAGCTATCTTGAATATGCCTTAATCTCCCTAGAGTACGTTAGCCAGTCTCCCTCGTAGACTGTGTTGTAATCCTCATGGTCAAATTCAGAATCACCAACCTTCTTTCCTTTCTCCTTCTCATATCTTGGACAATCAACTATCTTGTGACCCTCCTTGTCACAATAGAAGCATTTGATAGGACCGCGTGATTTGGATCAACATCTTAATCCTTTCTCTCATGATCTTGAGGTCTACCCTTGGTTGTCAACACATGACCTTCATCATTTGTTGCCTCATCCATCGAAACTCATTCATAAGCAGCAAACTAACTATCTCGTCCAATGTGATGGTCTCCTTGCCATAGAGTAACGTCGTCCCAATATAATCGTAGGAAGATAGAAGGGAAGTCAACAAGATCAGTGCCTTATCCTCCTCCTTGAAGAGAAATTCTCCCTTCGCATTCTTGTGCTCAAGTGTGAGCACGTTTGTCAAAATCTTGTTGAATTCATGCAAGTTTACTTCGAGCTTTGTTTTGTCTATCATCTTTAGACCATAGAGCTTTGATGATCGGAAGATCGACTCGAGTTAACTAAGAAGTAATAATGTCATTTTGACCCAAATCAACCAAGCGGATAAATGACTGAAATCAAACCACTCAAAGATAAAACAATCCAATGTAAGCGGCTTCGCTACTTTTATTTACCTGGTATACCGATCAGGGTTGAACACAAGGAGTACAATTAAAAGCTAAGTAGTGTCATTTTCTGGAAAAAAAAATGTTTTTATTGTTATTTAATTTTTGCACATTTTTAATTTTTCAAACAAAGGTAATAAGCACAAGTAATAAAAGTACTCGGACACACTTTTTTGTATGTTTCTCATATCTCAAAAACATTCAAAAAATTATAATAAAAATATTTTCTGGTTTAATATTTTTATATTATTGGTAATATTTATGAATTTTTTAAATGTTTTGGAGATTTTCCAAAAATCAAACAGTAAGAAAAGTAGACAATGAACATCCAAGAGTAATTTGCAAATTAAAAATATAAAGTACCCAAAACTTCTGGATGGAATTTTTATGATGAAATATAAGAAAATATCTACAAATAAGGACTGAAATCAATATTTTTGGATTTTTATACATATTTATATGATTTTTAAAGTTTTTAAGTGTTTAATTTTTTTGTTTTTATAAGGTATTTTCAAACAAAATTAATGCTAGAGATAAAAGAGCAACAAAAGACAACAACCCTAATATTTATAGAATTTCTAGAGGATTTTTTGAATTGTTATAATTTTTCAAAGATAAACATGACACTTTTTAGGGGTTTTTTAATTTTTAATATTATAAAATGTAAAGAAATCAACAGGAGAAAATTAATTAATATAATACATGTAATCAGAGACTACAAGTAATTTTTAGATAACTTTTGGAGTCTATCGGGTAATTATTGCATTAAATAAATGACAAGAGTTTGAAACAGTGCAATAGGGACCTAGTTGCAAATAAGTTATGTTCCTGGGCCTAGCAAATAACACACGTTAAAACTTCAAGACCAACTATGCAATTTGTCTAGAACGCTCACGCGCAACACGTGATACATTGCTCACAGGGGTATAAGTGCTAATATCAAAACATAAATTTCATTCCATAACCAGTAAATAGTTTGGATCAGGTACTGCAAATAACCCAAAAAGTCATGTGGGGATGCACGTGGACTCGACTCGACTAGACTAAGATGTAAATAGATAAAACTAGAAGGTACAAACTGCAAATGTTCTTAACTAGTTATTACATTTATTGGACTAAAGAGAAATAAGGAAACATGTAGGGTAAACAAGTAAATATACCCAGGTGGCACGTAAGGTGTGCGTGGGGGCTCCAACAACTCTGATGGCTCTGTGTAAAGGGATATGATGGCTCAGACTTTGTCGGTGACGTGCGGTCAAATCTATTGCATCAGATCTGATCTAACGACCTGCAAGGCTACTTGTCAGGTGGCTCATATGAGGGGCCTAGGTAAGATCAAAGCGTCAGATGAGATGCTAAAGGAGGGATTGGATCAAATCTATGGTGGGACTCCAAATCGAGCGGCTATAAAGGTAGGTGGAAGAACAAGTGCCTAGAGAACTTCACCCGAGCGTGGAGGGTGATCCACAGCTCCGATGAAGCTGCTGACGGGTCTAGCATGGTCGTGGAAGCGCTTTGTGTCAAACGGACAGGGTTGATGCGGTAGTGGATAGTCGGATGAGTGGGACGGCGGCGCTCCACCTGTAGCTGCTCTTCTTGAGCAGTTGTGGCTCTGAATGGTCTTCCTCGCATGTCTTGAACCTGAAGGTATACTCCTGGCTCGAAGAGAAAGCTTCGACCATAGTTTATTTTGGTTAAAAATGAATTGAAGCGAGAGGGGGATGCTAAAGGGCCTTCTGTGATAGTGGAGGACGAGGCCATTCCTAATATTGCTCCGGTGAGCAAGAGTCGGGGTGATCAGGATGTTTAAGGAGATGGAGGATGAGTCAGGGAGTCGATCTGTGCAAGTGAAGGTGTGTGACGGAGCTTTAGCCCCGATGTCTAGAGCAGATGAACATGCACGGTAAAAATGAATCAAATCAGAATGAACAAGCGGGATGGAGTGTAAGTGAGGGTACCTGGGTGGTCTCTGATGATCAGCAAAGTCTGGCAAAGGCGGAGCGGGGTTCTTGCCTCGATTCTGGTGAGGAAGGCAGAAGAAGCTCGATGCGCTAGAGAAGTCTGACCACATAGTGAGTGTTGATCAACCAGCCGTCCAAATGAGCTCCCAAAGGGACCTACAGGAGGTTGTCACCCCACTGGAGGCGTTATTGGAGAAATGGTGGCACAAGGGATGAGTTGTTGAGCACCAGAGGTGGAAGAAACAACTTGTAGGGCTCGTTTGGATACTGGGTTACCCCTGGGGTAACCTGGTTTATCCCACGTTGTCCTAGGTCATGCCTGGGTTGGATTTTCATCACAAAACAATATGACATTACATCACATTCCTTATTCTGACCCTCTACCAAACCTCATAATCATCCATACAGCTTCTATTCACAGGAGGTTACCCCAACCCACCTCAACCCTTCAACCAAATGAGCCCATAGGGCTGCTAGAGGGTCTGGAAAGATCAAAGGGAAGTGTGAAACCCTAAGGCGATCCGGTCGTGCCTAGGGATCCCTGAGGATCACAGGAGAATCTCCGTTTCAAAATCTAGATATTTGGATATTGGACCCGGTCTGGAAAATTCGGAGAAATCGGGTTCGGCTAAGTACTTACCGGGTCAATCAACTGGGGGAGAAGATTGATCGAGGTCAACCTTCTTACGTGGACCAATCAGAGTGCAAGATTTACAAAAATAAAAGAATATTAAATATAAAATATTAAATGATTTAGAAATAAAAAGTAAATAAAATGAAAAATATTTATTATTTTGTAAACTATTTTTTGTGATTTTTAATTATTTTTATAAATTAATTTATTATGGAATATACAATATGTAATATTATGTACATGTATAATATACCTATCTATTATATACATGTATTTTTTTATTATTTTTACATAAATAAGTTTCATTTTACAAAATTATTTGATGAGTGTAAATGATTTTTATTTGATTTTTATAAATTAATTAAGGGTATTAAATAAATAGTTGTTGTTTACATTACACATACATGTAGCCTTTGTACAATAAATTGTGGATTTTATTTCTATTTTATTTTGTATTTTCTGGTTTTTATTTTATTTTTATATTATTTCTAGGATTATATACAAGTGTTCAAAAATAAGATGGTATTTACACTTTGTAAAATTAAATAACTATGAATATTTATTTATACATGTATAGGTGTTATGTAATATATATAATGTACCCTATCTATATCTACTTATTTCTTATCGATCAGGCCAAGGCTTGACCTTCTCTTCAGGTTTGGCTCACTCTGTATTTATTCTAAATACATCCTTCTTTTTCTTTTCTCTTTATTCTTTTATTTTGAGAAATAATTGCTAATTATGTAATATTAACAGAGGTATGTACAATGTTAATTTATTGTATTTGCACCAATTCACAAATATTTTCCCTAAAAGATAAAGCTAAAATAAAAGATTAAAGAACGAGAATCGTAGTTTCATCAAGCTTCTTCTTCATCAATAGTCGATTCATCAAAGATTTGAATTTGTGTCATCCCTCGAGCTTCATACAAACCTCCGTTGGATCCTCTAGGACAATGACTTTGTAAAGAGGTATTCCTGCCAAGAATAGTTGTATTGTATTGTTCGCAAGATCCCGCATCTCCTTCTACTCTTCCTCTTTCATCTTCTTTGGTTTCTTTTCTTTATCCCGGAATGCTTTTGCAAGTTCTTCTCGTGTGAGTATGTTCTTCACCTATTGTCGTCATAAGGTGAAGTCATTCTTCCCGTTGAAGGGTTCCACGGAGAATGATGCACCCCTCGATGTAAATTTTGCTATCGCTTTCTTATCATACCTCCTTGTCCAATCTGAAAAATTAGAGCATAATCTTCCCAACCTGAACCATCCAACTTGTCCAGATTGCACAAAAACCCCTATCTGAACTCTTGGATCACCTCAATTGGACTTTGAATGTTCCTGATATAAACGGTTCATCGTAATCGTTGGATCTTAAATGCTTCTGAAGAAAGAACACTTGTTGCATCGTCTCCTCGGTGTCGAATCTCGCTTTGATCCGCCACATCGTATCTCTCGATGTCATCGAACCAAGCTCTGATACCGATTGTCGGGAACACAACCCATCAGTATCATCTTCTCTCAGATATCGGTTGTTGAGGATACGAAACTCTACGGATGCAGATGCTTTTGCAGATACACAATTGACCACTGCCACTAAAGAAGCACGCGAAAGAAGAACACCAGATATAACGGTCGTCGATCACCTCTCACGACCACCGGAGAAGAAAGATCTCTATAAGAAGATGAGTATAACTCTCGTTGTTCCCTCGCTCTCTTATATTTCTCTCTCTTCTCTCTCTCTCTCTCCCCTTGTGGTATTCCATCTTGTTGTGATGCAAAAGGTAATGCCTCCACTACCGTCTTTATATAGCCCAAATACAACTCCATAGTCATATTCCCAATAGGACTAAAATAGGAATCCAATCTCATTAGGATTCATAGTCCTAATTTGACTCTAATCCTAACAAATGGAGGTGACTAAGTGCGGGTGTCATTAGAGAGAAGGAGGGAGAAGGGAACATAATTCGTCATTTGATTTTTTTATGGTTTTATTAACTCAGTAAATAACTAAAATAATTTAACCGAGTCAAATTAATGACAGAGGTTATGGCATTAAACGGAGTAAGTTTATAGGGGTTCTATGATAACTACGTAGAACACATAGGCGAGCTGCAAGTAATCAGCAAAGTTTATAGGATTTGTGGTGTAAAAATGTTATTTATAGCCCGATCTTCTAATGTCCAGTTTGGGGTTAATTGTCCTATAGTCTTATGTCATTTCCAATCGAATATTTATTTGGTTTTTATCGTGGTATAGATTTATCTATTTAATCTATATTTAATTCGATCCATTATGATCTTAATAATATGAGTAAATATGGGATACTATATCATTTGTGTTATTTCCTTTCAACACTAATAATACCACACCTCTAATCCAGAAATATGAGGGTGGAAACAGAATAATCCGAATACAAAACTACAAATGGTCCGTTAATCGAAGGATTACCAAAATGGATCTTCCCTTTGGTAGTAGTCCAGTCACGGGTGGGAGGACTATATATAGGAAAGGTCCCATGTAATCCTTTCTACTGACATAGGTCTGACACGGTGGATCTCCCTCTGGGAATTTGCTTTGCCATGAATGATTCCTTTCCCTCCATTCTTTAGCTAGTAATGGATCCTGTAACGTCTGTGTTACGTCTTCTTGCTCAATCATGGACCTAAAGGGAAGAGGACAGTGCAGTGCCTCCTGATTTGTCCGTTTGTTTCAGAGCATGATCCTCATGTGAAACAAACGGCTTCTCTCGGAAGGGCTAATGGTTTCAGGAAAATCTTCTGCATTTACATGTATGTCTTCTTTGCAACTTGCACAGTCTCTTTCTACGTTAGATGTAAGGAGAAAGGACCATGATTTTAGTAATGCGAGGACACCCCTCCTCGAGGAGGCAACAGAAGCCCACAAAGAAAGATATTCTCGCAAGCAGACAGATGCCATCAACAGCAGATGGGGCGAGCGGAAGAGACGGCAGACTCGTGGCATGTCGCAGAGAGCTATCGACGAGGACACTACGAATGGGGTTATTCGGTAGAAAAATAAGGGAAAAAGAATAGGGAGTGTTTTTTGCTTGCTGGGAGCGGATAATGAGGTATAAATGGTAGTTAGTTTTATTCTTTGTTCGGTTAGATAATCGTAAGTAGTTGTATTTTTTTACGGGAGAGATCGATGATGGAAGAACAGTGAGGAAATCATCTTGATTACAGGATCAAAACGTTGAGAGTCAATGAGAGGATAAGAAATTGGACTCTCCTTATTCCTCGACAAACACCCTCCTAAAGGAAGAAGGGCATAAAACCCTCAAGAGGGATTAACATGTGAAGAGAGAAAGTCGAGTCTTTGGGGCATGCTTGTTTGAGGGATAGGAGAGGGATAACGTCATTATACCTCCTCATCCCTCAAATTTGATTCAATATGAGGGATAGGGTTTGACCACCTATCCCTCCATCATCAATTTCTCCCGCTATAAAAATACAATCAACTACTAATTATGTATTTTTATCCCTCTAATATAACTAACTTCTATTCTTTATCACTTCTTTTACAGCCAAATAAAGAATAGTAAATAATTGCCATTTATCTCTCCTTTTCCCTATGAATCCTATCGCTCTAGCTAAAAAGGAAAGGAGGGATAAAACCCCATTATCACATAGCCCTCTACCAAATGAGCCCTTAAAGAGCCGCATGTAAGGGTTTGGGTTGAAGGACTTAGTTTTGGTAAGGAGTATAGATAAGTGATAGCTTCGGATATCCCTCATGTTCCTGCATTGTTATGACGTCACACCCTTTGGTTACTGAAATTGATGGAATTGGAGTATCGGACCTGCAGTCCAAATACACCCATGCTTTCTGATACTCAGCAGATCGACTTATGCACATTATATTAACATTTGAAATATATAGTCGCAATGTGTGTATTATATATATATATATATATAGAGAGAGAGAGAGAGAGAGAGAGAGAGAGAGAAGGGGGGGAGAAGGGATCCTACTCTATGGAGTAGGTAACTTACCTGCTCAATTCTTATTTTTTGCCACTTCTTTTATTTTGGAAAAATTCTTTCGTGGATTTTCATAACTATATTCCTCTAATATGTCAGTCAAATTTCGTCAGAAACTGAGACTCTATGCCCTCCATTCAGAACAGGTCGACTACAACAAATCTAAGACATTTAAAATAACCTATTCCGGATGGAGGGCATATGAATCTCTATTTTTGATGAAATTTGAACGACATATTAGAGGGATATAGTTATGAAAATCCATATGAAGTATTTTTTTTTAAAAAAAAGAAGTGGCAAAAAATGAGAATGATATAGGTAAGTTACCTACTTCATGGAGTAGGATATATATATATAGAGAGAGAGACAGAGAGAGGAAAGGGAGCCTACTTTGTGAAGTAGGTAACCTTACCTACTTCACATCCATTTTCCACAAATTTTTTTTTGAAAAGTGCCACCATGCATTTTCATAACTATATCCCTCTAATATGTTATTCAAATTTCATCAGAAACAGAGACTCCTACGGCCTCCATCCAGAATGTCATTTTTTAACGGACACAGATTTGTTGTATTTTACCTCTTCTGGATGGAGGCCGTATGAGTATCTGCTTCTGACGAAATTTGAATGACATATTAGAGGGATATAGTTATGAAAATCCATGGTGGCATGTTTAATAAAAACCACGCACATGGGTATAACTGCAAATATCAAAAACTTAATTACATTTCATAACAGGCATAAACCCCAAGGGCATACATGCAAATATCCCAAAATATCACGTGACGATGCACGTGTTCCACGTAGACGGGGACTAAAATGCAAATAAAATAAACACGATGTCCACAGTGTAAAATATCCAAAATAAAAACAACTACGCTAAATATTTACAGGACTAAACTATAAATGCAATATATAGAGGGGCCTAAGTGATATTACCCCTTTATTATGATCCGATGGACGATGAAGCGCCACATGTAAATCGTACTGCTGAGAAGATAAGGCGCCTCTTCGTCGATGATCGGTCCGGATTGAGCCCTAGGTGGATCGTACTGTGGCTGAAGCTCCGCAGATGAACGGCGATGATCAGATCTGGAGCGGAGGGGCTGATCAGACGGCAGCTGGAGGTCCTGGAAGAACTCGTCTCCAGTGAACTTCTCCGGCTCACTCTGTGTGCATGGGACCTTCTTCTAGGCTGCTGGGATGGGCGAAATGAAGCTCAGACTCTTCCGCAGCTAGTGGGCACCTCCGATGAGGCTGAGAAGCTCCGGTGAGCTCCGACGACGGCGGAGGAGCCAAGCTCCTGTGCTGGAATGTACGGACCCTGAGATGGGTCTATTGAACTGCAAAAGGGCACAGAACAAACGCTGGGTCGAGGGCAAAGTGCCTCGACCTGTCAGCGGGCGAAGGGGGTGACGAAATGGGTCGCGGCGTAGTCCTCCAACGAGCGCAGAGGAGGAGGACCGAACTCCCAGTTCCTGGGCAAACTGGGTTAAATGGAAGGGCATAGCAGTGGAGGGAAGTCTGATGGAGGTGATAGGGCAATCGAAAGGGCGAATGGATGATCGGAGATGGCGAGCGACGACGGCGGAGTGAAACGAGCTAAAATCTAAAGATTAGAATCTAACCTAAACTACAAGTTATCTACGATACCTGGCGGAAGAAGGTGTCTGTGCTGGAGGTCAGGGACCTCCGGGGATCTTCGCCTCGATGGGTCGACGGTCCAGAGGCTCTAGCTCACCTCGCGGCGGAGCACGACGGTGTAGCCGCCGGATTAGTGGTTCCCGGCTTCTCGTGCCTCGCTTCGACCCTCTCTCGCATGGCTGTCACTCAGGCGAGGGAGAGGAGCTCACTGGTGACGAGGGGGAAGGCCAAAGATGGAGAGGAATTGCAGCCGGAGGTAAGGTTTTATATGATGAAGGGTCTGGTAAGAAGAGGTCGGGCGAGGTGCAATGGTGCACGGATCCCTAAAGTCTCACCTGGGCGAGGGTCTCGGATAGATCAAGTGTAAATGGAGCCTGGGGTTTTGATTGACGGTGGTCGGATCGAGCTGCGAAAATTATGAGAAGTTGGGTCGGGAGCAAGATCCGCGGGCGAAAGTGGTCCAGGGGGAAGTAGATCGGAGGTCAACATTCCCCCGTGGATCAATCAGAATTCTCCATTTATTAATTCTTTCGAAATTCAATTAAAATTATTAAATGATTTTATTTCGAAAAAGTCAAAACATGAAAAATGTTTATTATTTTTTAAAATATTTTTTAGTAATTTTTATTTATTTTTTTGAAAAATGTATAACGTATTTACAATATATTATTATATATAGGTATATACATGTGGATTTTTTATTTTTTATTTTTCATTGTTTATTTTTGTGCAATTATTCCTATTTTTATATTTTATTTATTTATAACATAAAATTTGGAATAATAAGGTATTTTTATTTTATTTTTATGATGTATTTACATGGGTTAAATAAATAGGCTTATATACATATGTACATGGTATATATACAATGTGGGAAATGATTTTTATTTTTGTTTTTATTTTTCTGTTTTTTATTTTATTTATTTACAACATAAAATATGGAGTATAAAAATATATTTTTATTGGGTTTATTAATTATTTACAAGGAGAAAATAAATAGGTATTTTATTGTATATACATGGTCTATGTACACTGATGAGAGAGACTTTTTATTTCTTTTTATTTTTTATTTTTCCATTTTTATTTTAATTTTATTTTTACAAATATGTACAAAATATGAGTAATACGTTTTAATTTTTATTTTGAGGAAAATAAATTTATTTAAATACATGGGGGTATGTACATATATGATTGACCTTATCTCTCTCTACTTGGGTTCTTTTGCGGTCAGGCCCATGCTGAGCCCTTACTTGGGATTAGGTCGCTCAATATTTATTTTAAATATTTCTCTCTTTTTCTTGTGTTTCTTTATTCCTTTATTTTTACTCAAAAACATGATAATTATGCATATTTACATGATGCATGTGTTTTGGCAATTTATGATATTTACACAAATTTACATGGTATTTGGCTAAGGTTTCTAACTAAAATAAAGGAATAAAGAGTGATGAATTGGGATTCATCACCCCCCTATACTTTACTTTTGCTAGTCCCTTAGCAAAGACTTATTTGAAAAAGAAGTGCAAGAGAGAAAGAAAAAGAAAAAGAGGAGAAATCATGGTTGATTATTAAACTTTCCTTCATTAAATTGAAATATGGAGCTCAGTCAGACCTTTAGATTATTAATTTCTCGGAACCTTATTTGGACTTAAGCTTAAAACTTAACATCTCTAAGTCCACCAATCTATGGTCAAGACTCCTCAATAAACCAGATCAGAACGAGTCTACATACACAAACTCTAATGACCATGAATCTTACCTTGTATGGTGTAAGTGATATGTAGCTCCCCACCTCAGAAGTAACAAAGAAACAACCTCTCTTAACCTGGTAACTCTAATGCCTCAGTCTAGCAACTGTTTCCTCGAGAAGCGGGGTATTCTCTTCTAAGTTCAAGTGCAACCAGCTCAAGAAGAGGGGGAAGAAGAGAATGGACCATGGCCAGTGTAGCCATGTATCCTTGGAAGCTCTAACCAGTGTAGCTGAGTCTCCCGCTGCAAGCTTCATGAGATGGAACACGGATATCAAGCTTTTGTTATCTGACTATATACATTCCGGTGGGATTATTAAATTTTCAATCCGACCCACCACTTTTTTGGAGTTCTTTTCTTTTTGCACATTTTTTTGTGCATCTGTACAACATATCTACATGGTGCAGCATATATACAAGGAGTTTTTCCTCTTGAGCCAGTAGACTATCCCTCTTTTGAAGCTCTATTGCAACCCATAGCTTCTGTCTTTAGACTTCATAACCACCAGACCAAGTTGAGACGCACTTCCTTCACTATAAGAAGAAGAGAGGTTCCTCCTAGAAGTACTACCCTCATATGCTACCCCAAGCCAAAGGAAACTGCCTCCTCACCACCTCATCCGTGGACAGCTATGTGTAAAGTGTTGGTGCAAGTAAAGCCATTGTCTCTAAGAGTCATGCGTGTGTTGTTAATTGCTCTACTTAGGCTCATCAAGATGACGTATGCTCATAGCCTAGTGGACTCAAAGAATTAAGTCCCAGTGGACCTGAAAAGTCACAATCGTAAGCCCTATAAGGTTCCTCTTATCATTAGGTGGATTAAGGTCTTAATCAAGCTCCATTTGTCAATTTAATTCTAGGCCAGTTTAAATGTCAACTATGATTAGGAAAACTGTGCAAATATTTACAAAGATGTTATTTTACAAGTATTTACCATTGTGCAAAATTTTTGAAAAATGTTTGAAAACATGGATGTATGCATGAATGCAAAGTTTTGCAAAATATTTACAAAAATTTACACAAGGTTTTTGCAAACATTTTGTTTTCAAAACATTTTACAAAAATTTTGTACTATATATATAATTTTGATATGAAAATATGTACAAGCTATTTACACAAAAAGATTTTACAATCATTTGTACAAAAATAATTTTATAAATAAATAGGTACTGCAAGATGAATTTTATTTACAAGGGAAATTTTTAAATTTTATGGATAGCCATTTTTATTTATAAACACACTCACACAAAGTACGAGTTATGGCTAAAGTATATATGAAATATATCCACACCCCCTATACTTAGCTCGAACTATGTCCTCAGAGTGATCAAGAGCGATGAAGAAGACATAACTCGTGCTTAGTATAGGAAAGCGAAAAGGAATGGTATATACAAAGACGAATCAAAGAATAGAATGGAGCTCGGTGTTTCCCCTTATACTTAGGATGAAGTAATCCTAAGTATAGCAAGTTGTACATGAAGGGAAATCCGAGTGGGAGGATGTACAGGGTCTATCCCCCCTATACTTAGGGTGATATATCCCTAAGTATAGGCAGGAAAACAGGGGTAGAAATGACGAAGAAGACAAATATTTACAAGATGGGAGGACCTCACTCCCCCTATACTTAAGGAGAAGGATCCTTAAGTATAGGCAACGACAGGAGTAATGAAACAAAATGATATGAACAACTCGGTGTTTCCACCCCCTATACTTAGGATGAGGTATATCCTAAGTATAGCAAAGATAATCCTAAGCAAGACCTGGGATGAAAACAAACACAGAAGAAAGAACGATCAAACTAAGACGAAACATGTATATCCAAAAGGATACAATGTTGAGGTGCATCTCACCAAACGCTAGATTTTACGCCCCTAGTTGGGTGCAAAGGCTAGGATAAGGTTGTATCAAGGTTCAGGACAGCATCTGTAAGACGAATGACGTACTGTCGTCACAGTCTCGGTATGAGAACAACGATGAAATCAACAATGTAAGAAATGACACCCAGGTAGGCAATCAGGCGGGTGTCTGCTACCGTCCAAGGATATGGGAATATGTGATCGGGATCCGGTAGCACAAAAGAAATCATCGACTTAGGATCAGACTGGAGTGGAAGTGTAGAGCCGAAGAAATCAAACGTGGAGAAAGATGGATCAGTCATGGAATCCTCCACGTCAATCAATATCTCGAAGAGGTATGGAAAGTGAAGATCAGGAGACTCTCTAAGAAAACTGATATCTGATGCATGTAATGGAGATAAATCTGAAAGATCATCGAATATCTCAAAGATCGGCTCATCTTCACGAGGGTCGTCGAGGTGAGAAGACTCATAATCAGAATGATCGGAAAACTCGGTTTCATGATCCGCCAGATCGGATACACTCTCAGAAGGTGAAACCGAGTACTCATCATGTGTGGCATTGTCCCGCAGATAACCCTCGGGGAGGAATGCAAGATCATCGGTGAGAAATAGAGGATCAGGTTCTATCAGGGCATCTGCGTTGCTGTCAAGCACCCACTCTGTGAACCAGGTTGCATCATCATCTGAAATCTGGCTCTCGGTAATCTAGAAGCAGGAGAAGGTATTGGTCATCATCGTAGGGGATGGTATGGTAACTGTTGTTGATCCTTGCTCTACGGCAATGCTGGCTGTCATCTGGTCCTCAGAAAATATCTCTGTGTTGTCAAAGTGGAGGACAAAAGGCTCAAACATGGGGTTGTCTATGTCTGGACTCTCAAAGTGGTGTCCCATGTCGAGCTGTGGCTGCTGGGATGAGTCATGATATCTGTCTGACTCCGAGAAGTGTCTCTGCAGAAAAGAAGCTTAATCATCCAAGACTGGGCTCTGAAATGGCTGGATCAATGGCTGTAGTAGCGGGTGCTCCTCCGTTTCCTAGAATATCAGAAGATCTGATATCCAA
The DNA here is from genome assembly GCA_037367405.1 of Ottelia alismoides. Taxonomy (NCBI): domain Eukaryota; kingdom Viridiplantae; phylum Streptophyta; class Magnoliopsida; order Alismatales; family Hydrocharitaceae; genus Ottelia; species Ottelia alismoides. The sequence continues at coordinate 398,085 of JAZKJV010004933.1, read as the reverse complement.
GAATCGTCAACTGAAAACTCTGGGGATGACTCGAACTCTAGTTGGAAAACCAACGGGAACTCGAGTAGTCTCTGGGTCAGAACCTCCATTGTAGCAGTCATCTCCTCTGTACTCTATGGTGCTGCAGAATCCAAGTCCTCAGGCTGGTGTGTAGAAAATGTATCCTCATGTAGTGTGACATACCCTACTGGTATTGCGGAATCCTCATGTGTTGTCTCGACTACGGTATCTCGTGAAGATGGTCTCTATGAAATTAACCTCGAGATGGTATCCAGTAAGTCAATGTCGGAATTGCGGTGTGAACTGCCACATGAGGTAATCACCGGTGCTATTTGATCCGGGGTCATCCCCAGCATGGAGATCTCGATAAAGTCTGTCGGTGAAAGTCCGTGCTCAGGAAATCTCCTCAAAAGGTCAAGAAACCTCAGCCATGCCTCATGCAGTGGCTCCTGGGGGTCTACTGAAAACTCTGGGTTCAAGGACCACATCATCTCCGCTCTACGTTGGGGAAAATATCTCTGTAGAAACTCTCGGCATAGCTCTCCCCATGTAGCGAATCTCCTTCCCAACCGTCGGTGCCATTTCATGGCTCTATCCTGGAGTATGAATGGGAAGGTCTTCAATATCATCTCCTCTACAGTGATATCTGAATAAATTTGTGTCCTGCAAAACTCCTCGAACTCGGACAGGTGAAGATAGGGCTCCTCGTGCACCTCTCCTGAAAATGTCGGCAGTCTCTGAATAAGCTCCAAACCTAGAATGAATGGGCCTAATGTAGAAGCTGACTGCGCTCTCTGTCCCATCTGCTCAACCATCATGCTGGCATAGGAGGCATCTGATAGTCGCGTCTGCTCTCTATGATCGTATCGGAAGTGTACTCTCAACTCAGCAATGGCATCGTCCGGGTCTCACATCTGCTCAATCTGATCTCCGCGGACGTGGAGCGCAGCATGCCCAGAGTAATGGAAGGGATGGGAGGGAGGGATCGGGAGGTTGGTCGGAGATCCGACCTCCATCGAAGGTGGACTGGACTGATGGTCAGTAGATGGAGAAGAAGCCACAAGAGTCGGCCAAAAGTGAAGGGAATCCATCATCTAGGGATACAGAAGAGGAAGAGAAAAGTGAAGGGAGGGTGGAAGGGAGAAGAGATAGATTACTGGAAGAATAGATAGAGGATAAGAAGACGGATGGGATATGAAAACACAAACAAGATCGGTCAAGCAATACCCTTGATTCACCTACGCACCCAGAGTTGATGACCGTGAAGGTTCGGTCTTTTATCTTGTCTATTTTATTAGGTGATCAAACAATCTTTCAGAGCGATTAAGCGAGCTGATAGGGATCCAATACTCTTAACAGACTGTCCCTGACTAAAAAGTCGATAGTTTGTCAAGAAATTGGATATGGCTCTAACCTAGGATGTGGGTCACTCTCTCGCTCATCCAAACAAAGCAATGCGGGGATTACTCTCCCAAGACAGATTATTAGGTCAATATCTTTTAAGATCAAGTTTAGTTAACAGTCCCAAATTTATAGTTTTTGTTTTTAGATATTTTTCAGATCAAACAACGCCTAAGAAATGCGTACCTGACTCCAGCCGTCTACATGCAGGGTGATCCGTGCATAAAATAAAAGACAGAATATAAACTACCTATATGATGCACGCGAAAACCGACCCTAAACAAAGCAGTTCTACTCGTGAAGAACAGTAGCCGGGTACTCGAGCCTAGGTCTGGAGTCCTATCTTAGGTGCCACTCGGTGTCTGCCACAACAGATCCTGTACGCGTTGTATGTGATTCCTCAAGGTACATGGACCAGAGCTCAAATAATCCAGCTTTTTCTTTGTGATTTAATTGATTAAGTCCAATTATCGAGCTATAGGAACAAGCAGATAATTAGGGATATGGCCTTAATTAATTACATCACAATCAAAGAAAACTCCTAAGCTAGGGCTAAAACCGTGTAAATCAATTGAGCAGTAAATAAACGGTCAAAAATCTAGAAAACCATGAAAAGCCATGAAAATCTCGGTGAGGTCCCCCGAGCACACCGGTGCTTGGTGTAACAGACCCCGAAATCTACCAAGTGTCATTCTAGGTTCATGTATTATTACAATAAAATATCTGCTGAAAAATAAACTAAACTAATTCTACGGCTAATCCTACGGTTATTTTGTGGCTATTCCGCAGCTCCCTAACTTTGGCTCCTCCTCCTCACGCTCTCCTGTGGCTTCGTAGAGAAAGAAGCTGCCTCCGACTCCCACGGTTGCATCGGCTTCCGAAAAAGCTGCCTCGGTCCTCGAGCCCTCGCAAGAAACAGAAACCAAAGTATTAGTCCAGAAAAATTATATAAACAATTCAGATAAAAAGTATATACAAATATCTACAAAAAGACGCGAAAAAGAAAGCCACGGAAAAATCGGAAACGACTACTAAGTCGTACTCCCCGGCAACGGTGCCATTCTGATGTGCTCGAAAAACCACGAGCGACTAAGGGAGATAAATAACTCAGGTCATTGCGACCTCAATCACTCGCGAATCGGACTCAACAGAAAAATAAGGAACCACAAATAAGATAATCAAACAATAAAATCAAGAGCGGTCCTCGCTAATTTATTAACCTGGTATAGCGACCAGGGTCGGACTCAAGGAGCACGGGATGGCCGAGATGGCCTACGAAGTAGTCAAAATCGAAAAACAAAGGAGAAAATGTTTTTGGTGGATTTTAATTATTTTTAAATATTTTTGTGTTTTTGATTTTATAAAGAGATGTAAAAACAAGCAACTTCAACAATTATTAAAAACACTCAAAATATACATAAAATTCCAATAAAAATGTTTTTATGTTTTTTAGGATTTTAAGTGTTTTTGATGAATTTGTCAGAACTTTTCAATATTTATTTGATTTTATAAAAATGAAGAAAGAGGAAAAATAAGGGTCACTATGCAGCCAGACTTGAAAGATCAATTAAAAATATAAAATTGATCTATAAAAGTTTGGAGGTATTTTTATGAAAAATATAGAAAAAAACTAAACTACAGAAAAAGAGTTTGCATTTTTTGATTTCTATAGAATTTTTAATGATTTTTATAAGTTTTTTAGGGTTTTACAATTTTTATGGGTTTTATAAATCCAAATAAGTTCAAAAATGGATAGAAGCTAAAATACAATAAAACTAACTATCCCTAATTTTTTTAGAATTTTTAAAGAAGTTTTTATATTTTTCTTTGATTTTTCAATTCAAACAGTAACAAAAATGCATGTTTTTGATTTTTAAAAATAGTAAAAGCCTCAAAAATGTCCCAAAAATTTAGGGAAATTTTTACACAGTGGCAGGAGCCACGTGTCCAAATTTCACCTAATTTGGATTTAATTTGATATTTTATTCAATAAAAACAAGGCACACAGCACATAAGGACCTAAATGCAAAGAAACATGGTTCTAGGGGCTTAAACGTAACACGTCGGGAGACTTTAGGGTAAAAAGCGCAAAAAGCCCAGATATTCAGCACAAGTTTAATAAAAACCATGCACAGGGGTATGATGAGCCGCAAAATCTGCCCTTTAATAGTGCTGAATTAGCACTTGGAAATGTCGTAGCAGTTGGGCCAATTCGGGTCATCAAAAGACCATCTTACTTACATATAACAATCAAAATGAGATGGTCGTAAACTTTTTTTTACTTGGCAAGAAACCAAGGTCGAACTCAGGGACACGAGCCTTTCTCTAATTATCCAGATTTTTATCTATTAAACTAAGTGTTGAGTTGAAAGAATATATAGGTCAAAGCATGCAAGAAGCACACAACACGACAATGCATTAAAGCAAAAGTAAACATGCATTTTTTATGTTATTTTTATCATGCAAATAAATGCAATGAGATGCAAATATGCCCTTAATTAAAGTAATGAGCCAACTAAATAATGAGTCAATTTCAGATTTAGTTGAGATTACAAGCTAGATTTGAACAAGGCATGAGTTAAGGAATAAGAGACACATATCTATCAACATGATACATCAAAATTTAATAAGTCTATCATAGAAAATAAACATGCCATTAGAAAGTTCATCAAACATGCTTTAAAATGAAACTGAAATCAACTGAAACGGAAACATGATGCTCAAGTTATGCAACAACGAAGATAAGGGCATGAATGCAAGAGAACATAAAAAGATAACTACAAACAGGTCCCTGGGAAGGAATAAAATGCAATAAAAATAAGATGTGGGACCTTCCTTGTAAAATACCCAAACGCACAGGGTTAATTTTGCAATTTTGAAAACCTGCGAGGGTTTCAATGCAAATTACCCCCTGCGCACAAGGTCTGCAGGTGACGAGGATCTGGATGCAAAATGGAGAAGTTGGCAGGGCGTCTCTACAATTTTTCCAGATACGCACGTGCCAGGCACGTGCTATCTAGGCTCGGAGGACGGGTCAGGCTCGGCAGAGGCTCGGACTGCTTCGGCTAGGGTCGGAGTTTGGCCTGGGCTTGATGTAGGTTCGGGCTAGGTTCAGAGCATCTGAACCTCCTCGTCTGGTGCTAAGGCTCGGAGAGGGCTCGAGGAATGCCACGTGGCCGAATGAAGGCCATTGGATCATGAGGATCCAATGGCTACTGGAGCGTGAGCGTGGCTGATCGTACACCGTCGGATCTTTGAAGATCCAACGGCATCTGGAATCGATGGCTAGGCCTCATCTGGGCCGTTGGATGGTCGCTGAGAAAGGACCATCCAACGGTATCTGCACCTTCGTCTTCATCAGTGGATGGCGGTGGAAACAGAACTCCGGCAAAGACGTCCGAGCTCCGCCTCCCGATCTTGGTCATGGAGGGCCTCCCTAGAGACCCCTGAAGGCTCGTCGAGATAGCTGGAGGTCCGAGGAAGACGCAGGACCTCTTGGCGTGAACCATCGGAGCTCGTATGTCGGAGTCGGAGCTGATGAAGGAGTGCTCCGATGGCCTTCCGATCATTGAAGATTTGAGAACCTGCACTGTTAGAAAACACATAGCCGAAGCAAGAAGGTGTGTGTGTGAGTGGAGTGAGAGCTTTCGATGGGCGAAGAAAGTGAGAGCTCAGAGCTCCTCCGTCGTGAGGGCGGAGGAGATGGGTCGGACGCGGTCTGGGGGTCTGGAGGAAGAAGAGAGTGGTCTGAGAGCATAGCGTGGAAGGGGGATGTGCGGCGGAGCTCGTGGAGGGATCGATGAGGGTCGATGGGGGGGGAGAACGACCTAATTAATTAAGGGAAATCAAAAAGAAATTGCAAGGGAAGAAGAGGGGACTTACCTTGTCAGATATGGAGTATGGGGGCTTGGGTTGGGGATCGAATCGAGCCCTGGGTCGTCACTGGACACCTACAACCAATTGGTGCAGCTCAAGCGGGCTGGAAGCACCGCGACTCCGCCATGAACGGTGGAGGGTCGACACCGGGGACTCCGGTCGTCATCGCTCGATTCCACAATCTCCCCCTAGCACTGAGAGATGGCGGAGGGCTGGGCCGTGCCCCGCATACAGGTGGACAAAGGATTATGGAGGGAGAGGCGGCGTATTTGAAGAAGGTGATGGCGGAACTAATTAGTGAGGTCGTGGGTTTAGTGGCAGATATGGGGCGACTGGAGGAACATCAGGGAACGTGGAAGATGCGCGAGGAAGAGGGAAGAGTGGGGAAGGTCGGAGGGTAGTTGGCGATGGGAGAGGTCGACTGGAGATGCGGGGAAATATGGAAGGGGGAGAGTGGTGCACGAGCTGGATCGTGGGAGAGAGCTGGAAGGGGGAGAGTGGTGCGAGTGAGGTTGACGATGACGTTCATCCGTTGGATCTCCAGATCCAACAGCTGATGATCGGGCGCGAAAGAACGGATGTGATTAGATCCGAGGCGAAGTGATCAAAGGGTGATGCATTCGCCACGTGTCACGCTAATAATCAAGTGGCAGAGAGCAGTTCAAATCATATCTGAGGATGATCGAATGGCCGTGGTGTGGGGCTGGAAGAAGTGATTGTGATGGAAAGATGACAGCGCGATCGAAGGGCGTAAAAAGCGCCACGTGGCAAGCTCCGGTGAGAGCGCTAACGGACGGCTGCGATGCGAAGAAGGCGCAATCGAAGGGATGAGGAGCAAAGTTATGACGGAGCGGCTGAGATGGAAGATCGGGGCGCGATCAGGCGGTGTACAAACCGCCACGTGGCATAAGTAGAGAAGGGCGCTGACGTGCGGTGCAGATGAAAGGCGGGGATGATCAAACGTTTGGGAGTTAAGGGCGGTCGTGGAGAGAGCTGGGCCGTTGGATTCAAAGAGAAATCCAACGGCCAAGGACAGGGGTGGATAAGACAAAGGTGGGCGGGCCACGTGGCTCACCCAGAACGGGCCACGTGGCCCAATCAGATTATTCAGAGAGAATTTTTTATTTTTGAGGGTTAATTTGGCCGAATTTGAGAAAACTCAAAACATGAAAGTTGTAGATCTCAATGAGATCTACAAGTTTCATGTTGACCAAAACTGGAGATGAGATCAAACAAAGATCCGAAATATTTTGGAGGGTATTTTTAAGGCCAAAAAGACCACAGATTTTTGTTTTCCCATTTTTTTGTGGTTTTTAATTTATCTGAGACTCTGTTAATTACAAGACATTATCTGGATTTTATTGACACAACTTTAAGCGAGGGGATTAATAATGGAAAATAAAGATGATGAAATCGAGTTTCATCACCCCCTATACTTAAACTATGCTCGTCCTCGAGCATCAAGGAAAAATGAATTAGCTGGATTAATCCCCTTGTGCATGTGAGTACAGAATCCAATATGTTCAAGTCGACTCAATCCTTAGAGGTCCAAAATTCTCGAGTTCAACCCAACCTTAACCAAGAGGTACCCAATTCCTCTAATTCTCTAGACTCTCTCTGATGTACATATAATATAAAGATATGACATTTAGTGTTGACCGCAATTCCGAGAGTAGAGTCAAGTCGTCACCCAAAGTCTTGGTCCGAGAAAATCTCCTAAGGACCCAATCCTCAACACTAGGGAATAAATCCAATCTTGCATCCAGTCCACCGTCTCTTTAGTTGTCAGACTTGGAAAATGTAGATGGCAGGCCAGTAATGGAGGGCATGGGTTTGTGTCATCTCTTTTCTCCCTCTCATTGGAACAAGGATTCTCTCTAGTGCCTTATTACGCAACACATTTTTTTGGTGTTGATCAGTGCGTCCGTCAAGAGAATTTGGAGTCGTCTGCACTTGTTTTCCTGGGAGTACACCAGGGTGTGTCTCTTTTGAGTACCTATCGTACCTTCGACACCCAGACTTGTAGCATTTACGATGCAGAGCCCGTTTTTGGTGCAAGCCCGACTCTTGGTCCTAATAGCGGTGGTCCAAGTGGACACTTTGAAAAGGTTGGGAGCGCTCGCCTTAGGTGGAAGCTCTTTGATATTTGACTTTGTGGAATGAGCTTTTCTTTGGAATTTCATTGATGTGTAATATTGTTGGCTAGCTCCACTGCTTTTACCAAGAGTTGGTGCACACTGATCAACAATTTTTTATTTATTTCACACCCTGGCACTTAGGTCAATATCAAGAAATTAGTATAAGAACCAAGTTCTCATACTGGCTAAAATTGTTGACACTCAGGTTTCATGAAGCCTTCAAAGATTTTATCCCATCCTCGAGCATCATTAGATCAAATCCAAACTCGAATTCCTCATCTCAATCCCTCAAGTGAAAAATCAACTCATCTCATCAAAAATCGCAGTCGTGCATGTGATGTGATGATCATCTTTTTTTATGTCTGAGACTAAGCATGGAATATAGCATGCAAATCTAGAAACTTAGGTAAATGTGGATGATTAAGTCCATGACCCTGATGGCTAAGGCTGGTTAACCTAAAATCTCGAAGACCCCATAAAACTAAGTCTCCTTGATCATTTTAGATCTTGGGTGGAAGTGTAGGTGTAGAAGATTAATCCAGTTCCTTCATTCAAAAACACACATTTTTTTATTTCAAGAGATATTAGGATTGCCTAATCTCAATTAAATAGATGCATCTACATTCAGCCAGTATGGATGTAAGTACAAGCCAGAGCCAGTTACTTGAGGACTGGGCCTTACGCGATGTCCTCTAAACCATCCAATCTGCTAAGGGCGAACCCTCACTGAATGCGGCTATTTAATTGGGCTTAGTAGTCACTCATGACTCCTAAAGGATTTTTTTTGGATTTTTCTCATTTTTATGATTTTTAACTTAAAGTTAAAACACATGTTAGACCCAACTTTCCTTGAAAAGAGATAGAAAATTTTCAAAACCATGTCACACAAATAAAAAGTTTTCAAAACATTTTCAAAAGATTTTTCAAAACAAGGAAAACTCAATTTTCAAATCATTTTTTAAAATATTTATATCAAAATAGTGTAACATAGTATAGAAAAGCCGTGAAATCATTTGAGTCCTCTTGGTTCAAAAGGTTTTACTTTAGCCAAAAAGTTTTAAATTTTTCAAATTTTCCAGATTATAGCTGAAGTAAGTATACGGTATATTCGGTATACCCCCCTATCCTTAAACTTCGCTATGTCCTCATAGCACTAGATGGTACAAGTCCATAGGTCCATTTAAGTATAGATAGATATACGGGAGCTAAGAGGGGCTCCCCCTATACTTAGGTTAGAAATAACCTAAGTATAAAGGCAAGGAAAGATGACTAGAGAAATCACAGGGACTCGGGTCCCCCCTATACTTAGGCTGAGATTAGCCTAAGTATAAAGATAGAATTTGATGCTGGGAGGGTCCCAAGGTGAACGAAGAAGATGGATGGATGTACAGATGAGCGGATGAATCTACAGAGATAAATGGAGTGACTAAGGCTCTGGGGAGTGTATCGAAGCAAGCATGGCTCAATCAAGCAAGCAAGACCCTTAAATTCACCAAATCACACATGAAACCAACCACGGTTGGTTTATTATCTTGTCGTTTTTATTGATGATAAAACATTAGATTTTTACGCGGAGAAAATGTGAAGTGAAAATCAAGGCGTACGCGCGGGTGTTGCTCTCCCAAAATTGAAATTTTACTCCATTTTATGTTGACTTGCAATTAACAATCCCTATTATTATTTAATGTTGTCCTCAATTAAGGTTAGCACAAAATCAAGCAATCATCGTCTACTGTTCATTCCCATATTCCATTAATCCTAGGTGATCAAGCTAGGAAAGAGAAACCGAGAAAAGCCCCGTATTCGAGAAAACCATGATCTAAGCTAAGCGAGAAATCATGCAGTGACTTAGCGAAAAAATACGTGAAAAACTTGGGCCGTTTTGAAAACCAAAATCAATATGTATGCAAGTCGATAAAATCCGCACCTAATCATGCTTCTATTAGCGGGAAATAATATCCATTAATTTTGGCTAAGTGAGACGAGATTATGTACGTCTATATTTTAGTGCGTCCTACCTACGAGCAAGAATGTAAAAGATGAAGAAAATAAAATGAGCTCAGAGAGTCGTGTGCCTGGTCCTAGGTCGACACTCAAGTGGGGACGATCCCCACACAACCACGATCGTTCGATTACACTCGCGAGTCTTCGATCGAAGACCGCTGTAAAAGACGAGTTTATTACAAAATACATGTCATGCAAAAATGGCATTTTTTTTCTTTCTTCTCAACGTGCTCCAAGCGTGCTTCTGCGGTTCCTCACAGCGGGTAGCTCCTGCTCCTCTCCTCCTTGAACCATCAAGGGCCCTGCCACAAAAACAATGGTTAGAGATCGATTAAGAGAAAAATTTTATAATGCAACATAAGTGACAAAGTTGACCTATAAAGAGAGATACACTTAATTAAATAAACAAAAAATCCAAAAAATATAAGAAATGAGTCGTGTCCCCAGCAACGGTGCCATTTGATGAGCCGTAAAATCTGCCCTTTAATAGTGTTGAATTAGCACTTGGAAATGTCGTAGCAGTCGGGCCAATTCGGGTCATCAAAAGACCATCTTACTTACATATAACAATCAAAATGAGATGGTCGTAAACTTTTTTTTACTTGTCATGAAACCAAGGTCGAACTCAGGGACACGAGCCTTTCTCTAATTATCCAGATTTTTATCTATTAAACTAAGTGTTGAGTTGAAAGAATATATAGGTCAAAGCATGCAAGAAGGTCACAACAAGACAATGCATTAAAGCAAAAGTAAACATTCATTTTTTATGTTATTTTTATCATGCAAATAAATGCAATGAGATGCAATGAAAATATGCCCTTAATTAAAGTAATGAGCCAACTAAACAATGAGTCAATTTCAGATTTAGTTGAGATTACAAGCTTGATTTGAACAAGGCATGAGTTAAGGAATAAGAGACATATATCTATCAACATGATACATCAAAATTTAATAAGTCTATCATAGAAAATAAGCATGCCATTAGGAAGTTCATCAAACACGCTTTAAAATGAAACTGAAATCAACTGAAACGGAAACATGATGCTCAAGTTATGCAACAATGAAGATAAGGGCATGAATGCAAGAAAACATAAAAAGATAACTACAAACAGGTCCCTGGGAAGGAATAAAATGCAATAAAAATAAGATGTGGGGCCTTCCCTGTAAAATACCCAAATGCACAGGGGTATTTTTGCAATTTTGAAAACCCGTGAGAGTTTCAATGCAAATTACCCCCTGCGCACAAGGCCTGCAGGTGACGAGGACCTGGATGCAAAATGGAGAAGTTGGTAGGGCGTCTCTGCAATTTTTCCAGATACGTACGTGCCAGGCACGTGATATCTAGGCTCGGAGGACGGGTCAGGCTCGGCAGAGGCGGACTACTTCGGCTAGGGTCAGAGTTTGGCCTGGGCTTGATGAAGGTTCGAACTAGGTTCGGAGCATCTGAACCTCCTCGTCTGGTGCTAAGGCTCGGAGAGGGCTCGAGGAATGCCACGTGGCCGAATGAAGGCCATTGGATCGTGAGGATCCAATGGCTACTGGAGCGTGAGCGTGGCTGATCGTACACCGTCGGATCTTTGAAGATCCAACGGCATCTGGAATCGATGGCTAGGCCTCATCTGGCCGTTGGATGGTCATTGAGAAAGGACCATCCAACGGTATCTGCACCTCTGTCTTCATCAGTGGCTGGCGGCAGAAACAGAACTCCGGCAAAGACGCCTGATGACCCACAAAACCAAGGCGACTCAGGTAAAGGTATCTACAATGGTCGTTGCGACCCAAGTCACCAGATGCGATCAATCAAGAAAAATAGACCACCAAGAGAGATAAAAATCAATCAAACACAAAATAGCGGTCTTGCTATTTATTTAACCTGGTATAGAGACCAGGGTCGAACAAAAGGAGCACGGATTGGCCTTGCGGCCTACGAAGTAGTCAAAAAAAGGAAATAAAATAGAAGAAGAAAATATTTTTGGTGGTTTTTAATTGTTTTATATTTTTTTGGATTTTTAATGAATTAAGAAAATAATAAAGGTTAAAGAACTACACACTTCAACAAATTATTAAACACACTAAAATTCAACAAAAAGTCAAACAAAAATGTTTTTATGTGTTTTATAATTTTTAGTGTTTTTGGTGAATTTTTTAGAATTTTCTGATGTTTATTTAATTTTCTAAAAATCAAAAAGTAACTAAAACAGTAGGTACTGTCCAGCCGAGCTAAAAGGGCCTAGATAAAATATCTAAAGGACCCAAATTAGCTGGGAGGTAATTTTTCTGTAAAGAGAATAAAACAAGGAAAATTTAGGCACCTATTTTATTGTTTTTAGATTTTTAATTGATTTACTAAAATTTTTATAAGATTTTGGGTGTTTTTCGATTTGTAGTGGTTTTCAGTAATGAAAAATAGCCAAAATTGGCTAGAAAATCTAACACAACAAAACAAATAGTAGAAAATTTTTTTGTAATTTTTAGACACTATTTAATATTTTTTTGTGATTTTTAAAGTTAGACAGTGAAGAAAATAGATATTTTTGGATTTTTAAAAATATCAAATGAAAATAAAAATGTCCTAAAAAATTCTCGAAAATTTTACACTATGGCAGGAGCCATGTATCCAATTTTCATTGGATTTGGAGGTATTTTGCTATTTTATTCAAAAATAAAGAAGGGGCACATTGCATAGGGACCAAAGTGCAAATACCCGAAAGTCTAGGGGGTCTGGTGCAATTAACCCAGCGAAACACGTGCTACGCGCGTGTCTAGGGCACTCAGGGACCCAAATGTGAGAAAAATAAGTTCCGAGGGCCTTTTGGTAACAGGTACCAAAAACCCAAGGGCTTATCTGCAAATCACCCAATATATAACGCACATGCTCAAATGAAATACGCACAGGGGTATAAATGCAAATAATTAAAAAACTTTCATTCATTAAGGAACAACCAGAACTACAGGGTATATAATGTAAAAAGCCCAGAAGATCACGTGTCGATGCACGTGTCAGACCACACACATGGGCATATCAGTAAATAAATGCAAGCACACGGGTCTCTATGCAAATATCCCAAAACTAAACAACTACGCTAGGTATTTACAAGACTAAAAGCGAAATAAAATAACAAAGGGGGCCTAAGGGTAAATTACCCTTTATTACGCGGACCGCAGGATGGACGCCACGTGTGAAATCGAACGGTGGTGGGCGACTGGGGGTCCAACGCTGCGCTCCTCGGGGTAATCCAACGGCGGGGGCGTGGCCACGTGTCTTATCAAACGGTCGAGGACGTCAGTGGCCAAACCCTTCACTGGACCAACGGCTGGGATCGCCTCTCCAAAGATCTGCGGTGCAGGAGCCTCCTGAGATGGACGGTCTGGATCAGAACTGGAGGGCTGAGGCGATCGGACGGCGACGGAGGATGCTGGATGAACTGTTCGCCGGCGAGATTCGCCGGCCTCGGGCGTGCGCTAGGATCCTCGTGGAAGCACGCTGAAGGTCGGAGAAGGAGCGTGGGGTGCTTCCGCGTCTGCCGGTGGACCCCGATGACCCAACCGGGCTCTGGAGAGCTCCGGTGAGGTCGGCGGAGGTACGCCTCCTGGCTCGATGTCGAAGGACCTCAGATGGCCCTTACTATACCTGCAAAACAGTCCAGAAGGCTCACGGGTCGAGGGCAAACTGCCTCAACCCGGTTAGGTGGGGTGGAGGTGAACGATGGGTCGCAGCGGACGAGCTCCGGCGAAGTGGGAACGGTGGAGCTCGAATCCCAGCTCCTGTGCGAGCTGGGTTGGATGGGGATATGGAGAAGGTGCGCGGGAAGGAGGCGAGGGCGATGGTAAAACCCTATGATCGATTGGGGGTCGGTCGTGGACGGAATCGGCGAAACACGGCGAAGAGGCGATTTGGGCGTAATGGAAAATCAAAGGAAAAGAAGGGTCTAAGGGATTACCTGTATGGACGAGGAGACTGGGGATGAGCTAAGGAAGCTCTGGGTCTTCGCCTCGAGGAGCGTCTCCCTCCGAGGCTCGAGCTCCAGCTTGTGGCGGAGCAACAGCGGCGAAGCTCGCCGGATCGATGGAATTCGGTCCCTCTCCTCGCTTCAACAGCACGGGCAGTGAGCTGTCACTCTCACGCACACACCGGAGCTCACAGGGGGTGGAATCGAATAGCCAAAGATGAGAAATGAGGAGGCGGAGCTGGGCTTTATACGTGGGGATGATCCGGAAAGAGGCGCGCGGGTAGGGAAATCAAGAGCGCAGATCTCGATGCGGTAGCTCCGGCGAGGGTCTCGGGTGTGTCGTGAATGAGTCGGACCCGGGGTTTAGGCGAGAGGAAGTCGGGTCTGCCTGGGAAAAATCCGAGAAGGGGAGTCGAGCGCTGCAGACCCGCGAGAGGTGGTCCTGGGGGGGAAGTTGACCGGGCGGTCAACATCCCCCAGAGCCAATAGGAAGCGGCCACGTGGCTGGATCTTAGAAGTGAAAATTAGGGTAGCTAGGGGCCGATTTAGCAAAAAGTGAAAACATGAAATATTTTTATTTTATTTTTTTCTATTTTTTAGTGATTTTTAATTAATTTTTCAAAGTGAAAATAGGGTCTATACATAGTAGGTTCATATATAGGTATATATACAATATATGGGATTTGATTTTTGATTTTTAATTTCTTATTTTTGTACGATTTTATTCCTATTTTATATTTTATTTATTTATATTATAAAATGAGGAATAAAAAGACATTTTTATTTTATTTTTATTATTTATATACATATGTGAGATAAATACATATATACATTTATATACATGGTATATTTACAAAATATTTTTGTGTTTTTAATTTTGTTATTTTTATTTTGTTTTTGTTTTAATTGTTTTTATTTTATTTATTTACACTATAGAATATAGAATATTTACAAAAATTTTGGAGATTAATTTTATTTATTTATAAGGATAAATAAATAGGAAAGATGGAACTATGTACAAGGTGATCATGTACATGAATGAGAATTTTGGTTTCTTTTTAATTTTAAATTTTTATATTGATTTTATATTTATAAATATATACAAATATTTACAAGCCTATTTTTGTGAGGAAAATACTTTTATTTATTTACATAAATATTTACACACATGAGCCCCTATCTCCCTCTACTTTGGCTTTTATGCGGTCAGGCCCATGCTGAGCCCTCCCTTGGGTTAGGTTGCTCAATATTTATTCTAAATATTTCCCTCTTTTTCTTTTTAATCTTTATTCTTTTATTTTTGCACAAAAACATGCTAATTATTAAACTTTATACAATGCATGTTTTTTATAATTATTTGTATTTACATGAATATACATGCATTTGCAAAGGTTTTTTGTAGCAAAAATATAAGAATAAAGAGTGATGAATGGGTATTCATCACCCCCCTATACTTAACTTTTTGGGATTTTATCACTTGTGCCCCTCCGAGATGTTGCAATATCAGTTATGCCCCTATCTTTTTCGTAATATCAGTTGTGCCCCTCAAAAGTTTCTCCGTCATCAGTTGCGCCCTTCCGTCAGGTTGACCGTCAATGAATTGACTTAACCATGGTTTTTTCAAACCTTGGTGCATTTAAGAGGGGTATTATTGTCCAGGGACCTCTTCTTCCTCCTCCAACCTCCTCCTCCTCCCTCTCCGGCCTGAGCTCCGCCCCGAGCTCCCCTCCCCTCCCCGACGCCGCCCCGAGCTCCCCTCCCCTCCCCGGCGACACCCCGCAGCCCCTACCCTCCCCGGCGCCGCACCTCCTCCCCCCCCGCACCTCCTTCCAGCCCGCCGCCCCCTCCCCTCCCCGGCGCCGCCCCCTCCCCTCCCCGACACCTGGTGCGACTACGCGGCTTTTGCGTTGAGGGATCGCACCATCTCCTCGCCTACGACTATATGCCCAACGGCTCCCTCGATAAGTGGATCTTCCACTGCGACAGCGCGCCGCTTGATTGGGAGAAGAGGTATGCAGTAGCCCTCGGGACGGCGCGAGCACTGGCGTATCTTCATGGGGACTGCGAGTCCAAGATTGTACACTGCGACGTGAAGCCAGAGAACGTCCTCCTCGACGAGGGGTTCGTGGCGAAGGTCTCCGACTTCGGGCTGGCCAAGCTGATGACCAGGGAGCAGAGCAACGTCTTCACGACGCTGCGGGGTACACGCGGGTACCTCGCGCCGGAATGGATACTAAGCTCCGCAATATCGGAGAAGAGCGACGTGTACAGCTACGGCATGGTGCTTCTGGAGATCGTGGCCGGGAGGAAGAGCTACGATGAAGGCTTGGAGTCGGAGAAGACGCACTTGCTGGCTTACGCGTATCAGTTGATAGAGGAAGGGAGGGTAGGAGAGGTGCTGGACATGAGGCTGAGAAAGGGGATGGAGGGAGACGAGAGTGTGGAGTTGGCGGTGAAAGTGGCACTGTGGTGCGTGCAGGAGGAGGTGGCGGCGAGGCCGTCGATGGCGATGGTCGTACAGATGCTGGAAGGCGTGATGGACGTGCCGCTGCCACCGCCGGTGGGTTTCCGGGCGCGTCATAGCGTCTTCAAGTCAATCAGCGGTGCGACGAGCTCGTATTCACGGGGTGCGTCGGGATTCAGCAGCAGCGGGAGGCTGCTCTCAGCGACGAGGCTGTCGGGGCCGGGGAGGGTAGGGGCTGCGGGGAGCTCGGGGCGGAGAGGGAGGAGGAGGAGGTCGGAGGAGGAGGAAGAAGATGGGAAGAGGAGGAAGAAGAAGAGGTTGGGGAAGAGGAGGAGGAAATGACCATATAACCTTTAAAAAAAAATAATTCCGCTTATGTCCTCAAAGTTAACGTCCGTTTGCACTGTAGATGGACGGTCACTAACCCGAGGGGCACAAGTGATAAAATAGCAAGTTTTGAGGGGCACAACTGATATTACGAAAAAGATAGGGGCATAACTGATATTGCAACATCTCGGAGGGGCACAAGTGATAAAATCCCTAACTTTTTCTAGTCCCTTAGCAAACACTTATTTGAAAAAGAAGTGAAAAAGAAAGAAAGAAAAAGAAAAAGAGGGGAATGTACATGGATCAAGGTTGAATATTAAACTTTCCTTCATTAAATTGAAATATGGAGCTCGATCAGATCTTTGGATTATTAATGTGTTGGAACCTTATTTAGACTTAAGCTTAAAACTCAACAGCCTCTAAGTTCCACCAATCTATGGACAATACTCCTCAATAAACCATATCAGAACAAGTCTACATACACAAACTCTAATGACCATGAATCTTTCCATGCAGTGTAAGTGATATGTAGCTCCCCACCTCAGAAGTAACAAAGAAACAACCTCCCTCAACCTG
The DNA here is from genome assembly GCA_037367405.1 of Ottelia alismoides. Lineage (NCBI taxonomy): Eukaryota > Viridiplantae > Streptophyta > Magnoliopsida > Alismatales > Hydrocharitaceae > Ottelia > Ottelia alismoides. Next base: position 381,349 of record JAZKJV010004933.1, on the reverse strand, counting down.
GTAACTCTAATGCCTCGGTCTAGCAACTCTTTCATCGAGAAGCGGGATATTCCCTTCTAAGTTCAAGTGCAACCGGCTCAAGAAGAGGGGGAAGAAGTATAGACTTTTGGAAGCTCAGCCAGTGTAGCTAAGTCTCCCGCTGCAAGCTTCATGAGATGTAACATGGATACCATAAGCTTTTGCTTTATTTGACTATATACACTCCGGTGGGGTTATTAAATTTTCAATCCGACCCACCACTTTTTTGGAGTTCTTTTTGCATTTTGCATGTTTTTTTTCAAGTGCCTTTGTACAACATATCTTCATGGTGCAGCATATATACAAGAAATTTTTCTCTTGAGCCAGTAGACTATCCCTCTTTTGAAGCTTTATTGCAACCCACGGCTTCTGTCTTTAGCCTTCATCACCACTAGACCAAGTTGAGACGCACTTCCTTCACTAGAAGAAGAAGAGAGGTTCCGCCTAGAAGTACTACCCTCATATGCTACCCCAAGCCAAAGGAAACTGCCTCCTCACCACCTCATCCGTGGAGAGATAAGTGTAACGTGCTGGTGCAAGTCAAGCCATTGTCTCTAAGAGTCATGCGTGTGTTGTTAAGTGTTCTACTTAAGCACATCAAGATGACATATGCTCATAGCCTAGTGGACTCAAAGAATTAAGTCCTTATGGACCTGAAAAGCCTTAACCCTAAGCCCTATAAGGTTCCTCTTAGAATTAGGTGGATTAAGATCTTAATCAAGCTCCATTTCTCAATTTAATTCCAGGCTCAGTTTAAATGTCAACTCTCATCCAGGAAAAACTATATACATATATATATATACAAAGATGCTATTTACAAATATTTACAATCGTGCAAAATTTTTGAAAAATGTTTTGAAATCATGAATGGATGGATGCATGAAGTGCAAGTTTTGCAAAAGTATTTACAAACATTTACACACGATTTTTGCAAACTTTTGATTTTCAAAACATTTTGGAAAAATTTTGTATTATATACATAATTTTGATAAGAAAATATTTACACAAACTTTACACAAAAGATTTTTGAAAACATTTTTACAAAAAATAATTTTTGTACACTAGCTATGTATGTGCAATAAAAGAATGATTATTTACAGGAAAAATTTTAATTTTTTTGTGATTTTTGGGGTTTTTAGCCATTTTATTTATTAACACACTCACACAAAGTACGAGTTATGGCTAAAGTATATATGAAATATATACACCCCCCTATACTTAGCTCGAACGATGTCCTCAGAGTGATCAAGAGCGATAAAGAAGACATACTCGTGCTTAGTAAAAGGGAAGTGAAAAGGAATGGCTAGATACATAAATGAATAAATGAATAGAATGAGAAGAACTCGGTGGTTTCCCCCTATACTTAGGATTAACTAATCCTAAGTACAGCAAGCTGTACATGAAGGGAAATCCGAGTGAAGAATATACAGAGTCTGCCCCCCCCCCTATACTTAGGGTCAAATATCCCTAAGTATAGGCAGCAAAACAGGGGCAGAAAGAATGAAAAGAATACCCGCAGGTCCTACATCCCCCCTATACTTAGGGTAAAGTACACCCTAAGTATAGCATAATCATAAGATGAGAAAAGGGATGTGGGACTAAGGAATAGTGTGATATAGACAACTGGATCTATACAAGTCGGAAGAACAGTGATAATCAGGCGTGAGATGCAAAAGATGTGAGTCAAGAGACCACATCTCACGCAAAATGAATAGGGGCAAGATCAGCGACTCGCGGCTCATGATCTAGAAATGGCTTGAGCCGCTGGCCATTCACTCGAAAGGTACTCTTAGAAGACAACTCGGATATATCAATACTACCGTTGTCGTGTACCTTTCTCACAAGATAAGGACCCTTCCACTTGCTCTGTAGCTTCCCTGGAAACAAACGAAGCCTCGCATCAAACAACCATACTCTCTGTCCAATCTCAAAATGCTTGTGGCTGATGTGAGAATCATGCCACTCCTTCACTTTCTCCTTATAATGTAGGCTGTTTGAGAAAGTTGTATCTCTCAACTCCTCCAGGGTTGCTAACTCTGCCCTCCTCTGGTCTCCTACACCATCTGGATCCATACGAATATCTGTAACTGCCCATAGTGACTTGTGCCTCAACTCAACAGGTAAATGGCACGGCTTGCCATAAACCAGGTGAAAGGGAGATGTGCCCAATGGTGTCTTGAAAGACGTCCTATATGCCCACAAGACCGAGTCCAAAAGCTGTGACCAATCCTTTCGGTCAGGGCGGACGACTTTCTGCAAAATAGTCTTGATCTCCCTGTTCGAGACCTCGGCTAGACCATTCGTCTGTGGATGGTATGGAGTGGCAACTCGATGGTCTATGCCGAACTCACTGGCAAGTTCACCTGGTCGTTGATGAAATGAGACCCCCCATTTGAAATCAATACTCGAGGTACCCCGAACCGCGTGATGATGTGCTTCCTCAAAAATCTGCATACTGTCCTCGCATCAGCGGCTCGGGCGGGGATAGCCTCAACCCAACGACTAACATAATCCACGGCCAACAGAATGTACTCAAATCCCTGACTCTTAGGGAATGGACCCATGAAATCGATGCCCCATGCGTCAAAAACCTCACAGAAGTGAATGGGCTGCATCGGCATCATATCACGTTGTCCACAAGTGCCCATCCTCTGACAGTCAGTACACCTCTTCACGAACTCATCTGAGTCCTTGAAGAGGGTAGGCCATCACAAGCCGGATTGGAGCACTTTCTGTGTCGTTCTCCCCCCAGAATGATGTCCTCCTGCCTCGAGCTTGTGGCAGTAAGTGAGGACGCTATGGTGTTCCTCCTGAGGAATACACCGACGCCAGACACTATCCCCTCCTTCGTGGTAAAGGATGGGATCCTCCCAGTGGTAGGACTTGGCCTTCGCAAGGAAGGTCTCAAGCCTCTGCCTGGGCCAATCTTGTGGGACTTTCCCAGCAACGAGAAAGTTCACAATATTGGCATACCACGGGAGTGAGGCGATAGCAAGGATCGCCTCATCTGGGAAGGTATCTCGAATGGGATCAATCTGCTCAGACTCCTCAGGCTGCTCTAAACGGGAGAGATGATCCGCCACCACATTCTTGACTCCAGGTTTATCCTTGATCTCAATGTCGAACTCCTGGAGTAGAAGGATCCATCTAGTAAGTCTGACCTTGGCATCCTTCTTTGCCATGAGGTATCTGATGGAGGTGTGATCTGTGTACAAAGTCACTCTAGATCCAATGATATAAGATCAAAACTTATCTAGGGCGAACACTACAGCTAGCATCTCCTTCTCTGTGACCATGTAATTCCGCTGGGCGGAATCCAATGTGCGGCTAGCGTAGTGGATAGCAAATGGAGCTCCATCCCTCCTCTATCCTAGCACGGCCCCTACGGCAAAATCGGAGGCATCCGTCATGATCTCGAATGGGAGAGACCAATCAGGTGGCTGGAGGATAGGAGCCTCAATAACACACTGCTGGAGAGTCGCAAAGGACGAAAGACACTTGTCATCGACAAGGAACTCGGTGTCTTTCGTCAAGAGGTCAGTCAACGGCCGGGCAATCCTGCTGAAATCCTGAATAAATCTCCGATAAAAACCAACGTGCCCCAGGAATGACCGTAGCTGCTTCAAATTGGACGGCGGTGCGAGTTTTCTAATGACATCAACCTTGGCCGGATCAACCTCCATGCCCCTGTTGGAGATAATATGGCCAAGCACCGTCCCTTGAGTCACCATGAAGTGACTCTTCTCCCAAGATAGAACCAAATGGTACTCAATACATCGCTGGAGTACTCGGTCTAGGCAGTCAAGACAGGAGTCGAATCCGTCACCGTAGACCGAGATATAGTCCATGAAGACCTCCAAACACTCCCCTACCATGTCCGAAAAGATCGACAGCATGCACCTCTGAAAAGTCGCAGGGGCATTGCATAGCCCAAATGGCATGCGTCGAAAGGCATATGTACCAAAGGGACAGGTAAAGGTGGTCTTCTCCTGATTCTCAGGAGCGATGGCCACCTGGTTGTAGCCCGAGTACCCATCCAGGAAGCAATAATGACTCCTCCCTGCCAGTCTTTCAATGATTTGGTCAATAAATGGCAGGGGAAATGGTCCTTCTTGGTGGCCTGGTTGAGTTTCCTGTAGTCAACACAGACCCTCCAAGAGGTGGGTACTCGTGTAGCAATCTCCTCTCCCGACTCACTGACCACAGTCGTGATGCCCGTCTTCTTGGGCACCACATGCAAGGGGCTGACCCACTTGGAGTCGGAAATGGGATAAATAAAATCTGCACTCCACCATTTTGATATTTCCTTCATCACGACCTCTCTCAGGTTGGGGTTCAGCCGCCGCTGGAACTCACGCGATGGCTTCGCCCCCTCCTCGAGATAAATATGGTGGGAGCATACTGATGGACTAATCCCATGGATATCTGCTACGCTCCATACGATTGCCTTGCGGTTCTTTTCAAGAACCCCCATCAAACGGGATTCTTGTTCTCCAGTCAGATCGGCAGAGATAATGACTGGGTACATCTCATGCTCACCCGCAAGGAACCGATACTTCAGCGAAGTAGGGAGCGGCTTCAGCTCTGGACAACTGGGTGCTGGCAAATCTGGCCTCGGAAGAAGGTGCGTGAATGCTGCTAAATCTACCAAATCTACGTGGGAGAAAGAATACGAGCTCTCGCAAACTGGATCTGGAGAAGGCTTCTCAACTGTGTTGTCTCCGATCTGCTCTGCCTCTACCTCCTCCTCATCTGTAGGCTTTGGTGGACTCAGGTCTGGTATCTGATCATCACAATCTGCCCAATCAAACTCTGAATCCGAGGGATCTGCATCAAACAAGGTGGCATCAGTACCACCATCACACAAGGTGGCCTCAGTACCACCATCACTAAGAACCGTGTCGCGGTCGAGAACCGGCTCTGCTGCCTCTATAGTATCCTGGACTAGGGCTGTGCTCTCCAAGCTCTCCTCTGTTGTCATCTCTGCATCAGTGGTGTCTGGAAATGAGAGGATGGCTTGTGCGGAAGGGTCTGCCCATGCTGCCTCATCATCTGTGATCACAAAATCACAGTCCTGGTGGATGTCTAGCCCGGCGTCTGTCAGCTGCTCTGTATCTGTGCTGGTCTCTGAGCATGCTCTCTCTCTGGCTCTGTAGTCCTCGACCGTCTCTATTTGTACACTCTCGCCCTCGATGCGAAAGTATACCTTCCCGCTATCATGATCAGTCACCGCCTTGGCTGTGGCCAAGAACGGACGACCGAGGATGATGGGGGTATCGGCCACTGAATCAGGGATCTCCATGTCCAACACTACGAAGTCCATGGGGAATTGCAGGCCCTGAATAGTGACGATAACGTCTCGCAACAACCCCTTTGGCCTCTTGACAGATCGATCAGCAAACTGAAGGACTGTCCTGCTCTGTCGAAGAGTGCCCAACTCGAAGAGGTCGAGAAGGGCTGCCGGAAGGAGGTTGATAGACGATCCGCTATCCAATAGAGTCTGGTCGAACCTCTGCTCACTAATCTGACATCTGACATACGGGGCTCCTGAATCTGGCCTCTTGGCTGGTAGACGGTTCTGGATCGCGAAGCACGTGGCTTTCGTCAGCACATGTATCTCTGAATGATGGTTCCTCCTCCTCCTCCTGACTGTGGTCCTATCTCTCAAAGATCGTTGAAGAAGGGGGATGTGCTGGAAAGCCTCCTGAAGGGTCAGCTGTATGTGAAATCTGTCGATCACGCTCTGGCTGAACTCCTCCTGCTCTCTCTTTTTTGGGTCTTTTTCTTTTTTCTTCCCCTTCCCCATCTGAAGGGCTCTAGGGAAGGGGATCACAGGGTCCTTCTCAGATGAAGGACTAGGAAGAGGTCTAGATGGCTCGACGGCCGGATCCGCACATACATCAATCACCACAGTGGGACCAGAAGAAACTAAACCATTTCCTTTATTCAAAACAGTGTTCTGAGATACATCAACAGAAGGAAAAACAACATCTCTATCAAAACGAACACCGGTGGCCTCAGTACCACCTCAGGCTGGCTCTGCTACTGGATGTCTCGCGGCCTCAGTACCGCGGGCTGGCTCGGCTACTCTGGTGGCATCAGCACCACCTCCTCGAACTGGTGAAGCGGCGGCCTCAGTACCGCCGGTGGAATCAGCATCCTTGGTGGCATCAGTACCACCATCATCATCGTGTGCGGCCTCAGTACCGCTCTCCTCCTCCTCATCTGGCGCCCTGGGTAGATCCTTGTGTCGTCGCTCAGATGAGGCGTCGCCTGCTGGTGCTCTACCGCTCCTAAGTGTAACAAAATCAGCATCAAACAGATCTGAAGACATATCATCAAATGGATCACTAGGAGTGGCATGCTCAGTGAAAACTACCTGCTCAGACTTCCTCTTGAGGCTATTGGGATTCGGCTCTATCTGTGCAGGGATGGCGGCCTTCCCTCTCATCAGGTCCCGCATCTCCTGGCGGAACTCGTCCATCTCCCGTCTGAAAGTAGCCTGCTGATCCGTGAGGATGCGGGCTATGTCATCCAAAGCGGGGCTCTCATGGGAGCCCGACGGGTAGCCTCTCTGGTGCTGAGGCTGCTGGAACTGGTGCTGCTGGTGCTGAGAGGGGTAGGAGGAAGGATGCTGCTGTTGTGACTGGTGAGCCTGCTGCTCACGTCTCCAAGACTGTCCCTGCTGCTGACAGGGACGAGGAACGAAGGACGACTGCTGGTATGGCTGGTGAGCTGGGGGCTGCTGCTGCTGGTGATCCCTCTGCTGGCAATACTGCCCTCCCTGACCGGATGACTGCTGCTGGGGCTGGGTACCTCCACTCCCCCACCTGAATCCGGGATGGTCTCGTCGGATCCCAGGCTGGGGACGGTCATACCAAATCCCGTTGACATCCATCAACGGCTCTGCATCGTACTGGGCTGGCGGGAGTACTGCGAGAGGCTGATCCGGCTGGTATACCACCATCTGCAAGTCTGGAGATGGTGGGGACTGGTAAGAGGGCTGCTGCTGCTGGTACGGCTCCGCCTGTACAAGGTGAACCTGTCTAGGCTGCTGAAAGGAGCTGGAGCACTGGGACGAGCTGCTGCTACCGCCGGTATCGCCTCGCGACTGAAGACGGGGCTGGGAAGCAGTTTGTGCCTCCTGGAGACACATGAGCTGGGTCTTCATGTCGCTCAGAGTTTGTGCCATCTGTTCCGTCTGAGTGATGCCCTGGCACTGCTTCTTCTCGATCAGCTCCATGCGGTCCAACTTCTCGCTGATGATACCCATATCCGCAGCGGACGACTCTGCCTGTGCTACTGCAACTGCGGATGAACTGGATGGACCGGCATCGACCCGTGCTATCCTCCGGTACTGCACGGGTCCTGGTTGCTGCTGGGGTCTGCCCTGTGTATACAACCTGGTCTGGGACATCACCATGTAGTTTTCGGCCATCTCCTCGAAGATGGCCCAGACCTGGTCGTGATCCTTGGCGAAATAGGACCCGCCACAAGAAGCGTTCACCAAGCCCTGGAGCTCTGGTGTCAGCCCGCTGAAGAAGCTCTGCACAAGGTTCGGCTTCGAGATATCATGGTGTGGGCATCGGTCTGTGAGCTCTCGGAACCTCTCCCATGCCTCATGGAATTGCTCGTTGGGGAGCATGGAGAAGTTGCTGATCAGGTCCCTCGCTGCATTGGTCCTCCCGAGTGGATAGTACTTGTTCAAGTACTCGTTGCGGAGCTGCTCCCAGGTGTAAACAAACTTCCCCAAATGCTTCAGCCAGGTGGATGCTCTGTCTGCTAGGGAGAAGGGGAAGGCGATCATCCGAATCGTATCCTGGTCCACATGGCGGTCGTGGACAGTACTGTAGATCATCAAGAACTCCTGGAGGTGGAGATGGGGCTCCTCGGTGGCAAGTCCGTGAAAACGGGGGAGCATATGCAGGGTGTTCGGGGGGAACTTGAAGTCCCCCATGATAGCAGGCACCACTACCCAATGATGCATCAATGTAGATCCGGGGTTGTGCAACTCCCGCATCGGTCTCGGTGGTCCTCCTGCCGCAGCGGCTGCCGCTGCGGTGGCGGCTGCTGCTACTGCTGCGGCTGCTGTGGCTCGTGCCTCTGCATCTGGTTCGACCTCAGGCTCGCTCTGATCTCTCTCTGCTCTGAGTCGCTCCAACTCTTTCCTCATCTCAATCATGAAAGCTCCTTGATCTCTCAACTACTGTTGGACGGTCTCTAAAGAGGCGATCAGGGTGGAGTTGATCGCTCCTTGATCCAATACGAAGTGCTCAGGCTGACGGGGGCGATCCTCAGAACTGCCGGCCATGGCGTCTGCAAAATCAAACGAGCCAAACTCAGGTGCTGTCAAATCTGTGAGTCTCTCCTCTGGCTCATATCTCTCAGAACCGAAAGAAAGGGGGTCGAGGGGGAACAGGACGGAATCATACTCGGGCTCGGAGAACTGGTCTCGGCTCTCGCGGGCCAACCTAGATGACTGGGTAAACGTGCCCGAAAGTGGTGCAGCCAAAGGCTGCCTAAGAGAGCGTCTACCCATCATCGTGATCTGGTCGAGTAGTGCGGATGGAATCTGGAGAAACTATGATCAAAATGCAAACCCCTCTGTTCACCAACGCAACACGAGCTGAAGACTGTGAAGGTTCGATCAAATTATCTTGTCAGTTTTCATTAGGTGAACAAACAATCTCTCAGAGCGCTTACGTGACCTGTTGGGATACCCGATGCTACACCAACCGACTGGCCCGTACGGAAGAGTCGGTAGTCAGCTAGAAATAGCACCGGAGGGCTCTACCTAGGGTGCGGGTCACTCTCTCGCGCAAGCAAACCAAACAATGAGGGGGTTGATCTCCCCAAGATAAATTTTTAAGGTGAGTGTCTTTTAGGGTCAATAGTCTTAGCCAGTCCCAATTTTATGGTTTTTCTTTTTTTTTAAAATTTTTTTCAATAAAAACAAAGGCCTAACGAATTTTTCAGTTCTCCTGATTATTTAGTCCAAAACAGGGGGGAGAAGACAAAAAAGCCGATGCGCGAGAAATCAATGATGCATGCAGAGATAGAAATGCGTACCTGACTCCAGCAGTCTACATGCAAGATGATCCGCGCAGAATTGAAAGACAGGAAATAAACTACCTAAATGGTGCAGCGGTAAAAACCAAGTCCTAAACAGGCAATTTCTACTCGATAGAACCGTCTAGCCTAGTCACTCGCCCTCGATCCAAAGAGTCCGGTCTAGACCCACCCGTCCTCTTCTCGACAGGTCGAGTTCAGGAGTAGCGCTTGACGGGGCGGGCTCGCGGCACGTAGGCTCTCAGGAAAGCGACTAAACTATTTTTATTATTGATTTATTAGTAGGTTCAATTATCGCTCTATAGGAACAAGCAATCAGTTAAGTGTTGGGATCCTACTAATTACAGCACAGTCAAGCAGAAAATCCTAAATCTAGGGGCTCGAGAAAAACCGCGAAAAACCGTAAAAGGCAGCTAAAAAGCTAAATGCCACGAAAAACCGCGAAAAATCTAAATGGGTCCCCCGAGCACACCGGTGCTCGGCGAAACAGACCCGAGAGTCCAAGTGTTTGTCCGAATGTACCTATATTATTACAACAGTTCAAATATACGGGAAATAAATCCTAATCTAAACTATGCTAATCCGCGGCTATTCCGCGGCTCCCGCACTCCTGCTCGCTCTCCTGCGCTCTCCTACGGCTCTGTAAAGAAGAGAGCCGCCTCCGACTCTCGCGGTTGCGTCGGCTTCCGAAGAAGCCGCCTCGATCCTCGGACCCTCGCAAGAAAACAAACACAAGAGTGTCAAACCAGATTATTTAAAGAATGTCAGAAGAAATATAGCTACAAAATCTATACAAAAAGCCGCGAAAAGAAAACCGCGGAAAGAAATAAATCGACTACTAAGCCGTGCTCCCCAGCAACGGTGCCATTCTGATGGCCCACAAAACCAAGGCGACTCAGGTAAAGGTATCTACAATGTTCGTTGCGACCCAAGTCACCAGATGCGGTCAATCAAGAAAAATAGACCACCAAGAGAGATAAAAATCAATCAAACACAAAATAGCGGTCTTGCTATTTATTTAACCAGGTATAGCGACCAGGGTCAAACACAAGGAGCACGGATTGGCCTTGCGGCCTACGAAGTAGTCAAAAAAAAGGAAATAAAATAGAAGAAGAAAATATTTTTGGTGGTTTTTAATTGTTTTATATTTTTTTTGGATTTTTAATGAATTAAGAAAATAATAAAGGTTAAAGAACTACACACTTCAACAAATTATTAAACACACTAAAATTCAACAAAAATTCAAACAAAAATGTTTTTATGTGTTTTATAATTTTTAGTGTTTTTGGTGAATTTTTGAGAATTTTCTGATGTTTATTTAATAATCTAAAAATCAAAAAGTAACTAAAACAATAGTTACTGTCCAGCCGAGCTAAAAGGGCCTAGATAAAATATCTAAAGGTCCTAAATTAGCTGGGAGGTAATTTTCCTGTAAAGAGAATAAAACAAGGAAAATTTAGGCACCTATTTTATTGTTTTTCGATTTTTAGTGGTTTTCAGTAATGAAAAATAGCCAAAATTGGCTAGAAAATAAACAAACAGTAGACAATTTTTTTGTAATTTTTAGACACTATGTAATATTTTTTTGTGATTTTTAAAGTTAGACAGTGAAGAAAATAGATATTTTTGGATTTTTAAAAATATCAAATGAAAACAAAAATGTCCTAAAAAATCCTCGAAAATTTTACACTATGGCAGGAGCCATGTGTCCAATTTTCGTTGGATTTGGAGGTATTTTGCTATTTTATTCAAAAATAAAGAAGGGGCACAGTGCACAGGGACCAAAGTGCAAATACCCGAAAGTCTGGGGGGTCTGGTGCAATTAACCCAGCGAAACACTTGCTACGTGCATGTCTGGGACACTCAGGGACCCAAATGTGAGAAAAATAAGTTCCGAGGGCCTTTTGGTAACAGTACCAAAAGCCCAAGGGCTTATCTGCAATCACCCAATATATAACGCACATGCTCAAATGAAATACGCACAGGGGTTTGAATGCAAATAATTTAAAAACTTTCATTCAATAAGGAACAACCAGAACTACAGGGTATATATTGTAAAAAGCCCAGAAGATCACGTGTCGATGCACGTGTCAGACTACACACAGGGGCATATCAGTAAATAAATGCAAGCACACTGGTCTCTATGCAAATATCCCAAAACTAAACAACTACGCTAGGTATTTACAAGACTAAAAGCGAAATAAAATAACAAAGGGGGCCTAAGGGTAAATTACCCTTTATTACGCGGACCGCAGGATGGACGCCACGTGTGGGATCGAACGGTGGTGGGCGACAGGGGGTCCAACGCTGCGCTCCTCGGGGTGATCCAACGGCGGGGGCGTGGCCACGTGTCTGATCAAACGGTCGAGGACGTCAGTGGCCAAACCCTTCACTGGACCAACGGCTGGGATCGCCTCTCCAAAGATCTGCGGTGCAGGAGCCTCCTGAGATGGACGGTCTGGATCAGAACTGGAGGGCTGAGACGATCGGACGACGACGGAGGATGCTGGATGAACTGTTCGCCGGCGAGATTCGCCGGCCTCAGGCGCGCGCTAGGATCCTCCTGGAAGCACGCTGAAGGTCGGAGAAGGAGCGTGGGGTGCTTCCGCGTCTGCCGGTGGACTTCGATGACCCAACCGGGCTCTGGAGAGCTCCGGTGAGGTCGGCGGAGGTACGCCTCCTGGCTCGATGTCGAACGACCTCAGATGGCCCTTACTATACCTGCAAAACAGTCCAGAAGGCTCGCGGGTCGAGGGCAAACTGCCTCGACCCGGTTAGGTGGGTTGGAGGTGAACGATGGGTCGCAGCGGACGAGCTCCGGCAAAGTGGGGACGGTGGAGCTCGAATCCCAGCTCCTGTGCGAGCTGGGTTGGATGGGGATATGAAGAAGGTGCACGGGAAGGAGGCGAGGGCGATGGTAAAACCCGATGATCGATTGGGGGTCGGTCGTGGACGGAATCGGCGAAACACGGCGAAGAGGCGATTTGGGCGTAATGGAAAATCAAAGGAAAAGAAGGGTCTAAGGGATTACCAGTATGGACGAGGAGACTGGGGATGAGCTAAGGAAGCTCTGGGTCTTCGCCTCGAGGAGCGTCTCCCTCCGAGGCTCGAGCTCCAGCTGGTGGCGGAGGTATTTTGCTATTTTATTCAAAAATAAAGAAGGGGCACAGTACACAGGGACCAAAGTGCAAATACCCGAAAGTCTGGGGGGTCTGGTGCAATTAACCCAGCGAAACACGTGCTGCGCGCGTGTCTGGGGCTCTCAGGGACCCAAATGTGAGAAAAATAAGTTCCGAGGGCCTTTTGGTAATAGGTACCAAAAGCCCAAGGGCTTATCTGCAAATCACCCAATATATAACGCACATGCTCAAATGAAATACGCACAGGGGTATAAATGCAAATAATTAAAAAACTTTCATTCATTAAGGAACAACCAGAACTACAGGGTATATAATGTAAAAAGCCCAGAAGATCACGTGTCGATGCACGTGTCAGACCACACACAGGGGCATATCAGTAAATAAATGCAAGCACACTGGTCTCTATGCAAATATCCCAAAACTAAACAACTACGCTAGGTATTTACAAGACTAAAAGCGAAATAAAATAACAAAGGGGGCCTAAGGGTAAATTACCCTTTATTACGCGGACCGCAGGATGGACGCCACGTGTGGGATCGAACGGTGGTGGGCGACTGGGGGTCCAATGCTGCGCTCCTCGGGGTGATCCAACGGCGGGGGCGTGGCCACGTGTCTAATCAAACGGTCGAGGACGTCAGTGGCCAAACCCTTCACTGGACCAACGGCTGGGATCGCCTCTCCAAAGATCTGCGGTGCAGGAGCCTCCTGAGATGGACGGTCTAGATCAGAACTGGAGGGCTGAGGCGATCGGACGACGACGGAGGATGCTGGATGAACTGTTCGCCGACGAGATTCGTCGGCCTCGGGCGTGCGCTAGGATCCTCCTGGAAGCACGCTGAAGGTCGGAGAAGGAGCGAGGGGTGCTTCCGCGTCTGCCGGTGGACTCCGATGACCCAACCGGGCTCTGGAGAACGATGGGTCGCAGCGGACGAGTCCGGCGAAGTGGGGACGGTGGAGCTCGAATCCCAGCTCCTGTACGAGCTGGTTTGGATGGGGATATGGAGAAGGTGCGTGGGAAGGAGGCGAGGGCGATGGTAAAACCCGATGATCGATTGGGGTCGGTCATGGACGGAATCGGCGAAACACGACGAAGAGGCGATTTGGGCGTAATGGAAAATCAAAGGAAAAGAAGGGTCTAAGGGATTACCTGTATGGACGAGGAGACTGGGGATGAGCTAAGGAAGCTCTGGGTCTTCGCCTCGAGGAGTGTCTCCCTCCGAGGCTCGAGCTCCAGCTGGTGGCGGAGCAACGGCGGCGAAGCTCGCCGGATCGATGGAATCCGGTCCCTCTCCTCGCTTCAACAGCACGGGCAGTGAGCTGTCACTCTCACGCACACACCGGAGCTCACAGGGGGTGGAATCGAATAGCCAAAGATGAGAAATGAGGAGGCGGAGCTGGGCTTTATACGTGGGGATGATCCGGAAAGAGGCGCGCGGGTAGGGAAATCAAGAGCGCGGATCTCGAGAAGGGGAGTCGGGCGCTGCAGACCCGCGAGAGGGAGTCGGGTCTGCCTGGGAAAAATCCGAGAAGGGGAGTCGGGCGCTGCAGACCCGCGAGAGGTGGTCCTGGGGGGGAAGTTGACCGGGCGGTCAACATCCCCTAGAGCCAATAGGAAGCGGCCACGTGGCTGGATCTTAGAAGTGAAAATTAGGGTAGCTAGGGGCCGATTTAGCAAAAAGTGAAAACATGAAATATTTTTATTTTATTTTTTCTATTTTTTAGTGATTTTTAATTAATTTTTCAAAGTGAAAATAGGGTCTATACATAGTAGGTTCATATATAGGTATATATACAATATATGGGATTTGATTTTTGATTTTTAATTTCTTATTTTTGTACAATTTTATTCCTATTTTATATTTTATTTATTTATATTATAAAATGAGGAATAAAAAGACATTTTTATTTTATTTTTATTATTTATATACATATGTGAGATAAATACATATATACATTTATATACATGGTATATTTACAAAATATTTTTGTGTTTTTAATTTTGTTATTTTTATTTTGTTTTTGTTTTAATTGTTTTTATTTTATTTATTTACACTATAGAATATAGAATATTTACAAAAATTTTGGAGATTAATTTTATTTATTTATAAGGATAAATAAATAGGAAAGATGGAACTATGTACAAGGTGATCATGTACATGAATGAGAATTTTGGTTTCTTTTTAATTTTAAATTTTTATATTGATTTTATATTTATAAATATATACAAATATTTACAAGCCTATTTTTGTGAGGAAAATACTTTTATTTATTTACATAAATATTTACACACATGAGCCCCTATCTCCCTCTACTTTGGCTTTTATGCGGTCAGGCCCATGCTGAGCCCTCCCTTGGGTTAGGTTGCTCAATATTTATTCTAAATATTTCCCTCTTTTTCTTTTTAATCTTTATTCTTTTATTTTTGCACAAAAACATGCTAATTATTAAACTTTATACAATGCATGATTTTGATAATTATTTGTATTTACATGAATATACATGCATTTGCAAAGGTTTTTTGTAGCTAAAATATAAGAATAAAGAGTGATAAATGGGTATTCATCAACGCCCAAGCTCCGCCTCCCGATCTTGGTCACGGAGGGCCTCCCCAGAGACCCCTGAAGGCTCGTCGAGATAGCTGGAGGTCCGAGGAAGACGCAGGACCTCTTGGCGTGAACCATCGGAGCTCGTATGTCGGAGTCGAAGCTGATGAAGGAGTGCTCCGATGGTCTTCTGATCATTGAAGCTTTGAGAACCTGCACCGTTAGAAAACACATAGCCGAAGCAAGAAGGTGTGTGCGTGAGTGGAGAGAGAGCTTTCGATGGGCGAAGAAAGTGGGAGCTCAGAGCTCCTCTGCCGCGAGGGCGGAGGAGATGGGTCGGACGCGGTCTAGGGGTCTGGAGGAAGAAGAGAGTGGTCTGAGAGCATAGTGTGGAAGGGGGATGTGCGGCGGAGCTCGTGGAGGGATCGATGAGGGTCGATGAGGGGAAGAACGACCTAATTAATTAAGGGAAATCAAAAAGAAATTGCAAGGGAAGAAGAGGGGACTTACCTGGTCTGATATGGTGAATGGGGGATTGGGTTGGGGCTCGAATCGAGCCCCGGGTCGTCGCTGGACACCTACAGCCAATTGGTGCAGCTCAAGCGGGCTGGAAGCACCGCGACTCTTCCATGAACGGCGGAGGGTCGACACCGGGGACTCCGGTTGTCATCGCCCGATCCGACCATCTCCCCCTGCCACTGGGAGATGGCGAAGGGCTGGGCCATGCCCCGCATACAGGTGGACAAAGGATTATGGAGAGAGAGGCGACGTATTTGAAGAAGGTGATGGCAGAACTGGTTAGTGCGGTCGTGGGTTTAGTGGCAGATATGGGGCGACTGGAGGAACATCAGGGAACGTGGAAGCATGCGCGAGGAAGAGGGAAGAGTGGGGAAGGTCGGAGGGTAGTTGGCGATGGGAGAGGTCGACTTGAGAAGCGAGGAAATATGGAAGGGGGAGAGTGGTGCGCGAGCTGGATCGTGGGAGAGAGATGAACGTCGTGAGGTCGACGATGATGCTCAGTCGTCTGATCCAACGGCTGATGATCGGGCACAAAAGAACGGGTGCGATTAGATCCGAGGCGAAGTGATCAAAGGGCGATGCATTCGCCACGTGTCGCGCTAATAATCAAGTGGCAGCGAGCAGTTCAGATCATATCTGAGGACGATCGAATGGCCGTGGTGTGGGGCTGGAAGAAGCGATTGTGATGGAAAGATGATAGCGCGATCGAAGGGCTCAAAAAGTGCCACGTGGCAAGCTCCGGTGAGAGCGCTAACGGACGGCTGTGATGCAAAGAAGGCACAATCGAAGGGCCGAGGAGCGAAGTTATGACGGAGCGGCTGAGATGGAAGATCAGGGCGCGATCAGGTGGTGTACAAGCCGCCACCTGGCATAAGTAGAGAAGGGCGCTGACGTGCGGTGCAGATGAAAGGCGGGGATGATCAAACGGTTGGGAATTCAGGGCACACGTGGAGAGAGCGGGGATGATCAAACGGTTGGGGATGATCAAACGGTTGGATTCAAAGAGAAATCCAACGGCCGAGGACAGGGGTGGATAAAACAAGGTGGGCGGGCCAAGTGGCTCACCCAGAACGGGCCACGTGGCCCAATCATATTATTAAGGGAGAATTTTTTATTTTTGAGGGTTAATTTGGCCGAATTTGAGAAAACTCAAAACATAAAAGTTGTAGATCTCGATGAGATCTACAAGTTTCATGTTGACCAAAACTGGAAATGAGATCAAACAAAGACCCGAAATATTTTGGAGGGTATTTTTAAGGCTAAAAAGACCACAGATTTTTGTTTTGCCCTTTTTTTGTGGTTTTAAATTTATTTGAGATTCTGTTAATTACAAGATATTATCTGGATTTTATTGACACAACTTTAAGCAAGGGGGTTAATAATGGAAAATAAAGATGATGAAATCGAGTTTCATCAGGGTATAACTGCAAATATCAAAAACTTAATTTCATTTCATAACAGGCATAAACCCCAAGCCCATACATGCAAATATCCCAAAATATCACGTGACGATGCACGTGTTCCACGTAGACAGGGTCTAAAATGCAAATAAAATAAACACGAGGTCCATAGTGCAAAATATCCAAAATAAAAACAACTACGCTAAATATTTACAAGACTAAACTATAAATGCAATAAACAGACGGGCCTAAGTGATATTACCCCTTTCTTATAATCCGATGGATGATGAAGCGCCCCATGTAAATCGTACGATTGAGAAGAGAAGCCACCTCTTCATCGATGATCGGTCCGGATCGAGCCCTAGGTGGATCAGACGGTGGCTGAATCTCCGCAGATGAATGGCGAGGATCATATCTGGAGCGGAGGGACTGATCGGACGGCAGCTGGAGGTCCTGGAAGAACTCGTCTCCGGTGAACTTCGCCGGCTCACTCCGTGCGCATGAGACCTCCTCCTAGGTTGCTGGGATGGGCGAAATGAAGCTCAAACTCTTCCGCATTTGGTTGGCACCTCCGATGAGGCCGAGAAGCTCCGGTGAGCTCTGGCGACGGCGGAGGAGCCAAGCTCCTGTGCTGGAATGTGCGGACCCTCAGATGGATCCTATTGACCTACAAAAGGGCACAGAACAAACGATGGGTCGAGGGCAATGTGCCTCGACCCGTCAGCGGGCAAAGGGGGTGATGAAATGGGTCGCGGCATAGTCCTCCGGTGAGCGGCGGAGGAGGAGGACCGAACTCTTAGTTCCTGGGCAAAATCGAAAGGGCGAATGGATGATCGGGTATGGCGGGCGACGGCGGCAGAGCGAAACGAACTAAAATCTAAAGATTAGAATCTAACCTAAACTACGAGTTGTCTACGCTACCTGGCGGAAGAAGGTGTCTGTGCTGGAGGTCAGGGACCTCCGGGGGTCTTCGCCTCGATGGGCCGACGGTCCAGAGGCTCTAGCTCACCTTGCAGCGGAGCACGGCGGTGTAGCCGCCAGATCAGTGGTTCCCGGCTTCCCGTGCCTCGCTTCGACCCTCTCTCGCACGGCTGTCACTCAGGCGAGGGAGAGGAGCTCACTGGCGACGAGGGGGAAGGCCAAATATGGAGAGGAATTGCGGTCGGAGGTGAGGTTTTATATGATGAAGGGTTCGGCAAGAAGAGGTCGGGCGAGGTGCAATGGTGTACGGATCCCTAAAATCTCCCCCGGGCGAGGGTCTCTGATAGATCAAGTGTAAATGGAGCTCGGGTTTTGATTGATGGTGGTAGGATCGAGCCGCAAAAATTATGAGAAGTCAGGTCGGGAGCAAGATCCGCGGGCGAAAGTGGTCCAGGGGGAAGTTAACCGGAGGTCAACATTCCCTCGTGGACCAATCAGAATTCTCCATTTATTAATTCTTTCGAAATTCAATTAAAATTATTAAATGATTTTATTTCAAAAAATGTCAAAACATGAAAAATGTTTATTATTTTTCAAATTATTTATTTATTGATTTTTATTTATTTTTTTGAAAAATATATAACGTATTTACAATATATTATTATTATATATAGGTATAGATATATGGATTTTTTATTTTTATTTTTCATTGTTTATTTTTGTACAATTATTCCAATTTTATATTTTATTTATTTATAACATAAAATTAGGAATAATAAGGTATTTGTATTTTATTTTTATTATGTATTTACATGGGTTAAATAAATAGGTTTATATACATATGTACATGGTATATATACAATGTGGGAAATGATTTTTATTTTTGTTTTTATTTTTCTGATTTTTATTTTATTTATTTACACCATAAAATATGGAGTATAAAAATATATTTTTATTGGGTTCATTAATTATTTGCAAGGAGAAAATAAATAGGTATTTTATTGTATATACATGGTCTATGTACACTGATGAGAGAGACTTTTATTTCTTTTTATTTTTTATTTTTCCATTTTTATTTTAGTTTTATTTTTACAAATATGTACAAAATATGAGAAACAATTTTTAATTTTTATTTTGAGGAAAATAAATTTATTTAAATACATGGGGGTATGTACATATATGATTGACCTTATCTCTCTCTACTTGGGTTCTTTTGCAGTCAGGCCCATGTTGAACCCTCCCTTGGGATTAGATCGCTCAATATTTATTTTAAATATTTCCCTCTTTTACTTATGTTTCTTTATTCTTTATTTTACTCAAAAACATGCTAATTATGTATATTTACATGATGCATGTGTTTTGGCAATTTATGATATTTACACAAATTTACATGGTATTTGGCTAAGGTTTCTAGCTAAAATAAAGGAATAAAGAGTGATGAATTGGGATTCATCTTGAAGTTACTACTTGGCTCTGATTACACACTCATTGATTCTGATAGTTTTCATTCACGCCTTATAGAAGAATGTTCTTGTATGGCAATCGATGCGTAGATAATGTATATTGTGAGTTAAATTAACTTATTTTACGTTCATGAACTTTATTTTACAACATTGTATCTCATTTTACACTTTCTATTTCCTATATTTAATATCACACTTTAATACAACAGAACTTATATTTTATTTATGATAGGTACGGAAATCTGACTTTCAGTATTACTTACGTAATTTTCATATAAGGTTCAACGTATATTGTAACATTTTTTGAAAGATATTTATTTTTTACTATATCATATTGTATTTTACTAATATTAGCAATATTTTACAATAATTTGTTCCTGCTTGGTTAGATTGTTTATATATATATATATATAGGAATTTTATCCGTCATAGTATGTTTTGCATTTTTTATACTTAGTTGCTAATACATTTCAAATATTAAAATTTCTCCCAGGTTGCCAATACACAATCAATGAAACTGTCAATGTTCTTACACCTTCTATAGGTCAAACGTTTGTATCTATTCAAGATGCCTATAAATTTTATGAGACATATACAACGGAGATTGGATTTAATGTTAGGAAAGCAAGCTCAAGGGTTGGTAAAAATAAGATTTCCAAGGAAAGAATAATTATCTTCAAATCATTTGTTTGGTGGAAAGAGGGGTTTTCTAAATCTACAGATAAAACACTGACAGTTGACAATGCAAGAAGTGATTAGAACGATGATTGTATTTTTTTCAAGGAGGAGCGCAGTGTTGGTTTATCTCGGACTGGGTGCAAAGCTTTCATGTCAGTTTCCTTTAGGTCTAATCTGAAGGATTGGGTTGTATCTAATTTTGAAGCAGTACACAATCACAATCTCGTTTCTCCTTCTAAACGCAGATAGCTCAGACCAAATAGACGTTTTTCAAAAGCCACAAAAATGCCTGTAAAGTCAATGAATGATGTGAACATACCTGTATCCAAACAGTCAGCGTTCATAAACATGTCTAGCGATCAAGTTGGTATTATTGTTCGAGATATTTACAACTTAGATCTAAAAAAGAAAAAACAATGTGTTGGGATTGATGATTTTTATTATGCTTATATAACCGATGATGATTATAGACTTACTCAGTGTATATGGATTGATAGTGCCTCTATTGAAGATTACAAATTATTCGGTGATACCATATCATTCGATACAACATATAGGACCAATGAGTACAATCTGGTATTTGGATCTTTTGTGGTGTTAACTATCACGGTTATACAATTTTCTTTGGAAATTCATTCATGAGCAGAGAGACAACCAAGTCATTATCGTGGTTATTCGAGAGATTTCTCGAAGTAATGAGAAAACATCCAATTTCTATAATCACAGACGAAGATCCGACAATTTGTGCAGCTGTTAGGAATTGTTTTCCACATATTGTTCATAAATTCTGCACTTGGCATATAATGGCCAAGCTTAAAAGTAAGCCTGGAAAGATTAAAGATATAAATGAAGTTCTTTCAGCATTCTCCATAGTTGTATGGAAAAGTATAACTATAAGTGAATTTGAGCAAAATTGGTGCAAGGTTATTGATCAATATGATTTATCATCAAATGTCTGGTTGAATGAGAAATATAGCATCAGATATAAATGGATTAGTTTATATCTTAAGGATTTTTTCTGGGCTGGTCAACGCAGTACACAGAGAAGTGAAAGTATGAATGCATTTTTGCAACACCACGTCACTAAACAGAACTCTTTGTTGGAATTTATCTCGTGGATTGCAAAGTGCAATTCAATGACGTAGGGAAAGAGAGAATGACATGGATAATATCGGTGAAGTATACACTCCAAAAACAAATTTCAAATGGAAGATGGAAGAACAGATGGTTCGTATATCCACTAAGTTCATATTTTACAAATTTCGTTTTGAACTGAATGAAGTGAAGGACCTTAATTTTCAAACTGAATCGAACTCTCTAGATTGCTGTCAATATTTTGTGTCATATATTGGCAAACCTGAGAATGAATTTTGTGTTTCTTCTTCTAGGCCAAGCGGCTTTCTTTCTTGTGAATGCAAGAATATGCAATTCTTTGGATATCCATGTAGGCACATACTTGCAGTATTGAAGATACAGAATGTGGAGCTTCTGAATCATGAATATATACTGAAAAGGTGGACAAGGAGCATTAAAAAATCAGGAAATTATCCTATTTATGTTCAAGTTGCACAATAAGAAAGGTCGTCTCAGCTGAATCAGTTGTGTTTGCATATTATTTCAGCTTCAGTCGATCAGGATGAGGAGATATTCTTATTTGTTAAAGAAAAATTAAGCGATTTATGTTCGAATATTGATCTTATGATAAGTAACAAACCTTCTTCCAGCTTTACAACTGGGAACAATTCAAATGATCCAGATCTGATTACAGAACCATCTGTTAAAGAACCAAATGTTCCGAGAACGAAAGGAAGCGGTCGCGGTGGTAGACCTAAGGGTGTTGGCAATCGTATTAGATCGGAATCTGAGATGAGAAGAAATAGAGGTCGACAATGCAAATCTTGCCTCAAATACAATGCCGGGCAAGATTTTAGAAACTGTCCTAATAACAAATCGGTTATTCATGGTAAATTGATAATATTCTTTACTTTTAATTTTTGGTTTTAGTTTATTAATACTTTTTCTTACTTATGAAGGCGATGAACGATCGACATCATCATAATTTGATCAAATACCTTTAATGTAAGATTTTATATTTTCGTTGTCATGTAAGTTTTCTACATTACATGTAAATCAATTAATTATTGCTTATTATATTCGTAATATTATCCTTTTTTTAGGTTTGCAAGTTATCGAAATATTTTTGGCGTCATTCGAGCTTGGACATTTATCTATTTCTCAGTCTTTGATTATTTATATTATATGTAATTTTTGTTCCTTGTCATATTTTGTTCAGTTATTATATAATTTAAATAATGTGTTCTTTTTATTGTTGAAGTTCAGAAGGTTCCTGTTATGAAATAGTAACATACAGGAATACATCTTTTTTTGCATTGTGAATGTTTAACGTTCAACATGATCTTTCAGACTTATAAGTTCAGTCTCTTCTTCTTTGGATATATGTGTCCTTCCTTTAATACTTTTTTAATGATTAGGTTTTTGTAATATGTAACGTGGACTATGCCCTTTTAAGTGTTTATTAGGGCTTTTTTTAATATACTCACATTTCGGTAAATGTATATGCGATTTCTCGTACAAGATGAACTTTATTTATTGAGTATTATGAATGCGTATAAGTTCATGATGATTGTTCAGCTATGAAATAGTAACATTTCAATACTACATGATTAAATATTTCCTATCAACAATCCGAACATAGTAGTTGCCAATATTACAATTTACACGTATGTGAATTATTTTACCATTATAGTCAATATTTTACATTTCTGTGTAATAATTTACATATTTACTCAATTTTTTACAATTGTTTATCATATTTTACCTATGTTAATTTGTTCATTAACAATAATCTTAAACCATACAACCTAGATTTTCATTCAATAATACCTTTCATAGATTTGTTAATATGATTCCTTCTTGTACCACAACAACGTAATATGTATTCTTATTGTATATTAAGTGTCATTGTACTTTTATTTTAAAGTGGTGCTATATAATTTACACATATATGCAGTAATTTACAGATATACTCAATAATTTACATTTATTTATAATGATTTACGTATTTCTCTAATATTTTAAAATCCAAACATATGTGCATTTATTTTACGTAAAGGTTATCGGCGCCCTTTATTTTATTGAATTTCAGAAGTTTTCTATTGTGAACTCGTAACATATGATAATACGTCACAGTGCTTTTTTGTAATTTGAAACTTTAAAGTACAACATGAACTTTCAGTCTTATAAGTTCAGTCTCATACCAATTATATTTTCAATCTACAATAGTTTTAACATATCTGCTAATATAAGTCCTTTTTGTACAAGATCTAAGTAATATTAATTCTTATTGTATATTAACTGTATTAGTAATTTTATTTTAAAGTGGAGCTATAACATTACTCATGTATACATTATATTACAGTTATACACCGTAATTGATATTTTTTGTAATGATTTACAAATTTATTCAATATTTTACACTTCCTTATCAAATTTTACATCAGAAGTTAAGTTTCTCGTTTTGAAGAAGAAGTCTTAATCAGGAACTCTACTGACAAACCTATGGTAAACTTTGGAATGTGAATCATTAACGTACAAGAAGATTTTCGACCATTGTAAAACACACCTGTAACCACAAATACACATTCTTTCTCGACCATTAGAATACCTACTTTTTCTGCCTGTCAAACATGTAAATATTCAGTATAACATGTAACCAGGTATTCAATGCATATGACTATAACATATGATAATCATGAAATTTAAATTAAGTGTTTCGTTTGAAAGAAGAAGGTTGAAACAAAAATTCTAGAAACATAACATACTTAAGACATTACAACAATATATAGATCCAGTTTATACTGTAAAAAAGATAAGGTGTGTTTATATTCTGTCCGCCATCTATATTACTGTGTTGTTGAGTTCTCAATGTGACCATATGTTAACAATGTTGAAGCTATTTCAGCTCTGAATCTGTCAATTACGGCGTAGTTGAAATCCAACGCCCTCCCCTCGCACAAGTACTCCATCATTTTCATGACATATACACCGCAGTCGAGACTTTGTGAAGGTTGCTGCGGGCAATCTTGCACGTATATGATTTCCCAACTTGCAAGACATTCATCTAGCATGATGTCCATGAAATACTCCGAAATCCAGCCATGTTGAGATGTAATTCAAATAGAAAAATATTAGCGTTGAAATAAAGCATTTAATAAAATATTAAAGTTTGTTTATGTCATACCCATTTCAATACGTCCTTTTATGGAATTTTGTTCCTTTCATAGAATTGTAAGAAAGGAACTTTCTTGATGAAAAATCCGTCACAAGAAGATGTCAATGGTTTCTTGTGTGAATAACCGTGAATATTTTCTCCAACTCTGATATGTGTATTCCTTCTTCATATAGCTCCTCGAGCTTATCAAATTCATGTTCCATAGCATTAACCACAAGATTCACAAAATATTGCTGTAAAATGTAAGTAAAATATCATATTATGGTAATTAAATATTATTTATAAATAATCTATATCAGTACATAGAATCTCACCATTTGGAAAATTGGTGTGAATAGAAATGGAACATGATCATTTTTTGTGCAGTATTTATGTTGTAGCACATCCATAAACATGTCTATTATCTGTAATATCATAAACAATTTAATCGTAAATAAATTTTAAAAAGTGATTAATAAAGACATACGTACCGAAACCTCTATCATTCTTTCGTACAAAAAATTGTGAATTTCTCTCCCTTTACAACTCCGATTCCCCGGAGTAAAGTAGGTTGCATTCAACCTGAAGGAATAATCTTCCATTAATATTATACCCTTTAATGTTAATGATATTCAACTGTAAATGTTGAAATTAGAATAAAATTCTTACTTGTCTGCAGGATCACGAAGAAATTCTTGAATTCTTTTTTTCGTTTGTTCTGATACTTTCTCGTAACCAGTGAAGTCGGTTATAAGATTGCATAGATAATGATTCTTATTCAATCAACTAAAAACAATGTTAGAATTAATTACTATCATTATCATAAAGATCATAGAAAGGTTTGTGTGCCATATTAAAAATATGTATTCTAGTTGTACTGCATACATGAATAAAAAATAAGTTATTATATATTTTCTGGCTTACCTCACTTGCTGTGTCATCCACCGCTGTTTCATGCTCTTCATTGCCTTGCATCATTGATTCTTGTAAAGTTTTCTTGGCTTCTCGTCTTTATTTCTTTCTTCTAATTATTGAGCTTTGTTGGACTGTGACTTTTCCTTTTTCCTTTTCCTTGTTGAAGTTTCTGTTTGCACATTATCTGAATGTGCAATGTCACCAATGTTCAGATCAAACGAAGACATGTCAATGTTCATAGCTGAAACTTTATTACTCGTATCTTCGGATTTCTGGAGTGAATGTTCATCACATATTTCTGAAATTAAATTATCAAGTCTGTCACCAAGATCCGAGTCACTATGTTCTAAAACTCCGTCTTTCATATCAGCTACATTGCTTGTCGGTGCAAGCATGTCTTCTTGTTGGTTATCAATTATACCTTCAACAACATTTCCAGTCTTGTTCTTTAATGTATCTACTACTTGAAAAATATTTTGTTCAACATCTATGATATCACGATCATGATATCTTTTTAGTTTTTCCTGCAGCTCCAGAATCTCAGATCTCAATTTATCATTCTCATCCTTCATTTTAAAAGTTATTCTTTTGTGTTCTGCGTCTTTTTTTGTATACATTTCTCTCATATCTTTAATTTTCCCCTTCAGCTCCTCTATCTCACAGGAAAATGCTTCGCACATACAATTTTTTTGGATTTTTTGTTACAACGTCTCTTGTTGAAACTCCAACAACTAATTTTTTTCACACAATTCATCTATTTGTTTCTTTCCCTTCTTTATTAACACATCTTGTGGTATTGGGATGGGGTTTATTACCATAATTTCTGGTCTCATCACCGTAAAACCACACTTGGTAAACTTCTCAAACGGAAAAACATACTCATCAGCTCCTATCTTAACTATTTCATTTTTTTGTAGTTGCAAAGAAGGCAATATCTACATAAAGAAGAGTACTTAGTAATTATTCTATTGAAATTATGAGACACACAGTATATCATATTTTATTTTAACAATACTTACTTGTTCACAGCTGATAAAAACTAATGCTCTGGAGACCCCTTTGATTGGGCCAGCCCACTTCCAAATTCATGGTCTAAGATCTCTGCTCACTACAAAAACTTTGCAGCAATATTCCATTATCCATACCTGATTCAATTGCTTTATTAGTAATTCTTACTATCGATTATATAATTAAAAATTATTATCGAAGAACTCACGTATAAGCATGCAACACATCATGTAAGGTAACTCAGTGTTACCCTTGATGAACCGGTTCTTCTCTTTTGAACTCTACTAACTACATCATCCATGTTGAACAATATTATTCTTGCTACAGCGCCAGATCAGTTAAAGAATCGTGTATCTTAAAGGGATTCTACGTAGTGTAACAAATCTTTTGGAAAAGAATAAGAATTGTCTGGGAAAAGGAATGTGGCAAACATCAAAAGTATCAAGCATGTTACATAAATAGAGAATGAGTTGTCATCATCTCTATTGTAATAATCATCTAGAATGTTGTTCAACTTCTTCCTATTGAAAACCATTCCTTCTTCAAATAGTTTATGCGACATGAATGATTTCCATTGAAGGTGTATACCGCTCACTGTGATTGAGAAACCAGAGCTAGGTAGGCCTAATATTGCGCACACCTCTTCATCACTGAAAGTCACCACCTTATTGCCAAATATGAAATTCCTCCCACCTTGGAACTGTTCAACTAACCATTGAAGGTTTTTTCGTTGGATTTCCACATGGCCAATGTTGATTAGTTTTTCGAAAGCAATCTTTGACAAAAGTACTTGTTGTTTGGGCGTGGGTCTATGGTTATCAATGAAACACACAAAATATTCAATGTAACATCTGTGTTGTACATAAACTTTGTCTAAAAGTAGAGACACAAGAAATCATGTTTGTGCTTGCAACGAGTCATGAGTGTATTCATTTAAAAGAAAAACTTATTTTATATTAAAGAAATATTAATTTCCATACTTCCAAAATCATCTTCAACCTTTAGAAAATCCTTTTCAACATCCACATCCTTTGATTTGTTAATCGGAAGGAATGGGCCTTCTGTTCATACCATTTAGGATAGATACAATGTAAAAAAATATTAAAAACTTCATTTTACTTAGAAATTTTACTTACTTTTGAAATGTTATATCGAATGACGGATCTGAAGTTCTAACATTGTACCGTCAGTATACTGGTCAGAGTCGTCTTCCTGTTCTCGTATGTTTTCAACCGAGCGCGACTGCATCTCCTCCATCATAGCCGGCTGTCACTCTACCTCCTAAGAAGATACTTTTGTGAGTACCGACTTTTCCCTCAATCGTTCGCCTAGAAGAGTTCCTTCTTCTTCGTCGTCGTATGTATGCATTCTCTTTCTTCTCGCTCTATTTCAAATTAGGTATTATTTAATATTATTATACGAATTTATTTCATATTCATACTTTCCTAAAATTATAAATGATATTTTTAAAAATCCCTCTTTTTGGGTTATCCACAAGTTCGTATTCAACTTTAAAAAGTAAGTGTTTGTTTTTGTTTTTACCTAAAAATAGAAAAAATTTAAAAATATAAAATACATTTTATTTTTATTTTAATTAATGAGTTATCATTTGTTTGGTAATTAATTATTACTCAAAAATATCAATTGCCTTTTTGTTCATTCTGGTTCAAGCATTGTTCACTATTGCATCCATCTCGAAGGCATTACCACATTTTCATCAGTATGTCTTACCAGGTTGGTATTTTATCACTATTTATATAATATGTTTCTTCTTGTTATTATTATCAATTCTTTGAAATTTTTGTCATTATTTTCATCAGTATTTCTATATTTTTTCTTTCCTATAGATATACTTGCTTTCAGATTTTGTTTTTTTTGAATGTTTATTGGGTATATTACTTGTTTCACTCAAGCGAAACTTCAAAGCATTTGGATTTAGAGTCTTCAGTTGTTTTTTTCCTGTAATATATAAAATCATTATCATAAATTTTTCAATACGTAAAACAATATATGTGTATATATATATATAATTGTTTATATTATATCACGAAAGTTCAGAAAAAACTATATTAAAATTTTAAAAATGCAAAATAAGATTAATATCAACATAAGGTTTGATACATCGGATATGTTGTTATTTTATATGTATTCATTAGTGTTAGTCATAACATCCGTATTGAGTATTGAATTAGAAATTAGTAAAATACAATTTTATATTGTAAAATATATCTTATTCTTGTAATATAAGATCGTTTTGTGTAAAATAATACACAAATTATCATTTCATAGCTACAAAATAATATAACATATTTGTAAAATACGATCTTTTGTTATAAATTAAACTAAGTAGTTGTATTATACAGTAAAAAATTGTAATTCTATCAAAATTCATGAAATAGCAAAAATGAATAAATCATTTGTAGACGTAACAACGTCATTTCAAGAGAAATAGTAAACTGTAAAATACATTCTACTTTTGTAAAATATAACTTGAATATGTAAAATATGATCCCTTATTGTAAAATAATAGAAATTTGTCAATAAATTGGTACAAAATATTATAATATCTCAGTAAAATACGCTCATTTAATATAAAATAAATTACTTAGTTGTAATTTATTGGATAAAATTGTAAATATAACTCATTTGAAAAACATGTGTAAATAAATACATCAATTGTAGACGTCATTCATATCGTAATAAAATTAGGATTTTCTAAAATATAGCATCTTTTAGTAAAATACATATTGTTTACGTAAAATACGATAATTGCTTGTAAATTAGTACTAAAATTGTCATTATGTAGTTACAAATTATTATAATATCTTTGTAACATATAAACCACTTTTGTAAAAATGTGTATGAATGTGTAAAATAAATTTTTATTGTGTATTTTTTTATTCTAATTCCGTTTTCTTACAAATTTCAGATTTCAATAAAATGCAAATCTGTTGGAATATATTTCTTAATAACATAAAGTTAAGTATCTAACTTTTTAAAGAGTGATCAAATTTTGCTTTCAGTATAGGATAGTTTGCCATGAGTAAACTTAAAATTTCACCAGATTCAGATTTTTTTTTATCAAATATCTATAGACACGGTGTTGTAATTTACAACATGTAAATGTAAAATATGTCAATCAATTGTAATTTCATATAAGTTGTTTCAAAATGTTGTTCTATATTACATGAAGTAATTATGGAAATTTTTGTACATCAATCCGCATATAATTAAATATAGAATATTCATTGACGTGTATTCTATAAATTAGCTTTAATTTAACCCTCCCATATTTTAGGAATGTTAGTTGGCACGAAAACCACATAGTGGTTTCAATCTCCTTCGTACACTCGTCATTCGACGGCCTAAGATGACACCTTTCCATAAACAAGGAAAGGTGCCACCACAATTCAAGTGCACCATATATATATGAGGATGGGGAGTATGCACCCTGGTGCATGTAACTTTACATACATCGGGGCCTATATCTCCCACATTTTTTTTACTTTTTTGGAAAATATCACCGTGATATTCATTTATATATTCCTTCAATATACCATTTGAATTTCATCAGAAACAGAGAAACATATGCCCTCCATCTAGAACAGGTCGATCATAGCAATTCTAAGATCGTTAAAATTACTTGTTCTAGATGGAGGGCATATGAGTCTCTGTTTCTGACGAAATTCGAATGGTATATTGGAGGGATATATAGATGAATATACACGATGATATTTTTCAAAAAAGTAAAAAAATGTGTGAGATATAGCCTCGGTGCATACTCCCCATCCTCTCTCTCTATATATATAGAGAGAGAGAGATAGATAAAGAAGTATGCTACCTATGTGTAGCCAATTTACATGCTCCTATCACTTTTCCCTTGTATTTTTTTATTTTTATGAAATGAAACCTATTGGAATTTAGATGCCACCATGGTGTCATTCAAAATTCGACTTAATTTGAGACTTCTATCTCCTTCATGAAGACTATCAAATTTTAACGATATCAGAGTTGTTGAAATTAAACCCCTTCAAATAGATGACATAGGAGTCTCTATTTCTAACGAAATTAAAATGACATGCGAGGGGGATATAGTGATGAATATACATATTTTTATTTTCCAAAAAAAATAAAAAATGGGGGTGGGTGCAGCCCATTGGCTGCACCTAGGGTTGGGCATTGGGTTGGGCCGACCCACCCCGACCCAAAACCTGACCTATATAACCCGACCCAAACCCGAACTCGAAATATAATGGGCGGTCCATGGGCCCTAAGATGAGCCCATATTGATTATCGGGCCGGGTTTGGGCCTGAGAAGGCCCAAACCCGTTAGCCCGATAGCCCAACCCATTCTAAAGCAAGTATATTCATATCTAGTACGATATAATTATATCAATTATATTCTTGTTCATTCCAAATACCATGTTCTAACTTTAATATCCTTATTCGAGTGTAGAATAAATGCTCAGACACATTAATAATCATATCATTAACGTGGATTGAGGATATTATTACATTAATATACAAGATTATTACATTAATATGCAAGAATGGAATCTGTGTCCTCAAGTGTTAGAGCATGTACAACTATAAGTAACCAATATGTATTGGGTCATAGTGCCCGCATCTACAATAGAATATGCAATGGTAAATTGAATGGTGGTTTAAGTCTCCATATTTTTACCACATTTCTATTTTCAACATACAACTAATGTTAAAATCACAAATTAGTTAGCATGCTTATAGTTTTAAACATGCACACATGCATAAGAAACAACCACACAAATGCAAGAAGAATGGAAGACATGATATTGGTATACATAGGTGTTAAATTGGCCTGCCCGACCCGAACCCGACCCATTTTATTGGGGTTGGGTTTGGGCCTGGGCCTTATTTTTGAAAATAAAATGGGCCTAGGCCTGACCCATTAGCCCATATACTTAAATGGGCTTGGGCCTGACCAACTCCAACCCAGCCCGACCCGACCCGATGCCCAACCCTAGTTGCACCCAAGATGCAGCACCATATAACCCATATGTGTTTGTAAGAGATACTTCAAATAGGACATGGTCCTTCCTCGGTTCAGGAAGGCCATCTTTTTTGTAGAAAACATCAATATTTTTGTAAAATAGGTAAAGAGTTTATCTCGTAATGTATGGTTTTTTTGTTAATTTTAGTGCAAAATACAATGTGTAGGTTTATATTTTACAATGTGCTATTTTACCATACAATGTGCAGCTATAATGCAAAATATTTTCCTATTATATAAAATTGATGATGTTTTCTACAAAATGAGGGTGGCCTTTCTGAACCTAGAAAGGACCATGTCCTACTAGAAGGGCCCCCTGTGTGTGTGTGTGTTTGAAATGAAAGTAAACTGCAACATTCGTTTTCATTAGTAATGCTCACCAATTTATTCCCACAAGTGAGATACACATTGTAACTATAACAAGTATAGAATAAGCTATCAAAGTATCTCATTGCATTGTCTCTCAAAGAAAAAAGAAAATAATACTGAAGCAAATAAATCACTCCAAGTAAAAGACACCCTGTCTTACACAAGTATGACGACAAAAAGTTCAATCTACTCAAAAACCACTACCGTTGTAGTTGCTACTTAGCTACACATGTTGGGTTCAAAGCAGGATAATGTTATCGACAATTACCCAATAACGAGGCAAATACTAATGTAAATGTAAGTAATGAAGGTGTACTCAAACTTGAATTGTAGCATGTTATCCTAATTTACACTAGACCATATAATTCATTGAACTTTATTTCTTAATTTAATATTCATTTCAAGGCACAACACATTAATTTTGAGATTTGCACTCGTAGGTTAGAATCACAATGGTATAAATTGCAAATACTTATATTTGATCATAGATTACTTTTCATATTAAACAAGCACATGCAAGTAAGCAACTCGTTGACTTCCACTATCTGAGACCTTGGTAGACATTTTGGGTAACTCCCAAGGCTTTTGTTCAAATCATAACATGAAAAGATCGTAACCCAAATCTCCAACTTTAAATCACATCATGGAATACCGCTCACAATAATAAGTTAATCGGGTCAACACGAAGAAGTCCTGCCCCGGTAAAATATGATGCGGACACACCTATTCTACTCTGAATATTAATATTGTATATAAGTGTGAAATCAAGAGCACTAACCACGCCACCTACCTACTCCATCAAGCGATTCCATATGCATTGAATTGTCGTATAAGCAATGTGTCATCCAACTCGTCTGTTGGAGTTGTGACCTTCATGGTATCTATGAAACTCCAAAGTATTAAAAATACTAAAACTTAATTATCAACCTCATCCGATATACAAAATGGACAAATAAGAACTTTATCATGTAGTACTTTTCGAGATCTTTTCCAACGAGCTCATGAACATTGAAAACAGATATCATATGTGAATGTTACATGCGAAATACATTGGTTAGGATTTTTGAGCTATGAATCCATGACTATATAAGGGCTAAACGGTTGAACAACTTAGCTATTATATCCAAGCTCATCATCGGAGCTCTACTTCAGAGCTCTTTGAAGCAAAGCGATGACACGCCTGATCACTCAGGTAAAAGGTCGTCAAGGGTCGTTACGATCCAAGTAACCAAGCATGGTCGATCAACAAAAATAGACAACCAAATCGGATAAAAAATCGATGAAACACAAGTAGCGGTCTCGCTATTATATTAACCTGGTATAGCGACCAAGGTCGAACACAAGGAGCACGTGATGGCCTTGCGACCTACGAAGTAGTCTGAAAAAAAGAATAAAAGAAAATCAAAATATTTTTGGTGGATTTTTAATTTTTATAAATTTTTTTGGATTTTTAATTAATAAAGAAAATAAAGAAAACAAGGAAACAAGCCAATTCAAACAATTATTAAAGCACTCAAAAATCAACCAAAAATTCAAATAAAAATGTTTTTACGTATTTTATTTTTTTACTATTTTTATGAATTTTTGGTATTTTTGTGATTTTTATTTAATTTTCTAAAAATAAAACAATGCAAGAAAACAAGGGTACTGTCCAGCCAAGCTTGGGGGACTTAGATAAAATATCTAAAATCCCCAAAAAGCCTGGGGGTAATTTTCCTGTAAAGAAGAAAATTCAAGGAAAATTCAGCCACTAGAATTATTGTTTTTGGATTTTTAAATTAATTATTAGAATTTTTATGGGTTTTTAGGTGTTTTTCAATTTGTATGAGTTTTATATAATGAAAAATGACCAAAATTGGTCAGAAAATCAAGCAGGGCAAATAGACAATACCTAATTTTTTGTAATTTTTAGATGTATTTTAATATTTTTTGTGAATTTTCAAGTCAGACAGTAAAGAAAGAGCGTGTTTTTGAATTTTAAAATAATAAATGCAATCGAAAATGTCCCCAAAAATTCTAGAAAATTTTACACCATGGCAGCAGCCATGTGTCCAATTTTCATTGAATTTGGAGATATTTTGATATTTTATTAAAAATCAAAACCAAAGTACAGTGCACAGGGACCTGTACGTAATTAGTGAAAGCTCCAGGGGGTCCGGTGCAAAATTTCCAAGGTTGCGCGTGACCTGGGCACATAGGGACCTAATTGCAAATAAACTAAGGTCCTTGGACTATTTAATAACAGGTATTGAAAATCCGAGGGCCTTGGCGTAAAATACCCAAAATATACGCACATGCACAAATAAACCACGCACAGGGGTATATATGCAATTAACTAAAAAGTTTCATTCATTCATTAACACCCTAGAAACACAAGGCTAAACATGCAAATAACCCAAATAAACACGTGTCGACGCACGTGATCCACTACAGGCAGGGGCATACATGTAAATAAAATAAGTACGAGGTCCTAGATGCAAATGTACCAAAATAAGAACAACTGACAACTATATTTACAGGACTAAACACGAAATAAAGCAAACAAGGGGGCCTAAGAGCAATTACCCCTTTATTAATGCGAGGGATGGATCGCTGCCACGTGGTGGATTGGACAGTGGATGGAAGGGTGGCGCCTCATCAAGGAACCCTCGGTGCTGATCGAACGGCTGCGGCGTCACCACGTGGCTGATCTGACGGTCCTCACGCGCTGTGGGTGAAACCTCGACGATCAAACGGTCACGATCACTCCTCCACAGATCTACGGTGCTGGCGGCTCCTCAAATGAGCGGTGGAGATCAGAACTGGAGCTGGAGGTGCATCAGACGACAGGGAAGGATGGAGGACGAACTGGGTTCTGGAGAACTTCGCCGGGTTCATGCAGGCGCTGGACTCCTCCTCAAAGGCCTCGGATGATCGGAGAAGAAGCCTAGAGGCCTTCCGCGTCTACTGATGCCCTCCGATGGCTCGACGGAGCTCGGGGGAGCTCAGGCGAGGTCGGCGGAGGTCGAGCTCGTGCACCTGGATGTCGAAGCCCTCAGATGGGCTTCTTGGGACCTGCAAAGGTGTGAAACAAACTCGCGGGTCGAGGGCAAAATGCCTCGACCCCGTTAGCGGTAGTGGAGATGATCGGTGCGGCGGGGCGGTCGAACTCCGGCAAGGCGACGACGGGGAAACTCGAAACCCCAGCTCCTGTGCGAGCCGGGTTGAATGGAGGGGAGGAGAACGTGCGTGGCGAGAAGGCGGACGTGATGGGATGGTCCGATGATCGAGGCGAAGGCGGATATGGCCGGAATCAAAGATGAACGGCGACGGCGAGATTTGGGCGTAATGCAAAATTAAAGAAAAAGAAGGGGAACTAAGGCTACCTGGGTGGACGAATCGACTGGGTGATGAGCCTAAAATCCCACTAATCCGGATCAGGTCAAAATATCACTCGGGTCGTTGCGACCCGGATCGATGAGAACCTCAGCTCAATCAAGAAAAAAAAGTAAAACAGACCACCAAAATCAGAGAAAAATCAATCAAACACAATAGCGGTCCTGGCAATTGGATTAGCCTGGTATAGCGACCAGGGTCGGACTCAGGGAGCACGTGATGGCCTTGCGGCCTACGAAGTAGTCTCAAAAAGAAAAGAAATAAAAGCAATGTATTTTTGGGGGATTTTTAATTTTATAATTTTTTTGGATTTTTAATTAATTAAGAAAATAAGGAAAACAAAGAAACAAGCCAACACAACAATTTATTAAATGCATCAAAAATCAGTCAAAAATTCAAATAAAAATGTTTTTGTGTATTTTATGATTTTTACTGTTTTTGGTTAATTTTTGGTATTTTTCTGATTTTTATTTAATTTTATAAAAATCAAACAAGGCAAGAAAACAAGGGTACTGTCCAGCCAAGCTTGGAGGACTTAGATAAAATATCTAAAAATCCCCAATAAGCCTGGAGGTAATTTTCCTGTAAAGAGAAAGAAACAAGGAAAATTAAGGCATCACAATTATTATTTTTGGGTTTTTAAATTAATTATTAGAATTTTTATGAGGTTTTGAGTATTTTGTAATTTTAATGGGTTTTATATAATGAAAAATGACCAAAATTGGTCAGAAAATCAAGCAAGACAAACAAAACAGTAGCAAATTTATTTATAATTTTTAGATGAGTTT
Organism: Ottelia alismoides; assembly: GCA_037367405.1. Lineage (NCBI taxonomy): Eukaryota > Viridiplantae > Streptophyta > Magnoliopsida > Alismatales > Hydrocharitaceae > Ottelia > Ottelia alismoides. The sequence continues at coordinate 345,883 of JAZKJV010004933.1, read as the reverse complement.
TAATATTTTTTTGTGATTTTTTAATTCAGATAGTAAGGAAAAAGGTTGTTTTTGAATTTTTAAAAATAGCAAAAGGGCTCAAAAATGTTTCAAAAATTAAGAGAAAATTTTACACTAAGGCAGGAGCCCCCCAATTTTCACCAATTTTGGAGTTAATTTGGTATTTTATTCAAGACAATCAAAAGCCCACAGTGTACATGGACCTGATTGTAAAGAAAATAAGTTTGAAGGACCTAACAGTAACAAAAAGTGAAACCACGGGGGTCCTGGTGCAATTTAGCCAAGAATACACGCGTGAGGGGCGTGACCTGGGTACACAGGGACCTATATGCAAATGCTTTAGGTCCCTGGACCAATTAGTAACATGTACTAAAGATCCAGGGGCTAAAGTGTAAAAAGCCCACACATTTCAACACATGTTCAAAAAAATCACGCATAGGGGCATAAGTGCAAATATAAAAACTATATGGGCCTCTATATAAATATCCACAAAAATCACGTGTCGAAGCACGTGTCCACAATGCGCAGGGGTATAAATGCAAATAAAATAAACTCCAGGTCCAAAGTGCAAATTATCCAAAACTAAAATAACTCTACTAAATATTTAAAGGACTGAATATTAAAAACTCAAAGCTAGGGGGGTTCTAAGAACAATTACCCCTTATTAGCTATCCAAGGGCTGAAAGCACGCCACGTGGAGATCTGACGGTGAAGGAGAGGAGGCGCCTCGCTCCTGTAACCCTTGGCGTGATCGGACGGCTGAGACGAAGACACGTGGAGGATCTGACGGTGACTGCTCAACTGCGCCTCATCTCAGGATCGAACAGTCTGGATCAACTCCTCCTTTGATCGTGCGGTGCTGGCGCTCCTGGAATGGATGCCTCAGATTGAAACTGGAGCTGGAGGGCGATCCAACGGTTGCTGGAGGTCCTCGAAGAACAAGTGACCGGCGAACTTCGCCGGCCCAGTACGCGCGCTCCGTGCCTCTGTGGGGGCTTATGATGATCGGGGAAGCTACGCCTTAGCCTCCCGCGTATGTGGGACATCTCCGATGAATCAACAGAGCTCCGGAGAGCTCTGTCAACTCCGGCGGAGGGGAAGCTCCGGTGCTCAAGTGGGAAGACCTCAGATAGCCTTCCTGGAACCTGCAAAATGACACCAAAAAGCTCCTGGGTCAAGGGCAAACTGCCTCGACCCCGTTAGCTGTGGTGAAGGTGGACGGTACGGTGGTGCGGGCGAACTCCGGCGATGCGACGGCGAAGGAGTTCGAACCCCAGCTCCTGTGCGAGCTGGGTTGAACGGAGGGGTGGAGAAGGTGCGCGGGAGGAAGGCGAACGTGATGGAAGATTCCGATGGTCGGGACGATGGGTACGGTGGTCGGAATCGGCGCGGAACGGCGATGGGTCGATTTGGGGCTAAATGAAAATTCGAGAATTAGAAAGGAAACTACGGCTACCTGGGCGGATGAGTTGACTGTGGAGGAGCTGGGCTTGCTCCTGGTCCTTGCCTCGAGGACCGTCAGCGTCCAAGGCTCTGGCGCTACCTCCAGGTGGCGCACGGCGACGCAAGCTCGCCGGATCGATGGCCTCCTTGCTCCCTCCTCGCTGCAACACCCTCTGGGGCGAGCTGTCACTATCGCCAAGACGATGGAGGTCACTGGGTGGAAATCAAATGATCCAAAGATCGTTGAATTGTGCGGCGGAGCTCGGATTAAATAGGGTTAGGGTTCCAAGAAGATGGGAGTCAGGTGACTCGATTGGAGCGCGGACCCCAATGCGAACCTCCGGGCGTTGATCTCGGATCTGCAGGGAAGGAATAGGACCCGGGGTTTAGGTGAGGGATGATCGAATTTGGACGCTACAACGAGGAGAAATCAGGTCGGGCATCTAAAACCCGTGGGAGGTGGTCCACAGTGGGGAGTTGACCAGACGGTCAACATCCCCGTGGACCAATGAAATGCAGCCACGTCAAAAAGATTTATAAAGTCATTTAAAAATAGGAAATGGCCGAATTATTAAAAACTTAAAACATGAAATATTTTTGTTTTAATTTTTTCTATTTTTTGGTGATTTTTAATTATTTTTTCAAAATAAAAATAGGGTATGTACACATTATGCTATATATAGGTATTTACACAATATGCCTTTTTAATTTTTGATTTTTAATTTGTTATTTTTGTGCATTTTTATTCCCATTTTAACTTTTATTTATTTATAACATAAAATTAGGAATAAAAGGGTATTTTTATTTAATTTTTATTATTTATATACAATGGTAAAATAAATAGATATATACATTTATATACATGGTATATGTACAATATTATTTTTGGTTTTTAATTTTTATTTTTGTTGTTTTTATTTTATTTATTTACACCATAATAGATAGAATATTTACAACAATTTTGGAATTTTAATTTATTTATTTATAGGGTGAAATAAATATAGGAGTGGTTGTATGTACATGGTGGATATATACACAAGTGACTCTTTTTATTTTCTTTTTTATTTTTCTATTTTTGTTTTGATTTTTATAATTATAAATATATATATACAATATATACAAGCCATTTTTATTTTATTTTTAGAGGAAAATATATTCATTTTATTTACAGGTATATTTACACACATGAGTCCCAATCTCCCTCTACTCTGGCTTTTATGCGGTCAGGCCCATGCTGAGCCCTCCCTTGGGTTAGGTTGCTCAATATTTATTCTAAATATTTCCCTCTTTTTCTTTTGTCTCTTTATTCTTTTATTTTTACACAAAAACATGCTAATTATTACTTTTTACACAATGCATGCTTTTGATAATTATTTGTATTTACAGACATATACATGCGTTTGCAATGGTTTTTGTAGCTAAAATATAAGAATAAAGAGTGATGAATGGGTATTCATCACCCCCTATACTTAACTTTGCTAGTCCCTTAGCAAACACTTATTTGAAAAAGAAGTGAAAAAGAAAGAAAGAAAAAGAAAAAGAGGAGAATGTACATGGATTAAGGCTGATTATTAAACTTGCCTTCATTAAATTGAATTATGGAGCTCGATCAGATCTTTGGATTATTAATGTGTCGGAATCTTATTTGGACTTAAGCTTAAAACTCAACAGCCTCTAAGTTCCACCAATCTATGGACAAGACTCCTCAATAAACCAGACCAGAACAAGTCTACATACACAAACTCTAATGACCATGAATCTTTCCATGCAGTGTAAGTGATATGTAGCTCCCCACCTCAGAAGTAACAAAGAAACAACCTCCCTCAACCTGGTAACTCTAATGCCTCGGTCTAGCAACTCTTTCCTCGAGAAGAGGGGTATTCCCTTCTAAGTTCAAGTGCAACCGGCTCAAGAAGAGGAGGAATAAGAGGTATAGAATTTTGGGAGCTCAACCAGTGTAGCTAAGTCTCCCGCTGCAAGCTTCATGAGATGTAACATGGATACCATAAGCTTTTGCTTTATTTGGTTGTATACACTCCGGTGGGGTTATTGAATTTTCAATCTGACCCACCACTTTTTTGGAGTTCTTTTTGCATTTTTTTTCAAGTGCATCTGTACAACATATCTACATGGTGCAGCATATATATAAGAAATTTTCCTCTTGAGCCAGTAGACTATCCCTCTTTTGAAGCTTTATTGCAACCCACGGCTTTTGTCTTTAGCCTTCATCACCACTAGACCAAGTTGAGGTGCACTTCCTTCACTAGAAGAAGAAGACAGGTTCCGCCTAGAAGTACTACCCTCATATGCTACCCCAAGCCAAAGGAAACTGCCTCCTCACCACCTCATCTGTGGAGAGCTATGTGTAGAGTGCTGGTGCAAGTCAAGCCATTGTCTCTAAGAGTCATGCGTGTGTTGTTAAGTGCTCTACTTAGGTTCATCAAGATGACATATGCTCATAGCCTAGTGGACTCAAAGAATTAAGTCCCAATGGACCTGAAAAGCCTTAACCCTAAGCCCTCAATCAAGCTCCATTTCCCAATTTAATTTCAGGCTAGTTTAAATGTCAACTATGATCCAGGAAAACTATATACATATATACAAAGATGTTATTTACACATATTTACAATCGTGCAAATTTTTTGAAAAATGTTTTGAAATCATGAATGGATGGATGCATGAAGTGCAAGTTTTGCAAAAGTATTTACACACATCTACACAAGATTTTTGCAAACTTTTGATTTTCAAAACATTTTAAGAATTTTGTACTATATACATAATTTTGATAAGGAAATATTTACACAAACTTTACACAAAAGATTTATGAAAACATTTTTACAAAAATAATTTGTACACTAGCTATGTACGTGCAATAAAAGAATGATTATTTACAGAAAAAAAATTTTAATTTTTGTGATTTTTAGGGTTTTTAGCCATTTTATTTATTAACACACTCACACAAAGTACGAGTTATGGCTAAAGTATATATGAAATATATACACACCCCCCTATACTTAGCTCGAACGATGTCCTCAGAGTGATCAATAGCGATGAAGAAGACATAACCCGTGCTTACTATGGGGACGTGAAAAGGAATGGCTATATACAGAGATGAATCAAAGAATAGAAGGAAGAGAAGTTCAAGAGGGTCTCGGCTTTTCCCCTATACTTAGGATCAAGTAATCCTAAGTATAGTAGGCTGTATATGAAGGGAAAACCGAGTGAAGGATGCACAGAATCTGCCGCCCCCCCATACTTAGGGTGAAATATCCCTAAGTATAGGCAGCAAAACAGGGGTAGAAAGAAACAAAAGAATACCCGATGGTCCTACATCCCCCCTATACTTAGGGTAAAGTACACCCTAAGTATAGCATAATCATAAGATGAGAAAAAGGGATGTGGGATTAAAGAATAGAGTGATATAGACAACTGGATCTATAAAGGTCGGAAGAACAGTGATGATCATGCGTGAGATGCAATAGATGTGAGTTAAGAGACCACATCTCACGCAAAATGAATAGGGGCAACATCAACGACTCGCGGCTCATGATCTAAAAATGGCTTGAGCCGCTGGCCGTTCATTCGAAAGGTACTCTCAGAAGACAACTCAGATATATCAATGCTACCATTGTCGTGTACCTTTCTCACAAGATAAGGTCCCATCCATTTGCTCTGTAACTTCCCTGGAAATAGACGAAGCCTAGCATCAAACAGCCATACTCTCTGTCCAGGCTCGAAATGCTTGTGGCTGATATGAGAATCATGCCACTCTTTCACTCTCTCCTTGTACTGTAGGCTGTTTGACAAGGCGGTATCACGAAGCTCCTCCAGGGCTGCTAACTCTGCCCTCCTCTGGTCTCCTACACTATCTGGATCTAAAAGAATATCTGTGACTACCCAGAGTGACTTGTGCCTCAACTCAACAGGTAAATGGCACGGCTTGCCGTATACGAGGCGAAAGGGAGATGTGCCCAATGGTGTCTTGAAAGACGTCCTATATGCCCACAAGACCGAGTCCAAAAGCTGTGACCAATCCTTTCGGTCATGGCGGACGACTTTCTGCAATATAGTCTTGATCTCCCTATTCGACACCTCGGCTAGACCATTCGTCTGTGGATGGTATGGTGTAGCAACACGATGGTCTATGCCGAACTCGCTAGCAAGGGCCTTCACCTGGTCGTTGATGAAATGAGACCCCCCATCTGAAATCAATACTCGAGGTACCCCGAACCACGTGATGATGTGCTTCCTCAAAAATCTGCAAACTGTCCTGGCATCAGTGGCTCGGGCGGGGATAGCCTCAACCCAACGACTAACATAGTCTACGGCCAACAGAATGTACTCAAATCCCTGACTCTTGGGGAATGGACCCATGAAATCGATGCCCCATTGATGAATCCACGATTCATCTCCTTAATATCTTGATCTTAGCAAAATCCCTGAGTAAAATCCCAAATAAATGTCCATAACTTCATTAAATTAACAAAATGTCTCTTGTAAATAAAACACATTAATTATTGTATATTAGATTGTACAAAATAAGTTACATATAAAAAGCTGCAAAAATAAAGGAGTTTTATACATGTAAATAGCCCAAAACTTCATGTATTTTTAATAATTTCATTTCAACTCCTTTTTGACTAATTCTTTCTCCAACTTGTTCATAATCATGTATATAAAAATAAAAAAATACAAAACAAATTTTACCTCAAATAAATTCTCCTAGATCCCAAAGAGAAAAAGTCATAAAGTCCAACTTCCAAACCAAATTCCCGCTCCGTATGAACTCCAAATTCACCAAACTCACTTTTAAAGTTCAAGTTAGAAAATTATCTATCCAACAGAAGTGGTTTTATTAAAATCGGAGCTCATTTGTAAAAGTTGGGTTTTGGGACCTAGATGTACATTGTATATTATGTATATATTCATTCCTTCTTCATTTTTTATTTTATCTTTTATAATTACTAAAAATACAAAAATATCATCATTGTGTTGTATTTTAATTGTACTATTTTATTGTATTTTTACGTTGTAAATATCTCTTATTAAAAAGACAAAAAAATACATATTAGAAAAGTAAAAAAAATGTGTACATGGTATTTTGTCTTCTTTTGTAAATTCTCCACTATTTGTCTTCTCTTTTTAATTTATGATATTTAAAGTAGACAATCTTATTTATTTATTTATTTATTATTTAACTTCCATTCTCTACAATAACCACCAATTCAACTCCATTACTCCACCATTTTTTCTAACTTCTAATTCAACTCCACCATTTTATTAACCTCCATCCCACTCCATTTTAATTCTAACTTCCATTTTCCATCTCTTTATATACATTCCATCCTCCTCAATTTGCACTTGATCCATCTTTATGTGAGGAGAGTCTAGTTCCCTGAGTTGAATCGGTGACAGCGATGCAACCGCGGTCGAGCGACGACGGCCCTCTCTCCGGTGAGATCCGTTGGCTTTTTGGCCAACATCGCAGCTGCAACCACGCGCTGCTCAAGCTCATCGCTCGCCGGCGATTCGAGCGAAGACCGTGCTCTTGTGAGCACACCATAGGCGACCGCGTTCATCTTAGGTAAATCTTCCCTTCAATTTATCATCTTGTCATTTTTGCATTTTTTTTGTTCATCATAACACCACTCATTATCTTCCATTTGTTCTACTCCATATTACCATCATCACATTTTTTCCTATCATGTTCATTCCTGTTTTAACAAAATTAAAAAAAATATAAAAAAATTAAAAAAAAACCTTTTTATTACAGTAGTAAAAAAAGTTAAAAAAATCAAAAAAAATAAAAAAAAGAAATACACAGCACCGCCGCCTGTCGCCCCCCTTCTTCCACGGGCAGGCAGCACTGCCCGATCTCCATCGCGCACCGCCACGCTCAGCGCGGTCGCGCCACCCGTGCGCCCCCAGCCGTCCGCGTCTCCTCCGGCCCCGCTTGCCTCCTCCTGCACGCGGCGCCGCCACCCTGCGCCTGCGCGCGGCTCCGCTCTCACGCCGCCACTGCGGCCGTCATGCGCGGCCGCGTCCCGCGCCCCGACCAGCCGCCTTCTCCGCCGTGATACCGCGCCCCGACCAGCTACCTGCGCTGCCCGGTGCTCCTCCGCCGCGAAGCCGCCATCACCATCTTGTTGGGTTCATCTGTAGCCGCTGAAGAAGAAAGGGTGGGTTTATTTTATTTTTTTTTTATTTGTAAAAATTGCATTTTCTTTATTTATAGTTTCTGTAATTGCATAATAGTCCCTGTACATAAGTTGCATTGTATATATTGTTTTCTACTTTGCACAGAGACCCCTGTGTTTGCATTTTAATTTGGACTTCAACTTTGCATCATTTTGATCAATGAAAAAATCCATTATGTTGAGTAACTAATTATCTACGTTCTCAATATTTATTTGTATTTTTGTGAGATATTGTGAATTAATTAAAATTGTGCAACTGAACTTTTGCATATTTTACCCAATCTGGACTCTTAAATTTATATCTCACACACAGTTGCTCTAAAAATTCCATAAAAATTATATATGATGCCTTGATATGTGATTAACTTACTATCCAAATTTCATCTAAAATGGAGATGTTTTGTGCCTAAAATAAATTGTAGAGTGTTGTTAGTATTTGATTCTTAATTAAATCCACGTATATCATTTTTGAGAAATTTCAAGTCTCCTGTATGCCAATTGAAAATATCTTTCTGAGATAATTCACACTCTAATTAATTTGATATTGTGGATTTATTAGAAATTATTTACTCGCTGTCACTCTATTTTCACTAAAAATCCATAAAAAAAATTCATAACTCAAAAAAATTCCAAAAAAATTACTGTAGCTTTCTTGCATCATGTTTTAGTTCCAGTAATTTTTTCATAATTTTTGCTTACTGTTTGTGTGATAAATTGCGAAAAAAACTCATAAAAAATGTGTATTTTTCATTGTTGCATTTTAACCCACAAAATTCCAAAAAAAATATCTTGCATTCATCTCTGGAGTAGGATTCTAGGAAAATATATTTTGGCTAAATTGGACTATTTTAACATTAAAATTAATTTGGCCTATTGTATGATTTCTTAGTGTCTTGATTCACTTGCATTTGCCTTTCACCTTTGTTTTTGCATTAAAAAAATCTAAAAAAATACCGCGTGGAAATCTAGATCTTAAATTTTAAATTAGACCCAAGTTATTCCTTTGCCTCCCTGAGTTCGACCCCAGACTTGCCCGGGATATAAATTAAGCCGAGACACTCTTCACGGAGATCTTCTCTCAGTTCTGACCGAATCGCTAAGTACACGTGCTACAACGTGACCGAATTAATTAACGTATTTAGCGACTCATTAGATGGCACCGTTGCTGGGGAGGCAAACGGCTTAGGGATTAGTTTAAAAATTTGGATTTAGATTTCACTTACTCGGGTAGTCTGACCCTCGAGCCACTTTGTAGTTAATCCATTTTCTGTCATTTTTCTCTTCATATTTTTGTATATATTTTATTTTTTATCTCTCTAATATAACCTTATTTTCCTTGCGAGGGCCCGGTGGACTTGGAATACATCGGAGGTCGACGGACGCGACGCGCGCCGACTGCTGAAGAGCTTGGAGAATATATTTATTTCGAGAGAGCTTTTGTAAATTGTTGTAATTATTTAAGTAGTTGCTCATTTATAACGGCTCTTGTTTGAGAGCTCTCGTGTGTAAAAAAGACTTGGACTTTATTTGTGGTGTGTCGAGACCTGTTTCACTCTCCGGTGAGGGTGGGGCTCGACTTGAGTGGCGAATTTAAAGATTAGGCACACGGTAGTTTAGAATCAAATTTGTTTGTGCCCATCGTAAGTTAGGACACACATATCTTAGAAGATTCACTTATCTGATAAGATTCATAATGAGACGCACATAAACACGTACTACTTAGCTCAAATCAAATCAATTCTTTCCCGCTAATAGTATATTGCTTAGGTGCGGTTTTTCTCGATCTGCAGGCATTTAGTGTAATATTTACAAATTCTGTTCTGCATAACGCATGAAGAGTGCTGGGATTCACTGTAAGTATAACTTCTTCTGAGCATGCATCATAGTTTCTCGTTTGCATTATGATTTCTGATTCCCCTCTTGTTTTATAACTTAAGGTCAAAAGGAAATTGGGACTGAACGGTAGACGTGCTTGTGTGTTCACATAAATTTCAAGCGATAATCTAACTCTAAAATTGGGCTGAATTGAGCAGGTCGATTTAAAAAAAATTGGAATAAAAAGAACCCCTGTTCTCGGGTGCATAAAGCCCTCATTGTTTGTTTTACTTGCAAGTGAGAGAGAGACGACCCTAGGATAGAGCCAAGTCTGGATTTTTTACTTACTACTGGTTCTTTATTTTCAGGCGACATTAGTCGTACGAACCGGGTCAGTCTGTAGGAAAATACGGGCACCTAACAGCTCGTTAATCTTTCTGAGATTGTATGCTCACCAACTAAAATTGACAAGATAATTCGGCCGAACTCTTACGGCCATCATGTGTTGAGTTGGTGAAATTGAGGGTTTGAATTGCGTTTGTATAGTGTGAGTTTACTCCGCACATTAACGTGCACCGTAGAACTAGCACCTCATTGAAATATCGTGTTCTAAATCGGTTCTTTTTGACATCGAAGATGACTGATTGGGGGGATAATTATTCGGACTTTGCGAATCTCCCGTTGAACCCTCCAAGAAGTATGTCTTCACAGGTCCATGCGCAACGTGGACCAACCTGGACTCATGACCCTCTTGAGCCCAGGATCACCCACTCTCGGGATGGTTACTCTCAAACCATTCCATTTCTCTCTTCCCACCTCACCGAGGAAGACCTTCGCCTCGATGAGAATATCTTGATTCATAAATCATCTTCTAATCAAGAACACATTGTTGATTCAGGACGTAAAGAGGACACAAGTAAAATACCTCCAAAGAAGAAAGAAGAGGAAGAAGAGAACAATGAAGACCCAATGAGAATGATACTTGCCAGATTAGCTGCATCTGAGCAGCAACATGCACTTCTCAGAGCTCAGTTAGGACAGTTGAATGTTGGGGTCCAACCACCAATGGATGCGGCGTATAATCCTGGACAATATCAAATTCGGAACTACTTGAGTCCGGCCGAACCCAAGGTTGATTTTGAATTGAAGCCGCATTTTCTGAACCTGTTGCCACACTTTGATGGGAATGCTTCTGAGGAACCATATACATTCCTAAGGGACTTTGAGCTCATCTGCGCTAACCTCAAACATCAAAATGTTAGCCAGGATTATATTAGGCTCAAATCCCTTCCATTTGCCTTGGGTGGCAAAGCTGATTACTGGGTAAAGAATCTTGGGATCGCCGTCACCACATATGCCCAGTTCAAAGACCTTTTTTGAAGAAGTTCTGCCCTTTGAGTAGAACTAACATGATGAGGACGCGCATTACGAGTTTTTCCCAATTACCCCATGAAGCTTTTTGTGATGCTTGGGAAAGATTCAAGGACATCCTGCAGAAGTGTCCCTGTCATGGACTAGATGATAACATCTTGGTCCAGTCATTCTTTACTGGTCTCAACCCTGAGATGCAGGGTTTAGTGAGCGCTGCCTGTGGAGGCAGCTATACATCACGAGGAGCGGATACCGTATGGAGGGTATTCGAGCAGATGGCTGAAACTAGCCGCTCACAGATGGCCAGCAGGGCCTATACACCATCCCCCAGTTCACTCTCACTTGGAGGGGGAAAATCAGCTGTAGTTGATCTGTCTCAGGACGTAATCCCTAGTATGGGACTCCTTGCTGACAAGCTTACTGTAGTCGAGAGGATTGACAGGAGAATTGATGAATTGGATAGGAGTGTCTCCAAGATCCCAAAACAAATGGAGGAGTTGACTGATAGGGTATCTAAGATAAAGATACATGCCGTGGCTGCACCCTCTGCTCCCGTATACCGAGTTCACCATGTTCAGGAGCAGTTGGTGTCAGGGCAACCCCAGCCGTGGGAGCAGGACCAATTCTACACCCACTCTTTCCAGCGTCCACCTCCATTAGTAGAGATAGTTCAGGAGGAACCTCCACCGGTTTGGGAGGTGAATGGAGTATGGTATACTCAGGACCCTGCCAGGCAGGGAAGTACGGGAGACCGACAGACCTACCAGCGTCCCCCGACCTTTCACAACACCGCATTCACCTCCGCACCACCTCCTTCACAGCAGAGCCCTAGATTCCAGCCACCCCAGCAGCAGAGGTAGCAGTACTAGCAGTATGGCCGATAGGGCCATTACCAGGCGGACCAGCAGGGCCCGCAACCCCAGCCGCAGCAGCAGAGGCAGTACTCTGGCAAGCAGGGCCAGTCTTCCCATTCTTCTTCCCAATCTTATCCACTTCCTTCTTCGTCTAGTCCCGTGGATATACAGCAGCAGATACTCGACAAGCTACGTTCCTACAGGAACGAGATTCATGACTTACGGGTGGATGTCAACCGCCTATCCAGATGGCGAGACGAGTAGACTGCACCTTCTACCTCGATCCCAGCCCAAGTTCAGGCTAACCCCAATAGCCTGAACTGATCTAGTTCTCAGCAGCATTTTAGTCAGGTATACTATTCAGCATCTCCTAGATCTGAACATGAGATTCTTTTGTGTGACGAGGCTAACCACATGTCACTCAGGAGCAGAAGGACCGTGACCGTACCTGACAGGGCGAGGGACACGAGGAGGGGCATCTCTGGAGTTCTACCTGAGGAGTCTTCAGAGGACGAGGAGGAGAGGCATCATATTTCGGAGCCCCATTAGCACCATTCGAGGATTTCCACTCAGGGAGCCGAGAGGAGGAGGAGAGCACGTATGCAGCATCGTCAGCATGGATATTCTTCTGAGTCTACGGAGGACCTTGCATCTCCGGTTGTGGCTGATATCATTCCAGCTTCTATTCCACAACCTGTAGTAGATAGTTTTGATTTCGATCCCATGTTGCATCAAAAAGATTCATGTATGAAGAACTCTGTTTCCGTTAATGCTAAGAATGATCTTTCAGTTCATGATTCAGACTCTTCATCTTCAGTTTCTCTAGCTTCCATCCCTTTCCCCCGTGCTCTTACGGCAGGAAAGCGCATCAAAAAGATTCAGAAAGATGACCCCGATATGGCACGGTTTTGTAAAGAGAATATCACAGTTAAGGTGCCATTTGATGAATATGTGGCTAACCATCCTGCCTTCCAAAAATACCTTAAGGTGAGATGCACACCTACAAGGGTTAGCAGGAAGAAAGATAAGCGAAATATAAAGACACATGTCTTATCGGTAGCCACAACCTATTGTCTCAAGAATCAGACTTTGCCAAGGAAAAAGAGAGACATGGGTGCTCACTATGTGGAGAGTCGTATTGACGACATTGTGTTTGCACGCACACTCTTAGATAACGGTTCTTCGATCAACTTACTTCCCTTAGCATTATATCAGAAATTGGAGTTGGGACCACTTCGCAAATCTAGAGCCTTACTCCAATTCGTTGATCAATCAGTGAAGAGACCTAAGGGAGAAGTAAAGAACGTAGTTATCTCGATTAAGGGGCGTAATTATCAGGTTGACTTCACAGTCTTGGACATGGAGACCCCCAATCATTGGAGAGAATCTCATATCATTCTTGGGCGGTCCTTCCTTAGGACCGCAGGCGCAGCTTTCGATTATGGTACGGGAATGATGAAGTTCCGTTCTCCAGGTGGAGAAGTGAACCTTGAGATGAAGCAAACCAAGTTTCGGTGACCCGATTCAGAGAGTAGCACAGAGTACTCATCTTCAGAGGCAGATTGCAGTATGATTACCACATTTGGGATTTGGGGACAGATTCCTTCAGGACAGAGCGAGTCCCTTTCATCTGGAAAGGGTATAGTGGATGATGCAGTTTGCCAGGTGTTGTCTGATCTTGTGAGAGATGCATCTACCTATTCCCATGATGACACAGAGATCCATCTGGATCTGTCAGTTCCATCCCCTTCGGAACGATCATGGGATATAGACGATGAGTCGGACGCGGCTTTGGCCGAACTACCGCGTTTCTTTGGCGATCCGACTCCCTTTACTTCTGAGTTGGTGGCGAGTACTACTCAGCTTAGCCCACCTTCATGTAGCACGGAACCAGATTCAGATTCAGTTCAGCCAGATCTGCTTGATGATACCACATTGCCAGAACTGAAATCACTACCTCCTACACTCAAGTATGCCTTTCTTGCGGGACCCAAAGAGAGATATCCTGTCATCATTAGCTCAGACTTGACTTTAGAACAGGAGTCTAGGTTGTTAGAGGTCTTAGAGAGGAACCGCAAAGCAATAGGCTGGACAGTGTCGGATCCCATGGGGATCAACCCCGCTCTCTGCTCGCACCACATTTTTACTGAGGATAATGTGAGACCTTCCCGTGAGTTCCAAAGGAGACTTAACCCCAATCTAAGGGAAGTAGTGAAGAAAGAAATTGGGAAATGGTGCAAAGTAGGGTTTATATACCCCATTTCTGACTCCAAATGGGTGGCCCCGCTTCATGTTGTCCCAAAGAAGTCAGGAATTCAGATGGTCACCAACGAGGAGGGGGTAGAGATCGCGACACGAGTACCCACGTCGTCGCGTGTCTGTGTTGACTACAGGCGCTTGAATGCCGCGACCAAGAAAGATCACTTTCCCTTTCCTTTTATTGATCAGATCTTGGAGAGACTTGCAGGGAAAGAGTTCTTCTGTTTTCTTGATGGGTACTCAGGCTACAACCAGGTGGCAATAGCTCCTGAGGACCAGGAAAAGACCACATTCACATGTCCATTCGGCACTTATGCCTTCAGGCGCATGCCATTCGGGCTCTGCAATGCCCCGGGCACATTTCTGTGGTGCATGATAGCCATATTTGTCGAGATGGTGGGAGATTTCCTGGAAGTATTCATGGATGACTTCTCGGTTCATGGTGATTCTTTTGATACATGTTTAGCGCACTTGGACCGAGTCCTTATGAGGTGTAGAGAGGTGAATCTGGTACTCTCCTGGGAGAAGAGTCACTTTATGGTGACGGAGGGTATCGTATTGGGACATGTCATCTCCAAAATGGGAATGGAGGTTGACCCTGCCAAGGTGGAGGTGATCAAGAAACTCGATCCACCTACCAACGTTAAGTCAGTGCGGTCATTCTTAGGGCATGTTGGATTCTATAGAAGATTCATTCAGGATTTTTCAAAGATCGCCCGCCCACTGAGTTCATTGTAGATCACAGGTGTCTGGAGGCCTTTGAGCTCTTGAAGAGGAAGATTTGTGCCTCGCCTATCCTACAAGCTCCTGACTGGTCTCTCCCCTTTGAGATCATGACTGATGCTTCAGATTTTGCTATAGGAGCTGTGTTAGGACAACGGCGAGAGGGGATTCCGTTTGTGATTCATTATGCGAGCAAAGTTTTAGATCCTACACAGAAAAATTATACAGTGACGGAAAAGGAAATGCTCGTGGTAGTATGGGCCCTCGAGAAGTTCAGATCATATATTTTGGGCTCTAAGGTGACAATTTATACTGATCACACAGCCATTCGATACTTAATGGAAAAGAAGGACGCGAAGGCGCGTCTTCTTAGGTGGATTTTACTCATCCAGGAATTTGATTTGGAGATAAAAGATAAACCTGGAGTGAAGAATGTTGTGGCTAATCACCTTTCTCGGATTGAACTTAAGGATTCTCCTGATTATGAGTGGATTAGAGAGACCTTCCCAGATGAGTCAATTTGTGTTATTGACTCACTTCCGTGGTATGCCAACATGGTGAACTATCTTGTCTCCAAGCAGGTTCCCCATGGTTGGACTAGGAGCAGCATTGATCGACTGAAGTCGGATTCGAGGAGATACCACTGGGACGATCCTTTCCTTTTCTTCGAAGGACCGGATTGTGTTTGGAGAAGGTGTATTCTTCAGGAGGAATACCAAAGTGTCCTCACATATTGTCATTCACTTGAGGCTGGAGGACACCATTCGGGAAAGAGAACCGCTCACAAAGTACTGCAATGTGGATTGTACTGGCTGACCTTGTTTAGAGATGCTATTGATTTTGTACGGTCGTGCCCGATCTGTCAAAGGATGGGAGGGACAGTTGGCATGGGTCCCTTTCCCAACAGCCAAGGACATGAGTACATATTGTTGGCGGTTGATTATCTATCCAGGTGGGTGGAGGCTATCCCAACCCGGACCGCAGACAACAAGACTGTCTGTAAGTTTGTGAGAGACCATATTATTTCCAGGTTCGGGGTGCCAAAGGTTTTGATATCTGATGGGGGTAGCCATTTTGTGAACTGAGATATGAGATCTTTAGCTAAGGACTATGGATTTAAGCATAGAGTTACTAGTCCTTACCACCCACAGTCAAACGGCATGGCAGAGGTTTCGAACAGAGAGGTGAAGAGTATTTTGCAGAAATTGGTTAGTCCCGATAGGAAGAACTGGTCTCAGCTGTTGGACCAAGTTATGTGGGCCTATAGGACAGCCTACAAGACACCATTGGGTATTTCACCATTTAGAATGATCTATGGCAAGCCATGCCATTTGCCCGCAGAATTGATTCATAAATCCGAATGGGCAATTAAGAAGATTAATTGGAGTTGTCACCTAGGGAAGCTTTGTCGAGACTTGAACTTGAACGAGCTCGTGGAAATCCGAAACAGGGCATATGACAATAGTTTGATTTATAAGGACAAAGTAAAGAAATGGCATGATCAGCACACTAGGTGCAAAGACTTTGTCCCTGGACAAAAGGTATGGTTGTTCAATGCCAGGTTGAAGATGTTCCATGGGAAGCTCAAATCTAAATGGACGGGTCCCTTTGTTGTTAAGAAAGTGCACGAGAATGGAAGTGTAGAGATAGTTGATCTCACAGATGGTGCACAATCTCATGTGGTGAATGGACAACTGTTGAAGCATTTTGTTGATTCAAAAGAGCAGTTAGTCCAAGTCGAGGTCATCAACTTCATGCAGAGCGAGCACAGAGCAGATACATCATATTACTCATCTTGAAGATGCAGCATCAAGAGTCAACATCTTTGAAGATTCAATCCTCTTGTACATTCTCTATTCTCGTATATTCTCCAGATCACATCGGTTCTCACACTTACTCTTGTCCTATACTTAGACTTACCAAGAGCCTAAGTATAGGGGGAGTCGATGCCCTCCTTGTGTATATACTCATCTACTTCTCCTTTTGACCTCGTCCGCCCCATTTTTGCTCTTCCTCTATACTTAGGCTGGCCAAAGCCTAAGTATAGGGGGTGGATCGACTTCTATACTTTTTATTATTTTAGCCATCCTACGCTTAGCACGAGCTATGTCTTTTTTTCGCTTCTTGTGCCATGAGGACATAGCACATGCTAAGTATAGGGGGCATGTATATATTACATATATAATTTACCCATAGCTCGTACTTTCACATATTTTTGTATATATTATATAATAATTATGAGGTGGGTAAAAAACAACTTTTTCAAAACAAAGAAAAAATCTCTCTTAAAAAAACTTTTCAAAAAAAATGTTTTTTGTTCTCTTTCCATTATTTGCTTTAAAAAAAACTTTTTCAAAAAAAAAGAGAAGTCCTTTCTTATTTACTTATCTTTTTCAAAAAAAACTTTAAAAAAAAAAGAGCAAAACTTTTTCAAGAAAAAAACTTTCCTCTTTTCCTTTGTTTTTTCAAAAAAAACTCTTGAAAAAAAACTTTTTGAAAAAAAAACTTTTTCTCTGAAACATAAAAAATCACAAAAAAACACTAACTAATAAGTTGGTTTAACCCCTGACACATTCACTTTCACACAAGACTAGCGATGTTCAAGAACACTTGGTTTATGAGCTCTTGAGATTTTGAGTTAACCAGCCTTAGTCATTAGGGTCTTGGACGTAATTATTCACATTTCCCTAGTTTGAAAGATTTGTGTGCTATATTGCATGCTTAGTCTCTACCTTAAGAATATGATCAGCACCTCACATACACGACTGTAGTTATGATGAGATGAGTTGAAATTTCACTTGAGGATCTGGGATGGGGGATTTGAGTTTTGGACTTGATTTGATGATGCTCGAGGATGGGATAAAATCAATGAAGGCTTCATGAAACCTGAGTGTTTAGCATTTTTTAGCCAGTATGAGAGCATGTCTCTTGTACTATCTCTTGACATTTACCTATATGCCAGGGTGTGATAAAATAAAAAATGTTGATCAGTGTGCGCCAACTCTTGGTAAAAGCAGTGGACTAGCCAAAAGTACTACAAATCAATGAAATGTCAAATAAAAGCTCTCATTCCACAAAGCCAATTATCAAAAGAGCTTCCACCAAAGGCGAGCGCTCCCAACCATTTCAAAGTGTCCACTTGGACCACCGCTATTAGGACCAGGAGTTGGGCTTACACCAAAAAAGGGCTCTGCATCGTAAATGCTACAAGTCTGGGTGTAGAAGGTATAATAGATACTCAAAAAAGACACACCTCGGTGTACTCCCAGGAAAACAAGTGCAGACGGCTCCAACTTCTCTTGACGGACGCACTCATCAACACCAAAAAAAGGCGTTGAGTAATAAGGCACTCGAGAGGATCCTTATTCTAATGAGAGGGAGAGAAGAAATGACACAATCCTATGCCCTCCATCAACTGGCCTTCCATCTACACTTTCAAGTCTGACAACTAAAGAGACGGTGGATTGGATGCAAGAAATGATTTATTCCCTAGTGTTGAGGATCGGGTCCTTAGCAGAGTCTCTTGGACTGAAACCTTGGGTGACGTTGTGACTCTACTCTTGTAACTGCGGTCAACACTTAAAGTCATATCCCTACTATATATGTATACAGAGAGAGTCTGATGATTAGGGAAATTGGATACCTTTTGACTAGAGCTTGGTTTAGCTTAGAATTTTAGGATCTCTAAAACTGAGAGTTCTTGAACGGATCAAGTCTTGTTTTCACATGCACAGTCAGGGGTTAATCCAACTTATTCATTCTTTATTTGCTCGAGGACTAGCAAAGTTTAAGTATAGGGGGGTGATGAATCCACGATTCATCATCTTAATATCTTGATTTTAGCAAAATCCCTGAGTAAAATCCCAAATAAATGTCCATAACTTCATTAAATTAACAAAATATCTCTTGTAAATTAAACACATTAATTATTGTATATTAGATTGTACAAAATAAGTTACATATAAAAAGCTGCGAAAATAAAGGAGTTTTATACATGTAAATAGCCCAAAACTTCATATATTTTTAATAATTTCATTTCAACTCCTTTTTGGATAATTCTTTCTCCAACTTGTTCATAATCATGTATATAAAAATAAAAAAAATACAAAACAAATTTTATCTCAAATAAATGCTCCTAGATCCCAAAGAGAAAAAGCCATAAAGTCCAACTTCCAAACCAAATTTCCGCTCCGTATGAACTCCAAATTTACCAAACTCACTTTTAAAGTTCAAGTTAGAAAATTATCTATCCAACGTAAGTGGTTTTATTAAAATCGGAGCTCATTTGTAAAAGTTGGGTTTTGGGACCTAGATGTACATTGTATATTATGTATATATTCATTCCTTCTTCATTTTTTATTTTATCTTTTATAATTACTAAAAATACAAAAATATCATGATTGTGTTGTATTTTAATTGTACTATTTTATTGTATTTTTCTATTGTAAATGTCTCTTATTAAACAGACAAAAAAATACATATTAGAAAAGTAAAAAAAATGTGTACATGGTGTTTTGTCTTCTTTTGTAAATTCTCCACTATTTGTCTTCTTTTTTTAATTTACGGTATTTAAAGTAGACAATCTTATTTATTTATTTATTTATTATTTAACTTTCATTCTCTACAATAACTACCAATTCGACTCCATTACTCCACCATTTTTTCTAACTTCTAATTCAACTCCACCATTTTATTAACCTCCATCCCACTCCATTTTAATTATAACTTTCATTTTTTCCATCTCTTTGTATACATTCCATCCTCCTCAATTTGCACTTAATCCATCTTTATGTAAGGAGAGCCTAGTTCCCTGAGTTGAATCGGTGACAGCGACGCAACCGCAGTCGAGCGACGACGACCCTCTCTCCGGTGAGATCCGTTGGCTTTTTGGCCAACATCGCAGCCGCAACCACGTGCTGCTCGAGCTCATCACTCACCGGTGATTCGAACGAAGACCGTGCTCTTGTGAGCACACCATAGGCGACCGCGTTCATCTTAGGTAAAGTTTCCCTTCAATTTATCATCTTGTCATTTTTGCATTTTTTTTAGTTCATCATAGCACCACTCATCATCTTCCATTTGTTCTACTCCATATTACCATCATCAGATTTTTTTCCTATCATGTTCATTCCCTATTTTAACAAAATTAAAAAAAATTAAAAAAAATTAAAAAAAAACTTTTTATTACAGCAGTAAAAAAAGTTAAAAAAATAAAAAAAATAAAAAAAAAAGAAACACACAGCAGCGCCGCTCGCCGCCCCCCTTCTTCCACGGGCAGGCGGCGCCGCCCGATCTCCATCGCGCACCGCCACGCTCAGCACGGCCGCGCCACCCGTGCTCCCCCAGCCGTCCGCACCTCCTCCGGCCTCGCTTGCCTCCTCCCGCGCGCGGCGCCGCCACCCTACGCATGCGCGCGGCTCCGCTCTCACGCCACCACCGCGGCCTTCATGCGCGGCCGCATCCCGCGCCCCGACCAGCCGCCTTCTCCGCCGTGCTACCGCGCCCCGACCAGCTACCCGCGCTGCCCGGTGCTCCTCCGCCGCGAAGCCGCCATCACTATCCTGTTGGGTTCATCTCCAGCCGCTGAAGAAGAAAGGGTGGGTTTATTTTATTTTTTTTATTTGTAAAAATTGCATTTTCTTTATTTATAGTTTCTGTAATTGCATAATAGTCCATGTACATAAGTTGCATTGTATATATTGTTTTCTATTTTGTACAGAGACCCCTGTGTTTGCATTTTAATTTGGACTTCAACTTTGCATCATTTTGATCAATGAAAAATTCCATTATGTTGAGCAACTAATTATCTACGTTCTCAAGTTGTATTTTTGTGAGATATTGTGAATTAATTAAAATTGTGCAACTGAACTTTTGCATATTTTACCCAATCTGCACTCTTAAATTTATATCTCACACACAGTTGCTCTAAAAATTGCATAAAAATTATATATGATGCCTTGATATGTGATTAACTTACTATCCAAATTTCATCTAAAATGGAGATGTCTTGTGCCTAAAATAAATTGTAGAGTATTGTTAGTATTTGATTCTTAATTAAATCCACGTATATCATTTTTGAGAAATTTCAAATCTCCTGTATGCCACTTGAAAATACCTTTCTGAGATAATTCGCACTCTAATTAATTTGATATTGTGGATTTATTAGAAATTATTTACTCACTGTCACTCTATTTTCATTAAAAAATCCATAAAAAATTCATAACTTGTCAAAAATTTCCAAAAAAATTACTGTAGCTTTCTTGCATCATGTTTTAGTTCCAGTAATATTTTCATAATTTTTGCTTACTGTTTGTGTGATAAATTGTGAAAAAACTCATAAAAAGTGTGTATTTTTCATTGTTGCATTTTAACCCACAAAATTCCAAAAAAATATCTTGCATTCATCGTTGGATTAGGATTCTAGGAAAAATATATTTTGGCTAAATTGGACTATTTTGACATTAAAATTAATTTGGTCTATTGTATGATTTCTTAGTGTCTTGATTCACTTGCATTTGCCTTTCACCTTTGTTTTTGCATTAAAAAATCTAAAAATATTACCGCGTGGAAATCTAGATCTTAAATTTTAAATTAGACCCAAGTTGTTCCTTTGCCTCCCTGAGTTCGACCCTGGACTTGCCCAGGATATAAATTAAGCCGAGACACTCTTCACGGAGATCTTCTCTCGGTTCTGACCGAATCGCTAAGTACACATGCTACAATGTGACCGAATTAATTACCGTATTTAGCGACTCGTCACCCATACGTCAAAAACCTCACAGAAGTGAATGGGCTGCATCGGCATCATATCACGCTGTCCACAAGTGCCCATCCTCTGACAGTCAGTACACCTCTTCACAAACTCATCAGAGTCCTTGAAGAGGGTAGGCCACCACAAGCCAGATTGGAGCACTTTCCGTGTCGTTCTCCTCCTAGAGTGATGTCCTCCTGCCTCAAGCTTGTGGCAATAAGTGAGGACGCTATGGTGTACTCCTGAGGAATGCACCTACGCCAGATGCTATCCCCTCCTTCGTGGTAAAGGATGGGATCCTCCCAGTGGTAGGACTAGGCCTTCGCAAGGAAGATCTCAAGCCTCTACCTGGACCACTATTGTGGGACTTTCCCAGCAACGAGAAAGTTCACAATATCGGCATACCATGGGAGTGAGGCGATAGCAAGGATCGCCTCATCTGGGAAGGTCTCACAAATGGGATCAATCTGCTCAGACTCCTCAGGCTGCTCTAAACGGGAGAGATGATCCACCACCACATTCTTGACTCCCGATTTATCCTTGATCTCAATATCGAACTCCTGGAGTAGAAGGATCCATCTAGTCAGTCTGGCCTTGGCATCCTTCTTTGCCATGAGGTATCGGATGGCGGTATGATCATTATACAAGGTCACTCTAGATCCAATGATGTAAGATCTGAACTTATCTAGGGAGAACACTACAGCTAGCATCTCCTTCTTTGTGACTGTATAATTCCGCTGGGCGAAATCCAAGGTGCGGCTAGCATAGTGGATAGAAAAAGGGACTCCATCCCTCCTCTATCCCAGCATGGCCCCTACCGCAAAATCGGAGGCATCCGTCATGATCTCGAATGGGAGAGACCAATCAGGCGGCTGGAGAACAGGAGCCTCAACAATACAATGCTTGAGAGTCTCAAACAACAAAAGACACTTGTCATCGACAAGGAACTCGGTGTCTTTCGTCAGCAAGTCAGTCAACAACCGGGCAACCTTACTGAAATCACGAATGAATCGCTGGTAGAAACCGACATGCCCCAGGAAAGACCGTAACTGCCATAAGTTGGACGGGGGTGTGAGTTTTCTAATGACATCAACCTTGGCCGGATCAACCTCCATGCCCCTGTTGGAGATGATGTGGCCAAGCACTGTCCCTTGAGTCACCATAAAGTGACTCTTCTTCCAAGATAGAACCAAGTGAACCTCTATACATCGCTGAAGCACTCGATCTAGGCAATCAAGATAGGAGTCGAAACTGTCGCCGTAAACCGTGAAATCATCCATGAAGACCTCCAAACACTCCCCTACCATGTCCGAAAAGATCGACAGCATGCATCTCTGAAAAGTCGCAGGGACATTGCATAGCCCAAATGGCATGCGTCGGAAGGCGTATGTGCCGAAGGGACAGGTAAAGGTGGTCTTCTCCTGGTCCTCAGGAGCGATGGCCACCTGGTTGTATCCCGAGTACCCATCCAGAAAACAATAGTGGCTCTTCCCTACCAGTCTCTCAATGATCTGATCAATAAAGGGCAGGGGGAAATGATCCATCTTGGTGGCCTAGTTGAGTCTCCTGTAGTCAACGCAGACCCGCCAAGAAGTGGGTACTCGTGTAGCAATCTCTCTCCAGACTCACTAATCACTTTAGTGATGCCCGTCTTCTTGGGCACCACATGCAAAGGGCTGACCCACTTGGAGTCGGAGATGGGATAGGTAAAATCGGCGCTCCACCACTTCAAAATTTCCTTCATGACAACCTCCTTCAGATTCAGGTTCAGTCGTCGCTGGAACTCACGCGACGGCTTTTCCTCATCCTCGAGATAGATGTGGTGGGAGCACAGGGCCGGACTAATCCCCTGGAGATCTGCTACGCTCCATCCAATCGCCTTGCGGCTCTTTTCAAGAACCCCCATCAGTCGGGATTCTTGCTCTCCAGTCAGATCGGCGGAGATGATGACTGGGTACATCTCAGGCTCGCCCGCAAGGAATCGATACTTCAGCGAAGTGGGGAGCGGCTTCAGCTCTGGACAGCTGGGTGCTGGTGGATCTGGCCTCTGAAATGTCTCTGTAAATGCTGCCAAATCTGCATGGGAGAATTGAAACT
The DNA here is from genome assembly GCA_037367405.1 of Ottelia alismoides. NCBI lineage: Eukaryota > Viridiplantae > Streptophyta > Magnoliopsida > Alismatales > Hydrocharitaceae > Ottelia > Ottelia alismoides. The sequence continues at coordinate 322,373 of JAZKJV010004933.1, read as the reverse complement.
CTCGCTCAATCTCAGAAGCTGGAGAAGGCTGCTCTAACTGATTGTCTCTGCTCTGCTCGGCATCTACCTCCTCCATGGTTGTAGGCTCTGTGGAACTCAGGTCTGGCATGTAATCCTCGCAATCTGCCCCATCAGACTCTGAATCTAAGGGATCTTCATCACAAAAGGTGGCATCAGTACCACCATCATCACAAAAATACGTGTCGCGGTCAAGAACCTGCTCTGCTACAACTGAAGTATCCTGAACCAGGAATGTGCTCTCCAAGCTCTCCTCTGTTGTCGTCTCTGCATCAGCGGTGTCTGAAATGAGAGGATGGCTTGTGCTGCTGGGTCTGCCCAAACTGCCTCATCGTCTGTGATCACAAAGTCACGGTCCTGGTGGATGTCTAGCCCTGCATCTGTCAGCTGCTCTGTATCTGAAGTGGTCTCTGAGCAAGATCTCTCTCTGGCTCTGCTGTCCTCGACCGTCTCTATTTGTATACTTTCGCCCTCGACGCAAAAGTATACCTTCCCGCTATCATGGTCGGTCACCGCCTTGGCTGTGGCCAAGAACGGACGACCGAGAATGATGGTGGTATCGGTCACTGAATAAGGGATCTCCATGTTCAACACTACGAAGTCCACGGGGAATTGCAGGCCCTGAATAGTGACGACAACGTCTCGTAACAACCCCTTTGGCCTCTTGACAGATCGATCAGCAAACTGACGGACTGTCCTACTCTGTCTAAGAGTGCCCAACTCGAAGCGGTCGAGAAGGGCTGCCGGAAGGAGGTTGATAGACGATTCGCTATCTAATAGAGTCCAGTCGAACCTCTGCTCTCTAATGTGACATCTGACATAAGGGGCTCCTGAATCTGGCCTCTTGGCCGGCTGACGGTTCTGAATCGCGAAGCACTTGGCTTTCGTCAGCACATGGATCTCTGAGTGGTGGTTCCTCCTCTTCCTCCTGATGGTAGTCATGTCTCTCAACGAACGCTGAAGAAGGGGGATGTGCTGCAAAGCCTCCTGAAGAGTCAGCTGTATGTGAAAACGATCTATCGTCTGCTGGCTGAACTCTTCCTGATCTCTCTTTTTGGGATTTTCTTTTTTCTTCCCCTTCCCCATCTGAAGGGCTCTAGGGAAGGAGATCACAGGGTCCTTCTCAGATGAAGGACTAGGAAAGGGTCTAGGTGGTTCGACGACCGGATCCACACATACACCATGCACCATAGTGGGACCAGAAGAAAATAAACCCTTTCCTTTATTCACAGAAATGTTCCGAGATACAGGTGCAGAAGAAGGAAAAACTACATGTCTCTCAGAAGTATGGGTGGCCTCAGTACCACCATCGGCTGAATTGGCTGGAAGACTCACGACCTCAGTACCGCGCTCTGGCTCGGCGTCGTGGGTGGCCTCAGTAGCACCTCCTCGAAATGGTGAAACGGCGGCCTCAGCACCACCGGTGGAATCAGCATCCTTGGTGGCATCAGTACCACCGTCATCATCCTCCTCGTCGGGCGCTCTAGGTGGATCCTCATGATGTAGCTCAGACGAGGCACCGCCTGCTGGCATCCTACCGCTCCTAAGTGTGACAAAATCAGTATCAAACAGATATCCAGTCATATCACCAAATGTATCACTAGGAGTGGTATACTCAGTACAAGCTACCTGCTCAGATTTCCGCTTCAGGCTGTTGGGGTTCAGCTCAATCTGGGCAGGGATGGCGGCCTTCCCTCTCACGATGTCACGCATCTCCTAGCGAAACTCGTCCATCTCCCGTCGAAAAGTAGCCTGCTGATCTGTGAGAAGGCGGGCTATGTCATCTAAGACAGGGTTCTCATGGCAACCCGACGGGTAGCCTCTCTGGTAGTGAGGCTGCTGGATCTGCTGCTGTGGCTGAGAGGGGTATGGGTGATGTTGTTGCTGCTACTGGTGAGGCTGCTCACGCCTTCACGACTGTCCCTGCTGATAGGGACGAGGACCATAGGATGACTGTTGTTGTTGTGGTGGTGGATACACTGGGGGCTGCTGCTGCGGCTGGTGCTCTCTCTGCTGACTGTACTAGCCTCCCTGACCTGATGGCTGCTGCTGGGGCTAGGTACCTCCATTCCCCCACCGGAATCCGGGAAGGTCTCGTCGGATACCAGGCTGAGGGCGGTCATACCAAATCTCGTTGACATCCATTAACGGCTCTGCATCGTACTGGGCTGGCGGGAGTACTGCCAGAGGATGATCCGTCTCATATACCACCATCTGCAAGTCTGGAGATGGTGGTGACTGGTAGGTGGGCTGTGGCTGCTGGTACGGCTCCGCCTGTACAAGGTGAACCTGTCTAGCCTGCTGGTGTGAGCTGGAGCGCTGGGACGAGCTTCTGCTGCTGCCGTGATCACCTCGCGACTGAAGATGGGGCTGGGAAGCCATATGTGCCTCCTGAAGACACATGAGCTGGGTCTTCATGTCGCTCAGAGTCTGTGCCATCTGCTCCATCTGAGTGATGCCCTAGCACTGCTTCTTCTCAATCAGCTCCATTCGATCCAACTTCTCGCTAATGATGCCCATGTCCACAGCTGATGACTCTGCCTGTGCTGCTGCAAGTGCGGACGAACTGGAAGGACCGACGTCGACCCGTGCTATCCTCTGGTACTGCACGGGTCCTGGCTGCTGGGGTCTGCCCTGAGTGTACAACCGGGTCTGGGACATCACCATGTAGTTCTCGTCCATCTCCTCGTAGATGGCCCAGACCTGGTCGTGATCCTTTGCGAAGTAATACCCGCCACAAGAAGCGTTCACCAAGCCCTGGAGCTCTGGTGTCAACCCGCTGAAAAAGCTCTACACGAGGTTTGGCTTGGAAATGTCGTGGTGCGGGCATCTATCAGTCAGCTCTCTGAACCTCTCCCATGCCTCATGAAACTGCTCGTTGGGGAGCATGGAGAAGTTGCTGATCAGGGCTCTCGCGGCATTCGTCCGCCCGAGTGGATAGTACTTGTGCAAGTACTCGACGCGGAGCTGCTCCCAAGTGTATACAAACTTCCCCAGGTGCTTCAGCCAGGTGGCTGCTCTGTCTGCTAAGGAAAAGGGGAAGGCAATCATCTGTATGGTGTCCTGGTCCACCTGGCGATCGTGGACAGTACTGCAAATCATCTCAAACTCCTGTAGGTGGAGATGAGGCTCCTCAGTAGCCAAACCGTGAAACCGGGGAAGGAGCTGCAAAGTGTTCGGGGGGAACTTGAAGTCTCCCACGATGGCTGGTAGCACCACCCAATGGTGCGTCAAAGTCGATCCGAAATTGTGGTTCTCCCGCATCGGTCTCAGTGGTCCTCCTGCTGCTGCGGCAGCTGCGGCTACGGCGGCAGCTGCCGCATCGTAGGGTCCTCCTCTGCGGTTCTCGCGGTCGGCTCTCATCTGCTCTAGCTCTCTCCTCATCTCGATCATAAACGCTCCCTCATCCCTCAACTGCTGCTGCACTGACTCGAGGGAGGCGATCAGGGTGGAGTTGATCGATCCCTGGTCCAGAACAAAATGCTCCTCCTGCGGACCTCGGGTACGATCATCACTAGTGCCGGCCATGGTCTCTGAAAAATAAAAACAACCAAACTCATGTGCCGATAAATCATCTGTCTGTCTCTCCTCTGGTACTGGTATCTCGGTATCAGAAGAAGGATGGTCGAGGGGGAACATGGCGGAGTCGTACTCAGGTTCGGAGAGCGGGTCTGAGCTCCCACGAACCGACCTAGATGAATGGGTCGGAGTGCTAAAAAGCGGTGCAGCCAGAGGCTGCCTAAGAGACCTCCTGCCCATCATCGTGATCTGGCGAGTAATGCGGATGAGATCTGGAAAAACTATGATCAGAAAACAAACCCCTCAGTTCACCAACACAACGCGAGCTGAAGACCGTAAAGGCTCGGTCAAATTATCTTGTCAATTTTATTTTGGTGAACAAACAAAATATCAGAGCGATTACGTGACCTGCTGGGATATCCGAAAATCTCCCAACCGACTGTCCCGCACAGAAGAGTCGGTAATCAGTCAAGAAGAGTACCAGGGGGCTCTACCTAGTGTACGGGTCACTCTCTCGCACAATCAAACCAAACAATGAGGGGGTTGCTCTCCCCAAGACAGATTTTTTTCGGTCAAGTATATTTTAGGGTCAATAGCTTAAACAGTCCCAATTTTATTGTTTTTCTTTTTAGATCTTTTTCAATAAAAACAAAAGGCCTAACGAATTTTTCGGTTCTCCTGGTTATTATGTCCAAAACAGGGGGGAGAAGACGAAAAAACCGATGCGCGTTAAATCAATGATGCATGCAAAGATAGAAATACGTACCTGTCTCCAGCACTCTACATGCAATATGATCCGCGTAGAATTGAAAAGACAGGAAATAAAATACCTAAATGGTGCAGGCGGAAAACCGAGTCCCTAAACAGCAGTGCTACTCGAAAGAACGGCTAGCCGAACACCAGGCTCCAATCCAAAGAGTCCGATCTAGACCCACCCCTCCTCTTCTCGACAGGTCGAGTTCAAGAGTAGCGCTTGACGGGGCAGGCTCTCTGCGCGTAGGCTCGGAGGTGGTGGATCGGCTATTTTATTATCTTTTTATTTTTGGACAATTACCGATCTATAGGTGCAAGCAGATATATTAGGGTATTTGGATCCTAATTATTATGTCACAGTCAAGCAGAAAATCCTACAGTTAGGGGCTCGAAAATCCGCGTGAAACCGGAAAAGGCAGTAAAGGAAAATCGCGTAAAAACCGCGAAAAACCGAACTACCTAAGGGGTCCCCCGAGCACACTGGTGCTCGGCGAAACAGACCCGAAAGTCCAAGTGTCTGAGTATACCTATATTATTACAATAATCAAATGAAATGTGCTGAAATAAAATATAAACTACTCCTCTCTCACTCAGCTACTCTCTCGCTCTCTCCCGCGGCTCTGTGTAGAAGGGAGTCGTCTCCGAATCCCGCGGTTGCACCGGCTCCTCGAAAGTCGCCTCCTCGATCCTCGGGCCCTCGCAAGAAAGTAAACAAGAGTGATCAGACCAAATTATTTTATAAACAATGTCAGAAAAATATATATGCAAAAATCTATACAAAAAGCCGCGAAAAGAAAACCGCGGGAAAAATCGAAACTGACTACTAAGCCGTGCTCCCTGGCAACGGCGCTATTCTGATGAGCCTAAAATCCCACTAATCCGGATCAGGTCAAAATATCACTCGGGTCGTTGCGACCCGGATTGATGAGGATCTCAGCTCAATCAAGAAAAAAAGTAAAACAGACCACTAAAATCAGAGAAAAATCAATCAAACACGATAGCGGTCCTGGCTATTGGATTAGCCTGGTATAGCGACCAAGGTCAGACTCAGGGAGCACGTGATGGCCTTGCGGCCTACGAAGTAGTCTCAAAAAGAAAAGAAATAAAAGCAATGTATTTTTGGTGGATTTTTAATTTTATAAAATTTTTTGGATTTTTAATTAATTAAGAAAATAAGGAAAACAAAGAAACAAGCCAACACAACAATTTATTTAATGCATAAAAAATCACTCAAAAATTAAAATAAAAATGTTTTTGTGTATTTTATGATTTTTAATATTTTTGGTTAATTTTTGGTATTTTTCTGATTTTTATTTAATTTTCTAAAAATCAAACAAGGCAAGAAAACAAGGGTACTGTCCAGCCAAGCTTGGAGGACTTAGATAAAATGTCTAAAAATCCCCAATAAGCCTAGAGGTAATTTTCCTGTAAAGAGAAAGAAACAAGGAAAATTTAGGCACCACAATTATTATTTTTGGGTTTTTAAATTAATTATTAGAATTTTTATGAGGTTTTGAGTATTTTGTAATTTTTATGGGTTTTATATAACGAAAAATGACCAAAATTGATTAGAATATCAAGCAAGACAAACTAAATAGTAGCTAATTTTTTTATAATTTTTAGATGAGTTTTAATATTTTTTGTGATTTTTTATTTCAGACAATAAGGAAAAAGGTTGTTTTTGAATTTTTAAAAACAGCAAAAGGGCTCAAAAATGTTTCAAAAAATTAGTGAAAATTTTACACTATGGCAGGAGCCAAGTTTCCAATATTCACCAATTTTGGAGTTAATTTGATATTTTATTCAAGACAATCAAAAGCCCACAGTGTACAAGGACCTGATTGTAAAGAAAATAATTTGAAGGACCTAACAGTAACAAAAAGTGAAATCACGGGGGTCCTGGTGCAATTTAGCCAAGAATTCACGCGCGAGGCGCGTGACCTAGGCACACAGGGACCTATATGCAAATGCTTTAACTCCCTGGACCAATTAGTAACACGTACTAAAGATCCAGGGGCTAAAGTGTAAAAAGCCCACACATATCAACACATGTTCAAAAAAATCACGCATAGGGGCATAAGTGCAAATATAAAAACTATCAGGGCCTCTATGCAAATATCCCCAAAAATCACGAGTCGAAGCACGTGTCCACAATGCGCAGGGGTATAAATGCAAATAAAATAAACTCCAGGTCCAAAGTGCAAATTATCCAAAACTAAAATAACTCTACTGAATATTTACAGGACTGAATATTAAAACTCAAAGCTAGGGGGTCCTAAGAACAATTACCCCTTATTAGCGATCCAAGGGCTGAAAGCGCGCCACTTGGAGATCCGACGGTGAAGGAGAGGAGGCGCTCGCTCCTGTAACCCTTGGCGTGATCGGACGGCTGAGACGAAGACACGTGGAGGATCTGACGGTAACTGCTCAACTGCTTCTCATCTCAGGATCGAACGGTCTGGATCAACTCCTCCTTTGATCGTGCGGTGCTGGCGCTCCTGGAATGGATGCCTCAGATTGAAACTGGAGCTGGAGGGTGATCCAACGGCTGCTGGAGGTCCTCGAAGAACAAGTGGCCGATGAACTTCGCCGGCCCAGTACGCGCGCTCCGAGCCTCCGCGGGGGCTTCTGATGATCGGGGAAGCTTCGCCTTAGCCTCCCGCGTATGTGGGACGTCTCCGATTAATCAACAGAGCTCCGGAGAGCTCTGTCGACTCCGGCGGAGGGGAAGCTCCAATGCTCAAGTGGGAAGACCTCAGATAGCCTTCCTGGAACCTGCAAAATGACACCAAAAAGCTCCTAGGTCGAGAGCAAACTGCCTCGACCCCGTTAGTTGTGGTGAAGGTGGACGGTGCGGTGGTGCGGGCGAACTCCAGCGATGCGACGGCGAAGGAGTTCGAACCCCAGCTCCTGTGCGAGCTGGGTTGAACGGAGGGGCGGAGAAGGTGCGCGGGAGGAAGGCGAATGTGATGGAAGATTCCGATGGTCGGGACGATGGGTACGGTGGTCGGAATCGGCGCGGAACGGCGATGGGTCGATTTGGGGCTAAATGAAAATTCGAGAATTAGAAAGGAAACTATGGCTACCTGGGCGGATGAGTCGACTATGGAGGAGCTGGGCTTGCTCTTGGTCCTTGCCTCGAGGACCGTCGACGTCCGAGGCTCTGGCGCTACCTCCAGGCGGCGCACGGCGGCGCAAGTTCGCCGGATCGATGGCCTCCTTGCTCCCTCCTCGCTGCAACACCCTCTGGGGCGAGCTGTCACTATCGCCAAGACGATGGAGGTCACTGGGTGGAAAGCAAATGATCCAAAGATCGTTGAATCGTGCGGCGGAGCTCGGATTAAATAGGGTTAGGGGTCCGAGAAGATGGGAGTCGGGTGACTCGATTGGAGCGCGGACACCGATGCGAACCTCCGGGCGTTGATCTCGGATCTGCACGGAAGGAATAGGACCCGAGGTTTAGGTGAGGGATGATCGGGTTTGGACGCTAAAATGAGGAGAAATCGGTACGGGCGTCTAAAACCCGTGGGAGGTGGGCCACAGGGGGGAGTTGACCAGGCGGTCAACATCCCCGTGGACCAATGAAATGCAACCACGTCAAAAAGATTATAAAATCATTTAAAAATAGGAAATGCCCGAATTATAAAAAACTTAAAACATGAAATATTTTTGTTTTTATTTTTTCTATTTTTTGGTGATTTTTAATTAATTTTTCAAAATAAAAATAGGGTATGTACACTTTATGCTATATATAGGTATTTACACAATATGCCTTTTTAATTTTTGATTTTTAATTTGTTATTTTTGTGCATTTTTATTCCCATTTTAACTTTTATTTATTTATAACATAAAATTAGAATAAAAGGGTATTTTTATTTAATTTTTATTATTTATATACAAGGGTAAAATAAATAGATATACACATTTATATACATGGTATATGTACAATATTATTTTTGGTTTTTAATTTTTATTTTGTTTTTATTTTTGTTGTTTTTATTTTATTTATTTACACCATAATAGATAGAATATTTACAACAGTTTTGGAATTTTAGTTTATTTATTTATAGGGTGAAATAAATATAGGAGTGGTTGTATGTACATGGTGGATATATACACAAGTGACTCTTTTTATTTTCTTTTTGATTTTTCTATTTTTGTTTTGATTTTTATAATTATAATTATATATAAAATATATATACAAGCCATTTTTATTCTATTTTTAGAGGAAAATATATTTATTTTATTTACAGGTATATTTACACACATGAGTCCCTATCTCCCTCTACTCTGGCTTTTATGCGGTCAGGCCCATGCTGAGCCCTCCCTTGGGTAAGGTTGCTCAATATTTATTCTAAATATTTCCCTCTTTTTCTTTTGTCTCTTTATTCTTTTATTTTTGCACAAAAACATGCTAATTATTACTTTTTACACAATGCATGCTCTTGATAATTATTTGTATTTACAGACATATACATGCATTTGCAAAGGTTTTTGTAGCTAAAATATAAGAATAAAGAGTGATGAATGGGTATTCACCACTGGTCTTGAGCTCTGGGAGCTCTGGGTCGTTGCCTCGCGGGTCGTCGAGGCTCGAGGCTCGAGCTCCTCCTTCAGGCGGAGCACGGCGGCGCGAAGACGCCGGATCGATGGTCTCTCACACCCTCCTCGCTGCAACACCACGGGGAGCTGTCACTCTCGCAGATGTGATGGAGGTCCTTGGGTGAAGAATGGAGGAGCCAAAGATGATGAAATGGGTGGCGGAGCTCGGCTCTTATATGGTGGAAGGTCCGGGAAGAAAGGCTCGGGTCCGGCTCGATTGAGCACGGACCCCAAGGCACGATGTCGGGCAAGGTTCCTGGATGCTTGGGGTGTAATTAAGACCCTGGGTTTAAGTGCGAGGTGATCGGGTTTGGATGCTAAAATTCTGAGAACTCGGGTCGGGCATCCAGAACCCGTGGGAAGTGGTCCACAGGGGGGAGTTGACCAGGCGGTCAACATCCCCGTGGACCAATGAGAGGGGGCCACGTCAAAATGATTTGAAAATTAATTTAAAAATAGCAAATGGACGAATTATTAAAAACTTAAAACATGAAAAATGTTTGTTTAAATTTTTTCTATTTTTTTGTGATTTTTAATTAATTTTTCAAAATAAAAATAAGGTATTTACATAATAGGGATATATATAGGTATATATACAATATAGGATTTTTATTTTTGGTTTTAAATTTGTTATTTTTATACATTTTTATCCCAATTTTATATTTTATTTATTTATATTATAAAATTAGGAATAAAAAGATATTTTTATTTTATTTTTATTATTTATAGACAAGGGTGAAATAAATAGATATATACATCTATATACATGGTATATTTACAATATTATTTTTGGTTTTCAATTTTCTTCTTTTTATTTTGTTTTTAACTTTGCTGTTTTTTTATTTATTTACACCATAAAAGATAGAATATTTACAAATTTTATGAAAATTAATTTTATTTATTTATAAGGGGAAATAAATATAAGTGAGTGGACTATATACATGGTGAATATGCACAAGTGATGTTTTTGTTTTCTTTTTAATTTTTCTATTTTTGTTTTGATTTTTATATTTACAAATATATACCATATATACAAACCACTTTTATTCTATTTTTAGAGGAAAATATATTTTTTTTATTTATAGGTTTATTTACACACATGAGCCCCTAGCTCCCTCTACTTTGGCTTTTACGCGGTCAGGCCCATGCTGAGCCCTCCCTTGGGTTAGGTTGCTCAATATTTATTCTAAATATTTCCTCTTTTTCTTTTTAATCTTTATTCTTTTATTTTTGCACAAAAACATGCTAATTATTACTTTTTACACCATGCATGCTTTTGGTAATTATTTGTATTTACAAATATATGCATGCATTTGCAAAGGTTTTTGTAGCTAAAATATAAGAATAAAGAGTGATGAATGAGTATTCATCACCCCAATATACTTAACTTTGCTAGTCCCTTAGCAAACACTTATTTGAAAAAGAAGTGAAAAAGAAAGAAAAAGAAAAAGAAAAAGAGAAGAACGTACATGGATCAAGGTTGATTATCAAACTTACCTTTATTAAAGTGAATTATGGAGCTCAATCAGATCTTTGGATTATTAATGTGTCGGAACCTTATTTGGACTTAAGCTTAAAACTCAACAGCCTCTAAGTTCCACCAATCTATGGACAAGACTCCTCAATAAACCAGGTCAGAACAAGTCTACATACACAAACTCTAATGACCATGAATCTTTCCATGCAGTGTAAGTGATATGTAGCTCCCCACCTCAGAAGTAACAAAGAAACAACCTCCCTCAACTTGGTAACTCTAATTCCTCGGTCTAGCAACTCTTTCCTCGAGAAGCGGGGTATTCCCTTCTAAGTTCAAGTGCAACCGGCTCAAGAAGAGGGGGAATAAGAGGTATAGAATTTTGGGAGCTCAACCAGTGTAGCTAAGTCTCCCGCTGCAAGCTTCATGAGATGTAACATGGATACCATAAGCTTTTTCTTTATTTGACTATATACACTCCGGTGGGGTTATTAAATTTTCAGTCTGACCCACCACTTTTTTGGAGTTCTTTTTGCATTTTTTTTCAAGTGCATCTGTACAACATATCTACATGGTGCAGCATATATACAAGAAATTTTCCTCTTAAGCCAGTAGACTATCCCTCTTTTGAAGCTTTATTGTAACCCACGGCTTCTGTCTTTAGCCTTCATCACCACTAGACCAAGTTGAGATGCACTTCCTTCACTAGAAGAAGAAGAGAGGTTCCGCCCAGAAGTACTACCATCATATGCTACCCCAAGCTAAAGGAAACTGCCTCCTCACCACCTCATCCGTAGAGAGCTATGTGTAAAGTGCTGGTGCAAGTCAAGCCATTGTCTCTAAGAGTCATGCGTGTGTTGTTAAGTGCTCTACTTAGGCTCGTCAAGATGACATATGCTCATAGCCTAGTGAACTCAAAGAATTAAGTCCCAATGGACCTGAAAAGCCTTAACCCTAAGCCCTATAAAGTTCCTCTTAGAATTAGGTGGATTAAGATCTTAATCAAGCTCCATTTCCCAATTTAATTCTAGGCTAGTTTAAATGTCAACTATAATCCAGGAAAACTATATACATATATACAAAGATGCTATTTACACATGTTTACAATCGTGCAAAAAATTTTGAAAAATGTTTTGAAATCATGAGTGGATGAATGCATGAAGTGCAAGTTTTGCAAAAGTATTTACACACATTTACACAAGATTTTTGCAAACCTTTTGATTTTCAAAACATTTTGGAAAAATTTTGTACTATATACATAATTTTGATAAGAAAATATTTACACTAGCTTTACACAAAAGATTTTTGAAAACATTTTTACGAAAATAATTTGTACACTAGCTATGTATGTGCAATAAAAGAATGATTATTTTCAGGAAAAATTTTAATTTTTGTGATTTTTAGGGTTTTCATCCATTTTATTTATTAACACACTCACACAAAGTACGAGTTATGGCTAAAGTATATATGAAATATATACACACCCCCCTATACTTAGCTCGAACGATGTCCTCAGAGTGATCAAGAGCGATGATGAAGACATAACTCGTGCTTAGTATAGGGACGTGAAAAGGAATGGCTATATACAGGGATGAATCAAAGAATAGAATGAATAGAAGATCAAGAGAGTCTCGGCTTTTCCCCCTATACTTAGGATCAAGTAATCCTAAGTATAGCAAGCTGTACATGAAGGGAAAACCGAGTGAAGGATGTACAAAATCTGCCCCCCCCCTATACTTAGGGTGAAATATCCCGAAGTATAGGCAGCAAAACAGGGGTAGAAAGAAACAAAAGAAACACCCAAAGGTCCCACACCCCCCCCCCTATACTTAGGGTAAAGTACACCCTAAGTATTGCATAATCAAAGATGACAAAAAGGGATGTGGGACTAAAGAATAGAGTGATATAGACAACTGGATCTATACAGGTCGGAAGAACAGTAATGACCAGGCGTGAGATGCAATAGATGTGAGTCAAGAGACAACATCTCACACAAAATGAATAGGGGCAACATCAACGACCTGCGGCTCATGATCTAGAAATGGCTTGAGCCGTTGGCCGTTCACTCGGAAGGTACTCTCAGAAGACAGCTCAGATATATCAATACTACCGTTGTCGTGTACCTTTCTCACCAAGTAGGGTCCCTTCCACTTGCTCTGCAGCTTCCCTGGAAATAGATGAAGCCTAGCATCAAACAGCCATACTCTCTATCCAAGCTCAAAATGCTTGTGGCTGATATGAGAATCATGCCACTCTTTCACTCTCTCCTTATAATGTAGGCTGTTTGAGAAGGAGGTATCTCTAAGCTCCTCCAATGCTTCTAATTCTGCCCTCCTCTGGTCTCCTACACTATCTGGATCCATAAGTATCTCAGTTACTGCCCAACGTGACTTGTGCCTCAACTCAACAGGTAAATGGCACGGCTTGCCATATACGAGGTGAAAGGGAGATGTCCCCAATGGTGTCTTGAAAGACGTCCTATATGCCCACAAGACCGAGTCCAAAAGCTGTGACCAATCCTTTCGGTCAGGGCGGACGACTTTCTGCAAAATAGTCTTGATCTCCCTGTTCGACACCTCGGCTAGACCATTCGTCTGTGGATGGTATGGAGTGGCGACTCGATGGTCTATGCCGAACTCTTTTGCAAGTGTCTTCACCTGGTCGTTTATGAAATGAGACCCCCCATCTGAAATCAACACTTGAGGTACCCCAAACCGCGTGATGATGTGCTTCCTCAAAAATCTGCAAACTGTCCTCGCATCAGTGGCTCGCGGGGGGATGGCCTCAACCCAACGACTCACATAATCAATGGCCAACAGAATGTACTCAAATCCCTAACTTTTAGGGAATGGACCCATGAAATCGATGCCCCATGCGTCAAAAACCTCACAGAAGTGAATGGGCTGCATCGGCATCATATCACGCTGTCCATAAGTGCCCATCCTCTGACAGTCAGTACACCTCTTCACGAACTCGTCAGAGTCCTTGAAGAGGGTAGGCCACCACAAGCCGGATTGGAGCACTTTCTGTGTCGTTCTCCTCCCAGAATGATGTCCTCCTGCCTCAAGCTTGTAGCAGTAAGTGAGGACGCTATGGTGCTCCTCCTGAGGAATGCACCGACGCCAGACGCTATCCCCTCCTTCGTGGTAAAGGATGGGATCCTCCCAGTGGTAGGACTTGGCCTTCGCGAGGAAGGTCTCAAGCCTCTGCCTGGGCCAACCTTGTGGGACTTTCTTAGCAACAAGAAAGTTCACAATGTCAGCATACCACGGGAGTGAGGCGATAGTAAGGATCGCCTCATCTGGGAAGGTCTCACAAATGAGATCAATATGCTCAGACTCCTCAGGCTGCTCTAAACGGGAGAGATGATCCGCCACCACATTCTTGACTCCAGGCTTATCCTTGATCTCAATGTCGAACTCCAGGAGTAGAAGGATCCATCTAGTCAGTCTGGCCTGGGCATCCTTCTTTGCTATGAGGTATCAGATGGCGGTGTGATCAGTGTACAAGGTCACTCTAGATCCAATAATGTACGATCTGAACTTATCTAGGGCGAACACTACAGCTAGCATCTCCTTCTCTGTGAATATATAATTCTGCTGAGCGGAATCCAATGTGCGGCTAGTGTAGTGGATAGCAAAAGGGACTCCATCCCTCCTCTGTCCCAGCACGTCCCCTACGGCAAAATCGGAGGCATCCGTCATGATATCGGATGGGAGAGACCAATCAAGTGGCTGGAGAACAGGAGCCTCTATAACACTCTGCTTGAGAGTCTCAAAGGACGAAAGACACTTGTCATCAACAAGGAACTCGGTGTCTTTCGTCAACAGGTCAGTCAACGGTCGGGCAACTCTACTGAAATCACAAATGAATCGCCGGTAGAAACCAACGTGCCCCAGAAAAGACCGCAACTGCCGCAAGTTGGACGGTGGTGTGAGTTTGCTAATGACATCGACCTTGGCCGGATCCACCTCCATGCCCCTGTTGGAGATGATGTGGCCAAGCACTGTCCCTTGAGTCACCATGAAGTGACTCTTCTCCCAAGACAAAATCAAGCGAACCTCTATACATCGTTGAAGTACTCGGTCTAGGCAGTCAAGACAGGAGTCGAATCCGTCTCCGTAAACCAATAAATCATCAATGAAGACCTCCAAGCACTCCCCTACCATGTTCGAAAATATCAACAGCATGCATCTCTGAAACGTCGCAGGGGCATTACATAGCCCAAATGGCATGCGTCGAAAGGCGTATGTGCCGAAGGGACAGGTAAAGGTAGTCTTTTCATGATCCTCGGGAGCGATGGCTACCTGATTGTAGCCCGAGTACCCATACAGAAAACAATAATGGCTCTTCCTTGCCAGTCTCTCAATGATCTGATCAATAAAGGGCAGGGGGAAATGATCCTTCTTGGTGGCCTGGTTGAGTCTCTGATAGTCAACACAGACCCGCCAAGAGGTAGGTACTCGTGTAGCAATCTCCTCTCCGGACTCCATAACCACTGTAGTGATGCCCGTCTTCTTGGGCACCACGTGCAAAGGGCTGACCCACTTGGAGTCGGAGATGGGATAGATGAAATCGGCGCTCCACCATTTCAAAATTTCCTTCATGACAACCTCTCTCAGATTCGGGTTCAGCCGCCGCTGGAACTCACGTGATGGCTTCGCCTCATCCTCGAGATAGATATGGTGGGAGCACAGGGCCGGACTAATCCCCTGGAGATCTGCTACGCTCCATCCTATCGCCTTGCGGTTCTTTTCAAGAACCTCCATCAGACGGGATTCTTGCTCTCCAGTCAAATTGGCTGAGATAATGACTGGGTACATCTCAGGCTCACCCGCAAGGAATCTATACATCAACGACGAAGGAAGCAGCTTCAGCTCTGGACAAACTGGCGCTGGCAAATCTGGCTTCTGAAGAATCGAGTGTATGCGGCCAAATCTGCTCGGGAGAATGAGAACTCTCTCTCACAAACTGGATCTGGAGAAGGCTGCTCAACTGGACTGCCTCTGCTCTGCTCGGCATCTACCTCCTCTCTATCTGTAGGCTTAGTGGAAATCAGGTCTGGCATGCAATCCTCACAATCCGGCCAATCAGACTCTGAATCCGAGGGATCTGCATCATCTAAGGTGGCATCAGTACCACCATCATCACAAAAATCAGTGTCGCGGTCGAGAACCGGCTCTGCTGCCTCAGAAGTATCCTGGACCAGGAATGTGCTCTCCAAGCTCTCCTCTGTTGTCATCTCTGCATCAGCAGTGTCTGAAAATGAGAGGATGGCCTGTGCTGCTGGGTCTGCCCAAACTGTCTCGTCATCTGTGATCACAAAGTCACAGTCCTGGTGGATGTCTAGCCCTTCATCTGTCAGCTGCTCTGTGTCTGAAGTCGTCTCTGAGCATGCTCTCTCTCTGACTCTGCTGTCCTCGACCGTCTCTATTTGTACACTTTCGCCCTCGACGTGAAAGTATACCTTCCCGCTATCATGGTCGGTCACTGCCTTGGCTGTGGCCATGAACGGGCGACCTAGAATGATGGGGGTATCGGTCACCGACTCAGGGATCTCCATGTCCAACACTACGAAGTCCACGGGAAATTACATGCCTTTAATCGTGACGACAACGTCTCGCAACAACCCCTTCGGCCTCTTGACAGATCTATCAACAAACTGAAGGACTGTCCTGCTCTGTCTAAGAGTGCCCAATTCGAAGCGATCAAGAAGGGCTGCCGGAAGGAGGTTGATCGACGACCCGCTATCTAGTAGAGTACGGTCGAACCTCTGCTCTCTAATGTGACATCTGACATACAGGGCTCCTGAATCTGGCCTCTTGGCTGGCAGACAGTTCTGGATCGCGAAACACGTGGCTTTCATCAGCACATGGATCTCTGAATGGTGGTTCCTCCTCTTCCTCCTGACTGTGGTCCTGTCTCTCAACGAACGCTGAAGAAGGGGGATGTGCTGCAAAGCCTCCTGAAGAGTCAGCTGTATGTGAAAACGATCTATCATCTGCTGGCTGAACTCTTCCTGATCTCTCTTTTTGGGATTTTATGTTTTCTTCCCCTTCCCCATCTGAAGGGCTCTAGGGAAGGGGATCACTGGGTCCTTCTCAGATGAAGGACTAGGAAAAGGTCTAGACGGCTCGACGGCCGGATCCGCACATACATCACGCACCACAGTGGGACCAGAAAAAACCAAACCTTTTCCTTTATTCACAACAGAGTTCCGAGATACATCAAAAGTGGGAAAAACAACATGTCTCTCAAAATGGACAAGGGTGGCCTCAGCACCACCATCAGCTGGATCAACTGGAAGACTCGTGGCCTCAGTACCGCGCTCTGGCTCGGCATCGTGGGTGGCCTCAGTACCACCTCCTCGAACTGGTGAAACGGCGGCCTCAGCACCGTCGGTGGAATCAGCATCCTTGGTGGCATCAGTACCACCGTCATCATCTCTAGCGGCCTCAGTACCGCTCTCCTCCTCCTCGTCATGCGCTCTGGGTGGATCCTCATGATGTGGCTCAGACGAGGCGCCGCCGGCTGGCATCCTACCGCTCCTAAGTGTGACAAAATCAGTATCAAACAGATATCTAGTCATATCACCAAATGTATCACTAGGAGTGGTATACTCAGTATAAGCTACCTGCTCAGATTTCCGCTTCAGGCTGTTCGGGTTCGGCTCGATCTGGGCAGGAATGGCGGCCTTCCCTCTCATAATGTCCCGCATCTCCTGGAGGAACTCGTCCATCTCCCGTCGAAAGGTAGCATGCTGATCAGTGAGAAGGCGGGCTATGTCGTCCAAGACAGGGTTCTCATGGGAACCTGATGGGTAGCCTCTCTGGTAGTGAGGGTGTTGGATCTGTTGTTGTGGCTGAGAGGGGTATGGGTGATGCTGTTGCTGCTGGTGAGGCTGCTCACGCCTCCACGACTGTCTCTGCTGATAGGGACGAGGACCATAAGACGACTGCTGCTGCTGCTGTGATGGGTACACTAGGGTTGCTGCTGCGGCTGGTGCTTTCTCTGCTGACTGTACTGGCCACCCTGGCCTGATGGTTGTTGCTAGGGCTGGGCACCTCCGGTCCCCCACACGAATCCGAGATGGTCTCGTCAGATACCGGGCTGAGGGCGGTCATACCAAATCCCGTTGACATCCATCAACGGCTCTGCATCGTACTGGGCTGGCGGGAGTACTGCCAGAGGCTAATCCGGCTGGTATACCACCATCTGCAAGTCTGGAGATGGTGGTGACTGGTAGGTGGGCTGCGGCTGCTGGTACGGCTCTGCCTGTACAAGATGAACCTGTCTAGGTTGCTGGTGTGGGCTGGAGCGCTGGGACGAGCTGTTGCTGCTGCCGGAGTCGCCTCGCGACTGAAGACGGGGTTGGGAAGCCGTCTGTGCCTCCTGAAGACACATGAGCTGGGTCTTCATGTCGCTCAGAGTCTGTGCCATCTGCTCCATCTGAGTGATGCCCTATCACTGCTTCTTCTCAATCAGCTCCATCCGATCCAACTTCTCGCTAATGATGCCCGTGTCCGCAGTTGATGGCTCTGCCTGTGCCGCTGCTAGTGCGGACGAACTGGAAGGACCGGCGTCGACCCATGCTATCCTCTGGTACTGCACGGGTCCTGGTTGTTGGGGTCTGCCCTGAGTGTACAACCGGGTCTGGGACATCACCATGTAGTTCTCGGCCATCTCCTCGTAGATGGCCCAGACCTGGTCGTGATCCTTGGCGAAGTAAGACCCGCCACAAGAAGCGTCCACCAAGCCCTGAAACTTTGGTGTCAGCCCGCTGAAAAAGCTCTGAACAAGGTTCGGCTTGGAAATGTCGTGGTGCGGGCATCTATCGGTCAGCTCTCGAAACCTCTCCCATGCCTCATGGAACTGCTCGTTGGGGAGCATGGAGAAGTTGCTGATCAGGGCTCTCGCGGCATTGGTCCGCCCAAGTGGATAGTATTGTGCAAGTACTCGGCACGGAGCTGCTCCCAAGTGTAAACGAACTTCCCCAGATGTTTCAGCCAGGTGGCTGCTCTGTCTGCCAAAGAGAAGGGGAAGGCAATCATCCTGATAGTATCCTGATCCACTTGACGATCGTGGACAGTACTGCAAATCATCTCAAACTCCTGCAGGTGGAGATGGGGCTCCTTAGTAGCCAAACCGTGAAACCGGGGAAGGAGCTGCAAAGTGTTCGGGGGGAACTTGAAGTCCCCCACGATGGCTGGTAGCACCACCCAACGGTGCGTCAACGTCGATCCGGGATTGTGGTTCTCCCGCATCGGTCTCGGTGGTCCTCCTGCTGCGGCTGCTGCCGCGGCTGCGGCTGTTGCGGCAGCTGCCGCATCGTCGGGTCCTCCTCCACGGTTCTCGCGGTCGGCTCTCAACTGCTCAAGCTCTCGCCTCATCTCTATCATGAATACCCCCTGATCCCTCAACTGCTGTTGCACTGACTCAAGGGAGGCGATTAGGGTGGAGTTGATCGAACCCTGGTCCAGAACGAAGTGCTCCTCTTACGGACCTCTGGAGCGATCATCACTAGCGTCGGTAAATCATCGGTCTATCTCTCCTCTGGTACTGGTATCTCGGTCTCAGAAGAATAAGGGTGATCGAGAGGGAATAGGGCAGATTCATACTCGGGTTTGGAGAGCGGGTCTGAGCTCCCACGAACCGACCTAGATGAGTGGGCTGGAGTGCTAAAAAGCGGTGCAGCCAGAGGCTGCCTAAGAGACCTCCTGCCCATCATCGTGATCTGGCGAGTAATGCGGATGAGATCTGGAGAAACTATGATCACAAGCAAACCCCTCGGTTCACCAACGCAACACGGGCTGAAGACCGTGAAGGCTCGGTCAAATTATCTTGTCAATTTTATTTTGGTGAACAAGCAAAATATCAGAGCGATTACGTGACCTGCAGGGATACCTGATACTCTCCCAATTGACTGTCCCGCACAGAAGGAGTCGGTAATCAGTCGAGAGGAGTACCGGAGGGCTCTACCTAGTGTGCGGGTAACTCTCTCGCACAATCAAACCAATCAATGAGGGAGTTGCTCTCCCCAAGACAGATTTTTAGGTCAAGTATCTTTTAGGTCAATAGCTTAAACAGTCCCAATTTTATTGTTTTTCTTTTTAGATCTTTTTCAATAAAAACAAAAGGCCTAACGAATTTTTCGGTTCTCCTGGTTATTAAGTCCAAAACAGGGGGGAGAAGACGAAAAAGCCAATGCGCGATAAAATCAATGATGCATGCAAAGTCAGAAATGCGTACCTGTCTCCAGCACTCTACATGTAATATGATCCGCGCAGAATTGAAAGAAAATAAACTACCTATAGGGTGCAGCGGGAAAAACCGAGTCCTACGCAGGAAACTTCTACTCGAAAGAACCGTCTAGCTGGTCACCAGCCTTCAATCCAGAGAGTCCGGTCTAGACCCACCCCTCCTCTTCTCGACCGGTCGAGTTCAGGAGTAGTGCTTAACGGGGCAGGCTCGCGGTGCGTAGGCTCGAAGGAAAATGAATCAGCTATTTTTATTAATGTTTTATTAGTAGGTCCAATTAAAGAACTATAGGTGCAGGCAGATAATTAAGTGTGTGGATCCTACTCAGTACGGCACAATCAACCAGAAAGTCCTAAAGCTAGGGGCTCGAGAAAAACTGCGTAAAACCGTAAAAGGCAGCGAAAAATCAAAAAGCCGCAAAAAAGCCGCGAAAAATCTAAGCTAGCTAAAGGGTCCCCCGAGCACACCTGTGCTCGGTGAAACAGACCCCGAAAGTCCAAGTCCTGCTGCTGTCCCTGTGTTATTACAATAATTCAAATAAGCAGGAAATAAAAGCTAATCTATTCCTCTCTCACTCAGTTACTCTCTCGCTCTCTCCTGCGGCTCCGTGCAGAAGGGAGTTGCCTCCGAATCCCGCGGTTGTGCCGGCTCCTCGAAAGTCACCTCCTCGGCCCTCGGACCCTCGCAAGAAAGTAAACAAGAATGATCATACCAAATTATTATATAAACAGTGTCAGAAAAAATATATCTACAAAAATCTATACAGAAAACCGCGAAAACGAAAATCGTGGGAAAAATCGAAAACTGACTACCAAGCCGTGCTTCCCGGCAACGGTGCCATTCTGATGACACGCCTGATCACTCGGGTAAAAGGTCGTCAAGGGTCGTTGCGACCCAAGTAACCAAGTGTGGTCGATCAAGAAAAATAGACCACTAAATCGGATAAAAAATCGATGAAACACAAGTAGTAGTCTCGCTATTATATTAACCTGGTATAGTGACCAGGGTCGAACACAAGGAGCACGTAATGGCCTTACGGCCTAAGAAGTAGTCTGCAAAAAAGAATAAAAGAAAATCAAAATGTTTTTGGTGGATTTTTAATTTTTATAATTTTTTTTGGATTTTTAGTTAATAAAGAAAATAAAGAAAACAAGGAAACAAGCCAATTCAAACAATTATTGTAACACTCAAAAATGAACCAAAAATTCAAATAAAAATGTTTTTTATGTATTTTATATTTTTTACTATTTTTAGTGAATATTTGGTATTTTTCTGATTTTTATTTAATTTTCTAAAAATAAAACAATGCAAGAAAACAAGGGTATTGTCCAGCCAAGCTTGGGGGACTTAGATAAAATATCTAAAAGTCCCCAAAAAGCCTGGAGGTAATTTTCTATAAAGAAGAAAACTCAAGGAAAATTCAGCCACTGGAATTATTGTTTTTGGATTTTTAAATTAATTATTAGAATTTTTATGGGTTTTTAGGTGTTTTTCAATTTGTATGAGTTTTATATAATGAAAAATGACCAAAATTGGTCAGAAAATCAAACAGGACAAAATAGACAATACCTAATTTTTTGTAATTTTTAGATGTATTTTAATATTGTTTTGTGAATTTTCAAGTCAGACAGTAAAGAAAGAGCGTGTTTTTGAATTTTTAAAAATAATAAATGCAATCAAAAATGTCCCCTAAAATTCTAGAAAATTTTACACCATGGCAGGAGCCATGTGTCCAATTTTCATTGAATTTGGAGTTAGTTTAATATTTTATTAATAATCAAAACCAAGGTACAGTGCACAGGGACCTGTACGCAATTAGTGAAAGTTCCAGGGGGTCCGAGAGGCGCGTGACCTGGGCACACAGGGACCTAATTGCAAATAAACTAAGGTCCTTGGACTATTTAATAACAGGTATTGAAAATCCGAGGGCTTTAGTGTAAAATACCCAAAATATACGCACATGCACAAATAAACCACGTACAGGGGTATATATGCAATTAACTAAAAAGTTTCATTCATTCATTAACACCCTAGAAACACAAGGCTAAACATGCAAATAACCCAAATAAACATGTGTCGACGCACGTGATCCACTACAGGCAGGGGCATACATGTAAATAAAATAAGTACGAGGTCCTAGATGCAAAAGTACCAAAATAAGAACAACTGACAACTATATTTACAGGACTAAACACGAAATAAAGCAAACAGGGGGGCCTAAGAGCAATTACAGATTTATTAATGCGAGGGATGGATGGCTGCCATGTGATGGATTGGACGGTGGATTGAAGGGTGGCGCCTCAGCAAGGAACCCTCAGTGCTGATCGAACGACTGCGGCGTCACCACGTGGCTGATCTGACGGTCCTCACGTGTTGTGGGTGAAACCTCGACGATCGAACGTTCACGATCACTCCTCCACAGATCTACGGTGCTGGCGGCTCCTCAAATGAGCGGTGGAGATCAGAAGTGGAGCTGGAGGTGCATCGGACGGCAGGGAAGGATGGAGGACAAACTGAGTTCCGACGAACTTCGCCGGGCTTGTGCAGGCGCTGGACTCCTCCTTGAAGGCCTCGGATGATCGGAGAAGAAGCGTGGAGGCCTTCCGCGTCTACGGGTGCCCTCCGATGGCTCGACGGAGCTCGAGGGAGCTCAGGCGAGGTCGGCGGAGGTCGAGCTCGTGCACCTGGATGTCGAAGCCCTCAGATGGGCTTCCTGGGACCTGCAAAGGTGTGCAACAAACTCGCGGGTCGAGGGCAAAATGCCTCGACCCCGTTAGCGGTGGTGGAGATGATCGGTGCGGCGGGGCGGTCGAGCTCCGGCGATGCGATGGTGGGGGAACTCGAAACCCCAGCTCCTATGCGAGCTGGGTTGAATGGAGGGGCGGAGAACGTGTGTGGGGAGAAGGCGGACGTGATGGGATGGTCCGATGATCGAGGCGAAGGCGGATATGGCCGGAATCAAAGATGAACGGCGACGGCGAGATTTGGGCGTAATGCAAAATTAAAGAAAAAGAAGGGGAACTAAGGCTACTTGGGTGGACGAATCAACTGGGCTTGAGCTCTGGGAGCTCTGGGTTGTTGCCTCGCGGGTCGTCGAGGCCCGAGGCTCGAGCTCCTCCTTCAGGCGGAGCACGGCGGCGCGAAGACGTCGGATCGATGGTCTCTCACTCCTTCCTCGCTGCAACACCACGGGGAGCGAGCTGTCACTCTCGCAGATGTGATGGAGGTCCTTGGGTGAAGAATGGAGGAGCCAAAGATGATGAAATGGGTGGCGGAGCTCGGCTCTTATATGGTGGAAGGTCCGCGAAGAAAGGCTCGGGTCCGGCTCGACACGGACCCCTAGGCACGATGTCGGGCGAGGTTCCCGGATGCTTGGGGTGTAATTAGGACCCTGGGTTTAAGTGCGAGGTGATCGGGTTTGGATGCTAAAATTCTGAGAACTCAGGTCGGGCATCCAGAACCCGTGGGAAGTGGTCCACAGGGGGGAGTTGACCGGGCGGTCAACATCCCCGTGGACCAATGAGAGGGGGGCACGTCAAAATGATTTGAAAATTAATTTAAAAATAGCAAATGGCCGAATTATTAAAAACTTAAAACATGAAAAATGTTTGTTTTAATTTTTTCTATTTTTTTGTGATTTTTAATTAATTTTTCAAAATAAAAATAAGGTATTTACATAATAGGGCTATATATAGGTATATATACAATATAGGATTTTTATTTTTGATTTTTAATTTGTTATTTTTATACATTTTTATCCCCATTTTATATTTTATTTATTTATATTATAAAATTAGGAATAAAAAGATATTTTTATTTTATTTTTATTATTTATAGACAAGGGTGAAATAAATAGATATATACATTTATATACATGGTATATTTACAATATTATTTTTGGTTTTCAATTTTGTTCTTTTTATTTTGTTTTTATCTTTGTTGTTTTTTTTATTTTATTTATTTACACCATAACAAATAGAATATTTACAAATTTTATGGAAATTAATTTTATTTATTTATAAGGGGAAATAAATATAAGTGAGTGGATTATATACATGGTGAATATGCACAAGTGATGTTTTTGTTTTCTTTTTAATTTTCTATTTTTGTTTTGATTTTTGTATTTACAAATATATACCATATATACAAACCCCTTTTATTCTATTTTTAGAGGAAAATATATTTTTTTATTTATAGGTTTATTTACACACATGAGCCCCTATCTCCCTCTACTTTGGCTTTTACGCGGTCAGGCCCATGCTGAGCCCTCCCTTGGGTTAGGTTGCTCAATATTTATTCTAAATATTTCCTCTTTTTCTTTTTAATCTTTATTCTTTTATTGTTGCACAAAAACATGCTAATTATTACTTTTTACACCATGCATGCTTTTGGTAATTATTTGTATTTACAAATATATGCATGCATTAGCAAAGGTTTTTGTAGCTAATATATAAGAATAAAGAGTGATGAATGAGTATTCATCACAACGTCATCGACCTCCTATTAGCGATTAGAAGATGTCATTTCTAAGAGTGCGTCAAGGGTTGCACCATGTTGATGTGTGTTTCATGTGTGACACCTCGAAATCATTGATTTTGGGTTGGAGGAGATATCCAGGGAATGACCCTGATGGTACAGATTTTGGTTTCCTGCCTTGTTGTTGGGTCACATATCTTCTGTGCATCGCATATTCATAGTTTTCTCGTCGATCCGATATCCAGAACATCGGGAATGACATATGTAAAGTTGGATTCCATCACTTATTATCGTCTCATTTCCTGATTTTTGAGAGATCTGTCTGTAGAAAATTTTGGTTTTTATGTCAGATTCATCATCATGATATGATCTATATGTACATGTGTTTAACTTGGATTTGAAGATGATCTAAATTTACGATAGATATGTATAGGACGTTATGAGACATCATTCAAATTGAAATCAATTTGTAAGAAAATTTGTGATAAATTTTGGGTCAAAAAGGGAAGAAGAGGAACCAAGGATTCTTAATAAACTATGGGAATAGACTATTCAACACTAGATTAAACGAGTCATTGTGTTAGTTAATGTTAATCATTTAAATAAGTCAAAGTAGTTAAGTGAGATCTTGTACAAATAACCCTAAGTAGTTAAATGGGAAATTGGAATAGATGATCTGAATTCTAACTGAACAAGTAGTGAGAATGGGTAGTTAAGTGTAAGACTTGATCAATGTTAAATCTTTATTCTAAATATGAATACTTCGAATGTTTATGACAATATGTAGGTTGTGAAGCAGTTCGAATCCTTACCCTATATGTCTTAAACGTTGGTGGTCTCTAGGATCAAGGAGTTTTCCCATGTTGAGGGTTGCCATGCATGGTACAGTTTCCTGTGTCACCTTGGGTAGAGGAGTAGACACCGGCAAGGGTAGGGGTAGCACTCTTGGAGCCTCGAGTAGAAGACTATATGGTCGCGACCCCAGTTGTGTTGATTGGGTTATGCATAGTTCTCTACGTCACCCCTGAGGTTCTTGCATATTTTTACAAGATGTCACCTTCTGAGATGTGCGCTTGATAGTTTGGTTTTCGCTTTGTGTCATAGATATAACACTAG
Organism: Ottelia alismoides; assembly: GCA_037367405.1. Classification (NCBI taxonomy): domain Eukaryota; kingdom Viridiplantae; phylum Streptophyta; class Magnoliopsida; order Alismatales; family Hydrocharitaceae; genus Ottelia; species Ottelia alismoides. The sequence continues at coordinate 297,157 of JAZKJV010004933.1, read as the reverse complement.
TGGATAATGATGGACGATCACTCAAGTTGGTTACCTGTACTAGTTCTATGAGATGTGTTTAGAGAAGGAAGTCCTCTTACCGATTTGCCCCATATTCGGAGAAAAATGGAAACTGGTCGTAGGTCCGACTACAGGTGAGTTGAAAATTATATCTTATATTCCAGATCTCAATTGTGTTGTACCTACTGTCGAAGACTCTTGCTGATGCATAGTGGTTACCACTCTGGTTAGTCTTAGTGTTAAGTTACTTAAAAAAGAATCATGTTGGACATCGGATAGAGTCAATTGAAATATAATTAATTCTGAAAGCCAAGAGAGCTACCAATAAAGTGAGAATGATAACTCAAAAGGAAAGTGGAAACGTTAGTAAAGGAACATGTTGGAACTTAGTTAGGATGCATCTACTTCATGCATGCCTAAAGAGGCCCCACAACCCTAAGATACTATGTATCTTGGAGTCATAGTGTGAGACCCTCGTGATCAAGACCAGACATAATTTCTTATTCTAACAGTTCTATTGGAAAGCACTGGAAATTAAAGATCAACTTAAAAAGTAATAGTAGCCTAAGAGTAAGATTTCGCTTATGGCCCTACTTACGAGACTGTGATCTACGTGTACTTACCTTAGTTGCTTCTTTTAGTTACTGTTTTAGTTCAATAGTTACTCTGCTTGCTACCTTCACATCGTTACATTTGCTTTATCTATCATTTAATTATATATGTACCAGATAACTTTGCTCATAGCATACCCTTTTTCGTGTGATCCAACAGGTTCGCATGACCCACTACAACAGATGGTGCACTCTATTGTCGTGGAGCACTACAAGTTCAGCTGTACATTCATGGTGTGTGCTTGAAAGTTTGTTTGTGATAGTTTTTTACTCATGCTTTTGTACTTGAGAGACAATTTGCACTTATGCTATAGATGGTAGTTATGTATATTGTAATTGTTGTGGACACAGTGCTTCTGATATATTTTTGATGTATATCATGTTGTAATGAAAATGAATTATGCTTATGCATTTTCTTCCTTGTTTATTTTCCTGCAATAGATACATTTGTGTAAATGTGTGTATGTTGAATGTGAATGTGGTATTTACGGGACAGTTGCTAAGTATCGTAATTCGTGGGGACGTAACAGTATGTAACGGAGGCCCAAAGATGCATGCCTAATCCCTTACAACGCCTAACTCCATTTACCTGTTCACTGTGACTTCTCATACATTGGATGATAATCAATGTGACCGTAAACAATGCGAAGGACCTATCGAAATGTTTGAGACATTTGTATAATTATGTGCCATCATAAAGTGAACAATAAGAGCTCTCACCATAATTGCACTTCAGATATCATTTGTTTCTGAGGGTTCGTGTCATAGCTATTATTTTACTTTAGTAGTCTCTTACAGAAAAGAAAGGTACTTAAAATTCCAGACTTCAAATTAAAGTGCATTCTTCTTCTTCTTATTTTGTTATTAACCAAACCTCAAGGATCTTGTCGTTGATAAAGAAACGACCTTTTGGTTACGGCATATAACATTTTCTTTTTACGTATAGATTATCTATCTTTAGCCGAAGAGGAGCATACCAAACTAGTGATTAGCACAACGTATTTAGCGGTGATTAATTCGTTGGATTCCATTAAGTGCAATTATGATGAACATATACGTATAGTTCATTCAAATAAACTCCATGTCAATAACTTCCTCTTACTAATGGGTACCTTAAATTGTACACAAATTTTCATTCTGTGTAAATGTCAAATACTAATTAGCTAATAAGTTGAATGATGTGGTTAAATAAGGAGAGATCACTAACCTTCTGGGCTGATATGTTTTGTTCTTAAAAATCACAAAGAAACATATATCTAATTATAACCATGCCTGCTTATATCAAAATAGTCATGCCCCCTAGATCATTTTAATTTTCCATAACAGAAACATGGAGTAGTGAAATCGTGTGTAGCATTTCATAGGGAAAGATAATATTATGATAACGTAAACATCATGGGTGCCAAGGATGATAGTGGTCTCGGGTAAATAGATCGCGTGAATACGAGGAGATTGTGACAGTTTGGTTTGCACATTGATCCAGAAAATTTATGGGTCGGGCTCTTTCTTGTGGGGAACTGGGGAAGTTGGGTTTGCTCCCTCATACTTTTGGCGAGGGATTCGTATTGTGGTGCAGCACATTTGGCTCTTGAGACCAGTTGTTGGGGATGGTACTAGTTTCAAATTCCATGTTGATGACTGGAGCGAGTGTGGAGCTCTTGGTTGGAGGTTCTCGCAACTGATGGTGATGGTTGCTGACTCGGATTGCTTTGAGGTGGACGTCTAGGACGGACTCTTTTCTCTCTCATTCAGATCCGAACTCTTGGATCAACGATTTGACGAGCTATTGGTGATGCTTGAGGAGTTGGACAACATGACTAGTCCCACAATCACTAAAAAAATTGAACTATAGTGGTGGTTTTTTCAAAATCCGTCACTAAATTAGTCATTGTTAAATATATAATGACGATATTATTCTTTGCGAAATGAGTTTCCGTACTCGAAATTAGCAACGAATATATTATCTGTCGTTATATCATTAGCAATTGTCCATATAATAACGTTTATCCGTTGTTATTTTTCAAAATATCAACTTATCGTCGCTATGACGCTTATCCATTGCTATTTTTCAAAATATCAACTAATCGTCGCTATTTTTTAGTTCAAAATTTAGCGAAGATTAATTAGAAGTTTGAAAAATAGCAACGGATAAGCGTCGCTATGTGGACCGTTGCTAATGATATAACGACATATAATATATTCGTTATTAATTTCGAGTACAGAAACTCATTTCGCAACGAATAATATCATCATTATATATTTAACAATGGCTAATTTAGTAACGGATTTTGAAAAAAGCGTCAGTATAGCTCAATTTTGTTGTAGTGACTGGTATGTGATTGATAGAGTTGGTGTGATTGAACTTTTTAAGTAGGGAAGAGGTATATGGCTTCGAAGGCCCCCCCTAACTTTTGACCTAGGGTGATGTGTGGTCGATTGTAGAAGGATATCGAAATGAGAGATTCCATCCCGTGTGAAGGCCTTTCTATGGTGGTTTAGGAGGGGGGTTTTAAGTAGGACTAGGTTAGCATGCCTTGTGCAGGCAGTTAATCTTACTTGTTGTCGCTGTCAGGTGGATGCTGAGGATGCGGGGTACTCTTTTGGAAATCCAATGGTAGTGATGGATGGTACTACTACTTTTTGGGAGCCTATTAATGAGGATTGACATGTTAGACGAAGGAGAGAGAGAGAGTTGCAATGCAATGATTTGGACCCTCCGGTAGCTAGAAACGAGATGGCTTATAGACATGAGCATTTCTATGGTGAGAATGGTGTGACGCATGCTAAAACGCTGGCTGAGACGTGGACCTTGTAAACAAAATTATTGGCATGTATGAGTAAATAGTGATTTTTTTGGACACATACATACAGTGGAGGCCCTTTTTCTTTAAAAAAATTACAACGTCTAAAGATGGATCATGTCTGCTTAATTCAATCTGCGACACCAACTTAACTTTTCATATTCATCAGGTTTTTAGAATGGACAGCAAACATCCAACATTCTAGGCAACTATCATTGTCCGTTGAATATGATATTTGTATTTTAGTTCTATCCTTATATGAAGAACCAATAGGAATAGCATGCCATAACAATGCCATAATCACCATCATTTCACTACGGCCTCACTTCTTAACCCATCCGTGTATCAAACAAATAATATGCAAAGATCAAGATACATACAATATTAATGAACCATATCAACAAAAAATCCTTACAGTTTGGTTGCAGGGCTGGGCAAGGTTGGGCTGGGTACCCCGGTGTACCTCTCCTTCCAACCCTCCCAATCCTCCTCACAATGTACTATTCACAGGGGTACTCCAACCCAACCCTGCAACCAAACGAACTCTACGGCTTCGTTTGGTTGTAGGGTTCGGCAGGGTTGGGTTGGGGGTACATCGGTGTACCCCTCCTTCCAACCCTCTCAATACTCCTCACAATTTACTATTCACACAGGTACCCCAACCCAACCCAGCCCAACCCGGCAACCAAACGAACTCTAATGCTCCAAGGGAGTTCATGCACGTAAGTTCAATAAAATCATGTGAAATCAACAGCAAGAGGAAAGAGATTATCGTTACATCCGAAGATGTTCCTCGAGATAAGATATGAGATGACGATTCATCCTCTCATACATAGAGTGTCTATACAGTATGTCTGAAATGACATGCCAAAAATGAAGCGGAATGCCTAGATTTAGCATCTCTATTCGCATCACACTATAAAATAAATCTCACGTGGCTACGAAACGTCTAAACGATGGAATTTCCGTCCTCACAAGCAAGATAAATGTTGTAGTAATGATTTTTTTTCTTTTCGAAATAAGTTGGATATAGATTCAATAAGCCTTAAAAATGAAGCATAACTACTTTCATTTGATGAATAATATCAAACAATGAATAAGGACAGTTGGTTAGAACTAGTATGAATCGTAAATAGACGATAATTCAAGTCGACGACTCATCGAGGATTCCCGCATCTAGGATCCCTGGGGAAGCGGATCAAGCAGTGAGCAATTTGATTTTATAATTGTGACAATAAAAACGGTGACTTGCAACGGTTTAGCAGTAGTATAAATTTTGTTGTCGAAAGTATAATAAACTATTTGCAGCAACAACGTGTTCATTTTAACTTCTCTAGCAAAATTTATTATTTATAATGCTAATTAACTATTTGTATCTAAAGTTGCTTTGCTATAGTCAAAAGTTCATTGCATGAGGGATTAGTGGTGCATCTTGTTGCATGTCTCGTATCAGTTTCTATCTAATTTAGTTCATTTTTAATCGATTCTATGATGAATGCCAAAATTATTGGAATGTCATTTATATCTGTCACCTGCTAATTGCATAAGAAAGAATCGTAGCAACAATTTTCCGTTAAAACAAATTGTCATTAATATTATATGATAATGTTGATATGTCTTGAATTCTAACCATCTGATTTAGGTTAAAGAATTGTCGTATGCACTACTTCCTACCATGGATCTCGTACTCCACAAGATGATTGTATCCGTCTGTACGGGAGTAGTATATAAACTTCTCTAGGATTAGGAAGGAGGGTCTATGCATCTTTGATATTCTTCTTTTTGTACATAGTAAAAACTGATCACCGTCGCTCAAGAATGTAGCCTGTATATAGGTAAACATTGTAAATCCGTGAATCTCCGTACTTGTGTGATTAATAGTTTTTGCTTGTTGTAGTGTCACTCAATTAACACGTGAATTTGACATTCATTGATCCGATATTGAGTTCTCGTATGTCACCAATGAAATCCATGTTTGATCTCTTTTCCAAGCAAAGTTGGTGCGACAGGGTTTCCTTCCGTTCGATCACCAACAATATAGAAATAAAGGTGAAATAAAGATGGATTTTTTTAAATTTGAATAAAATATTAAAGATAAAAATCAAGATAATAAATAAAATAAATCATGCGTAGGGATGAACATGGACCAAGCTAGGTCGGGCCTAGAAGGGTCAAGGCCCAAGCCTATTTAAAAACTTCGAGCTTTGGGTCAGGCCTAAAATCACAAAAATTTTTTTGTTCGGCCCAAACCCAGGCCCGACCCAATTCTTACGGGTCGGGCCGGCCCATCTCCCCCTATTATAGATTATTACTTTGAGTTTTTGTTAAAGTTAATCTTAATGCAAGTTAGACGAGCTAAAATTCTTTAAAACCTATGCCATAATACTTGTGAAAGAACTCAAACTCAATTCTACCAGAGATTATTTCTCATTTTATACATGTACACTCAATGTTAGATACCATAAACATCTCTCATTACAGAAATTGAAAGAGTGAATCAAACTGACACAGTTAATAACAATAGATACACCAGATACTACATGTTAAAAATAGGCACATTCCATATCGGGTAAAGGTTCAATAATAGAAAATATTCTGATGGAAAAAATAAACATTAAGAAGTTCAAGAATAAACAACACAGAATCTAAACCATAGACTAATTGAGAAAAATTAATTTCGAATTGAAACACAATGATCATCAACTCATATGTCCCACACCTTACTTTCTTGATTTATAAACATTGTATGAAGACAAGATACATGAACATAGTGTGCATGCAACATGTGGGCATGTAGGATATGGAAGGGTTCGAGCCCTCTTCAGATCGGACCCTTGGACCGAGTCGAGCTGGACCGAGCCTAATCCGAATCCGGCTCAAAATTCTTGAGCATAAATATTAGGTCCAAATCCGGCCCAATGTTCGTTTGGACTTGAATCGAGCTAGACTTTTTGGGATGTGCTTGAAGCTGGATCAGTACTCATCCCTAATCATGCATGATGTCTCTCCCGTAACGACAATAAATAGATGCTAATTTTAAATTCTAAAAATGTAGATGTTATTGTATTGCCAATCAGTTAACCTTGTAACACATGTTGGGAGTCCATGTCATTCCTTAGGACTCCGTTTGGTTGCAGGGTTGGGCATGGTTGAAGTACTCTTGTGAATAGTAAATTGTGAGGATGATTGGGAGGGTTGGAAGGAGGGGTACCTTAAGTACTCCTTTGAATAGTAAATTGTGGAGGAGGATTTGGAGGGTTGGAAGGAGGGGTACCTTGGGTTGGGCCAACCCAACCCTTCCCAACCCTGCAACCAAACGAACAGGTGACATAACTCGATTCATTGTTTTCGACGTGAAGTAAATACTTTGAGTAATTAAAATTGACTACTACTAAAAAATAAATATTATTAATTCCTATTTAAGGTAATGGACAGGAAGAATTGAGTGCAAATTACTATAACAATGAGCCATATAAAAAATATAAAGATCTCAATCTTATTTAAGGATGTAATAGCAAATCACCACACTTGAAAATTATATTTAAAAAAATCATTATTTTTACAAATAAAATCTACCTACTACAAGGACAAATTTGACAATTTTGAAATTTCTTATCATATTTTCGAATTTAGATATATAACAATGAATTTTACCCATAATAATTTTTCTGTTCTTGTAATTCACAATGAAAATCGTTTTCGTTGCTAAACTTTATATAACAATGATTGTCTATTAACTCTTTTGGTAAAAAAAATGATAGTAATCATTATTAATGTCATAATACTAAGAAAATAGTCAACAGATAACTATATTTATAAGATTAGTTTGTAATATAATAACGAATACGATGTTTGCTGCGAATTTAAAGAATTAAGCACCGGATGTTATTCGTTATTTTAAATTTAAGTACGAAAGATATAGTAACTAATTTTAAAATTACTTATGTTTATAAACCAATTGTACTGTAGTATTTCTACTTATTAATTAATTGGAAAGAAAGAGATGATTGGACTTCCATCAGGATTTATCCTTGTTAACCAGTTTGAATAACAAATCAAACGTGACAATTGTAACGTTCCAGGCTTAGGTCCATATTCCGTTATCGAGAAAAATTAGCCTTGACAACTTATTTGGTTTGATTGGACCCGTTGACAACCACTTAAAATGCTTAAGCTCAAATTGTCAAATAGTAGTCTCCAACACTTATAAACCACATTCATACTTTGTGAGTTTTAGATGCGAGACTATGTTTGGAGATATGGTTGTTACAACCTCCCTACTTATATTCGCAACGTCCTTATTGCGACATGACCCATCACTTATTCCCAGTGACGGTAGTGGTTGCACGTTCCGGGTATTCATTTCCTTATATCTCTTTGTAAGGATGGCTCCACCTCTTGAGTAGCCATTTGAACTATCAGAGGGAAATAGGCTCTTATATCATTTGTTACGTCCCGAGCTTAGGCCCCCGATCCGTTATTGAGGAAAATTAACTCGGATAACTTGTTGAGTTCAAGTTCAATTGGTCCCATTGACAACCACCCAAAATACTTAAGCTCAAATTGTCAAGTAGTTTCTCCATTACTTATAAACCATACTCATACTTCGTGAGTTTTATGTATGAGACTATGTTTAGAGGTATGGGTGTTATAAAAACCATGCAAAATTAAAAGGTAATGTTGACGTATGATGCTTATTTCTGAATTGGATACACGATGCCTTAGGAGACCTTGTTAGTCATGCCTTGACTTTCAAGAAGGAAGAACTAACTGCATGTTTGAAGTCAATTGATAGACGGCATACTGTTAGATTTAATCTAGATGATGAGAATTGGTTATATTATTTTAAATATTACCGAAAATTTAGTTAAATTATATTGATTTTTTAGCAAAAAAATATAATTTTCAAGGTTTTTGTTAAAACAAATACTTTTAAATCCATAAAGTCAAAATTAACTATTTGACTGAGGAACTTTCACCTCAAGAGCATAAGGTGTAAGATGGAGTGGTTTTACAGGGGTCCTGATGTAAATATAATTTACGAAGGAGTACGATGTAATTATGAAAAATATACAAGGTGTTTATGTATGTGTTCCAAATATATAAAACCCAACAACCCTTGCAGTTCATGTTACTTCTTTTACATGTATCTGGAACATAAACCAAACGTGAACTATGTTATTTTGACGGAAATATATAAGCATGCCATTCTGAGGGCAGTTTTTGAGTGCAGCCGAATAGGGTCCATCAACTTTAGAAATTTATTTTTACATGTATTCAGCTTTTAGTTTAGAAAAAAATAATATATATTATAATGAATCCTTGTAGAATCAAAAATTACTCACCAAAAAATGAGCCCTTCTCAAATCGAATTTTTCGATAAATTACTTGTTGAAACAATTCAAAAAGGACTAGTTGCCTGTCTCGGCATAATGATCTTATTTTCAAAATGGCTCATTTTCTGAACCCTTATGAAATCGATTTTTTGATTAAAGAACTCATCAAAAAAATGAGTCTTTAATAACCGAATTTCAGTTTCAAATTTTAATAGAATTATATAAGGGTACATTGTTCATCAAAATTTTTATAAGAGCATTTTTTTCTTTTGTCCAAAACTCACGAAATGTCATAGATGTCACTCTATATAAGTATCACTAATCCAATCGATCCAAATCCAAACTAAAATCTGACGGATATGATTAGATTTGGTTATGGATGTTTAATGAATTGGATTGAAAATAAAAATCCAATCAATGAAAATTGGATTCATTATGTTAAGTTAAAAACGGATAGAATCCGATCCACGTGAAAGGTAGTGATGATATTCCAGGCAAAGAGGAGCACAAGAAGTGGTAGAAAAAGGCTGAAAATATATTTTTTAATTATTATTAATAAATTAGTAATTAAAAAATAAAAATTTAATCATCATCGACATCTCCGGTGTCATTTAGAGAATCAAGCTCAAGTGGACACTTATGATACTGATTTGGGGAGCCATCCAAATCGACACACTTCAAATTGATGCCTAAAATTTTAAATGATTCACTTTACTACTTAATTAATTATGAATTTATTAATGATTATTTTTAAAAATCCAATGGAAAAGCTGCCTAGAATTCCAGCAGATTGCAGATACAAGGGCAGGAGAGGAGCTTCAAGGGGGGCACCACTATGCTACAGAGTTTGCCTTCTCATTATCGAACCCTTGGTAATGCTATCCTTTTGTTTCTCCAGCTTTAATGGCGCCCATATCTAAAGTAAGGGAGAATCTGAGGATCGAATTCTGGCTCGCGTAGAACGAAAAAAAAATCTGTGATTTCCGCTCACATCACAGGAGAGCTATTTATCCAAAACCCATCTTGATAAAAAAAAGGAACAAAACAACTTAGTATTCCACGTAAAATCGCTAGGAAAACAATCTTTGTTGAAAATGGTGAAAACAATATATGGCTTTTGAAGATCCCACAACTAACCAACCAACTCACCATCTGTATATCGATGTACTCTACCTAAAATCGCAAAAGAACAGGGGGGAAAACACGTACAAAGTCGATCAATCTGCACGACGCTTCTTAACAACAGGACCAGAGCCATTGCGCTCGCTAGGCCGCCATCCACGCTTCTTCTTCCCCTTCGACTAGGCTGCCGATTAAGGTGGCGATCATCGGAATCCGACGGCAATGCATCAATCGGACATGACGTGGTACTCGATCTACGATCGGAGCTGATCGTCGAGACAGAAACCCGTCGACGCCGTGGATTGAGATCCTGGAAGTCAGGTACAGATCCGGACGGCTAATCCGGATCCCGTCCACCACGACGACATTGGATCCATTCGCTCTCCTGAGAACCAAGCGGTCATTGGGAATCAGCGTCTTCAGGGTTGATCCGACCGGAAGTGGAGGAGGTCGGCGATCGAGAAGCTCCGAGCACTACCTGTCGGAAAGGGCGTGAACATAGTGAGATGCCTCCAATTCGAGGTCGAGGAGATACACGGAGCGATCTGGCGGTGCGAAGAGGTGTAGGAGGCGTTCTTGGAGGACGCGAGCTGGTAGCGGAGGTCGGACGAGAGGATGGCGTTGGCGAAGAGCTCAAGGTTGTTGTTCCGGAGGACGGTGGCGGCGATCTGGACGTCCAGATCGGTGATGGGTCCGGAGGCGAGGAGGGTTGCGGGGAAAAGCAGGAGGAGAGGGAGGAGCAGGGAGGAGGGTCCCATTGGCGGCGGAGGAGATCGAGAATGGCTACGATGGAGGAGATATGGGAATATATGGGGTGTCACGTGCGGAAGTTCGTTACGATTTTTGGCGGGAACTATGTTTAGGTATGAAAACAGAATAAAGGCAAGAGTGGGACCGGCAATGCCGGTAAAGATACGGTTATGAGCAAGGTTAAACAAAAGACTTCAGCATTATACTAGTGTACTTGTTCGTGCTTCCAACATTTTTTAAAGAAATAATGGAAGTTTAAGAAACCGGTAGACATTACATTTATAAAATGTTTTTTATGATTTAAGAAAGTTATTATACAATATATGCAAATTAATTGGGATAACGTATATTCAAATACACGTGTATATCTATTGTTAAAGTAATTGTATTTCGTAGGATCTTTTCTAAAACAATGGAAAAAAATCAAACATAATATTATGTATAATAAATATGACAATATGCACTTATAGGCGTGTTTTTTTGTCTGCACATCTGCAGATCCGAAACCTTACTTTTAATACAAAAATAAAAATATTCTTACACATAATTAAAATTTTAAACTTTAACCCAAAATTATCTTTAGAAAGAATAAACATGCAGTAAACATCCACTTCAGCTATTTCATAAAGGTCATAAGGTACACGGCCAAATTCTCCACCTTGCCTATTGCTACAAGCGTAATTCTCGTGAAACTTGTCGAAAAAATAGGGATATTTACACCATAACCTTGAGTAGTCTTGTAATTACCCTAGGAACTCTAGATAATCATGAATTACATGCAGGACCCTAAATAACCGTTCCGTTTTACATCTATAACCTTCTATTAGTTTAGTCCATTAACTCAACCAGATAGCTGAGTTAATATAACCAATCATTTATCTAACGACCAAGATTAATAAAAAAGGAAAGAAAGAAGAAAATGAGGACGACTTCCAAGGGGAGGAGGCTCGACTCGTACTGGAGGAGGGGGTGGCAGTTGACTTGGGTTTAGGGTTTAGGGTGTGGGCTTCGAGTAAGGGATAGGTGGGGTTCGAGGCCGGGGGGGAGGGGGTGTGGGCTTCAAAGCAGGGATGGGTGTATGTGTGTGTGGTGGTGGGGGGAGGCGTGGGGGGGGGGGGGGTGGGTGGGTAGGCTTCGAGCAGGGGTGGGTGGAGGGACTTCCGCGAGGCTCGGGTGGGTGATGGGGGGGGCTTTCCATGAGGAACTCGGGCGAGGACAGGCTTCGAGCAGAGGTGGGCGGGTGCTTGCGGGAGGAACTCGACCTGGGGTGGTGGGTGCGCTTCGAGCAGAGGGTGGGGGCTTCGGGAGGAATTGGGCTGGGAGGGGGTGCTTCCGGGAGGAACTCGGGGGGGGGGGGGGGGGGGGGGGGGGGGGGGGGGGGGGGGGGGGGAGGAGGGCCTTCGGCAAGGCTAAAGCTTGCATGCAGGGGCCGCAAGCATGGGGATGGGAGGGTTGCAGCTCGCATGCTAGAGGCGGATGCACGGGGCGGAGGGAGCTGCTTGTCGGGGACACGCGGGACGGAGGCCTCAGGCTTGCGGGGGGAGGGGGCATCATTTTTGTTTGATCTACAAATGGCATCATGTTATAAACATGATGTATTTCGAAGGGTAAAATGGTCAACATATGACTTTTTCCATCATAGTTAATCGAGAATTAAGATGGAACTTCACATAGGGTTATGTCATGTAAAGGTTAAGCATTATTCGAGGTTCTGGATGTAAGTCGTGATTATTGAGGGTTCCTGGGGTAATTACGAAACTACTAAGGATTATGGATGTAAATATCCCAAAAATATAATTGAATATAGTAATCTTTTTTTTTCTGAAAAATCATATTGTATTAAGTAACATGTTAGACCTGTGTTACATGTTAAATCTTTAAAAGCTTCTAAAGATAACAGAAAATGAACTGCGATCAACAAAAACTTAGCATTGTGGTTAAGCTATAGAACAAAAAAATACATTAAAACAATGTCTGAAACTGCAAACAACTAGGTTATGCATGCCTAAAACGATAAATCTTCCCTATTTTTTTTTTTGCGTATCAAACTTCTTTTACAGTTACAATTTAAAAACTCTCATGATGTTGAGATAAAAATGCGATATCAATATGGCATGATATTACATTAACAATTGTAGAATCATGTATATTCCACATTAAATTAAGTATACATCAATAATAGCGGATGACCAGAAAAAATCTTTTAGAAAGCTAGATATGAAATTATATTTATATTTGAGATATACACATATATTAAACCAAGTAGCATTACACAATTAGGAACAAAAAATTAATTTTTACCATACAGATACACAACATATGAAAGAATAACAAAAAATTAATTTATACCACATACCGTAACACAACATAGAAATGTCTGGTAAGACATCACCAATTGGAAGTTCGATTTATCTTATGTGTTGTCTGCTTTTCCAGCTGTGTGGAATCATTCATCTGCATCACATTATTTTTTGTCGGTCATTAATTATTTTTCAAAGGTCTATGAGTTTGTTGTTAGTTTCCTCTAGGAAGTACATATGTTAGGAATATCTCGGTCCTTTAGAAAATACTTGCATATTGCATATCAAGATGGTAAGGATTCTGAAATAAACTACAAAATAATAATCACAATAAATCGGGGTCCTATATTGGAAAACCTTCGTGGTAAAAAAATGCTAATACAAGCTTATTCCAAACTAATTGGAAAGGGAAGCTGAAATACAAAACGTTCAAAACACACTTCCCTATTATGGCACAAAATTGTGCTTGGATTGCCTTAAATAGTAAAATCCGATTTGCTAATGGCATGATGAGGCAGTGTTCCACTAGCAGCAAATGAACCGTAGGTGGTATTACTTTATATGAAGGCACAATCGGTAAGTGAGAATCTGCTTGGAGAGACCGGAAGTCAAGAAGATGCCTCTTTAGAGGAAGGCATCGCAGGTGAGCGACTTGCTGCTAGGAAAGACTGAAAGTTGAGAAGGTTGTGTAGGAAATTTTAAATGCAGCATAAAGAAATCAACAAAATAATGATTCATGAGTTATCTCCTTCTGTTGCAAATCAAGAATACTTGTAACAGAGATGATGAAGAAAAACAACGATAATCCTTTCTTTCTCTTTTTCTCCTTCTATTGACCCCAATCGTTAAGACTCTCTTGGATAGTGGGGAATTTTGATGGTGACTCTCTCTGATTCTTGATTTGGTGTATTGAATAATGAGCCACCATATCTCTTTTATAGGTGTAGAGTTGAAGGGTTTACGAGGATAACAAACCTTAGTGTAACTGACTCCTGATAATCCACTAACGATCAATGTGGGTCAGAATAATTCGATTATGTTTTTATTCATTGACTTGGTAAAATTCATATTTATTATCTCATCAATTTCATATGGAGCACATACGTGATAAACTCTAACACTCCCCCGCTCAGGGCTGGCTACTCTCAAATTCCTAATATAGAAACGTTCCTCTTCCCACGAGATTCTCAACAGCAACATACTTCCCTTTGCAGGTCATTCCTAATTTAATTCATCAAACATTCTATTCCTCACAGTGTCACACGAAGCATCAAAACTCCCATCCCAAATCAGGCTCCGATTCGAGTCCCTAATCGGCCAATCCACCCTATATTGCATCCAGCATCCAGCTCCAAATCAGCAATCCCCCCTCTCATCGTCATCATCATTGTTGAGTTGCTGCCTTGCCGGACATCGTCGTCGTTGAGTTGCCGCCTTGTCGGACATCGAATCATCAATCATAGGTTGGCTTTTTAGTTTTTTTTATGTTATTAGTGAGGAAATACTAGAATCTTAACTATGGACGTCGTTAAGTTGATTGTTATCAGGAGCTTGAATGTTTAACTATGATTGTTATGTGGGGCTTCTGGACTTGAGTTTGTCTTATGAGTATTTGAGGTTCATTGGAAAATACTATTAGAACTTGTTAAATTTCCTATGGTTGTCTCGATGTCAATGTTTGTACACATATATCTTATCAAAAGAAAGTTTTCGTGATAGTAGAGACTTTCATATGCTTCTATGTGCCACTACCCCATTATTTTGTTGTCCTGCAGGCTGCAGTCCTGGGGATATTCATTCAATTGCATTCATTTATTTTATTTTATTTATAATGTTTGAAGCTTAATTATGGTGCATTATGGATCTTATCCATATGTGTAAATCATCTCAAACTTGATATTTTTATATAGTAGTCTGGGTAGTGTTTTATACAGTTTGCGTCGATAATTATCATTTATGCAGTTCGTGTAGTCAGTAGTTAATGTAATGTAATCATGATCTTTAAAAAATATATTACTGGTTGTTAAAATTCATGTTTCAAAACATTGCACATACAACATTTACATAATATATTCTTATGTTCAAGATGCTTGGCAAAAAATGTATATGCCTCGGATATCGTCGACGTCGAGCATACTATTTGACATACAACTCCACAGCTTTTATACAGGGATTATGGATAATGTTAACTAGCAATATAGTATTAGAGAGCTCGGTATTAAGACCATCTTTTCAGACTTTTGTGAAGATCCGTATGATAATAGTATAGGCGATATCAAAGGACTTTGAAGGCTTTATGTTCTTGATGAGTAGATTGTAGTATGATTCCAGTATAGGCGATATCCATATGTTTTGAAAACCCGATATGATTCAGGATAATGTTTTTATTCTTATCATGGATTTTTTGAGTTTCAACTTTTAAGAACCACTATTTGATTCTACTTTAACAGAAGCGAGGCATCCATATTCTATAAGGTCTTATTTGTAGTTACTCATTGGCAGACTATGATTGAGGGCTCTACTAAGTTTCCTAAGTCGAGATCGTGAAGGTGCAATTGATTGGCGCTATTTGATTCTTTTATCAGGTGTTGTTGTTCTTTTTTCAAAATTTCTTTATAGTTTTGTTTAATTTTTATGCCATGTTTTTATAAGTCTACAAACTTAGAAATTTCAAAAAGGAATTTTTATAAGTCTACAAACTTAGAAAATTATATTATTTTTTTATAAGAATCCTTTGTTTTTCTTTTGCCTAGGGCCCACGGAATGTCAGGAACGGCATTGCACCCACTAGGTCCATATGATTCTTAATGATAAGATAATAACCTTAAGCACGCCTCTTCATGAATTTTTTGTAATGACAATGAATCATGTACCTTAATTGAATTAAATTAATATGATCATGACAGACACACCTCATACAACTTGATATGATCTCTTCCCTGTATCAATAACAATTAAATCCATTCATCTGTAATTTAGAAGAATAGCATCTCCTACTTTAATTCTATCTTGATGATTATGTTATTTATTTACAAACATACATCCATAATATAACAATGAAATGATTCAGAAAAATAAAATAAATAAGATTATCATAATCATAATGATCATCATACAAAATGTACTAATTAACCTTTCATAACAAGGACTTCTTTAAAGCACTCATTCTAACAGTATGCTCAAAAAATCGTATGTGCTATACCTCTAGTTGGTGGATCCACAATCATTAAATTAGTATGGATGTGCTCTATTGAAGCTCATTGTTTTTAAACTTTCTCCTTTACTGATAAATACTTCAATTCAATATGCTTTGCACCCTTAGAGTAGTTATCATTATTTGAGAAGAAGATTGGTGTGATATTTTCAAAATAAAATTTCAGCAATTTAGCAATGATGCCGACAATTCTAAGTTCTGATACAAAATTCCGCAGCCACAATCCTTGAACTATAGCCTCAAAGCATGCTACAAGTTCAGCCTCCATAGTGGAAGCAACAATGACAAACTCCTTCACCTTTTTCCATGACACAGCTCCTCCAACGAGTATAAATATATAGCCATGAATCTGGATATCCCATAATCTCAAGATTATCATATCGTCTATACACGAGCATATGATCTTTGGTGGTTTGTAAATATCTTAGAAATTTCTTTGCAGCTTTCCACTCTGTTCCATATCATGATTACTTTGATATCGACCCAACATGCACTACAACATGGCATACAACAGGCGACAATTATCTACCGTCCCTAAAATATATACAATTGTCCCACCTTGCGGTGTCCCATCTGCATGGCCGGGACGATTTAAGCGATCGTCCCAATACACCGCTAAGGAGGGACATCTTTTACCATCTCATCTCCTCTTCCCTGAAGATGGGCAAAGAAAGCCTAATTTGACGGTAACAACCATCCCTTGTAGTCATGCAGATGGGACAGTTGTCACCATCCCATAATGCTTTCTGTCTTCATCACATCTGCTTAGATATGTAGGGACCTAAAGGGACGATCATGACCATCCCTATATGGGAAGGTGACGATCATCCCATAAAGCATGATATTAGATGGTATGGTCGTCACCGTCCCTTTAAGGTATCTCTGACCGCTCCATTTGCTTGTTGTGGTCTTTAGGGATGCGAACAGAGGGTATGTAGGGATGGGCACAACCGTCCCCTCTAAGATTCCCCTTAAAAAGACATATTCGTTGGGTTCTCACCCTGATATTTATCTCCATCGTACCCTCTATGAACCAAAAAAACAATATATACATTCAACTGCTAATGAAAGAACTAATTAACCATACATATTAAACAAAGATAAAAGCAAGACGTCTCTAGGAATGGTTTCACAATGAAGCATCACAATGTATTCCACATTCACATATTTCACAACACAATATATATTAGAATAATTTGATCTTAGTACCATAATGTTAATAACAAATAGTTGTGAATACTAAAATATAAGTTGCATATTATTATAAGCCATCGAGTTTCAAATCATTCACTTCTTCCATCGATGAAGGATGCTCTTCCCTTTTCTTTCCTTTTTTGGCTTCGCCTTTCCCTCTCTGGTCTCTTCGCCTTGACATCTGTATTGTGGATGACCACCCAGCTACGAACCGTCCGTTGCGTCACGACCCTAGGTTGCTCCTCATCTTCATTGTCAACATCGTCATCGTCACTATGGTCATCTTTCTCATATTTAACAAGGGCCGTCAAGTCATTTTTGAGATTCGACATCTCTACTATATATGATTTTCTATCTTCACATGGATGGTTGATGAATAAATCATAAATAGGATCCTTATGATCAACATCATTTTCTTTGTGTAAGAATAAGTGTAACCATCGTCTTTGGGCATTCCTCCATGATCATTTTCTCTACATCTCATTTCCGGGTCTAGAACTTGAAAATAAAGGTTTGCCCTATGTTTCTTATGTAGGAAAAAATAAATAGTCATCTTTGGAAAATTATGTTTAGCAACCGAAATTATGCTACTTGGATTTCTACTTGAAAAATGATGTTCAAACTGTTGAAGCACACATGAAGCTCCTCTATATTCATCACTGACTCGGCTTGAGCTTTAGCAGCATAGGTTATACTCCTTGGATTTCTACGTGTTGCTCTTGAGCTCTGAAAATGTCGACAATCAAGAGAGGCTTCATGTGTGCTTCGATCGTTTAAACTTGAGTGCTCAGATGCTCATGTAACTCAACTTCGAGAACATTCAGGCACACAATGCTCCCTACACATCTACATGCATACCCATGTTCCTCACACACTTGCATGTCCAAATACCTCATGCATGCTTAACTCCATACATAACCAATGCTTACGTACCTTGCCAAATTCTTCAAATCATACTTAGCTACCCGCATTCTACCATGGATTCTCTTATATATAGCCCATACCCTAATACACTCCTATATATATACCCATATTCCTCACACACCTGCACATATGCCCTAACACACCCATACATGGCATCATACACTATTACACACCTACATGCATGCTCACATTCCTCACACACTTGAATACATGCCCAAACACACCCATATACTCTTACAGTCATACCCACATTGCTCTCTACACATCTACATGCATACCCATGTTCCTCACACACTTGCATGTCCACATATGCATTCTTAATTCTATACATAACCAATGCTTACATACTCGGTAAAATTCTTCAAATCGTACTTAACTATCTACATTCTACCATGGATTCCCATATACATAGCTCATATATGCATACCCATATTCCTCACACACTTGAACACATGCCCAAATACGCCCATACATTGCACCATACACTCTTACGCACCTATATGCGACCCACAATCTCAAACACTATTACATTCATGCTCACGTTGCTCCCTACACACCTACATGCATACCCACATTCCTCGCACACTTGAATATATGTCATGATCTCTATAATATACAAGACACAAACCTCCATCTCAATAGTATAAACTATACTCTTATAATGAGTGCAATACGTCAAGTGCATAATAATAGTGGGGTTGGATGCAAATAATATTGCATCATGTATAACAAGTATTATATTCAACTATATAAGAAGTATATGGTGTCTATACTATATTCAACTAAATTATAATAACGATATAACAACTATATTCAACTTCAGACATGTCAACTAAATAAAAAGTTTTGTATTTAACTACATGCTTCATTCTCAAATGCATACGATATATAGGAGAAGAGTTGCATAATAAAAAATGGCTATCGATACAATTGAGTTTTTATGTGACCACCGACTAAGGAGACGATAATAAGAGGAAGATGATCGTTTAGAGAGAAAGCATGATCCTTAGGAGAAGGTCGATATTGTTGGAACGAGATGAGGAGAGGGGAGATGCCAACGGGCGACTGCTAACATGAGAAGAATGGGTTATGGTTCCCCCTTAGGGATTTCATCATTTCAACCGAAGGGGACAGACAATTTGACCATCCCATCTGGGAGTATTGGGAATGGTCACAAGCATGGGATCAAATTTGGGCAAAATTCGACCAAATTTTGGTTTCAGTGAGTGACTGAAATTGACTGTAATGTCTAATGCCGACCTAAATTTGGGGTCCCCTATTCAAAAATTGACCGATATAAATGAAATATCTATCTGATTTTGGCCGAATTTTGGTAGAAATTTCGTTTGGGTCACTCACCGAAATCGAAATTTGAGGCCATGGTCATAAGTAAGACTGTCCAATGAGTCCCCATTTCATCACATTTATTCTTTCATTTTGACTTTAAATCCCTAGTTAAATGCATGTATATAGCCTTAATTTGTACAAAATAATAATCAATAAATCACATGAAATATTGTATAAAATACTACATAGTTAATTATATTTCATTCCAAAATAAAAGAATAAAGGAAGAAAAGAAAAGAATGAAGTGTCAAAGATATTTAGTGACTCTGGACGTCAAGACCCCGTCATCATGATGACTGGTCGACATGGAATAAAGTAGGGGGAGATAGACTATCAATTATACAGAAACACATCTTAAAAACCTAGTTTTATAGCATAATAATTACATATTGGGACTCATTTTAAAATCTCAAATCAATAAACTTTGAACATAAATATTGTATATAAAATACAAAGAAAAAGGAAAATTTTATTTCATTCAAAAATAACGCACAGTATGCTCGAGACACACAGAATAAAAACCACAAAGAAAATTTTTCAGGCATGTACATTCTCCATACATATTCAAACTCACCTTTATTGTTCATAAAATTAAATTAGTTATTTAATGAAGGTAATTTTATTTAATTTGGATAGAATGCAAAAGTTGGCTTTTGGGCCTTCATTGTGCAATATGCATGTACATAATATTCATTATATTTATTCTTTGTATTTTGAGGCCTCTTATATTTTTATATAATTGTAAATATTTTTAAAAATACATATAAATAATAATATTAGAATATGATCATGAAAATACATTAAAATAAATAAAGCTGTAATATATATGAGTAAAACATACCTATAATGTACCTATATAATAAATATACCTAATTATTTCAGTATATAAATGAACTCAAAAAATAAATTAAAAAATATATGTGTAATTAAATAATTTAAATATAGAAATTATGTAAATAATAAAAATACATATTTAAAAAAAAATAAAAAAATACTATATTCAGGTATATATACCTATAAATATACATGTAAATATTAACATCTAATAAATTAATATGTAAAAATAAATAAAAAACAAAAAAATACTACATAAAATTACGAACATTTTCTATGTTTCATCAAAAATTAAATAAATAATATCTATTTTAAATATAATTAATAAAGGTTTTTCTCCAATGATTTTTCTGGTTGGTCCACGTGGATCAATCAAAATGTAGGGACTAAATGACGATGGTTCAACTGTCCTTGCGCCCCGCCCTCTCATGTTAGAACCTCACCTATCCCTCTCTTCTCCATTTTTCAGTCCATCCTCCATGCCTCCATCTTCCTCGAGACCTTCCCCAATCTGTAGCCCTATCATCCTTCTTCGCCCATTCCAGAATCCCAACCTACTACCATCCCTCCTTCCCCATCTTATCGATCCTTTTGCCCCATCTCAGCCTATAAATAAAGTACCTCAGCCCTCTCTTCATTTTTTATCCTCCCTTTATTGACAGTAACCCCATTTGGACCTCCTTGTAGAGCTGTCGCGGTGACCGTACGATGCTCTAGACCGTCTAGATGAGGATAAGGTGGTGTAGTGGCAATCCAACCTTTACCTGAGTAGCTCTAGTGAGCTTCATCTGCTCTAAGTTTCATTGCCTATCCGAGCTGCTAGGTAGCATTTTCTTCCTGCATGTCATTTCAGTAACATAGATGTAGCTTTCATTTCATCAATTAATCATAATTTTAGCATAATTTTAAGTTTTACAATCACTAAAGAACTAGGCTCGAGCAACAAATTCATCCTCATATGACTGTCACCAGAGCTCAAATCACTATCATTTAGGCCTCTTCTACCGCACCAAATGCTCCTGCAACGATGTTGTTATCACCAAAAAGCTCAAACGTGAAGAAATCCAGGGATTTTGAGGATGAAATGGATGTTGGAAAAGCGAGCCCACGGCGAGCCATTATGCAATAAATGTTATTCCACATATCATTCCCTGATCTGAAATGAAGAATAAATAATTTACATAATAGGTCCCTTAGTACAATTAAGGTTATGTGCCATGGCCATCTTAATAATCATACAGTTGTTGATTCAATAACTGAATCATAGATGCTGGTGCTTGGATGAATATCTAATGAGTTAGATTGAGGACTCATCAAGCACCGTCAAATGATTGTTAAGATATGATCTCCAGCCTGAGTAGGAGATGGCAATCCTTTATCAGTTAGGTTGATATCTGACCGACCTGCAGGTCCTCTGCATAGGAATAGAGATTCGGAGGTGTCAGATTAGTTAGGTCAAAGAGTTGACTTAACGAGATCGAGATAACCAAAGTCCTATATTGTATGCTGTCATGATATAGGCACGCATCCTCTGACTGGAGACAGATGTGTTACTATATGTCTGAGTATGTACATTTGGCAGACCAATAAGTTGATGACCTAACCAAGGTCTATACACCGACATGCTGGTGTGCATGTAAGGGCATATGAATAATCTGATCTCTCAAAGGGATCATACAGGTTCATTACTGAATCGGAAGACATGAGCTCACTTATGAGATTTTGGGAAGAATCAAATTTCGTGCACGGTCGTCTCGCTTTGGAAGCTTGACTGAATTTGTAGGTTTGATATATACTTTTGGAAAGTATATGATCAAGACCTAGGTATGATATATGCTTTTGGAAAGTATATGATCGATAGCGACTCCCAATGATCAAATGAGAAACTTACTGATAAAACCATGAAGTAGGCAGTATAAAGTTGATCCAATACTTCGGTTTATTCTGAGTCTTCTAGTACTGGTATTGGGAATACTTGAGGATGATGTGATCATAAAAGATTGTATAACCATGACGCTTCCATTCTTAGGGAGTGATGAAACGAGTCTGGATTTTAGTGACTCCTCTTAGTAGAGAAGTAATCTTATCTTGTCCAAATATTGGACATTGATCTGAATGTGATTCAGATGCAATGACAAGATTATATTTGCGGTCTTGATTTAATCAAGCATCTAGGGAGACCCACGATCTGGATTTGAGATATGATCTCAATATCCAAGTCACTATACGTGGAACAATACAACCATGTCCTTATCTTCAAGTATCCACGGAGAAAGCGCATTATCCTTGAAAGAGTTCAGGATAATTTCATTGTTGATATGTGTATCTGAGCATTAAGAAAATGGATAATTAAATGTGATTTAATTATCATGATTAATATGAATTCGATTCATATTATAAAGAGAGTTATCTTAGATAATTAAATGAGATTTGATTATCAAAGATGTGAATAATGTGAACGTGGTTCACATTATTTGGGCACATGAGAATAGAGATCCAAGATGATTAAATGTGATTTAATTATCATAGATATGAATAATGTGGATAGCACTATCCATATTAATCATATATCTTATAAATGTGATTTATAATATATAAGAGAGAGCTATTTGTAATTTACATTTGATAATTAAATGTTAATGTGAATTGGATTCACATTGGACATTAAATTGAAAATGTAATTTACATTTTTATTTTGGGTTGTGAATGTGATTCATAAATTTCCAATGGCATGATTGGAATGTTCACAAAATAAATTGGATTTATTTTTGTGAAATAATTTGCAACAAAAGTTGTTGCAAATATTGGAGAAATTAATGGGATAATGTATCTCATGGAATAAAAGAAGAAGCCACTTTCCTTGTATGGAAGGTGGACGGCCACATTTCCTACATAGAATGTGGTGGTATTGTACGGAGGGGGAGATCGAGGCTTGTGGATCGCTACTTCGCTCAAGACGTGGGGCTCTCCCGATCACCTATTTGGGGTTACCTATGGTGGATGGCCGTTTAAAACAATCAGATTGGATACCTGTGATTGAGAGACTTGAGAACAAGCTTGCGGGTTGGCGCGCTTCTTGTCTATCACGTGGTGGACGCTTGGTGCTTTTGAGGTCGGTTCTCTCTGCAATTCCCATTTTCTTTCTATCCTCCCGCTTGCTCCCGGTGGGGATTCGAAGACGATTGGAGACTTTGATGCGGAGTTTCTTTTGGGCCGGCACTCCATTGGTTAGGTGGGAGATTGTGACGCTTACGGAAGAAGATGGTGGCTTGGGAGTCCTGAACCTTGAGGTGATGAACAAGGCCCTACTGGCTAAATGGGTTACTCGTATCTGGGGTGAAGGATCGGATACTCTTTGTACACTTTTGAGGAAGATTTATGATGTGACAGGCAATATCGAGTGGCGTCCCAATAGAAGGATAAAACCTTCAAATTTTTGGCATGGGGTCTCCTCTGTACTTCCTCAGATTGCTCCTTTTTTAAATCCTGTGCTGAGGAATGGAGAGGAAACTAATTTTTGGAGATGGACGGATGGTACTTTTACTGTGAAGAAAGCCTACAAAGCCTTATATACATCCACCGTTTTTGATCTAGGAATTGCTATACCAAGGTTAGGGCAAATATGGTCGTGGAAGATTCCTAAAAGAGTGAAAGTCTTTCTCTGGTTGTTCGGTAGAGAACGGGTATTGACTGGTGCGCGGAGGGCTAGGCTCTTTGGGGCTAATAGCTCTTGCATACGATGTGGAGAGGAAATGGAAGATGCTGACCATCTATTTTTCCTTTGTTCTTCCTCGAGACAGATTTGGTCAGAGGCCAACTTATCTTCTATTGCTTCCTCGGGGGTTAGAGACTTTTGGGCATCAATTGACTCATCCGGATCTAGCACAATAGCGGAGAAACAACACGCAGCATCTATCCTATGGGCTATTTGGTTGGCAAGGAATGGAACTATTTTTCGAGGAGAGAGATTTTATATCGAAAATGTAATTGCACATTCCAGACTCCTACGCGGGTCTTGGTCACTGTAACTTTTTGTAATAATCATGTGAATAAAAGTTTTTTGGGTGTCCACCTTTACGGTTCGACACCCTTTTTTCCCTCAAAAAGAATGTGGTGGTCGTCCACTCCATTAATGGAAGGAGGCTTGCCTCCTTTCCTGTTTCTTCAATAGAGATTGATTTGATATAAATCAAATTATATTTAATATAAATTTGATTTTTATTAAATTAATTGTTGTTGATTTTTTACCAACATAAATCTTAGCCATTAAAAGAAACACAATCAATGAGAGCCATTGGATTTGTATTGTCCATGGATTGAGATCCATGGATCCCAAAATATTATAAAAGGAGAGGCACCCCTTTGCTCTTCTAGACACAAAAGTGAACAAGTCTCTCTCTCTCTCTTTCTCTCTACACGTCAGCCCTATGTCTTCCTCTCTCATGGTCGTCCACCATGGATGCCCTAGAGGGAGTCTCCATCGGCGCAGCGTCGTCGTTATGTTGTCCGATCGTTTGCTCATGGATCTCCATCTCTTTCGGTGCACCTCGCTCGTGAAGAAGATATCGGATCTCGTGTGTCGAGATCAGGAGATCCGCCGCTTGGATCATCAACATGGATTGCGAGAAGCACGTGTTTCATCAACACGCTCGCAAGTGTCTCCTCCGTCGGATCGGACTTGAACAGGAGGTCTCTTCATTTAGAGACTCGATCGCAACCACGCTTCAAGAAGTAATCCTATTACTTGTTCATGGTTTAGACTAAACGATCCTAGAATTGTTCTTGGATCCTTTGGTTTTGTCACATGAAAAAATTTTAATTTCCGTTGCATAGAACAACTAGTCCGACTAGTCGTTCTTCGTCGTATTCGATACGATGCTCACGCTTCCGTGATGCTCTTGAGGATCTAAGCATATCCTTCAAGTTGTATCAGAGCCTTAGGTCAGAAGGTTTTGGATGCGATTCATGAACCGAGGACGACTTGGGTTCATTAAGGTTTGCGAAAGTTTTCTTGCATTTGATTTTCGCATCTCTGTTTTGAGAGTAGTTTTGGCACTGTTTAAATTGTTAAACACGAAAATAATAATTGGATTTTATTTCCCATTAAATAAGGAAACCGTAGGATCTAAGTTTACGTGATTTCAGTTCCGTTTGCTCAAGTTATGCTCATTTTAGTGAACATATATCCAATGTTTCGGGGACTGCGAATCTCAACGTATTAAAGAGTTAATTGCGGATTTGAAACACCTTGAAATGCGTTCAAATAACTTAAGTTCTATTGTAAATCAAATTAACAAACTTTAGAAACTTACTTTGCTTAATTTGGATTTAATTTGATTGAGATATGGTATTTTTAGTACGGGAAGGTCACGGCTGGAAATACTTTCCTAATCAAGAACCTAGTGATTGTCATTTACTCAATAAGGGAAATAATATTGTGTAATTTCCTCGAATAATTGTGTATAAATATTTGTGAAATATTTGATGATAATTATTTTAATAAATGACATTGCCTTAACCAATAATTGATTAGATGTGATCTTGATCACTAATTGGTTACATGATCTACATGATCTACATTCCAACAAACATGTTGCTTGAATAGGATTTGGGATTTGTTAAGCAAATCTCATTATAATGTTAATCAAAGTTGTTTTGATTATTATTATTATTATTATATGGTATAATTTGTGTTGAAGAACCAACGATCATCTCAAGTACAAAGTGATCTATTTTGCATTATCCTTTCCCGAGGTGGATATGGTGTCTAGTCGGGAAGCGTTGGGATAGCAGGTTGCACCATGTGCGGTCTGTCCCACTCCCATCGGTACTGACCATGACAGCGGGTAGGGTTAGTATAATGCTTAAGAAATCGTGATGTATTTCTAATTATTAAAATTTGAAATAATACGTATTTGAGATAATACCATAATTTCAGTAACAATTAAAATGTTTGTTGGATATTAATTGGATCATTAATATAATATGATTAGATTAATTGGAATCCAATTAAAATTAAAATACTCTATTATGAATAGAGATGTTATTTCCCTTGGAAGAATTAATCATAATGAATGTGATTCATAATGACTAATTAGAATTTGAATATGATATGGAGGATCACGTAAGTGACATCCATGGTCTCCCGTCAAGGCGAAGGGTTCCATCACCAGAGATTATATGTCGGAGACGTCTGTCCGAAGTGACAACTCCTGCATACAAGCCATTTGGATTGGGCTCTTCGCTTCTCGGAAGAGTAAGGACGTATGCGTAGTGACCCCAATATTGGATCCTCATATTATTGGGGCGATATTGGATTTGCGCATAGCGAGTTGTATTCCTGTTGACGGTTGGTTCATTAATGACGGGTCAACATCGCCTTAGGGGTGGTGGGCCCGGAAGTTAAAGACCGAATTGGGAGACGCAAGTTGGACGTGTAAGATGGAATGTGTTCCCGCTTCTTTTTATCCAAGTTGCATATTCTCATATTATTGGGATATGACAAAGATAAGGAAGGAGATCCCAGATCTTGCTTGAGATATTATGGTAATTATATCTCTTACATTGAAAGTGATTAAGGGAATGAACTTTCAGTGTTGACAAGGCAAGACAACTTTGATATAAAAATTCCTAAATCAAGGTAAAATATGTATATATATAAATATATACACTTATGCAAATTTCTTATTTCAGATAATCCTTCATTAAACCCACTCAATGTTATACTCAATAATAACCAGTAAAATATCATGGATTGGACTCATGATCCAGATATTGTACTTGCAGTTGGACACATAATGTATGTGGTTGCAATGTGCAAGTTTCCTCATAATAACGAGGAATGACAATTAAATAGATAATAGGACTACAACCCTAGGGTTTGTATGTCTCTGCAGTCTTGATCTCTCATCGGATGTACTTTGGAAGTGACATGTCGATGATGATCGCAATTGTCTATTAATCCTTACAAAAATCTAAGAAGATATTCTGGCATACATATGTACACTTGACATTTATCATGTATGACATGGTTCACTTCATCATGCAGAATGGTAGCTTTATAAGAGATGATGTATTCAAAATATTTGAATACATACCTGAACTAATGTTTCAAGAGTTTAGATGGATGTAGATACGATGAGTGTCATCGTTCTACTGTCTATACTCTAGTCATTCATGAATCTTTATAATATTCATATTGTATGAATTTAATGAAGCATGTATAAATGTTGAAATGCTCTTACATTGAATTCTTTTGAATTTAACGTAAGAGATCCTTAGTATTAAGCAATGGTTGTTTATAGATGAAGGGAGCGCAATGGACGCAAGGGTCGGACCCGAGTAAGAAGGAAAGTCAAAGAGTTGACCTACTTCTGTGACTTCCATGTGGCATCCAGATAGTTGGATGAATGCCAATACTGCAATGAGTCGATGTATTGATAGTATGACTATGTGGACTATCTAGGATCCTTAGTGAAGGATTCAGATAGAGCATCAGAATAATCTACATATAATCATTGACTTTGACTTACTTATTTGATAAGATAAAGTCTAATAATTGTATCTCAATCACCTTAGTCTTTGAGAATGTCTCTATGACCTAGATATAAGAATACACTCATTGTTTGTTTCTAAATGTTGGAAATAAACATGAATTCTGAGATAGAACTATCAGAAAGAGTTACGATGGATATATTTCAGATAGTAATCTAACATCTAGTGGACTCCACAAAAATTAGAAAATTAATGAATGGTTCATTAAGATTTCTAATACTGAAAATTAAAACCTTTATAAAATCAATTGGAGGATGAAGATCACTTGACAAAGATCTGGCATCAAGTTTTGGACATATGTCTGTTGATGAGATCAATGGACTAGTGAGAGATGAAACTTTAGATTGTCTAAAGATTCAAATCTTACATACTTGTGAATACTGTATTCAAAAAGTAAAAATGTCCAATACACCCATCCTTGGAAAATGTGTAAGTTGTCAAGGTATTCAGGATCTCATACATATTGATGTATGCGAATCATTTATATCATAGTAAACATTATGGATATGTGATATTTGTTGATGACTACGTATGATATGAGATTTCTTCTCTTCATCTAAGAAACCGTTGAAATGTTCAAAGATTTCATTATTTTTGGTTTATAACCAAAGTTTGAAGGAAGATAAAATGAATTTGATCTAATCTAGGTAGCAAGCACCTGCTAGATAAATTCAAAGACTACCTTATGGAGATATGAATATCATTTCTATCTCAATCCTCCTAATACACCTTGACTCAATAGATTATAGGGAGATACAATTGGATCATGTGTGATATAATTTTATCAATGATGAATTTTAGCATAATTTCCTCTTAGTTTCCGGATATATATGTAGTAGAGACTACATTATATATACTTAATGAGATTCCATGCAAGTAAGCTGGAATTGAGCACTAGAGAGTGCAGCTTCATTAGGAAAATAAAGGATGGTATTGGATACCTACTTTATGACCTTGAGATTCTTAAAAGATCTCATCTCTAAGAATATGATTCTTAAAGGATGACTCTCTTGAGAATCAAGAAGAAAATGAAGTGTAGGAACTCATTTAATCTTGAGAAGATAATGAGGCTCCTGAAATAGGGAACTAAATGGACAATTAAAG
Organism: Ottelia alismoides; assembly: GCA_037367405.1. Classification (NCBI taxonomy): domain Eukaryota; kingdom Viridiplantae; phylum Streptophyta; class Magnoliopsida; order Alismatales; family Hydrocharitaceae; genus Ottelia; species Ottelia alismoides. The sequence continues at coordinate 268,066 of JAZKJV010004933.1, read as the reverse complement.
ATGAAACACTAATACTTCTTCAAATGAGTTTGAGGATGTATTCCATGTGTTGATTAAATCTGACAAATGGTCGGACTTCATGTGATGAAGCTCCTAAGGATCATGACATGGAAAGATGGATGTTAGCAATAAAGTCTAAAGTAGACTTCATATACAAGTGTTGTATATGGACCCTCGAGGATCCACCTATATGGGTAAGACCCATAAAGGTGTAAATGGATCTTCAAGAGAAAGAAGTCAAGATTGCATTCCTCTATGAATACCTCTCTGAGGAGATTCACATGAAGAAGCCCCAGGGCTTCATGGTTGAGAAAAGCAAGGTGTGAAAGCTAAGGAATCTTTCTATGGACTCAAATAAGCTTCTTGAAGTTGGACCATAAGATTTGATGAGATTATAAATGTTATGATTTCAGATAGAATCTTGATGAGCCATGTGAAGCTTAGTGGGAGTGCCTTTGTGTTCATCGTGCTAAATGTAGATGATATCCTAATCATTTAAAATGATATAAGGATAATAATAACTATTTTATTATCTGGTTGTTCCATAACTTGAGATATGATCTTAGGGATACCTCTTGGATCTTAGTTCTGAAGGTGTTCAGAAGCAAAGAGAAGAGGATAATGGGACTGTCACAATAGTAGTACACCTTGAACATATTCCATTTTCTGGGAAATTCCAAGAAAGGCTTCCATCCCTTAAGATATGGTACTGACCTATCTAAAGGGATAGCACCTCAAAGAGTTGAAAAGGGAATGCTAGAACTACTTGCACTTGTGCATTAGTTACGAGAAGTTGTGTGTATGCTAGATGTGTACAAAAGCCAGATATCTTCCATGTAGAGGGAGTAGTAAAGTGTTGCTAATCCTACTATGGAGAGAAAACACTTGATTGCAGTAATAACAAAATCTTCATAGTTGACAAGATTTTTGAGATAGTGATCTCAAAGTCTTATCTTCAAAAACTTAAGACTTTATAGATAGAGATCTAAAAGGTCTTAACTGTGGATACCTTAAGAGATAGTGATCTCCAGGAATAAGGGTATTCTGATAAGGATTATGGAAATGTTGGTTACAATAATTGTTAAGCTGTAGTGTCAAGGACATTGTAACTAACAGGATTGAGTATTGGTTGCATAAGATGCAGCATTCGCATTAGATGCGAGCACTGTTACTGGGGATATGCAAGTGCCGTAAAAGGACTTGGCGTAGTCTCGCAGGAACAGAGTGACTAATCAGCTTACCTATCTATTTTCTTAATAGCCTATGATTGTCACATGAGCGCGGGTTTAAATGATTAGCTCATTAATGGCTCTTTGTGCTAGTGGGAGATTGTTGGACAAGCAATCCCACAACGAGCCATTATGCAATAAATGTTATTGCACATATCATTCCTTGATCTGAAATAAAGAATAAATAATTTGCATAATAGGCCCCTTAGTACAATTAGGGTTATGTACCATGGCCATCTTAATAATCATACAGCTGCTGATTCAATAATTGAATCATAGAGGATGTGCTTGGATGAATATCTAATGAGTTAGATTGAGGACGATTGTTAAGAGATGATCTCCAGCCTGAGTAGGAGATGACAATCCTTTCTCAGTTAGGCTGATATCTAACCGACCTCTTGATGCATGTCCTCTGCATAGGAATAGAGATTCGGAGGTGTCAAATTAGTTATGTCAAAGAGTTGACTTAACGAGATCGAGATAACCAAAGTCCTATATCGTACGCTGTCATGATATATGCACGCATATTCTGACCGGAGACAGATGTGTTATTATATGTTTTAGTATGTACATTTGGCAGACAAATAGGTTGATGACCTAACCAAGGTCTATACACTGGCGCGCAGGTGTGCATGTAAGGGTATATGAATAATACGATCTCTCAAAGGGATCATACAGGTTCATTACTGAATCGGAAGACATGAGCTCACTCATGAGATATTGGGAAAAATCAAATTCCGTGCACGATCGTCTCGCTTTGGATGCTTGACTGAATTTGTAGGTTTGATATATACTTTTAGAAAGTATATGATTAAGCCCTAGGTATGATACATGCTTTTGGAAAGTATATGATCGATACCGACTCCCAATGATCAAATGAGAAACTTACTGATAAAACCATGAAGTAAGCAGTATAAAGTTGATCCAATACTTCGGGTTTATTCTGAGTCTTCCAGTACAGGTATTGGGAATACCTGAGGGTGATGTGATTACAAACGATTGTATAACCTTGACGCCTCCATTCATAGGGAGTGATGAAACGGGTCTGGATTTTAGTGACTCTTCTCAGTAGAGAAGTAATCATATCTTGGTCCAAATGTTGGACATTGATCTGAATGTGATTCAGATTCAATAAGAAGATTAGATTTGCGGTCTTGATTTAATCAATCATCTATGGGAGGCCCGCGATCTGGATTAGAGATATGATCTCCATATCCAAGTCACTATATGTGGAACAATACAATCTCTATGTCCTTATCTCCAAGTATCCACGGAGAAAGCACATTATCCTTGAAAGAGTTCAGGATAATTTCATTGTTGATATGAGTATCCGAGCATTAAGAAAATTGATAATTAAATGTGATTTAATTATCATGATTAATATGAATTCGATTAATATTATAAAGAGAGTTATCTTAGATAATTAAATGAGATTTGATTATCAAAGATGTGAATAATGTGAATGTGATTCACATTATTTAGGTATGAATAATGTGGATAGCACTATCCATATTAATCATATATATTATAAATGTGATTTATAATATATAAGATAGAGCTATTTGTAATTTACATTTGATAATTAAATGTTAATGTGAATTGGATTCACATTAAACATTAAATTGAAAATGTAATTTACATTTTTATTTTGGGTTGTGAATGTGATCACAAATTTCCAATGGCATGATTGCAATGTTCACAAAATAAATTGGATTTATTTTTGTGGAATAATTTGCAACAAAAGTTGTTACAAATATTGGAGAAATTAATGGGATAATGTATCTCATGGAATAAATGGAGAAGAAGCCACTTTCCATGTATGGAGGGTGGACGGCCACATTTCCTACATGGAATGTGGTGGCCGTCCACTCCATTCATGGAATGAAGCTTGCCTCCTTTCCTATTTCTCCAATGGAGATTGATTTGATAAAAAATCAAATTATATTTAATATATATTTTATTTTTATTAAATTAATTGTTTTTGGTTTTTTACCAGCACAAATCTTAGCCATTGAAAGAAACAAAATAAATGAGAGCCATTGGATTTATGTTGTCCATGGATTGAGATCCATGGATCCCAAAATATTAAAAAAGGAGAGGCACCCCTTTGCTCTTCTAGACACACAAGAGAACATGTCTCTCTCTATCTCTTTCTCTCTACACGTCAGCCCTCTCTCTTCCTCTCTCATGGTCGTCCACCATGGATGCCCTAGAGGGAGTCTCCATCGCCACATCGTCGTCGTTATGCTGCCCGATCGTTTGCTCGTGGATCTCTGTCTCCTTCGGAGCACCTCACTCGTGAAGAGGACGTCGGATCTTGTGTGTCGAGATCAGGAGATCCGCCATTTGGATCATCAATATGGATTGCGAGAAGCACGTGTTTCATCAACACGCTAGCAAGCGTCTCCTCCGTCGGATCAGACTTGAGACAGAAGGTCTCTTCATTTAGAGACTTGAGCGCAACCATGCTTCAAGAGGTAATCCTATTACTTGTTTGTGGTTTAGACAAAACGATCCTAGAAGTGTTCTTCGATCATGTGGTTTCGTCACATGAAAAAAAAATAATTTCCGCTACATAGAACAACTAGTCCGACTAGTAGTTCTTCGTCGTATTCGATACGATGCTCACGCTTCCGTGATGCGATTGAGGATCTAACTATATACTTCAAGTGGTATCAGAGCCTTGTGTCGGAAGGTTTTGGATGCGATTCATGAACCGAGGACGACTTGGGTTCATTAGAGTTTGCGAAAGTTTTCTTGCATTTTATTTTCGCATCTCTGTTTTGAGAGTATTTTCAGCACTGTTTAAATTATTTAAATACGAAAATAATAATCGGATTTTGTTCCCCATTAAATAAGGAAACCGTAGGATCTGAGTTTACGTGATTTTGATTCCGTTTGCTCAAGTAATGCTCATTTTAATGAACATGTATCCACAGTTTTGGGGACTGCGAATCTCAACGTAATTAAAGAGTTAATTGCAGATTTGAAACACCTTGAAATGCGTGAAACTTAAGTTCTATTGTAAATCAAATTAAAAAAGTTTAGGAACTTACTTTGCTTAATTTAGATTTAATTTTATTGAGATATGATATTTTTAGTGATGGTCACTGCTGGAAATACTTTCCTAATCAAGAATCTATTGATTGTCATTTACTCAATTAGTGAAATTAAATTGTTTAATTTCCTGGAATAATTGTGCATAAATATTTTTGAAACATTTGATGATAATTATTTCCTTAAATGACATTGCCTTAACCAATATTTGATTGGATGTGATCTAGATCAATAATTGGTTACATGATCTACATTCCAATAAACATGTTGCTTGAATAGGATTTGGGATTTGTTTAGCAAATCTTATTATAATGTTAATCAAAATTATTTTGATTATTATTATATGGCATAATTTCAGTTGAAGAACCGATGATCATCTCAAGTACAAAGTGATCTATTTTGCATTATCCTTTCCTGAGGTGGATATGGTGTCTAGTCGGGGAGCGTTGGGATAGCAGGTTGCACCGTGTGCGATCTGTCCCACTCCCGTCGGACTGGACATGACAACGTGTAGGGTTAGTATAATTCTTAAGAAATCATGATGTATTTCTAATTATTAAATTTTGAAATAATACGTATTTGAGATAATATCATAATTTCAAATAACAATTACAATGTTAGTTGGATATTAATTAGATCATTAGTTTAATATGATTAGATTAATTGGAATCCAATTAAAATTAAAACACTCTATTATGAATAGAGATGTTATTTCTCTTGGAAGAATTAATCATAATGAATATGATTCATAATGTTTAATTAGAATTTGAATATGATATGGAGGATCACATAAGTGACATACATGGTCTCCCGTCAAGGCGAAGGGTTCCATTGCTAGAGATTGTATGTCAGAGATGCCTGTCTGAAGTGAGAGCTCTTGCATACAAGCCATTGGGATCGGACTCTTCACTTCTCGAAAGAGTAAGGACGTATGCGTAGTGACCCCAATATCGGATCCTCATATTATTGGGGCGATATTGGATTGCGCATAGCGAGTTGTATTCCTCTTGACGATTGGTTCAATTAATGACGGGTCAACATGGCCTTAGGGGTGGTGGGCCCGGGTGTTAAAGACCGAATTAGGAGACGCAAGTTGGACTTGTAAGGTGGAATGTGTTCCCGCTTCTTTTTATCCGAGTTGCAGATTCTCATATTATTGGGATGTGACAAAGATAAGGAAGGAGATCCCAGATCTTGCTTGAGATATAATGGTAAGTATACCTCTTACATTGAAAGTGATTAAGGGAATGAACTTTCAGTATTGACAAGGCAAGACAACTTTGATATAAAAATTCCTAAATCAAGGTAAAATATGTATATATATATATAAATATATACACTTATGCAAATTTCTTATTTCAGATAATCCTTCATTAAACCCACTCAATGTTATACTCAATAATAACTAAAATATCATGGATTGGACTCATGATCAAGATATTGTACTTGCAGTTGGACACATAATGTATGTGGTTGCAATGTGCAAGTTTCCTCTTAATAATGAGGAATGACAATTAAATAGATAATAGGACTATACCCTAGGGTTTGTATGTCTCTGTAGTCTTGATCTCTCATCGGATGTACTTTGGAAGTGACATGTCGATGATGATCACAATTGTCAATCCTTATAAAAATCTAAGAAGATATTCTGGCATACATATGTGCTCTTGACAATTATCATGTATGACATGGTTCACTGGATCATGCAGAATGGTAGCTTTATAAGAGATGATGTATTCAAAATATTTGAATACCCACCTGAACCAATGTTTCAAGAGTTTAGATGGATGTAGATACGATGAGTGTCATCGTTCTACCGTCTATACTCTAATCATTCATGAAGCTTCATAATATTCATATTGTATTAATGTAATGAAGCATGTATAAATGTTGAAATGCTCTTACATTGAATTATTTTGAATTTAACGTAAGAGATCCTTAGTCTTAAGCAATGGTTGTTTATAGATGAATGGAGCGCAGAGGAAGCATGGGTCAGACCCGAGTAAGAAGGAAAGTCAAAGAATTGACCTACTTCTGTGACTTCCATGTGGCATCCAGATAGTTGGATGAATGCCAATACTGCAATGAGTCGATGTATTGATAGTATGACTATCTGGACTATCTAGGATCCTTATTGAAGGACTCAGATAGAGCATCAAAATAATCTACATATAATCATGTACTTTGACTTACTTATTTGATAAGATAAAGTCTAATAATTGTATCTCAATCTTCTAACAACACTTGCAATAGGTTGCATATGTTTTAGAAGACTGGAAAATTTGATCTTAAGATTTATATTTATCCGCATGGATATTGATGCAATTTTTGCAACAATCCCTGTTGGATTAATAAACTTGTTAATTTCAGTGAGAGAGCCCTTAGTCTTAGAGAATGTCTCTATGACCTAGATATAAGAATACACTCATTGTTTGTTTCTAAATGATGGAAATAAACATGAATTCTGAGATAAAACTATCATAAAGAGTTATGATAGATATATTTCAGATAGTAATCTAACATATAGTGGTCTCCACGAAAATTAGAAAATTAATGAATGGTTCATTAAGATTTCTAATACTGAAAATTAAAACCTTTATAAAATCAACTGGAGGATGAAGATCATTTGACAATGATCTGGCATCAAGTTTTGGACATATGTCTGTTGATGAGATCAATGGACTAGTGAGAGATGAAACTTTAGATTGTCTAAAGGTTCAAATCTTACATACTTGTGAATATTGTATTCAAAAAGTAAAAATGTCCAATACACCCTTCCTTGGAAAATGTGTAAGATGTCAAGGTATTCAGGATCTCATACATATTGATGTATGCGAATCATCTATATCATAGTAAACATTATGGATATGTGATATCTGTTGAAGATTACGTATGATATGAGATTTCTTCTCTTCACCTAAGAAACCTTTGAAATGTTCAAAGATTTCATTATTTTTGATTTAGAACCAAAGTTTGAAGGAAGATAAAATGAATTTGATCTAATCTAGGTAGCAAGTAACTGCTAGATAAATTCAAAGACTACCTTATGGATATATGAATATCACTTCTATCTTATCGGTCAGGTTATTTCTCAGTGAGACCCAAAGAAAATACTGTGAATGGTGACTGACCTCTGACGGAAAAAAGGATATCTATGCCTAATCTTTCTCCTATGAGAAAGATGCTGGATGGAAATGGTGTGTGCGAAAGTCGGGTTGATATGGAGTGTTGATCAAAGCGACAGATGTGGGAGATGGGTGATGAATCCACATTTCATCATCTTTATTCTATCATTTTGGCCTCAAAAACCCTAGTAAATGTGTGTAAATAGCATTAAAACCATCATCTTAGCATTCATGCATGTGCATGTAAATAGTGCATAAAATACTGCAATTAAAGCCAAAATTATAGAATAAATAAAAGAAAAGAAAAAGAATAAAATGTTGTAAATATTTTATGACCCAAAACCCCGAGACCTAGGCATCTTGATGAATAAGTCGACAAGGAATAAAGTAGGGGGAGATAAGGGTCAAATACATGTTCATTTTATCCATTCTTTATTCATTTTGGGACCTATTTTTTCCCACTTTTCATACATCAAATAAAGAAACTTTATACATGAAAGTTGTAGATAATTAAATAAAGAAAAATACAAAATTGATTTCACTGAATAATAATATATAGATAAAAAGTTATGGTCTGAATAAAAATCCAAATTCCCAACTTCCCAGACCCTTATCTCACAATTGAAAACTCCAAATGCATCAAACTCACTTTAATTGCATATAGAATAAAATAATCTATTTAATGGTGGTGGTTTCGCATTTAGCGGAGCTACGTTTTGAAAGTTGAGTTTTGGACCCACATTGTACAGTTGTACTAATTAAAATATTCCATTTATTATTTATTCAATATTTTTATAATTTTACATTTTTATAATTTTTTAAATATTATTTATAATAATTATGTACATTAAAATCAGAATAAAAACCTAAATAAAATACAAAATAAAAATACTTGTATATTAGATACATATATACAATACCTATATGTATACCTATACAACCCATACTTTTATTTTATTAAATATACAAAATAATTCAATAAAACAAAATAAAAATATATTTGTGTATATAAAAATATTCTACGATTTTATAAAATACTAAATAAAAATAATAAAATTTAAATACACAAAATAAAAATAAAGGACTTAAATATCTAGGTAATATACCTATATAGGGTATAAAAAGTAACTTGTAGAAATATATCTCATAAAAATAATTAAAAATCGTAATAAAATACTACATAAAATAACGAATATTTCTTATTTAATAATAATAATAATCTAATTCAGCCATTTTCTATTTTTAAATAATTTTACAAAGCTTTTTCACAGGGTTTTCCTGGTTGGTCCACGTGGACCAACCAGGAGGGTCCGAGAGTTGACTGGCGGGTCAACTCTCTGACCCGCCCCTTGTGCCTCTGACAGCTGAGTTTTCTTCCTCGTTTTTCCCGAATTTTGGAGACCACCCTTATTCTCTTTTCATGTTGCAATCTTCACGAGATCTCTTCCTCGATAAGTAGTGATACACGTCCAAGGTTCACCTCGGGGTGTGCATCGCTTAATCGGCCGCTAAGCCTCGATTTGCCCCACCTGTTCGTCAACCCAATAAAAGGGACTCCCATTTTCATTTTCAAATTTGAACCGCATTCCATCCAAATCTTTCCCACCTTGACCTCGCCAGAGCTTCCTGGAGATGACAGCTCCGAGTTGCCCTCTTCAAGGCGGTGGATACAACGAGATTCGGGCGTATTCAACCCCACCTCCGGCGACCTTCCCGTTGAGGTATATTCCCTCTGGCTCCGACCATTGAGGTTGTTCATCCATTCCATTTTTGCCCTAGTTACATTCCTGGTAGTCTTAGGCTCATTTAGATCCCCTTTTCGCATCCAACCATCCATCGATTTGCCAAATCGATTCCCTCGCCGGAGCTTGCTCCGGCCGAGCACTGATACAGCCGTTCACCCCTTCTTGAGAGCCACAGGAGGTCGAGGCATTTTGCCCTCGACCTCTGTAACACTTCCTGCAGGTCCAAGAGCCACAGCGTGCCCCTGGAGGCGATTTTGAAGGTCGGCCGAGGTTCCTGGAGCCCTTCTGCTCCGCCAACCTCGCGCCACTTCTCCGAGCTTCGCCGGAGAGTTTTGTTGTCCCCAGCATCTGGAGGAGGACCAGAGGATCCTGCTGAGCCATTTTGCAGCTTGAAATAGTGCCAGAGGAGGGAGAAGGAGATCTGTGAAGCTCGCGGGCGGCGAGTTCTTCCCTGTTCTTCGTCACTGTCTTTCAGTCGTCCAATCACCGGCCCAGCCCAGATTCCACGTCGACCGTTGGATCGAGCCCGAGCTCCACCATCGGATCTTCTCGCGAGGATCTAATCCTAGCCGTCCCGGCCGAAGCGTTATCGCGCGTGCAGGGCATGCCATGTGTCAAGTGAACGGCCCACAGCCGTTCGATCGCCCTTGCGAGGAGATTTTGCAAGTATACCCTCGCGACTTTTGTAGTTTTATTTCAGTCCTGAAACTTTCCTTGGTAGAGTAAAATTTTTGTAAAATTTGCAAGTAGACCCTCGAACTTTCCATATTTGCAGTTAGGTCCTCTACCACATCACCTCACGTGTCCTGTTCACGTGAGGTGTGGGCATTTTGCAGAGAGGCCCTCAACCTTTAATTTATTTCGTTTTAGTTCGCTAAATTATGTATTAAGTGTTAAATTTTTGGGAAATTTGCAAGCGAGCCCCCGGAGGTTTTTGATATTACGAATAGGTCCCTGCCAGGCACGTGCAAGTCACGCGCCCTGGTGGGTATTTTGTGTCGATACCCTTGTGGGTTTGAACATTTGTATTTGGTCCATAGATTTGAATATCAAGTGTTATATTTTTGTGGAAAATTACTTGTATGCCCCTGGACTTTTGCATATTTGAATATCAAGTGTTATATTTGCATATATACCCCTACCAGGCTGTGACATTTTTGTGAGTTTGTCTGATTTATTTAAGGCATCATTTTAACTTGAAAAATTCCACAAAAATTATGCTAAGCTTCTGTTAATTTGTATTTCACGCTATATTTTTAGTTTTTGATTTTATTGCATTTTTGCATTTATTAAAAATAAAAAACATGCACTTTTCTTACTATTTGCACTAGAAAACCCATAAAAATTATAAAAACGTTTTGAAAAATTCCAAAAAAATTATATTTTGTGTGTTTTTTCATCTCTTAGTGTCAGTCCAAAAACCACTAAAAATTGCAAAAGAAAAACCTTAAAAATTAGAAAAAACTAAAATTTTTTATAAAATCTAAAAAATCATAGAAAAATCATAAAAATACAAACTCAGTTGATGTTCTTCCTTGTTTCATTGTCTATATTTTAAAATTAATTTGAGGAATTTTAGGTACTGTTTAGTATTTTTCAACCTCATTTTAATTTTGGCTAGCAAGTATATTCATTGTTTTCTTGTATTTTGCCTATTTAAAATACCAAAAATATTTTGAAAAATTCCCAAAAATCATAAAAATAGTAGAAAAATATAAAAAGACCAAAAATATTTATTTCCCTGATTTTTGAGCATTTTTACCATACTTATACATATCTTCTCTCTATAGTGTACGTATATTCCTCATATTGTATATATACCCCTATATTGAAAAAGAAAATATAAAAATATAAAATATAAAAAGAGAATATAAAATCGGTAAAGAGAAAACCAAAATACAAAACTAAAAATTAAAAAAAATCTAAAAATTAAAAATCCACAAAAACATTTGCATTGCATAGTGTAGACAAATACTTCACACTCACGCACACACACACACACCTGTTTGATCTGTCCTGTTTGCTCCCTGTGTTCGAACTCTATGCATACTTGCTCTATACACTATTTGTGCAGAGTTAAAAATAAATTTTAACTTCACATTTATTTCTTATTGCTTGATCTATAGTGTGGGTTAATTGTTGATTTTAGTCCAGGATTCATTGGCGGTCGCCACAGCGACGGTTGTCTCCGCCTTGTGTGAGACACTATTTAGACCCCGTAAATTTTGGCCAAATCAAATGGCGCTGTTGCCGGGGAGCAACAGCGCGTAGATCATTTTTGCTTCGTGATTGTGATACTTGTCTACATTTTTGCTTTCTTTATTTGCTCACTTATTTGATATCAGTGCTTGACTTGTCTAATCACTCTTCCTTGTTGACTTTGTGCGAGGAACCGTGGATCGAGGGAGACGCTCTACCTTAGGCGTCGGTGCACCCACGTGAAGGTGGCAGGAGACTTCTAACCGAGCATCAAATAAAGCAGGGAGGGCTTGAGAAGACAGTCATACTTTTGAGCCTTTTTGTAGTATTTATTTTGTAATTTGTAGTGAGACAGAGACTATTTAATTGTAATAATTCAGGTACATAGGACTTTGGACTTTCGGGCCCAATTTCCAAGTATTTATACACTTGGGGGCTCACCGCGGATTTTATGGTTTTCATCGCCTTTTCTTACTTTGTTTTCCGATTTTGTTTTCTTTACCTTGTGTGATTGAGCCCCTAGTTTTAGGATTGCTTGCGATAGATTAAGTCCAAACACTTAATATCTTGCATGTACCTATAGACGCGTTTGGACTTAGTCAAATTTTTAAACAATCGTTTCATCATCTTCGAGCCTCTGCACCGCGAGCCCACCCTGTCAAGCGCTACTCCTGAACTCGATTTGTCGAGAAGAGGAGGGGTGAGTCTAGACCGGACTTTTTGGATTGAGGATTGGTGACCGACTTGTGGTGCTTCACGTTAGTAGCAATTTTTGAAACTTAGGGCGATTTCATCGGCTTGCATTTGCATATAGTTAGGTTTCAATTCTGCTGAGCATCCTTGCATGTAGAGTGCTGGAAGCAAGGTGAGCATTTACGCTTTAGCATTCATCATTGTTTGCCGCTTGCATTGCTTTTCCGACTCTCTACCTCTGATTTTGATCACCTAGGTGCTAAGTAGAATTGACTCCCCGTTAGGCTCGTGCATTCTCACTAAAAATCCAAAAAAAAAGTGATAACCAATAAAATTGGGACTGCTAACATTACTTGACCCTAAAAATCGATCAAAAGGAAAAATCTTGTCTTGGGGCGAGTAATCCCCTCATTATCTTCGCTTTTACTTGCTCGCGCACACGCTAAGGATTAGTGCCCAAATCCCATTGAGCCCCTAAGTGTTTGTGCAACTTCTTGACTTCTCACCTAACTCTAAAACAAACAAGATAAAAAGATCGATTTTTTGGTCTCTACCGAGTTGAGTAGGTGAATTGAGGGTTTGATTGATTCATTTTTGCTTGTGATTGTTTTGTGTGCATACTCGATCACTCTGCGCATTTACGCCCTTTTCTCACATCTCTTGACTTGACCGTCGTGCTCTCCCGATCATTTTTCTCTTGTTTTGAGATGGATCGCTGGAGCGATTTTTATCCGGATTTTGCGGATTCCTCGTACCCTCCAGCTGGTCCACCTCCCATTTATCAGGAGGATCCTCCTCCTACTTTTTCTGACTTTTGTACATATCCACCTCAGCCACAGTATCACGACTCGGACTTCTACCCACCTCCACCTCCATCCGTATATTATCCACCTCCACTTTCACATCCACCCGAGTCTGACCTGTTGGAGTCACCTCCCTCGATCTCCATGAGTGACATGTTGATCTTGATGAAAGAGCACACTGATTTGATGAAAGATAATCTTGCCATGTTGAGAGAATATAAGAATAGTGCTCTATTCAGCAAGGCTACGGATTCAATTGTGGGTGATCATGGGAGCTTGCAATCGCCAAAAATACAAAAAAATGAGAAAAGCATAAAAACACAAAAAGATTTTGGGAGTCACACGATCGAGCCACGTTATGAGGAGAGGGGCCAATTGCCCAATCATTAGACCACACATCCACTCACTTCTTGTCCCATCTCTAACCCCGAGGGTGCCCATGTACAGACTGCTCTGGGCACTCCTCATGTACATGCTGATTCCGACTTCTTCCCTTGTATGGAGGAAGTCCAAAAATTCAAAAAAATGCTATCCGAACCCAAAGTGGTGGCTACTATTCATGAGATTATCTGTGCCCCACTTCAGCAGGCCATGACCCATTTATCTGCTCCTCTTCCCAAGAAGAGAAAGCGGAGGAGCAGATCTGAGCATCACATTCTGACCATGGCCACTGCCCACGCCATCACACACCATCCCATCTCTATGACGAAGAAAACAACTACTCCTTTCATCACTTGCACCATCTCTGACTATACATGTGATCACACTCTCCTAGACGGTGGTGTCTCTATTAGCATATTACCCTTCTCGCTGGTACAGTCTCTTCACTTAGGGCCTCTCAAGAAAACTAGGATGATCGTTCAGTTTGCTGATGAACCTATCAAGAGGTCGAAGGGTATCCTTGAAAACGTCGTCATTTCTATTCAGGGCACGAGCCATCATGTTGACTTTGTCGTATTGCCCATGGAGACCTCCACAGGGGAGCCATCTCCAATCATCCTGGGACGACCATTTCTCGCCTCTGCGAGGGTCGTTATTGACTATGGATCAGGAGAGGTTCGCTTCCGTCCTGTTGACGAGAGCGAAGTGTTGATCACCACACCCACAGTTGACCAGAGACCTGCATCTGATGCACCTTCACCAATCATAGCTGACTCCAAGGCCTGTGACCGCTCTGATGCTATTAGAGATGTTTGCTTAGCGAAACCTGATGAGACCCGACGAATCCCCCGAAAGGGGAGGAGATCGGAAAGCATGGACCTTGAGTTTCCTCCTCCTGGTGTGTGGTGATGTGTTGATGAAATCCAAAGTATTTATGTGATTGAACCTTTTGAGCGGAGGGCAGATACCAAGATTAGACAGGACGGGCCTGGTTTGACTACTTCCACTGATAAGTCCGCTCCTGGTCACTCACAAGTAAAGATGATTGAGGTCGATTATGATGCTGCCCATTATTTTGAGATACCTCTTGATGAAAAAGATGATCCGGGTGAGACTCTTGAGGACGATCTGAGTTCGTATACTTCCACCGATGATTTCGTTCCTTTTGATTTTGACCTGGACGACCCCTCGCAGGACGACTCCGATTACACTTCTTTCGAGGATGATGAGTTTGTCCCATTCCACTTTGATATCGGCAAGACATCCAAGGCCAGACCTGACCACACTTCTTCCACTCACCCGTCTGCGCCTTCACACCATAGGACCACTAAGGGCGAACCTAGCCAGACTACTTCCATTGACCCGTTCATCCCTTTCCGATTTGATTCCACTGAGGGCTTTCACCCTGTCGACCCTGATCGGCTTCCGTCCACTGTGGATCCCGATGTCGACCTGCACCACACTAGATCTATCCCTCAGCGGTCTCGCAAGAAGGTTAGCTTTCTACCTTCTTGATCCTGTGTATATCCATCTCTGTCGTATATTCCCTTGTGTATCTTTGGTCTCTCTTCCGTATTTCTCATCCACCCATTCTCGTGTTTGCCTTGCTTAGGACGTACTTTGTCCTAAGTATAGGGGGGTGGACGAGCCGAGTGTTCATTTATCGTTCCGTCTTATCACTCCTGTTGTTGCCTATACTTAGGGCTTCTTTTACCCAAAGTATAGGGGGAGTGATGCGTACATCCTTCGATCTCTTCTCTCATCTGTTGATATCTTCCCTTCTTTTCTTCTTTTCTTCTTTTCCTCTTTTACCTTCTTCATCTACCAAAAAGGTGTCGCCCCTTGTAGATAATTTTCCATACTTAGGACGTACTTTGTCCTAAGTATAGTTTGGTGTGCACCCCGAGTTGTTCTATTCTTTTCGATCCTCTCCATTGTCTCATCTTCTTGTCTATACTTAGGGATATCTTACCCTAAGTATGGGGGAGACAATCTGAGTACGATCTATTCATTCCCACCCTTGACCCTCCCCGCATTGTGTACAGTCTGCTATACTTAGGATTATTTGATCCTAAGTATAGGGGGGACGGTCAACTTCTCATTCTTTCATTCATTTCGTTATCTATTCTTTAGACTTGTCTATACTTAGTACGAGTTATGTCTTCTCTTGTCTCTCCGATCTATGAGGACATAGCTCAAGCTAAGTATAGGGGGGTCGTATATACTATGTATATACTTTAACCATAACTCATACTTTCGTATTTTCTTAATATTATGGCTAATAATTCATTAAAATTCTTAATAAAAGGGTGTGATTATTCCTCAGATACTTTTCATATATACTGATTAATAAATCAAGTGAAAATATTTTTTGCAAAATGTTTGAAAAATAGTTTGAAAATCTTTGTGAAAATTTTATTGAAAACTATTTGGAAAACGTTTTGTTACATGTTTTCAACCTTTGTAAAAACATTTTGATTGTAAAATTATTTTCTTTGTGTGAAATAAAATGTTTGAAAAACGGTTTGCAAATGGTTTGAAAAATGGTTGCAAAAATATTTGAAACATCTATATATACTGTTTGGAAAACTTTTGCAAAATGATTTTCAAATATGTGTACATGATTGTAAAATGATTGTGAGAAATTATTTTGGACTATAGTTTTCAAAATTGTTTGAAAACCCCGTGTCAAATAAGTTTGAGGAATATGAACATCTCACCAAAATCCACTATGTACTTATAAAATTGATCACTTACCCTTGTAAATTCTTAAAATCCACTTCTTGGTTATATAAGAAGCACTCCAGTGTAAATATTTGTACCTAGTTTTTAGCCAAATCTGTTGTTTTCAAAAATCCCAAAAACATTTGTAAAAATTAAAATCCAAAAACATTTGAAAATCTTTTTGAAAAAACTAAAAAATGCATATGCATCATCATCATCTTTTCAAAAACCCATAAAAAGTTTAAAATATTTGAAAATTGCATCACAAAAATATTTTCTGCATAGCATTCCATAGCATAAGCATTTTTCAGATTGAGTTTGATAGTTGAACGAGTCTAAATAAAATCCGGAGATTGGAGCTTGATTGGACCTTAAAATCTACCTAATTAACAGGAACCTTATAGGAACTGGGTTTGAGGTACTTCAGGTCTAGTTGACTTAATTCTTTGAAGATCACAAGACATGGTTCAATGGATTCTTGACTGCCTAAGTAGAGTATTTCGGAGCACACGCACGACTCTTGTTAATAATGACCTAACTTGGACACTTGCACCTTTCACATGGCTCAACTCAGTTGGAGTGGTGAGGGGGTTGGATTTGCCGATATGAGATGCACACAGGTGGAAACATTTGTCCTCCTCTAGGGAGGGAAGTGCGCCCCAACCCGTCCAGTAATGATGAGTTTCGAGGATAGGAGATCATGGGTTGCGATAAAGCTTCAAAAGAGGGATAGTCTATTGGCTCAAGAGGAAAAACTCCCTATGTAAATGCTGATGTATATAGTATTCAAAAAAATGCAAAAAGCAAAAACTCCAAAAAACTGGACATGTCTGTACAAAAATAAAAATGCCTGTCGGAGTGTACATATGTTGTAAAGTCAAATAAGCAAGTTTGACATTCAAAGTCAAATCATGTGAGCCTGCAGCTGGATGACTTGACTACACCTGTCTTGCATCCCAAGATAGGTAGCTACATTGGCTACTGTCCATTATTCTCTTCAACCCCTCCTCTTGGGCCGGTTGCCACTTGAACATAGAAGGGAATACCCTGCTCCTTGAGGGATGAGTTGTTGGATTGGGGAAGCATTGGGTTGTCATATTGGAGAAGTCAATCTCTTGGTCATTTCAGTTGGGGAGAGCCACTATCACTTACACTGTACGAGTCAGATTCATAGTCATAAGGGTTTGCGTATGAGTTGAAATATTTCTGACCTGGCTATTGAGGAGACTTGGACAGAGTTTTGGGATGTCTCAGAGGCTGTTGGATTTCAAATCCGATTCTCATTAAGGTTCCGCCCGCACTAAAATTTCAAAGGTCTAACTTTAGCTCCAAACTTTGATTTTGTGAAGACAAGTTTGATAATCAAATTTTAATACACTTTCTTCTTTTTCTTCTTTCTTTTTCTTTCTGCACTTATTGCATAAGTGTGCTAGGTACTAGCAAAGGTAAAGTATAGGGGGATGATGAATCCACATTTCATCATCTTTATTCTATCATTTTGGCCTCAAAAACCTAGTAAATGCGTGTAAATAGCATTAAAACCATCATCTTAGCATTCATGCATGTGCATGTAAATAGTGCATAAAATACTACAATTAAAGCCAAAATTATAGAATAAATAAAAGAAAAGAAAAAGAATAAAATGTTGTAATTATTTTATGACCCAAAACCCTGAGACCTAGGCATCTTGATGAATAGGTCGACAAGGAATAAAGTAGGGGGAGATAAGGGTCAAATACCTGTTCATTTTATCCATTCTTTATTCATTTTGGGACCTATTTTTGGTTCCACTTTTCATACATCAAATAAAGAAACTTTGTACATGAAATTGTAGATAATTAAATAAAAAAAATATAAAATTGATTTCACTGAAAAATAATGTACAGATAAAAATTTATGGTCTGAATAAAAATCCAAATTCCCAACTTCTCAGACCCGTATCTCACAATTGAAAACTCCAAATGCATCAAACTCACCTTTAATTGTATATAGAATAAAATAATCTATTTAAGGGTGGTGGTTTCGCATTTGGCGGAGTTACGGTTTGAAAGTTGAGTTTTGGACCCACATTGTACAATTGTACTGATTAAAATATTCCATTTATTATTTATTCATTATTTTTATAATTTTACATTTTTATAATTTTGTAAATATTATTTATAATAATTATGTACATTAAAATCAGAATAAAAACCTAAATCAAATACAAAATAAAAATACTTGTATATTAGATACATAGATACAATACCTATATGTATACCTATACAACCCATACTTTTATTTTATTAAATATACAAAATAATTCAATAAAACAAAATAAAAATATATTTGTGTATATAAAAGTATTCTATGATTTTATAAAATACTAAATAAAAATAATAAAATTAAAATACACAAAATAAAAATAAAGGACTTAAATATCTAGGTAATATACCTATATAGGGTATAAAAAGTAACTTGTAGAAATATATCTCATACTTCTTCAAATGAGTTTGAGGATGTATTCCATGTGTTGATTAAATCTGACAAATGATCGGACTTCATGTGATGAAGCTCCTAAGGATCATGACATGGAAAGATGGATGTTAGCAATAAAGTCTAAAGTAGACTTCATATACATATGTTGTATATGGACCCTCGAGGATCCACCTATATGGGTAATACCCATAAAGGTGTAAATGGATCTTCAAGAGAAAGAAGTCAAGATTTCATTCCTCTATGAACACCTCTCTGAGGAGATTCACATGAAGTAGCCCCAGGGCTTCATGGTTGAGAAAAGCAAGGTGTGAAAGCTAAGGAGTCCATCTATGGACTCAAATAAGCTTCTTGAAGTTGGATCATAAGATTTGATGAGATTATAAATGTTATGATTTCAGATAGAATCTTGATGAGCCATGTGAAGCTTAGTTGGAGTGCCTTTGTGTTCATCGTGCTAAATGTAGATGATATCCTAATCATTTGAAATGATATAAGGATGATAATAAGTATTTTATTATCTGATTGTTCCATATCTTGAGATATGATCTCAAAAATACCTCTTGGATCTTAGTTCTGAAGCAAAGAAAAGAGGGTATTGGGACTGTCACAATAGTAGTACACCTTGAACATATTCCATTTTCTGGAAAATTCCAAGAAAGGCTTCCATCCCTTAAGATATGGTACTGACCTATCTAAAGCAATAGCACCTCAAAGAGTTGAGGAAGTGAATGCTATAACTACTTGCACTTGTGCATTAGTTATGAGAAGTTGTGTGTATGCTAGATGTGTACAAAAGCCCGATATCTACCATGCAGAGGGAGTAGTAAAGTGTTGCTAATCCTACTATGGAGAGAAAACACTTGATTGCAGTAATAACAAAGTCTTCATAGATGACAAGATTTTTGAGATAGTGATCTCAAAGTCTTATCTTCAAAAACTTAAGACTTTATATATAGAGATCTAAAAGGTCTTAACTGTGGATACCTTAAGAGATGGTGATCTCCAAGAATAAGGGTATTCTGATAAGGATTATGGAAATACTAGTTATGATAATTTTTAAGCTGTAGTGTCAAGGACACTGTAACTAACAGGATTGAGTATTGGTTGCATAAGATGCAACATTCGCATTAGATGCGAGCACTGTTACTAGGGATATGCAAGTGCCGTAAAAGGACTTGGCGTAGTCTCGCGGGAACAGGGTGACTAATCAACTTACCTATCTATTTTATTAATAGCATATGATTGTCACATGAGTGCGGGTTTAAATGATTAGCCCATTAATGGTTGTTTGGGCTAGTGGGAGATTATTGGACAAACGAACCCACGACGAGCCATTATGCAATAAATGTTATTGCACATATCATTCCCTGATCTGAAATGAAGAATAAATAATTTGCATAATAGGTCCCTTAGTACAATTAGGGTTATGTACCATGGCCATCTTAATAATCATACAGCTGTTGATTCAATAATTGAATCATAGAGGCTGGTGCTTGGATGAATATCTAATGAGTTAGATTGAGGACTCATCAAGCACCGACAAATGATTGTTAAGAGATGATCTCCAGCCTGAGTAGGAGATGGCAATAATTTCTCAGTTAGGCTGATATCTGACCGACCTCTTGATGCAGGTCCTTTGCATAGGAATAGAGATTCGTAGGTGTCAGATTAGTTAGGTCAAAGAGTTGAGTCAATGAGATCGAGATAACTAAAGTCCTATTCGTATGCTGTCATGATATAGGAACGCATCCTCTGACCGGAGACAGATGTGTTACTATATGTCTGAGTGTGTACATTTGGCAGACCAATAGGTTAATGACCTAACCAAGGTCCATACACAGGCGTGCTGGTGTGCATGTAAGGGCATATGAGTAATACGATCTTTCAAAGGGATCATACAGGTTCATTATTGAACCGGAAGACATGAGCTCACTCATGAGATATTGGGAAGAATCAAATTTCGTGCACGGTCATCTCGCTTTGGAAGCTTGACTGAATTTGTAGGTTTGATATATACTTTTGGAAAGTATATGATCAAAACCTAGGTATGATATATGCTTTTGGAAAGCATATGATCGATACCGACTCCCAATGATCAAATGAGAAACTTACTAATAAAACCATGAAGAAGGCAGTATAAAGTAGATCCAATACTTCGGGTTTATTCTGAGTCTTCCAGTATGCAGGATGTATAGGTATTGGGAATACTTGAGGGTGATGTGATCCTAAAAGATTGTATAACCATGACGCTTCCATTCCTAGGGAATAATGAAACGAGTTTGGATTTTAGTGACTCCTCTCAGTAGAGAAGTAATCTTATCTTGGTCCAAATGTTGGACATTGATCTGAATGTGATTCAGATGCAATGACAAGATTATATTTGCGGTCTTGATTTAATCAAGCATCTATGGGAGGCCTGCGATCTGGATTTGAGATATGATCTCATATCCAAGTCACTATACATGGAACAATACAATCGCCATGTCCTTATCTCCAAGTATCCGCGGAGAAAGCGCATTATCCTTGAAAGAGTTCAGGATAATTTCATTGTTGATATATGTATCTGAGCATTAAGAAAATGGATAATTAAATGTGATTTAATTATCATGATTAATATGAATTCAATTCATATTATAAAGAGAGTGATCTTAGATAATTAATTTAGATTTGATTTTCAAAGATGTGAATAATGTGAATGTGATTCACATTATTAGGGTACATGAGAATAGAGATTCAAGATGATTAACTGTGATTTAATTATCATGGATATGAATAATGTGGATAGCACTATCCATATTAATCATATATATTATAAATATGATTTATAATATATATAAGAGAGAGCTATTTGTAATTTACATTTGATAATTAAATGTTAATGTGAATTGGATTCACATTGGACATTAAATTGAAAATGTAATTTGCATTTTTATTTTGGGTTTTGAATGTAATTTACAAATTTCCAATGGCATGATTGCAATGTTCACAAAATAAATTGGATTTATTTTTGTGGAATAATTTGCAACAAAAGTTGTTGCAAATATTGGAGAAATTAATGGGATAACGTATCTCATGGAATAAAAGGAGAAGAAGCCACTTTCCTTGTATGGAGGGTGGACGACCACATTTCCTACATGGAATGTGGTGGCCATCCACTCCATTCATGGAAGGAGGCCTTCCTCCTTTCCTATTTTTCCAATGGAGATTGATTTGATATAAATCAAATTATATTTAATATATATTTTATTTTTATTAAATTAATTGTTACTGGTTTTTTACCAACACAAATCTTAGCCATTAAAAGAAACACAATCAATGAGAGCCATTGGATTTATATTGTCTATGGATTGAGATCCATGGATCCCAAAATATTATAAAAGAAGAGGCACCCCTTTGCTCTTCTAGACACACAAGAGAACATAAGTCTATCTCTCTTTCTCTCTACACGTCAGCCCTCTCTCTTCCTCTCTCATGGTCGTCCACCATGGATGCCCTAGAGGGAGTCTCCATCGTCGCAGCGTCGTCATTATGTTGCCTGATCATTTGCTCGTGGATCTCCGTCTCCTTCGATGCGTCTCGCTCAGGAAGAAGACGTCGGATCTCATGTGTCGAGATCAGGAGATCTGTCGCTTGGATCATCAACATGGATTGCGAGAAGCACGTGTTTCATCAACATGCTCGCAAGTGTCTCCTCCATCGGATTGAACTTGAGACAGGAGGTCTCTTCATTTAGAGACTCGATCGCAACCACGCTTCAATAGGTAATCCTATTACTTGTTTGTGGTTTAGACGAAACGATCCTAGAAGTGTTCTTGGATCATGTGATTTCGTCACATGGAAAAATTTTAATTTCCGCTGCATAGAATAACTAGTCCGACTAGTCATTCTTCATCGTATTCGATACGATGCTCACGCTTCTATGATGCGATTGAGGATCTAACCATATTCTTCAATGGAATCAAATTTAAAATGGAGCCGGAGGGAGGGTATATGCACAGGAGGATCCTTAACCAAGGATACAACTCGATGTAGGGATCCATTAATCGAGGAGAGATGTCGACATGAAAGAACATCAATCGAGGCATAAAATCTCTGAAGGGATCAAACTGATTTGATGTAAGGATTGATGGGGGTCAACGACTCTGACACGCCAAAGGCACCAAAGGGGTCAGTTGACCAATGGGTCAACCAAGGTCAGTTCCCCATTGCGCCACGTAGGCTAATAGGTGATAAAATAGAAAATAAAAGAAAAAATACTTCAAAAGAAATAGAAAATGATGTTATTATTATTTTCCTAAAATATGAAAAATATTTATTATTTTATGATGATTTTATTTATTTTTTTGAGTTAATTTATTATGTGTTTCTTTTTGCATAAACAAATATAGGTATATTTACCTAATAGTGTATTCTATTTTTATTTTGTACTTTAGATTTTTATTATTTTAAACGTTTATTTTATAATTTATAACTTATTTTAATACATACATATATATATATATATATTTACTTATTTATTATATTTTTTATTTTAATTATGTACTTAAATAATTATGTATATTTATTATATATGTATATATAAGCACAATTAATTTATGTGTTTAATTATACTTATTTATTTTATTGTATTTTTATTTTTTTTTTCTTATTTTATTATGTGAAAGTATTTTAAATAATTTTTAAAATTTCATAAAATATAAATAAATGAAAAAAGGAGTAAATATAATGATTATTTTATATAGGTATATTGCATAATGAGGACCCAAAATCTAACTTTTGCGTCTTAGATTTTGGGTCTTAACTTCAAATTGAATGAAACTACCTTCATTAAAAGATAATTTATTTTATGAAAAATAAAGGTGAGTTTGGTGAATTTTGAATTCATATGGAGAAGATACATGTCTGGAAAGTTTTCTTGATGGATTTTTATTCTGAGTATCGAGGACACACTGTGCATTATTTTTAAATGAATAAATTTTATAATTTTCTTTGTATTTTTATCTACAAATCTCTTGTTCAAAATTTATTGAATTGAGATATAAATAATAAGAATAAAATGGATTCCAAAATCTATTTATTGGAGAACAAATATAGGGGTTTGAGTATTTATTAGCCATTATCTCCCCGTACTCTATTCCTTGTCAACCCAGTCATCATGATGCCTAGGTCTTGGGGTTTAGGGTCATTCAATACCTATATTATTTCATTTCTTTTTTCCTTTATTCTTTAATTTTGGCATTAAATAAAACATTTTACATAATATTTACAATATAAATAATGAAGGTTAATTTTTACAAATTAATGTTATTTACATGCACTTAACTAGGCGTTTAAGGTCAAAATAAAAGAATAGAGGTGATGAAATGGAGATTCATCACTTATGCACCTAGCATTTAGTTCAAACTAAATGGAGTATATGAGTGACTATTTCATTATCATGTTTCAGTCTCTTTGGTGCGTACACTGTTACTTTGTCATGTAGATAGATTGTCAGCTAATGGGCATTGCAGATACCGATACATCCCCAACTTTACCTAGTCATCGAGAAGTCAAATGATGAAGGTATTTAATACATATGTGCTTTAAAGAGGAATGCTTTATTATAACTCGATTGTGCAATTATGATGGCAAGAAAAGAATTATGGAACCATGATTGCATAACTTTTTCTCCTACTTACCTTTCAAGCCTTCATTGAGCCATATACAAAGGACTAAAAGAGTTCATATCTTACCTAAAGTTGTAGTGCAAAAACATTACAAGCATATTCAATGACTATAATGATCCATATATGCCTACAAACAAAAGATCTGACACACAAATCAAACTTCAAAACTAGTATTTCTCAAAGGGTAGACATGATTATGGAAGAAAGTGCTCTAACTTGAGGATTTAGTTTCTAGGTGAAGGGAATACAACAGTACCATGTCAAGTTGTGTGGTTTGTTCATACACAGACAAGTCCATTAGCATCAACCTTAAAAAAGAGTGTGTAATGAGTCTATTAATCTTAGCTGACTTTTTAAAGCACAACCTTGGTAAATATTTGTGGATCTTTGAAGTTGTTTAGTATAAAATAATATAATTCTATGAAGTTCTAACAAAAAACTAATCTAAAGGTGCGATCAAGCTATATTATTTTCATGAATTAATTTGGAAAACAGATTCATTTCACTTTCTTTTTCACTTATTTTTCAAATAAATTCTTGCTATGGGACTAATAGAGTTTAAGTATTTGGAATGATGAATCTCCTATTCATCCACTTTATCCTTGCATCTTGAACTAAAAGTCTTAAAAGGAACCTGAAAATTAATACTAATATCATATTCTGTAACTCCGTGAAATAAGAATACTATATTAACACTTAAAAATACATAAAAAAGAATAGAAGAAAACCATAGAGGAAAGTACTAATATATAATGTATATATATACATATGTACAAATAGGAAAGAAAGAAAAGGAAATAAATAGGATTGTAAATACTATTTATACCCCCAACCCAGATACTAGATATAACTTGGTAAAGTAAATAATAAGAAAAATAAGAAAACTCCCAAAAGTAGCTTACAAGTGTATAAACACAACTTAAAATACATGCACATGGTATAAATAAAGATACAAGCATTTATATTCAACTAATACTAACTTTTTAAACTAATTACTTTACAACATTATGTATAAAAATAAGTAACTCAGCCACGGTTGGTCTCAAATTCAGGTAACTGATGAGGGTTGTACATTATGTACCCGACAACCAATGCAAGAGAGATAAATTCCTAATAATATTAATTTAGAGACACTATTTAGGCATTTATCTTAAAACTATTCGGATATTTTCAACATGGATTTAAGCAAACATATAAATTTGGACAGAATGTTCCCTATCAGCGACGCATTGCATCGGTTGAATGTGATGAGAAGTTGACAAGGGCTGATATATCATTGCCCGAATGTAGTTCAAAATTTTCAAGGGTTCTCGCATAAGAAACATATGTAAGTAAATAAGCTAGTTCCACAGCATCACCGCTCGGAGCATTCCAAAATTTGCAAGGGTTCTCGCATGATGGACACATGTTGGTAAAAAAATTTAGTCCAAAAGGAGTTGTGGGTAGGTAGTTGGGATATTGGTATTTGACTGACAAATCGATGGAGATGGTAGATATGATAAAAAAAGGAAGATTCGGATATTATGTCTCCAAGAGATAAAATGGGTAGGAGAGAAAGTAAGGGAGATATAGAAGACATGCCTTAAACTTTGATATTCATGTAAAGATAAGGGTAGAAATGGTGTTGGAGTGGTTGTTCATAATGATTTGAAGGATTGTGTGGCTGAGATGCAAAGATTCAGGGATCAGATTACTTTGCTGAAATTGATGCTTGAAGAAGAAATTTTGAATATCATCTCAGTTTATGCACCACAAATTGGTTTAGATGAAACGACTAAATGATATTTTTGAGAGTATTTGGATAAGATTATGCAAAGAATCCCAAAAAAGAGAATTTATTTGCCTAGGTGGAGATCTTATTGGACATGTGGGAAAGGATGCTCTAAGGTATGCTAGTGTTCATGGAGGTCATGGCTTCGGGGATAGAATTTAAGGGGGAAAAGTCATTCTGAATTTTGTAATAACTTATTATCTTTTCATAGCAAACACTCTCTTCAAGAAGAGGGAGGAGCATCTAATTACCTATAAGAGTGGCCCGAATAGAACACAGATAGATTACTTTGTGTGAGGAGAAGATGTCGGTTGTGTTGCAAAGACTGCAAAGTGATCCCATGAGAGAGTTTGACAACCCAACATCGCTTGTCAGTCATGGATATGCAAATAAAAAGGGTTGGTAAGAAAAGGAGATTTTTCAAGATCACTATAACTAGATGATAGAATCTTCAAATGAAGAAATCAAACTTCAAGGAGAATGTTTCAGAGGACCTATCTTGAGAATGTAACAAAAGTACAAACGAGATGTGGGAGGCGGTATCATCTTGTATTTGAAGGGTAGCTAAAGAGATGTTACGAAAATCAAAGGGAGGAGCTTCATGCCAAAATAAGGCTTGGTGGTGGAGTAAAGGGGTGCAAGAGAAGCTCAAAATTAAAAGAGCATGCTTTAAATATATGTTTAAGGATAGAATAAATAAAACAATTACAAACTACAAAATACCAAAGAAGGAAGCAAAAAAGGCTGCAAGCAAAGCTAAGTCAAAAGCTTATGAAATTTTGTACAAAAATCTCGATTCTAAGGAGGACTAGATGGATATATTCATGTTGGCCAAAGCAAAAGAAAGAAAGATCATAGATCTTTCTCAAGTGAGATGCATTAGGGATGAGAAAGGTCACGTGCTTGTTACTCGGAAGGATATAGAAACTAGATGGAAACAACATTTTCATAAGCTTCTCATTGAAAGGAAATAGAGAGATCACTCTAGAGATCTATCTAGTGGTGAAAGCTACTTGAATCGCGCAAGTAATAAAAGAATACAAAGGAAGTAAAGGAGGTCGTGAAGGACATGGGGTAAGACTTGATGACATTCCTATAGAAGTATGGAGAGTTTTAGGTGGGTGTGGTTTGGCTTAGCCTACAAATTTATTCAATGTTATTTGGCAAAGCAAGAAAATGACTGAAGATTGGAGGAGAAGCATTGTGGTGCCTCTTTATAAGAACAAAGTAGACATTTAAAATTGTTCAAATTATATAGGTATCAAGTTGATGAGTCACACTATGAAAATTTGGAAACGTATAATCGGAAGAAGGTTGAAGTTGTTTCCAAAGTAAAACAAAATCAATTCAGATTCATGCCAGGTCGTCCAACTATTAAAGCCATCCACTTGTTGAGGAGAACAATGGAGATTTATATAGCTAAAAGAAAGAAGCTTCATATATTTTTTATTGATTTGGAGAAGGCTTATGATTCTGTCTCATGGGAGATATTGTGGAGAGTTTTGGAGAAGAGATAAGTACATGTCCTATATATTAATCTCATAAAGGATATGTATAATAGGGCTTTATATTGTGTAAGGATCCAGTCTGGGAAGACTTACTATTTTAACATTAACATTGGTTCAAGGTCCAACCTTGAGTCCATTTTTTTTACTTTGATTATGGACGAGTTGACCAATCACATCCAGGATGAGATGCCTTGATGTATGTTATCTGCTGATGATATTGAGTTGATTGATGAGACTAGATATAGAATAATGAGAAGCTTGAGGTCTGGAGACATACATTGAAGACTAAAGGATTTCGTATAAGTAGGGATAAAACTGAATATATGGAGTGTTCTTTGACAGAAGTAATGGTAAAGAAATCGAGGTGAAGATTGGTGATGATAGCATTCAAAAGATAGATTCTTTTAGATACCTATCATCTATTTTGCAACATGATGAGAAATTGATGGAGATGTTACTAATAAAATAAATGCATGTTGCTAAAGTGGAGAGAAGCCTTTAATATTCTCTTTGATAAGAATATTTCTTTGAAAATCAAAGGGAAGTTTAATGAAGCAGCTGTGAGAGCTATTTATACTTATGGATCTGAATGTTGGCATGTGAACCATAGCCATGGGCAGAGAATGGCAATATCAGAAATGAAAATGCTAAGGTAGATGTGTGGACACACACGTAGATATCAGGTTTGGAATGATGCAATCAGAAAGAAAGTTGGTGTAGCTTCGATCCAGGATAAGATGCGAGAAAATCGCTTAAGGTGGTTTGACCATTTGAAAGAAGATTAGCCGATGCACCAGTTAGAAGATACGAGTTTTGGGATGTTGAGCCAACTATGAGAGGGTGAGGAAGACCCATAAGGGATCTTCGTTTTTTGGATCTAAGCCCCAGAATGACCCAAATAGTCTCAACGGAGGCAACAAATCCATATAGTCAACCCTACTTAATGTGAAAAAATACTTTATTGTTGTTGTATATAAAAATAAGTGCAAAAATAAAAAAATGCTAAAAATATCATCATGAATGACCATGAAGTAAATGCAAAACCTAATATGAATAAATAAAAACTTCATGACTTATAACTATTTACGTTCAACTTCAGAAAGGCCAAAGTCACCTATAAAATTTAGTATATAATTAGAAGAAGTGTTTTAAGGAGTGAGTTTTGACCTTTTAAACTCTTTATACAATAGGCATGTATATAAATTTCAACTTAAACGCTTAGACGAACTCTATTTTAAACCCTTTTGGCTCAAATTTTTTTGTAACATCTCAAAAAAATATGAATGTAAAAATTATCTAAATACCAACTTATATCTATGTATATATCAATATTTTAAAATATTGTTATACAATAGCCTGACTTTCAATAAGTCTTTATACTGCTGGAATATATAACTTATTCAAATATTTCCTTAACTCGGAGGAGGAATAAGAATACTGGAACATACAAGTTGAAAATCCCAAATTCTTAAACATGAGTGTAGAACAATTTTACCCAATTTAGTTGATTGGAAAATGATGATGCAAGACTTTGAAAAGTTGAAAAAGACTAAAGGCTTTTTTGCGAATATAGAACAAGAGTTCTTATTTTTTCTTCTAAAAGAGTGTTTTGAGAAATGTATTCAATAATATATTCAATATATGTTTATCTGTTCTAACTTTTGATTTTTTTATAGATGCATTTAGAAATGGTAAATAATTGGTTTCTGCTGATTGGTTTTAGATTTGAACGATTGCTTGATAACTTCTATGGATGTTTTATTTTATAATAATTTGAATTTAGTGTCTTTTGATTTTTTTTGGCTCTACTTCTATACAAAGAAAAGCTAACTATGCTTGAACGTTTACCTAAGGACATGTTTGGATTGAGGGTTAACCCTTCATTTGGGGGGTTTACTTTCCAAAATCCACCCTTTCTCTCACTTGCAGGGTCCAATCTTCCTCTATTTTTTAGTACATTATATAAATCATTTCTTTTTCAACTATTCCATCAAAAAATAATATATTATACCTTCATATCATCTAAAAATTATAAACTACTCAACTTCTACTCACTTTTGGAACATGCAACTCCATATAACTTTGCTTTTTACTCGCAATTACATGTTAATCAAATCTTCCTTTATCATCTCTTAAGTTAGAGAAGGAAAGTTAGCCAAGCACCTCCACCCGTCGATGAGCTTCACCTCTATCCTTCCATTGTGTCATTATTTACGAATTCGTTTCCTCACACCTCGGTACATATCAGTGTCGCCATCCTCATCAACCATCACAAACAACCCTCCCCATCCTTGCCATCATCCGCGAGTCAGCTTCACCATAAGCACCATCACCGGCTGCACCAAGCAGCCCTACCCATGCAGTGATATTGACTTCTTTGGCGTCACCTGAGCCCTTCGATGGCATGATGTTCGTCTCTGGCGTCTTATGTGTCATCGACCTCTTCAAGACCATTACGAGAACAAAGATGAAGAAGAAAGATGAAGAAGGTGAAGGTGTTCGGAGATGGGTCACTTACGAGTCAAGGATATCGTCTCGAAGAATAGGGTCAAAAGTGAGATCTCCACTGGCATTTGGTGTTTGGAGGTTTGCACACATAGAAATTACAAAAGTTGTGAAATGCAGGTCTACATTGTAATATAGAAAAAAACTTATGTGTATACTTGTAAAAATTGCATTTACAATTTGTAAAATGACATAAAAGGATCATAATAAAAAAACTGCCGAATATAAAAAATTAACACAAAAACGAAATGTCATGGATACAACAATGAAATTGTAGAATGTGATGTTACAGTTGTAAAAAAATACAAATTTAATGTAATATATAACCACAAAATTGTAAAATGATACAAAAGAATTATACTAAATAAGCATGATCCTATAAAAAAATTAACTGGGGAGTGGATATCGGGAATACAACAATAAGGGTAAAATCTAGTTGCTCAAAGTTTCACGACGACTTTTCAGTTGGAGCCTTTGGATCCGGACTGCCGATATAGATCCGAATATAATCCAACTAGGAATGCAATATACATACTAGTATTCATATATCTACAAATAAATTATTCATCAATATTGTATGGATCCTAAATAGTATAAAGTGGATATAAAAATATATATATAGAAAATGATTCTAAAGGAAAAGTATATGTGGATACTTACTCGTTAAGAAAAAATTCTAAGCTCGATAGTTCAAAGCAACCTAGAATGATAAATCTTATCGCAAACAAGTTTATTCTAATCCAACTAAGAATTCATGCAGCTGACCATGCTTAAAGTGGGATAAGGTTTTACCATTTTGCCAAATTTCTTTTTTTAAAAAATGAAAAATACTTCAATTACATGGATTGTAATTTCATCACTATTTAAAGTTAAGAAATTTTATTTGTGAAAATTAAAGTTTAACTATATTATAAATTAAAAAATAATTATAATAAGAAAAGGAAAATGAGAACGTTTGTGGTTGAGGAGAATGCTTACCACCTAAAGGACCAAGGGAAAGGATGTTGGGGGTGAGGGGGGAGCTAACAATTTGAGAAGGTCACTGGATGGGGGAAGAGGTAAGTGGGAATGGAGGATGTAGAGGGGTCAGTGACATTACTGACATATCACAACAATGGAGTGGTGTTGTGATGTGGATTGGCGGAGACCGTTATTGTGGTAGAGACGAGAAGCAACCGGAGTTCATGTGAGCAGTTGAGGCATGAGATCGGCATCTAGAGAAAGGAAGAAGTTATGTTAAGGATGTGCATAGGAAGATAGTGCAAGGATAACTCCAATCGCAGACACGTAAGTTTCAAGGGAGGTGTAGTCTCTGATGGAATTGGTTGTTTTCTCCACTCGCTTCGATTAACTCGGATAGGGGATAAGTTTTCGGACAAAATGGCAAGAGCATACATATAAGGTGCAACTTAGCAGGGTCAGGATGTTCAGTTTGAATTACATAGGTGCTGATATGTCACTGATATTTTACAGGAATACATATGTAAACATGAAACAAAATTTAGGCTTGTCCAAGTGATGATCACATCATGCCAGTGATAATTTATCGCAGCATGTCCTCAAATGGATCACAAAGATGGTTGCTGTCAACTGAGACGTCTCAGTGACAGTGGTCTGAGATCCTACATTAGTTGGATAACAGTATAAAGATCGGCAAGACTTGGCCAAATGTATAGAAGATTGATAAACCTAAGTCAGACACACAAAGGGAAATTGACGTACGTAAGCATTGATCATCCATCCATACCTACACCAAAGGATGCAAAAACAACTATGGGCATATGTACAAATATCAGAACTCCAGGGATATCGAAGTAGAACAGAGACTTCAGGCATCCATAAATAATAATGTAACTAGAAGCATAAAAGGATCCTAACAACATTCATATAACATACTTACCCAAGTTTCAAGATATGCCACACCACATTGATCCAAATACCCCTCTCTCAATGTAGCAGAAATAAAACGCAAAAACATGGAGAAATTCCTTAAAGAAACTATGATAAGAACTGGACGCAGAAAATTTGAAAAGATTTAGAGGAAAAAACAGTGAGACAAAGAAGCTTCAGCTGCAATGCCCATGCAGAACATCCCAGAGTTCTCTCACGAAAATTTCCGTAAGCAATCCTTCATCGTAGGAGCTTTACCTAGTCAAAAGAAGAGGCGCTGAATGGTAAGAACGCAGGAAGTCGATATTATTAAGAAAATGAAAACCAAATCAATAGAAAGATGTATATAAATGGAGGAGGAGGATCATGCCCCATATTTACAGGCGCATCCAGATTGCATGTCCAATCATTCACATGTGCAACACTTTGGACAACAAACTGCACGCATCTATATTCTATGATCATATAAACTTAGCTCTGCACTTGCACGCATCTATATTCTACTATCATATAAACTTAGCTCTGCACATGAAGTAGTGTCTAGAAAATATTGAATATAAAACAGATTATGTCCATCATATAAGAACAAGAGGAATACCTGACAAAATCATTGGCGGCATTCGACAAGAACATAAACTGGCTTTCCATCAAGCCTGCAGCGACGGCTCTGAGGAAACAACAAAAAAACTCACATGCTAGCTTAAAATCAATGATAAACTAAGCCGAGATTTTTTACCACGACCAATATATACTAACCATGCATATGTTCCATGCGTAAACTCAAAATCACAAATTGGTCATGTACATAATAACCAGAAAACTAATGCACGCAATATATATCTTTGTGGTGCCCTATGTCCCAAAAAAACTCATTGTGTGCATGTACAGGGAGAATCCGCACATGTTGCAAAATATCTAATAAACGTTACCTATCTTTTGTACTGCCCTTGTAATTCAATGGGCAAGCCATTATGCATTGGTTTGGTGGCTATACTTGCACATAGTCAATCTAACAACAAATCTACATGATACAAAATTGCCTCCTTACTTTATTTTGTACAACTGGGAAGATAATCTAGAATCACTTGTTGCAATTTTTGAAGCACGAGATATGCCACGGATCGTATCTAGAGGGAACAAGAGAGAAAGAATGAGACAGAGATGTGTTGGGTTAGGCCCTTGGCGAGGTTTCCCCTCTCGATGGAGGTTAATATATAGGCGTGAAGCCCCGCATAGTCCGCCCTAATCCTCTCGTGCCCGAGATGTGTGGTCTCGTGTGAGATCTGGTCCTCACGCAACTGCCGGCTCGCGCATTTGCCGTGGCAGTTTTGCCCACTTAGTCATACATCGAGAGTCCCACTATTTGTGCAATGTGCAAATGGAGATGTTTGCCAATTGACCGAAGTGGTCACAAGTTCTACAGTCCCACTATTTGTGGAATGTGCAAATGGAGATGTCTTTACTGAGGTTCATTATTTGTGAAAACCTCTTCCTTGAGTCATGCATTCTTGAGTCCCATCAAACTAATTTGTCTGATGTGTGTACATGTTATTCCCTTAGTTAGATAATAAGCTAACATATACTTATAGGTATATTGATTCCAAATTGCAGCTAGATTATCGGTATAGATTTCATTGGTCATTTCAATTGGTCCTTTGACAGTCACTTAGAGATTAGCCCCACAATGGAAATATATTGCCAATTCTAAAAATTTTGTCGCTTCAAGATGGTAGGAGTGTTTTGTTGCATTGTTGGAAATGTATGAATGATATGCATGCTGCGCAATATTTTAGATAGGAAATGCAAAGATGCATAAATGGAAAAAAGTTAATAAATTGAGAAAAAAAACAAGACAAGTGAAGAGTGAAAAAGAAGAGTACAATCAAGAGATAGGGGAGAAGAAAGAAAAATAAAGAAAGCACTCCTGAGGAAGGTAATGTAAGAGAAGTGGTAATTGATAGAGAACTTGGGTGATAAAGAGAAGGAATATAATGTAAAGGAAGCATCGAATAAAAAGGCGGGAAAGGAAGAGAACGAGAAGGAATTATTGAGGGATGTAGCGAGGGGAAGGAGAGGGTGGTAAGAAAAAGATAAGAAAACGATTTGTTTTTAACTTCAACTTGTTCTCTATAATGTGCAAGGCCCATCTATGTAAAGACATTATAACAATAACTTTAACACTCATAATTTTTCAACCACTAATCTAGGCCATTAATCCCCAAGACTAATTAATCATCAATATTAACGGCTGTCAATATCATTCAACCACCTCATTTTGCACTTAGCCTCTCAAGAAAAAGTAACTCTAATTGTTGATTTAATTGGTATCATCCTCAGTCTTTAGAAATATATGAAGAATAATGCACCATTTCATGCTGACTTTACCATGAATTATCCAATCACTTGCCATTAAATTGAATCTCCACAAATTGCCTCAAAAGGTTATGAAATCCATAGTGATTTGCACAATATAGAAAGCAAAAATTCATAGCTGAATCCTTCTAATTTGCACTATTTAAGTTGTTCAAAGCATGTCAAAAACACTATCATAACGTATGGATCTCCACGACCCAACTCTGAATCCTACATATCACATCTTTATTTATAATTGCCTCATTTATACCAACGTGCTTAGTCTTTCCGTCGGTCACAATGTTGTCATGTGTCTTTGCAAGATCTCGCAACTAGTTGTTGCTAACGAAATCACTTGATGACACTCATCGATCACATCCATGTAGCCACCATCGCTACATCTTCTTCACAACTTATGAGGAATGTGGACTGACTGCCACATATTTATTTATAATTGTCCCATTTATAGTGATGCGCTTAATCTTTCTGTCGGTCACAATGTTGTCACTGTCTTTGCAAGATCTCGCTACTAGTTGTTGCTAACCAAATCACTTGATGACACTCATAGATCACATCCATGTAGCCACCTTCAATACATCTTCTTCACATCTTATGAAGAATGTGTACTCATTGCATCATATCTTATCATTAATGTTGAACCTTGCTACGATACCCATCATTGGACGTAAGCATGGCCTTAAATTTCGGCGAATTTCGACAGAAATACGGTCGAAATTCGGTTTCGTAGCGATACCGATATCGAAACCATGCATAATATCAGTTTCCAATATTTCGGCCGAAATTTCGGTCATTTCGGTCCATTTCGGTTCATTTCGATCCATTTCGATGAAAATTGTTCACAATTTTCTCGGATTTCGGTGGAATTTCGGTCCATTTCGATTGAAATTGTTCTAGGTCTTCATATGTCATGCCTAGGCCACTTATTAATATTCATAGGCACTATTTGGCCACTAAATGAAATTTATAGGTCACTATTTCAACCACCATTGCAATATAAGCCACTATTCCAACCACCATTGTAATAAATAAGTCCATTTAGGGTCCTCTTTTAACCCAATAAATATAATGTATATGTTCTCATTCCATCTCCCAACTTCACAAGTCACAATTCACAACCCAACTTAAGTCTTGGAGAGCCAAGTTTCCAAATTCCAAGCAAGGTAGGCATTTTACCATATTTTTTCATAAAATATCTTTTTTTAACATACTTCGAGATGCTAAATATGTATTTTTTTCATCTTTGAATGCTAACTTCAAAGTTCAGAATCTTCATAGTTAGAATCTTTATATAACCATCTTGTTATCTTTTCCTAGGCCAACTTGTCTGTACGTGTGATAGGTTGTTAACAAGCTTCCAAATCTTTGACTGTAACTATTTTTCTACTATTAGGATAGACGTAGGATGTGCTTATGAATGCTACACAATTTCTTGGTGTTAATTAATTTGTTTGTGTCTCGTATAACATACATTTTACGATCACAGGCCTTACTATGCATTTATTTTGGCATACATGTTAAAATATTCGTGTTTGTGTGTGTCTTATTTTACTTTTAAATAAAAGTATTATTATTCTTTTGAGAATTGACAGAAAAATTGAATGCCAAGATTTACTGTGTACTGAAATATGAAATTTCACTCTGGATAGTCATCGATATGATGACCGAAATCATTATTTTAAGGCACTAAACATTATAACATCTTATTATAAGCAAAAAAACTTGTATTTATGTCTCTTTTATTGATTAAACAACATTAGAAATCTTAAAATTTGAAAAAATGAGTTTTCAATTCATTTTCCCAATTTCCGGCCATTTCACCGAAATTCCACCGAAATTCCTTTTCTGGGCTTACCGAAACGAAACCGAAATCCGACATTTGAGGCATTGGACGTAAGGAATGCAGAATTAAACACAACAAAATCACATGAAGAAGAAGAAATATGATATAATAATGGGTAGTCATCTCTAGCAACAACAAAGAATAAAAGTAACTAAGAAGAATAACTACAACCCCATCTCTATGTTATATATAGTCAAAGACTCCACCTTGCTTGTAAGTCCAGGTGCACAACCAATGTGTTGGGGATAAAACAAATCAGATGCTCAATCAACTACAATGAGTGCGTGAAGGATAAGACACAAGATATGACAGTGGTCAATCCTCTCTCACAACCACCAGAGAAGAAACGTCACTAAGAAGAACAACAATTACAACTCATCATTCTCTCACTATATTCCTTTTCTTCTCTCCCTCATTCACATTGTTGCAATATATGTTGTGGAGTTGGTGGAATGACTCCACTCATCCTCTCTTTTCATCAGCTAAACTACAATCTTAAGTTGATTATAACAATTAATCTCAATAAAGATGCCAATCAATCTCAATTAATCAAATCTTGATGAGATTTGATCAAGTCTCCTTCAAGGATTAAATAAAATCCAACTGTATCATGTTAGGATTCTAATTTTCCCAATTATAATACTAATTATCTACCTCTTTAATTGAATTGCGTCGATATCTTCATGTTACCTTGATTATGCAATGGACTATCCTCGTCATTTGCAATCCCCTCTCACAAGTTTTCATTGCC
This sequence comes from Ottelia alismoides, assembly GCA_037367405.1. Lineage (NCBI taxonomy): Eukaryota > Viridiplantae > Streptophyta > Magnoliopsida > Alismatales > Hydrocharitaceae > Ottelia > Ottelia alismoides. The sequence continues at coordinate 231,328 of JAZKJV010004933.1, read as the reverse complement.
TCTTGGTATCACACTTGTTGGGTGGCATCATTCTCTGACAAAGCAAACCGCACTTGCTTCGTCTTGTTGCACATTTTCACAACAGAGATGTTGGTAACATATTGCTCTCTTCTCATACTGCTCATCGTGGGTATAATTGGACCTTCATCACATGTCGCAATCCTCCCTCGAGCATGTATACCATGTTCAACATCGTCATTTCTTGTATCACCACGCGTATTCAAATTAGATCTACAATGTCTAGTGCGGTTTTCTCTACCATGAGTTTTCTAGCATCTCCATTGGCTTGGATCTCCACCACTCACCATGAAAAATGGTTAAATCCGCAATGTTTTGCAAGATATAAAAAAAATGGAGTAAATCCATCTCGATCTAAACTGTGAAACTCTAACTTGAGCTTGCAAAAACCTCTATATGGACTAGCGGATCCTCTCAGTCTACACTAATCGGTCGTGATTAACAATCCGAAGAATATGTACATGTTGTCTTGCATCCTATCATCGACGTTGAATTTTGCTCTGGTACATGTTTTTGCAAGTAAAATGGACTTGATGTGAAATCAACTATCTCGAAAGCATGCATAAAATAAGACATGATATGACAATGATGCAATCACCTAATACGATCACTAGAGAAGAAAATTCACTAAGAAGAACAAGTACAACTCATTTTGTTCCATCTCTATCTTGTATTTTCTCACTTGCACATTGTTGCCTTATATTTTTATTGTCGTGTTGTTGATCTAACTCCACCCAATCTTAAATGGATTGTAATAATAAGTCTCAATCAATCAAAATCCTAATCAATATCAATATCAATTAATCAAGATCACAATCAATTTTAATTAATAAAGATCCTGATGAGATTTAGTCAGATCTCCTTTAAGGATTACATGGAATTCAAATCCCTTACTAAAATTTTGATTTTCTAAAGCATAATACTATTACGATAGTCCTATCTATAATAGGATTTTCTATTGGAATACAACTCTATCATATAAATTCACGATATGGAGAAGCTAGCATCAAGGTATGCCTTGAGGTAAGGCAAGTTGTATGCCTTGAGGCAAGGCAAGCTTTTTCACCTTGAGACTCAAATGGTTTTGGCAAGGTCCTCACCTCGGACGCAACTATTATTTTAATTGTTTTCCCTCTTCTTCCTAAAACCTTACTTTTGCATTAGCCTTTTTCTACATTGAGTATGATCGTCTTATATGGATTCTTTGCCTCCATTCAAATCTATATTGGGTCATTCTCGGGCTTAGATCCAAAAAAACTAAGATCCCTTCGTATAATCTTATTCCAACACTTCTTCAGCCTTACTCTCCCTCGCTTTATTCTCCCTCTCCTATCCGACTCAACATCCCAAGACTTGCATCTCCTCATCGGTGCATGTTAGAAAATATAATGCGAAAGCACGATCACAGAAAACGAAATAAAAAATTAGAAACACCGGGATTTTACATGGAACCCTACTCCTTAAGGAGTAGGATGAAACCACGGGAGAATGCATCATAGGGTTGATTTTTCTATTGACTTTCTCACTGGATACAGGGGGTCTGGAGCTTCTTATATAACCTCCACAGACCCTCCAAGTCCCACCACTAGTAGATGCGAGACTAAACTCTCGATGTGGTAAATGGATCTTGGAAGGACTCATTTACCCATCTTACATGATAATGACTCATATTCTAACACTCCTCCTCAAGATGGAACATACAATGCTCAGCTTGAACAAACAAAAAGAAATCACTCAAACTCGCACTACAAGACACTACAGACAATATCAACTCAACGCGCACAACTATTGATTGTTGTCGAGGGCGTTGCTTCTCATGGAGTGCAGGTGAGGAGGATCAAACGGGCTGAGGAATGAGTCAAACTGAATCTCCTCGTCGGAGAGCATGTGTTATGTATTGCGCATGTCAGACTCACTGCAGCTGAAAATGATTCTCCTCATTGGAGTACTCAAGCCCACCACAATATGTGAACAACTGCTCCATCTTTGAAAGGGACGAACTGAAAAGGCCGTTGAGACAATCCCCGTCGGAGTCCACGGTCAATGGAGAATGGAGTCTGAAAAAGTTTTCTCGTCGGAGAACTAGGTCTCTCCCATAATGGCTCAAAGAATGAGAACTCTACGATGGACTCCTTATGAAACCAAATGAAAAATCTAGCCCACATGACATAGTGAATGGGATCTCTACTCTGGAGTCCCTATGGAACACATGAAAACTCTGAGCCGAACAAACAAGAAAGATGGGGACCATTGAACTGATGACCCCATACATGTGCGAATCGAACTAAAGACTCAAAAACAATCTGACGTTGAGTCCGAAACTGAACTGTAGAATATGGAAAATCTGGCTGGCCTGGAGTCCAGAGAATATGAAAATTGAACTGGAGTCATCATGGTCATAGACTCTACATAATACCCCCCCTTTCTCCCATATTCGTCGGAAAACAGTGACTTCGACAAAGTTGGGAGAAGACATGAAAATGGGGAGAAGCAAAAAATAATAAGTCGATCTCGATTTTTTCATCTTCTCTCTCTTTTTTTTAATCATTTTCGACTATCCTGATTTTTTTGAGTTTTTCCCTTTTTTTGGCTTTCTTTTTTCAGTTATTTCCCTCTCATTTTTTTAAAGCATACGGTTTTTTGTATATGTCTTTTTCAAAAGAAAATTAAAAAAAAATCACGGTGGCCCATTTGGACCAAAAAAATGTTGTTACTCCTCTTTTTTTAATGCAACAGATGCTTTTTTTAAAGAGATGGTCCACCTGGGCCCAAACTTCGGCATCCCTTTTTTTAAAACAACCCCTCCCTTTAACGGTTGACCTCTTCATTTTGTTTACCGATGGGCCCATCCTATTTAGGGTTCCCGTTTGGGAGCCCTTCTCTCGAAAGGCCGCCAGCCCCGATGGGGCTCTTCTGCTCTTGTCACGTGCCGTCAGGAGAGATGGAGGCCGTCAAACTATGAGGACGGGATGGAGGAGCACCGCCTGGAGGCGCTCTCGCCTGGAGGAGCGCCATCTGTCTACGTGGTTGTGAAGAACCGCAGCTTGAATCTTGAGTTCCGCCTGTAGAGAACACGAGGGGGGCCCACCAGCTTGGAGTCTAGGTAATTTAGGGGATCCGCCTGGAACTGGTGGCCCGCCTCAATGGGGCCTTACCGCTTGGAGATGAAGTGTCGTAGGAGGTAGCTTGGTGGGAGGTCGGATTTAAGGGAGCCGTCTGGAGGTGGCTTCTAGGGCAAAGCTTCTAGAGGGCGATGGGGCTCCATCGCCATCTAGAGGGGAGCGAAGGCCGCCTGCGATGGGGATCCTCCGAGTGGAGCCTTGCGCAGATGGAGGATCTGAGAGGGATTTGTGGCTCTGCATGTAGGAGATGCTCCGCTTGGAGCATTAGGCAGAACGAGCCGCCCCTTTTTTTCTTTTTTTTTCTTTTTTTGGATATTTAGAGTTCCCAACTGGAACCCTCTTTCGATCGCGTCCTCGAAAAGAAGGGATGGTTGCCACCTACATTTCCTTCTGATCAGTCTGTACTGAAGATGATCGTGTGCATCTCCATAAGAGATTAAGATCTGGCAGGAACTTGGAGATGCGGCTGGAGAATGCTTGTATGCCGCCATCGCATGGAGTAGGGGATTGTGGATCATTGCAAGAGGTACTGCATCACGGAGAAGATGTGCGTGGAGAACAACATCAATCTTCAAAGTTGCACACAAGTTAGGGTTCTAGAAAACCCTAAGTCTCTTCTTGAACTTGAACTACATTAAGAACCGAATCTTGAACAATGAACTTAAAAACCCTCGAGAATTGAACCCGTTCTGAAGAAAATAATGCAGAAGCATGATCAGAGAAAAAGAAATAAAAATTTAGGAACACCGGGATTTTACGTGGAAACCTACTCCCTAAGGAGCAGGATGAAAATATGAGAGAATGCCTCAGAGGGTTGATTTATCTATTGACTTTCTCACTGGATACAGGAGGTCTGGAGCTTCTTATATAGCCTCCACATACCCTCCAAGTCCCACCACTGGTAGATGTGAGACTAAACTCTAGATGTAGTAAGATCTTGAAAGGATCCACTTACCCATCTTACATGATAATGACGCATACTCTAACAGTGCATCAGCTGACCTCAGTTGCAAATGACCAAACCACCTTAAGTGGTTTTCTTACATCTTATTCTCAATCGAAGCTACACCAACTTTTCTTCTGATTGAATCATTCCGAATCAGATATTTACATGTATGTCCACACATACACCTTAGCATTTTCATTTTTGCTCTTTCATTCTTTGATGATTTTGGCAAGGCCCTCACCTCGGACGCATCTATTCTTCTGTATTGCTTTTCCTCTTCTTCCTAAAACCTTATTATTTCATTTTTCAACAACATACAACAGCAAAGAATTTTCCCACATTAAGTAGGGCCGAGGAAGGTCATGTGCTTGTTACTCAGAAGGATATAGAGACTAGATAGGAGCAGTACTTCCATAAACTTTTCATTGGAGAAGGAAATAGAGAAATCACTTTGGGTGATCTAGCTAGTAGTGAAAGTTACTTGAATTGTGCAAGATAAAGATGGATACAAAGAAAGGAAGTAGAGGAGGCTTTGAAGGTTATGAGACATGGGAAAGGTGTATGACCGGATGGCATCCCTGTAGAAGTATGGAGAGTTTTAAGTGAGCGTGGTTTGACTTGGCTTATGAACCTATTCAATGTTATTTGGCGAAGCAAGAAAATGCCTGAAGATTGGAGGAGTATCGTGGCGCCTCTTTCTAAGAATAAAGAAGACATTCAGAATTGTTCAAATTACAGAGGTATCAAGCTGATGAGTCACGCTATGAAAATTTGGGAACGTGTGATCGAAAGAAGGTTGAGGCAAGTTTCCATCATAAAAAAAGTCAATTCGGATTCATGTCAGGTCGCTCAACTATTGAAGCCATCCATTTACTGAAGAGAATAATGGAGATTTATAGAGCCAAAAGGAAGAACCTCCATATGATCTTTATTGATTTGGAGAAGGCTTATGATTTTGTCCCACAAGAGATATTATGGAAAGTTTTGGAGAAGAGACAAGTACTTGTCCTATACATTAACCTCACAAAGGACATGTATGATAGGGCTTATCTTCTGTAAGGACCTCGTTTGGGAAGACTGGCTATTTTGACATCAATATTGATTTACATCAATATTTAGCTTTGAGTCCATTTCTTTTATTTTGATTATAGACGAGTTGACAAGTCACATTCAGGATGAGCTACCTTGGTATATGTTATTTGCTGATGATATTCTGTTGATTGACGAGACTAGAGATGGAGTGAATGAGAAGCTTGAGGTCTGGAGACATGAGTTGGAGACTAAAGGATTTCGTAGAAGTAGAGCTAAGAAGGAATATATGGGATGCACCTTTAATGGAAGCAATGGTGAAGGAATCTTGGTGAAGATTGGAAACGATAACATTCAGAAGAGAGATTCTTTTATATACCTGGGATCTATTTTGCAACATGATGGAGAAATTGATGGAGTTGTCACTAATAGAATAAATGTAGGCTGGCTAAAGTGGAGAGGAATCTCTGTTGTTCTCTATGATAAGAAAATTCCTTTAAAGAACTGATATACTCTATGAATCTGAATGTTGGCCTGTGAACCATAGGCATGTGCAGCGAATGGCTGTAGCAGAAATGAAAATGCTAAGGTGGATGTGTGGACACACATGTAAAGATCGGATTCGGAATGATGTAATTAGAAAGAAAGTTGGTGTAGATCCAATCGAGGATAAAATGCGAGAAAACCGCTTAAGATGATTTGGTCATTTGCAAAGAATATCAGCTGATGCACCAGTTAGGAGATGCGAGTGTTTGGATGTTAAGTCGGCTGAGAGGGCGAGGACGGCCCATGAAGTGTTGGACAGAGGCCATACGAAGGAATCTCAGTTTTATGGATATAAGCTTGAGATTGACCCAAGATAGATCTGAATGGAGGCGAAGAATTCATGTAGCCGACCCTACTTAAATGCGGGAAAAGGCTTTGTTGGTGTTGTTAAATAGGGCTGATTACATGGATTCTTTCCCTTCATTCAGATCTCTTTGGGGTCATTCTCAGGCTTAAATCCAAAAACCTAAGATCCCTTCACATAGTATCATTCCAACACGTATTGGGCATGCTTCGCCCTCTCTTAGCCGACTCAACATCCCAAAACACGCATCTCCTCACTGGTGCATCATCTGACCTCCTTTGCAAATGGTCAAACCACCTAAAATGATTTTCTCGCATTTTATCCTCGATCGAAGCTACATCAACTTTTCTTCTGATTGCATCATTCTAAATCTGATCTTTACGTGTATGTCCACACAACCACCTTAGCATTTTCATTTCTGATAATGCCATTCTCCGATGGTTTTGGCAAGGTCCTCACCTCAGACACATGTTCTTTTATGACATTTTCCTCTTCCTCCTAAAGCCTTATTATTCCATTTTTCAACAACATACAACAACAAAGCCTTTTCCCACATTAAATAGAGTTGGTTACGTGGATTCTTTTCCTCCATTCAGAGCTCTCTTGAGTCATTCTCGATCTTAGATCCAAAAAACTAAGATCCCTTCGTATAGTCTCACTTCAACAATTCTTGGGCCTTCATCACCCTCTCTTAGCGGGCTCAACATCCCAAAACTCGCATCTCCTCATCTGTGCATCAACTAACCTCCTTCACAAATGGACAAAGCACCTTAGATGATTTTCTTGCATCTTATCCTCGATTGGAGCTACACAACTTTCATTCTAATTGCATCATTCTAAATCCGATCTTTATGTGTTTGTTCACATATCCACTTTAGCATTTTCATTTCTACTACTGTCATTCTTTGCACATGTCGATGGTTCATAAGCAAACATTCAGATCCATAGAGCATAGCAGGTCTCACAACTGTCTTGTAAAACTTTCCTTTGATTATCAAAGGAATTTTCTTATTACAAAGAACAGTAGAAGCTTCTCTCCACTTTAGCCAACCTGCATTTATTCTATTAGTAACATCTCCATCAATTTCTCTATTATGTTGCAAAATAGATCACAAGTATCTAAAAGAATCTCTCTTTCGAATGTTATCGTCACCAATCTTCACCTCGATTCCTGCACTATTGCTTCCATCAAAAGTGTACTCCGTATATTCAGGTTTAGACCTACTTATACAAATTCTTTAGTCTCCAATGCATGTCTTCAGACATTAAGCTTCTCATTTACTCCATCTCTACTCTCATCAATCAACATAATATCATCAGCAAATAACATATACCAAGGCATCTCATCCTGAATGTGACTTGTCAACTCGTACATAATCAAAGTGAAAAGGAACGGACTCAAAGAGGAACCATGATGCAGACAAATGTTGATGTCAAAATAGTCAGTCTTCCCAGACGGTGTCCTTACACAAGATGAAACCCTATAATACATATATTTTGAGGTTAATGCATATGACATGCACTTGTCTATTCCTCAAAACTCTCCACAATATCTGCCGTGGGACAGAATCATAAGACTTCTCCAAATCAATAAAAATCATATGGAGGTTCTTTCTTTTAGCTGTATAAATCTCCATTTTTCATTTTCAATTTTTTCTTTTAAAGGAAGATTATGTGGTTTACAAATTGGTGGTATTGTAGAATTCACGGAATAGTTTTCTTGTTGTGCTCAAACCAAAGATATATATACATGAGTTAGTTTTTTTATTGGAGAAGATTTCATTCCTAGTGTTTAGTAAACACATAATAATAAATACTTTATTTGCATTATCTTGCCACAATTTAGCTCAGATGGCAGTGGGAAATGAGATATCTTGAATGGTATTTTGATAGGAACTAGAGGGTATAAAGAAATTTGTTGTGCACAAGACCTTAAATGTCGGATTTTGTTTCGTTTCGGTAAGTCTAGAAATAGAAATTCGTTGGAATTTCGGTGAAACAACTGAAAATTGTAAAAATTATTTGAAACTCTTTTTTTTTCTAAAATTAATGTTTCCAATATTATTTAACTCAATAAATCAGATAAAAATACATAGTTTTTTGCTAATACTGAGATATTAACATGATATGTTACATTAAATTTTCATCCAATCGCTCCAACAGTAAAAAAATAATATACTACTCAATCAAAATCGGATGTGCAACCAAAATTAGAAGCCATTAGTTTCACCTCTTGAATATGAAGAGAATGGTGATATATGCGATATAACAGAGAAAAACATATGCCAACAAAGAGTACCAGTAAAATGATGTCTTATGTAAGAAATTAAATATTGAAATGATAGCTTAGAACTTGTATCTAACCAAAATACTTTCAACATAGAAAAGTATTTACTTTTAGGAATAAAATAAGGCGTATACATACACTTCCAAACACACATTTTTGTCACATGTACGTCTAATAGATGCATTGTATAGTTTGTGATCATAAAATATATGCTATAGAAGACACAAAGAAATCAATTAATACCAAGAAACTACATAGCATTCACAAACACAATCTATATCTAACCTGATAGCATGCAAATACTTACAATCACAAGATTTTGAAGATTGCTAACTACCTAGCTCTCACACAAACATATGTACATCTTGTAGTAAAGAGAAGACACAAGAAAGCAAAGCCTTAAATTTTGGATTCTGATTTCATTTTGCCGTGTTAGAAAAAAAATCGGAGAATTTTGATGAAATCGTCGGAAATCTAGGAAATGTCTCTAAACTAAACTTTTTCCCAAAAACTAAGATTTTTAGTATTCTTAGTCAATAAATAAAATAGAAATGCACACTTATTAGTAAAGAAAAATCATAAATATAAAATTTGAAGTAATATTATTGTCATGATCATCCCACATGTTGATTTGGAGAGTATCATGTTACTTAGAGTCAGAACCATATGCTAAACTCGAAGCAAAAACCATGATAATCACCTTGTCAATAAGAATGATAGGATACATATAATAACTAGGGGTTGATGGGGCTGCCCCCTTGGGGCAACCAACATGGTTGCCCCATCCCATTTTTGGACAAATTTTTTTATTTTTTTGAAAATATCATCATGTATATTTATCCCTATATCCCTCCTATATGTCATTCGAATTTCGTCAGAAACAGAGACTCCTACGGCCTCCATCCAGACAGGGTCGATTTAAAAAATCCTGTGATTGTTAAAAAAATGACGTCTGGATGGAGGCCGTATGAGTCTTTGTTTCTGACGAAATTCGAATGACATATAGGAGGGATATAGGATGAATATACATGGTGATATTTTCTCAAAAAAATAATTTTTTTTGCGAAAAATGGGGTGGGGCAGCCATGTTGGCTACCCCTAGGGGTAATCCCATTTTTCCCTAATAACTACTGCTCAAAACACACACACACACACACATAATTATATTAAAATAAAGAAATAACAAAAAATAAAGCACTTCAGATAAAAACTTGTATTTAACTTTTAAATCTTGTGGTTAACTGATTTGATTTGGATTTTGATCCAAAATTTAGAAACTAAGTAAAGAAACTTCTTCAAATAACATAACACACTCTAACAACTCAAGACATCGACGAATAAATAATTGAAAATTCATTAATATATGCAAATTTCGATGAAAATGAATGGTAGATTCCCTTATTTTTGTTGTTTTGCCGAAACGACATGCAATTTCGATGAAATTCCGTTGACAATTTGTTAAAAATCCTGGAGAAAGAAATAAGGTAAAATTTCGATTTCGATGACCTAGAGAAATGGAAATTTCAAATAAAGTCAATGGAATTTCGTTGAAATTTGAGTCCATAATTGTACACCATACAACCAACTCTATATATGTTGCACACATGTGGCTTTTGTGCAATTTTTTTGTAAGAATTTCCTATTAAACCAGAACATGGCAATACACATATATTTTAAAGAAATCAAGAAAATTTGTGGATATTTTCACACAAGAAAGCTTATAGTTCGTAAAAAGCTCCCAAGTCACAATATATCTAACCATTAGTTCGACTTCAACATTAACAAATTATGCTAAGAATCAATTAATTACTCTAAATGAACAAAGATATGTGTATACAATAATTTTCTTAATATTCTACAATATTTTTAGTGAAAATATTTTGAAAGAAAACTAAGGTTTATGTCTCAACCACCTCAAGGCTATGCCTTACTTCATGAAAACCGCCTCGTTTCACCTTTCATTATTTAAATCCTTGATAAGAATTAATACTTTTACTAAAAACGCAACGACATGTTAGATGTATTGGGATAAGGATTTATATATTAGGATTGAGAATGTTGTTGGAATTAGACTCAAAATCCCAATAATAATAGAGTTGCACTTTTGTGTAGAGTCAATATAAGGACATGACTATGGGCCATGTACTTAGGCTACATCTAGAGAAGCAATAACATTACCTTTATAACACAATATATTACAATGACAAAAAGGTAGAGTGGAAAGGAGGAAAAGAGCGAAGGAACCTTGAGTTATACTTGTTCTTCCCAGTGGTCATAAAAGGTGATTGACTACCATTATGTCATGTGTCATGTTTTTCGAGTATCGCATTTCTCATGTGCTTTTGTGGTGATTGATTGCGCATAAATTATGTACCCAATCAACTAGTGTCATAGCAAGGTTTCATTGTCAATGAGAGGACGCAACGTAATTCTTTAATTTCTTTTGAAAACCTTGAACAACTGATGGTTACTATGAGTCGTTGAGATTGAGAAAACTAAGGTTTATGTCTCGACCACCTCAAGGTTACGCCTTACCTCATGAAAACCGCCTCGTTTCACCTTTCATTATTTAAATCCTTGATAAGAATTAATACTTTTACTAAAATGCAACGGCATCTTGGATGTGTTAGGATTGGGATTTATATATTAGGATTAGGAATCTTGTTGGAATTAGACTCATAATCCTAATAATAATAGAATTACATTTTGTGTAGATTCATTATAAGGACATGACTATGGGTGATGTACTTAGGCTACATCTAAAGATGCAGTGGCATTACCTTCGTAACACAATATACTACAATGACAAAAAGGTAGAGTGGAAAGGAGGAAAATACTGAAGGAACCTTGAATTATACTTGTTCTTCCCAGTGGTCATAAAAGGCAATTGACCATCGTTCTGTCATGTATCATCTTCCTCGAGTATCACCTTCCTCATGTGCTTTTGTGGTGATTGATTGCACATAATTTTTTACCCAATCAATTAGTATCATAGTAAGGTTTCATCATCAATGAGAGGATGCAATACAATTCTTTTGAAAACCTTGAACAACCGATGATTACTATGAGTCGTTGAAATCGAGAAAATTTGAGAGTCCAAATATGGACTTTTTTCATGCTCCATGCAGGTTGGAATATTTGGATGTGACAAATTTTACCCTAAAATAGGGATTTTTTCCATATCTTACAAGTGGTTCAAATTTCACTACTTTAAAGGTGATTGTTGAGGTTCAATCAAAGGGAGGATTTGACCGGTATGTGATAAAGGAAAATCATACTATACTATGCAAATCTAACAACAAGTTCACATCAAAGAATACATTATTTTCTTGGAACCTTTAATTGGAAATAACTTCATCTTATGGCAGCACCAGTGATGAAGAATAAAGTCACATAAGAAAGGACTATGAAAAAACTCTACAATCAATAGAGAAGAAGATAAAGAATATTTAAAAGAAAGAGTGAAAGAGGATGATGGATCTTGTAAATAAAACAATTCAATGATTATTGGCAAACAACCTTCTTCATGAAGTCATCAACCTAGGCCCTAGATGATCTGACAAAGGTATGGAAGAAGCTCAAGGGACGGAAGAAGCTGAAGGGATGATACATTCCCAAATATTTTACAACTAGGCAATTAATAAATAATAAGCTTTATGATCTAAAGATGGCTGGCATGATAAAGTTGGAGGTGCAATTAGATGAAATCAACCACAATTTTTCTCAATCTAAAGGACAAGAACGAGAAATGAATCTTTCCACAAGACAAAGAATAAGATGTTGGTCATCTTGAGTTCTCTCCCATCTTCCCACACCATTACATAACAAAGTTGCTCTAAAAGAAGACAATCGCATTAGATTGATGATAGCTTAATTACTTATGGAGTCTTGACAAAGGTCGAGAAATGAGACAACAAATCATAAAAGTCGTGTTCGTTTTTTAAAGGAAAAGGGCCTCCACAGTATAGGTATTTGCCTAAAAAGGTCGTATTCGTGACAAAGAGGAAACACTCTTGATCAAGGGAAATGATGCTCAAAGGTTGATCAGTCACATGGTCCAACCAAATACGTTTTAACAATGGAAGTCACACAATTGTTAATGAACCAAGATGTGAGAAGAAGAAAGAGAAGAATAATGTCTATAATTCAGACTCACACAAAGAGGATTTTGCCACAGTTTGTAAGGGAGAGTTGGTAGCATGCTCAAGACAGATGTGCCCAATATGTTCGAAACATGTGTGCTCATCCCTAAAGTATTTTTGAAACACATGTGCTCATCCCTGTAGCATTTCAATATATACCATATATGGATGATCATACGACCTGGATGATTGACGGAAAGGTTCACTACATCAAATGAGTTGGACCAGTGCAATTTTGCATGTTCAAAGAAGCATTATGAACCATGATAGGTGTCAGAAACTTGTCTACAACAAAAAAGAATCTGACTTTGCTGAGAACAACCGAGTCGTAAGGACATCAAGTTATAATGTAGGGAGTGTTTTTCTTTGAAATCAATAAAAGGGGGGAATTACGCTTAGGTACCTGCCCCACTATATTAATAAATTAAAAAAGACAGTCAGTTGCAAAATCCAGGAATCAAGCAACTGCTTGGGGGTAACAAACATTTTCACAATAGAAATGAATCCCAGAAAAAAGTGTTGCATTGCGGGCAAGCCAGATGGCCCAAAGAACTGCCACCGGAGTTATGTCTCTTTTTTTTGCCTTTTGCGGACCCCGTACAGAGAAGACCAAAAATAATCAAAGTCGCAGGGCCTCAACCAGTCCAAACCCACATCACCCCAAATAGGAGCGGAAATTTGACAGCGGAAAAACAAGTGCTCCAAGGTCTCAAATTCAGTAGCACAAAGTAAGCAACTATCGAAGACAACCTCGAAAAGTCTTGAACAACGATCACGAGTCATAAGAGGCTTCCTTCTAAAGAGCCATAAGAAGAAGCCAACCCTTTCTGGCAAACCCAATGCCCAAATGAACTCATAATCGCGGATGATAGGGGTCGAGAGAGATAGAGGCGAACAACAAATCGCACCATATGCTTTCCGAACCAAGAAGGAGGAGTCCTTCCAGATCCAATGATCCGCCCCAGTCGTGGATCTCCTAGCCTGACCGAGCACATCCAGAAGACGAAGAAGCTCCTCCATGCGCTGGTCCGAAAAAGCAATCTCTGAAAAGCGGCATCCAATTACCATTGTCCCAACAACCAGCAACCCGAACATCTTTGTCCGCAGCCAAGGTAAACAGACGTGGAAAGCGGCTGTTGAGAAGTCCCTCGCCCGTCCTGTTATCCACCCAGAAACCAAAAGTGGTGCCATTCCCCACCACATGACAGAACAACTCACGAAAACACGACAGAATCTTCACGATCCCCTTCCAGAACGCAGACCTCCTCTAACTCTACCGCTGCAAGTCCGGATTCGCCATGGAGATGTCCAAACAACGGATCAAGCAACAACATAAACCCTCATCTTTTCCCCAAATCATGCCCACCTACTTAAATAGTAAAGCCTCATTGAGTGTCTCCAAGCTCTTAATCACAAGGCCCCCTTTCTTCTTTGGCTGAACAATGGTCTCCCAATCCACAAGGTGGACTCCGTGCCTTTCCTGACCAGATTTGCTCCAAAGAAACCTACGCATCAAATGCTCTAGTCTCCTTAAGATGCCCGTCAGCATCTAATGGGAAGAGAAAAAGAACACCAGAATCGCTGAGAGAACTGCCTTGATCAACACCAGCATGTCTCCACGCGATAATAGGGCAACCTTCCATCTCGATAGCTTCCTCTCCATCTTTTCCACCAACGGCAACAAATCCTAAAGCTTAATTTTACCATCTGAAAGAGGGATACCCAGATAGTTGATGGGAAGGGGGCCATAAGCCGTGCCCAACTCCGAGATGTAGGACCTAGCCATCTCATCAGACATGCCGAAAGGAACAACAGTGGACTTGTCAATATTCAAATGAAGACCAGACATCTCAGCAAAAATCTCGAAGTGTAGTTCCAATGCCACTGGCATCCTCCAGGCCTCCTTTAATGGATAGAATAGTATTGTCTGAATATTGCAGCAGAGGGATGACCACCTCACCATAGTTATAACCAGAAACAATCCCGCTCCTTTGAGCACAACCAACCATGCAAGACAGCACATCCGCAACAATCAAAAACAGCAATAGAGCCAATGGCATCCATGTCTAACCCCTCATTGCGGCTGAAAGAAGCCCCCTCGAGGCGACCATTGACCAGAACCGAAAGCGATGACGTGGTGATGCATCGCTTCATCCATGATATCCAGATTCCGAAAAGCCCCTCCTATACATTGCTGCCCACAGAAAACACCAGTCGAGAGAGTTGTAAGCTTTAGCAAAATCTACCTTCCAAAGCAATGCATGTTTGTCACTACACTTCCAATCACAAATGATCTCCGCCGCTAACACCAAACTGTCTCCAATCTGACAACCCGGGATGAACACCATTTGAACCAACGAAATAATATGATCAAGAACGCGGCTAAGACGAATCACAAGTACCTTTGCTACAATGAGATAGATTCCGTTAGAGAGGGCAATCGGTCTGAAATCCTCAATCCTTTAGGCGCCCCGATTTTCAGGAGAAGGAAAATCAGAGCCTTATTCAATCTTTCAAATCCTGTATTGCACTGACAAAACTCCTGCACCAGCTCCAGGACCTCATCATCAACCACATCCCAGAATTCTTCGTAGAATGAAATGGGAAAACCATCAGGGCCTGAGGCCTTATCTGAATTCAGACTCTAAACCGCGGCCTTCACCTCCTCCTTCGTGAAAGGAAGAACCAGACTGCCAGCGTGCACATCGGAAAGACCCTGAGCCCCAAGACCGCTCCAATGCCATGGCCTGGACACAACCCTCCTAGAAAACTCAATGAAATGATCAGCAATCGCATTGCCCATGTCTCTGTCCCCTTCAAATCTTATTCCATTAATCACTATGGATCTGAAAGTATTGATACGATGTCTACCGCTAGCGACTCTGTGAAAGAAGGCCGTGTTTGCATCTCCCTCCTTCAACCGAGAGACCCTAGATCTCTATTTCCATTCTGCTATCTGCTTCCTATCTTCTTCCATCACCACTCTCAGAGCCAGGTCCCTTTGCTTCAACTCCACTCTCAGAGCCTAGTGTCCTCCAAACTATCAAGTGATTGTATCTTCAATTCAGCAGCCGCCCCTCCTGGCCTTCTTGGCAACCCTAACCTCCTCCTAGAACTCACAAAGCCTTTGACACATACCCCTGAGCTTTTGCGAAAATCTCCGTGTCGTCGAGCCAGCCGCCAACATGGTAGACTAAAAAGAGGTTGCCAGGGTTCTGAATGAATCCTCAAGCAACCAGAACTGCTCAAAATGGAAGAAACCCCTCAGCACAGTATTAGAGCCCGAATCCCAAACCAAGGGTGTGTGGTCAGAGCGTGTGCAGGGTCTGCAAGAGGTGAAGGAGCAAGGGAACATGCCCACCATATCGGGGGAAACAAGAAAGCGATCAATGCGTAAACGAGAACCAGAACTCCTATAGGTATATTTCGTATCCGCGACATCAATAACCTCCAGCTATAGATCATCAATCATCTCGGCAAAATCAGCGAACCCAAGATCCTGGCCACTACGAATGCGCAGGCGATCAGACAAGAGCAACAAAACATTGAAGTCACCTCCAAGAAGCCAAGCACAATCCGAGAACGCACTCCAACAAAACATTGAAGTCACCTCTAAGAAGCCACCGACATGGAGGATCAAAAAGAGGTTAACAGGGTTCTGAAGGAATCCTCAAGCAACCAGGACCGCTTAAAATGAAAGAAACCCCTCGGCAACACAGTATTAGAGCCCGAATCCCAAACCAAGGGCGTGTGGTCAGAGCACGCGCATGGCCTGCAAGAGGCGAAGGAGCAAGGGAACATGCCCACCAGCCCAGGGGAAACAAGAAACAATGCGTGAACGAGAACGAGAGCTCCTCCAGGTATATTTCGTATCTGCAGCATCAATAACCTCTAGCTGTAGATCATCAATCATCTCGGCAAAATCAACGGATCGAGGATCCTGGCCACCACGAAGGCGCGAGCAATCAGACAAGAGCAATAAAGCATTGAAGTCACCTCCAACGAAACATTAATGTAGGGAGAGTTATTAGAGTGGAGGAACATGTGCGATGATGTGTGAAACGAGGATGTCAAACAAGGTGTGCATGCTCGAAGGAAAGATTAAGACAGGTGATGGAGCTCTAATTTTTCCTAAAGATGAGCAGTACAAGAAGAGAGTAGTAGATTGTTAATGCAAAAGCGTGCAACAAAAAGAACCAATTGTAGTTTTTGTTGCCATAGAAAAATAAGCACTCTCTCATGCCAAGAGATGTGTGGTGCCATGTCAAAAAGAACAAGATTAAATTTCACAAGTGTGTCCAAGAGGATGCATGTCGAGGACCGTAAGTTCTTGCCAGAGGAGCTTGTAAATGGCATAAATTTACTAATGTAGACCCAAGAAAACATGAAGATCGTGATGGAATTCAGCTTTTGGAGAAGATTGTTAGGACTAGTAAGATTGGGAATCCCGATGCAACAGGATTCATAAATCCTAGTAACAATCAAGTTAGATTCCTCCATAACACAACAATAGACATCAACAAGAGATAGAGAGAGAAGAAGAAGAAGAAGAAGAAGATAGTGAGGGAACAAAAAGAGTTAAACTTTTTCTTCTTCTCAGTAAATTTCCTTCTCTGGTGGTCATGGGAGGTAGCTGATTAGCATTATATCAGATGTCGTCTTCATCATGTAAGGTCATGATGGTTGATTGCGCATCCATTTTTACCCATCATGTTACCTTAAGCTTGTGTATTTTAAGAGTGGTACCGACCTACCAACTAGTGATGCATCTCTCCTTGTATATCATTCTTGTGACAAACAAGAAATAAGATAATTTAATGATATATGAAAATCAAATGTCATAATGTATAGCACACTTTGATTAATGGCAAAGCCTTCTCCCACTTTAAGTAGGTCGGCTACATTGATTCTTGCTTAAATCCATGTTAAAATTTCCTAATATTTTTTACATTGGTTGTCGATTACCTAACGCATCCCCCGCAATGAGGGATTTGAACCATGGTCTTTTAAGTGGTAGGCACATTGCAGTACCACCAGACTATTGATGCGGGTGCAGAAAGTTGTAGCATGCCTTGGTTAAAAAGAATAATTGATGTAATTAGCTTACCTTTTCCTTTCAGTATTAGTGAGTCAATCTCACGCTCTTTCTTTTATTGGGAATTTTAAGTAAATCTCGCAAGTAAGGAGCCAAGAACATGAACCCATTAAAGTGTGAATCGAGTTACTCACTTCAGAGGTGGTCTTCATCTAATTCTTTTCGTGTGGTATTTTTTATAGTTGTTGCTTCATTTTTCAGAAAGTCATTTACTTTTAATTCAATGTACCCATAAATTTAGGAAACTTAAACAATTTAGTTTAGTTACCCTGACCTTTTTTTCTATGGAAATAAATAAAATAAAATATGAAGTTGTGAAAAAAGAGAAAAACTTGATTTTATGTGGAATCATACTCCCTACTGAGCAAGATGAAACTATAAGAGCAAGCCCCAAAGGGTTGTATCTTTTGTTGAATTTCTCAATGAGTATGGACTATGGAGGTGTGGGGCTCTCTTCATATACCCATCAACTCAACAAGCTCCGCCACTTGCCCACGTGAGACTATAAAACTCACTCATATAGGCACAATTATACAAATATCTCAACCCTCAATCAAGCCAAAGCGTAGAATGTCCAGCTTGACAATACAACACTCAACATACACAAGCCAAATACATATATCAAATACATTTCTGAAACTCTCAACTACACCTTCTCATACTTATGATCTAGGGAATCTACGATTACTAATTTTAGGCTCTTAAATGCTCTGGATACATAAAACTGAGAAAAATATCTCTCCAACAAAGACCTTTGTGAGTGCTGCCACAGAATAGTGATCTAAACAAAGAGCTTCTATCATGATGCAGCCACAATATATCTCTCTTAACAAGAACCTTGAACTGAGTCTCTCCCACGCTAGCTCAAAAATAGGATCTCCACTCTTCAGTCCATATGAATCTCTCCATATTGAGCCTCTACCATGTGTCTCAAACATATGTGGTCCACATTAAGACTGTGAACCCAAATCATGTGTATGAAAACATCTTAAAAAAGCGATAAGATGTGTACTTCATATAAAACGTGTTCTTAGACAACCCCCCCCCCACATCTCCCATATTTGTGGAAGATATAAAAATCAATAAAAAATCCTCTCCTTTTTCTTCATCACATTATCTCCTTTTTTGCAACTATTCTCTTCCCAACATCTTCCCTTTTAAGCAACCTTTTTTTCAAACATCAATTCCTTTTATTAAAAATGTCAATTGCAATCATTTTTCTCTCGTTGGCCAGATTGCTACCCCCTCCTTTTCACAACTTTGCCCGCTTTCATTGGCTGTCATTTTTAGCCACTTTAGCTTCCTTTCTTTCTCTTCACATTTTTCTAATGGAGCGGATGACCGACCTTCTCAGGTGCATATGATTAGAATAGAGAGAAGTCGAAAAGAATGGAATAAAAAAGAAGTAAAACGAGGCATGAGCATACAACCTGAAGGATCAGCCCTCCTCTTTTCTTCTTCAAGAATGATAGACAAAAGAACCCATGATGCTATTAGGGTTCTCCCTAGAATTGTGGCCTCCCTACGAGCAACATGCTTCTGCATCGCTACCAAGTGTGGTTACCACCTTAATGATGCTTCATGGCATGTGTTGCCTCACAGTGACCACCCCATTTTTTTTCTTCCTTCTCAAACAAGACACGATACTCGTTGTCAGCGATGCTCCGTCTATGTTGTTGTGATTGATATGAGATCCCTCTATCATCACCTCCGATGACTTCCTTCGTGCTTCCAAATGAATCTTATCATCCATGCCATCTACGAGAGCTTTTAGGAAAAGGGAAACATGTGTCTTTTAGGGTCTGTTTGGTTGGTAATCGGATTGGGTTGGGTTGGAGTAACGTCATGTGAATGTAGTTGTTTGGATGGTTAGGAGGGTTGGAGAGGGTTGGAATGATAAATGTGATGTGATGAGACATTGATTATGCATTATATTAACTTTTTAATGATTATAATATGTTTTTATGTTAACTTCTTTTATTTGAATGTGGTTAAATATATATAAGAAAGAAATGATGCGATTCATACAACTAATTCCAACCCAGGAATGTAGAGGTAGGGCAGGGGACATGCCGGTTACCCCAAGATAACCTGGCAACAAAACAAGTCCTTAGGGCATGTTTGGTTGCAGGGTTGGGC
This sequence comes from Ottelia alismoides, assembly GCA_037367405.1. Lineage (NCBI taxonomy): Eukaryota > Viridiplantae > Streptophyta > Magnoliopsida > Alismatales > Hydrocharitaceae > Ottelia > Ottelia alismoides. The sequence continues at coordinate 211,700 of JAZKJV010004933.1, read as the reverse complement.
AGGGTTGGGTTGGGATGGGTTGGGATGGGTGAATAGTAATCTGTGAGGAGAAAGTACCCTTGTGAATAGTAACCAGGGTTGGGCCAACCCTGCCCAACTCTACAACCAAACAGGCCCTGGGTTCCCATAGCTGCAACCCATCAAGGGAAGTGGACAGAGCTGTCCTATTCTCCAGGTGCTTTGTCAACATGATGGACATGCCCACCTCCATCGGTGGTTACTGTTGCAGTTGTTGTGAAGGGGAGACCATCTTTTCTCTCAATATAATTTCTTGATTTTAGAGTTAAAACCCAACATTGTTGTCATGGATGTTCCTTTCTTCATTTGGGTTTCGATGGGCAATATCACCTTCTTAGGGTTCGTTTGGTTGTAGGGTTGGGCAGGGTTGGGTTGGGATACCCTTGTGAATAGTAAATTGTGAGGATTGGGAGGGTTGGAATGAGGGATACCCCAAGGTACCCCAACCCAACCCTGCATAACCCTGCAACCAAACGAACCCTTATGGTGTGGATCTGTGTCGCTGCCTCCATAAACACGACATGGTGGTTTGGATGAACCGATGCTATCATTGCCTCAATTCCTCTTCTTCAATGTTGAGGGTTCCAATTAGATGGACCCAAAATTAATGGCATAAATGCATATGTCAACACATGAATCTTAGAGAACAAGAAATGCAATATGAACATGTCCATAGATGCACAAATCCAAAAATATTCGAATATTATATATGATGGAAAAAACTGAATGAAGAAATCCTTCAAATCCCAAAATTCATCTGCTCTAATACTACATAGAAATAAATAAAATAGAATGCAAAATCAAGAACAAAGAGAAATTTTGATTTTACATGAAACCCTACTCCTTATGAGAGGAGGATGAAATCACGGAAATCTACCTTAAAGGATTATCTTCTATTGAATTTCTCAATGAGCATAAGGGTGCACGACTCTATATATAGCCCCACCAACTCAACAAATTACACCACTCATCCATGTGGGACTAAACAACTCCCACTCATAAAAGTCTTATTACACAAATATCTCAATATATTTTATATGTTAATTGTATGAATTTAAAGTGCTATTTCTAGGTATTTATTACCCAGGTAGGTGTTTTACTTCCTAGTCAACCTAACTGGTGAAACCACGCAGTGGACATTACTTTCGATAGTGATGGTATAACCTAAATGGACTTCACAATTCGTGCTTTGAAGAGTGATGGTGTAACTTAAATGGAGTTCACAAGGAAAAATTCCAGATTGCACAATTGCAGTGTTCCATATATCAAACCACATGAATCCATTCCATTCTATGAAATTTCATTTCACCAATCCTTTTTTCAATCAGTGAGAAGTTCCAATGTATTGTAGTAACCTAAACCTCGGGCAGCATTTGGAAGGGATACAGACAACTTAAAGTAAATTAATGGAAATAAATTACATGTAGGCAGTTTCTTCCATACCTTAAATTTGGGCAATCCAATCACGCATGCGCATTCAACTACCTCAGCCCCAACCCTCTCTGAGTAGCAAAAAGGGTTATTATACAAATATGTATTTGCATAGTAAAAATAACATGCATTTAGTTATGGTCAAGAGTTGCATAAAAGGGTAACAAAGTTCAAGTAATATTATGTATAACGAATATACACCAAGAAAGATGCAGAAGCTACTGTACTTTGAATTAAATAGCAAAATAATACAAGATACATTAAAGCTAAGATGCAACTTGCAACTTTTCAAGATACTAGTTTATATGAAGAAATTCAAGAAAGTGAGTGCTGACAAAATACCCAAGTGCAATGGAAAACGAGTAAAACATGTCAATACAGTGTCAAGAAAAACAGAAGAAAACCTAGAAACCAAAGGCACATAATAAAAGGATACAAAATTGGAAAGGAAAATAGTATAATAAATAGAGGTTTTTCATATAAACATCAGATCGAATGGATAAAAGCTATATTTCAAACCTGTGTCATTGTATCAACAAGAACGACTAAATGGGTACAAAGATCATAAAAATTACTGACCATCTTCAGGGAATCAAATTATGAAAGTAATAAAGGAAAAGTATTAAAACAATGTTTACATGCTAACCTAGAAGTCGAATAGCTGCACACAATGTACCGCCAGTGGCTACCAAGTCATCGATAATCAGGACACGATCCACCTTTGACACAGCCCCTACATGCATCTCCAGGCAATCGGTACCATACTCAAGCACATACGATTCAGAAATGACTTCACCTGAAAGTTAATTCATATCAGCATAACAATGAGCATGCCACTTAAAATGTGTACCATCAAAAAGAAACTAAAAATATAGAGAAAGATAAAGACGTTTTCCAATTGCAATGATGTGCAATCAACTATATTTAAAAAAAGACAACAACTAGGATGATGGAAGAGAAAGATCTAATTTTTCCTACACCAAGTATCACATCCTCATAGTTGGGTGGAAGAATATCGAAAGGTCCTGATCAGAACCCCCCTCAAGTAACAATGTGTTCCAACTCATTTAATGGATGCAAATGCATTGGTGCTAGTTAAGTGCTAATCAATTATTTATGCAGGCAATAATCAGTTACACATCTCAGTCAGACCCGACTAATTTGAGAAATCAGGTGGTCCATGTCCAAACGAGTGTCACTTCAATAATGTTTCATTTTCCATCAGAACTGACAGAACAATTAGAAGTTTCCCTCTCGGGAAAGATAGGCCTGGATACCCAATATCTCAAAAGACGAGGGAAAATCAGATTTCAATAATTTCAGACAATTTACAAAAGTTGGTTGCCTTCGTAGAGGGTGAATGACATATCAAATTAGAAAAGTTTCTGGGAAATCACTCCACTTGAGTGCAACATCATCCTACAAATTAGTTAATTAATTCAAAGGGACAACATAACTTCAATCTAAGCATCTTCCCAATGTTGTAAAAGTCGGTATTCAGTATTCAGCTGGAAGGGTTAATAAACAATATTCGGATGACTAACAAGATAAAAGTATTAGTTGGATTACAATAAAACTATAAACATCTAACTATTATTTTATATTAAAGAAAGGTATGAAAATTCACAAATAAATATACTAAGCATTCTCCCACTATAAGTAGGGTCGGCTACATGGATTCTTGCTCAAATCCATGTTGAAAGATTCGACTATTTTTTATGCTGATCGTCGACTACCTAATGCAACCCATGCAAGAGTGAGATTTGAACCCTGACCTTTTGTATGGTAGACACACTGTACTACCACTAGACCATTAAGTGGGTACAAATATAATGATAAATAGTATTCCTCATAAATCAGTCGACTATTCGGCCAAAGTTATTCTATTCGGTCACCCTGCTGAATAGCATAGTCAGATCGATTAATCGGTCTAGTCGGGCAACTATTGCAACACTGCATCACTAAAGACAGCTTCTGCGTTTATTTTTTGAATTTTCCAGGAAAATACCCCAATCAGAACAATGAATACATGAGCTGATCGTGTGCATGTAACATGTGAAGATAAAAACAAACCCAAAGTTAAAAAGATGAAGGTTCTGAGCATGTATATGTCTATGCAAGGGGAGGAGACAACTCCCACCACCAGGACACCAGTCAACTTTATTTAGGATTATCAATTCCGTTCTGTCAGCAAGGGGCATTTCAGGCATTTCAATAACTCATCTATGGTCAGCTTCTACATAAGAGAGAACTACACGCATGGAGTTCAGGTTCCTCTGTAATCACTTAAAAAAAACTCAAATCACCCGTTATCAATTGCAAAACAGAAAAAAAAAATCAACTGGTTTCACAAAACATAATTACCAGGCAATTTCTTCGGCTTCCGCAGGGGCACAAATTTCGCTCCGATGGCCAAGGCAATAGGAGGGCCAAATATGAACCCTCTGGCCTCAATACCTGAAAAGAGATCGCAAACATATTCACCACATCGATCTGAAACAAAGATGCACTCACTCTATTATGCAAAGAAACCCAGACAATCATGAACATCGGTATCTAGAAGAATACAAACGGCTAAACAGACCCCAAAAAAAAACAAATCATAGGAAACCTCATCACAAATCAAAAGATGCACGAACATAAGAACATGCAAGCATATCGCAAATAAAATATTTACCGTGATAATAAAATCAAGAAAAATCGAGGATTACCGGCAACAGCCGAGATGCCTATATCTCTGTAGCGATCCACGAACATATCAATGGCCCCTTTGAAGGCCTTGGGATGGAGCAGAAGTGTGGTGATGTCATTGAACATGATCCCTGCAGCTTAAACAGGACGTGGTAAAAAGGCAAAAGCAGGCACATGGACGTGATTAATGTGGCAAAAAGATGGGAGGGTGAGGTGGGTAGTGATCAGGACCTGGTTTTGGGAAGTGGGGGATGACTCTTATGGCCTCCGAGATGGCCTGGAGGCGTGGGTCGACGACGCCGTTCTCCTTCTCCCCACCGTCCACCACCATCGTCAAGGCTGCTCCTCCTTTGGGCTTCTCTTTGTTGCAAAAGCGATGCACAGGTTTTCACCTCTGCACTGCACCACCCTTCCACTCCGTATATAGTGGCGGGGGGATGGGGGGTTTTGCTGGCCTTTAAGCTTGCTGTGGAGGGGCTCGAACTGTGGCAGAACAGAAGGGAGGACCGCAACCCGATGATGCCAACCTCTCTCTCTCCCTCTCGCTCTCCCACTCTGTCTTCTGTAACTCTCTGTTCTACTTTTTCTCCTCCTGTTATGGGAGGCTTTGCTTGGATTTATTGTTGGGGAATTCTTTTGCAGAAGCCCTCGTCGTTTTTAATATTTCTACGAAAACCTCCTACTTTCTTGAAGTGGCATCTTCTATTCAAGACAATGTGTGTGTGCTTGGTTCATGTTGGATTTAAATCTGAAAGAGGAATATGGTTCTCATACTTTAAAAAGTTGCCCAATATATTATTATCTTACATGATATGGACATATCAGTTGTCAAGTTAGACCACCATCCATTGCTTGTGATGATGTTAAATGAGTGAGAGGTCTCTAATAGCCATCATGCAAAATCTTGATTGATTAGATATTTTCATTGTAATCATTGTAGGTCTTTGGATCAACCTAGTCATATATTTAATACAAACTCATGCTAGGTTTACAAGGTAATCTGTCGTAAGTTTAGGAACATGATGGATTATAGTTCCTTTTTATTGCATGCATCCATTCCATGAGCTAAACTGTTGTACTTTTAGTTAATTTTTTTCTTGCAGATTTTTGGGTCAAACATGTCATAAATTAAGGGGTATTCATTGTCTTTCATGATTCATGGTAAATCTTAAAGCAAAGCGACCATACATTTTAGGAACCTCATACTATTATTGTTGAACTCATAGCAGGTCTCTAAGTGGATTCTCCTTTCCTTCCACCGACGACCATCGCACTGTTACCACCACCATCGCACCACCGCCACTGTTGTTGTTGTTCCATCATTGTGTGCACTATAGACATGGCACCACAATCGCCTCCATCATACCACCATCGTCGTAGTGCCACCACCATCGTTGTACTACCACCACTGATGAGTGTACCACCATCGCATCGATGTGTACCATGCAGTTGTTGCACCACCGCTCCCTGCATTATTGTCCCTCATGGGTCACCATCGCTCAAACTTGCAAAAGAAAGGTGAAATAGCGAACTTCCCTCTTGAAATATAGGTCGTTATGTAAGCACCACATGGGATGCTACATATGATTTGGGTAGATTTTTAGGTGTATATACTATATTTCTTCTTAAAAATGGAGACAACTCTTTTAATATGTGATGTAGGCTTTGAGTTTAGCCAGAAATTGCCATAATCTCGAATTTCCAAGTCAGGATTTAAATCTGTTTTCCCCACATCTACATTACCCCTTACATTTCCTTATTTGTAATTACCTTACAAATTAATTTGTATTCCTTTTATTTTATTTGTTTATTTATGCTTCCCTAATTTGGCCAGTTGATGTAGCTTAATATTTATTTGTAAACATGAATTATCATTTGTGCACTATTATTCAATAAATTAGTTTTTTAGCTTTCTTTTACTAAACATAAGATCGCTTATAATTTCCAAAAAATGCACTAATGTTCTAATAACAAGTTCAATATTTAGGCTTAATTATTTAGTTATTTAATTCTTATAAAATTACATCTTTGTTCCTTATTATTGAAAGATTAATATATAATTGTAGACTAAATCTCGAACATAATCACTTTTAATATCAAATATAGATCAAATATTTTACACAAAATAAAAACAAACATCCCCCTTTCAAGAAAAAAATTTAACCCTGTTAAATTATATTCCCTCTAAAAGATAGCCAATATTCAATGATCTTGACTACCTTAACAAACGAGTTATTAGTTTTCATTTTACCCTCCCATCTTTAATGATGCAAATGAACAAATATGTATACGTATATAGATGTTATCATATCTTTATCTGTTTTTAAATACGGCTACCGATCTCATACGAATAACATCAGAAATACCTTATAAGTTAGCTTAAATATATATGTATTGGATTGAATACACATGATCTAAATATGTTTATAACACAATAATTATATCAAATATACAACTATATTTATATATGAAAAATAAATATATAGGTATTGACACGGATGTTTGCGAATATCAAAATGGCATCCATATCAATATCTATTTTTAAAATAAACATGGATGTAATGCAAAGTAAGTAATAAAATGGATATTTAAATGTTAGTCAAAATGCACTTTTCCAATCAAAATAACCCTTCATGTGCTCCCTATTTACGAGATATGACATGGATTGTCTCGAAAGTGACAAGAATGATAAAAATATTCAAAGGCTTATCTCTATGGTCATTGGTTGCATTGTACATGAGATTTATAATTATATTAATTGCCAACAAGAAAAAGTATGTTTCATCTAGAAGATCAAATTAATATATTTTATTTTTCCTCTAGGAAGACTTTTTTACACAAGAAAATGGGCATGTTATGAGATGGAAATCATGATGGGATTTGTGTTATTTTCGGGATATGAGATAGGAATCATGATGGAATTTGTACTATTTTCGGGATGTCGTTGATAGCATCATTCTCATGGATTTTTTTTAGAAAGGTGGATTTGATTGGAAGGCTTAAGTACCAAATTATTGATGTGATTTTGATTTTTATAAAATTTTAATTGTGTGTATGAATTAGGATATACGACTAAAATGGGTGCTTTTTTTCAATAACTGGATTTTTAAGTATAAATCGACACAAATCAATTCTTGAAATGTCAACTACAAAGTATCATAAAAAATCACCAATAGGTGTCCTTGGAATCTTCATGTATGGACATTATTAGGTAGATTTCCATTCATGTGGGAACCTAATCTTTATTAGGACGTCGTCTAGTTTTAATTGCAAGGCCTCAAATTGACAAGGATAAATACCTTTTTGGGAATATGAGAACATTAATCCTAATCCTACAGAATTAATGACTTCAAGTCTCATAAGTGTCTAAATAAAGGATCCTTGGGCCCCCTTCTAAGGTATTCAAACTCCATAGAGAAATATAAAAGAGAAAGAGAGCAAAAAGAGAAGATGTTGCTTATTTGACCATCTTGACAGGTGATCAGATATCAAAGGGCATAAACATTTCCATATTTTGGGCTTATACAGTTTCTACATGTTAATCTCTTGGTAATCATGATGATGGGTTTGCCTAAAACTATCTTGCTTTTTACATTTTATGTCATTTTTTTCGATAACTTGTAATTGTACATAGGGCTAGCTTTTGTGAGCCCCTACGGATTATAATATTTGATTTTTATTTTCAATCAATTCTTTTATTTTTTTACCTTCATATTGGAGTTATCCACGTTAGAAATTTTTTTGTGATTGAACTTTATCTGTTGTTCTAGTTGTTTTGAACTTGGCATACCGTGCATAATCATCTCATCATCTTTGTGTTTTTCCACGATTTAATTTATATGGAAAATTTATTTTCAACAAGTAATATTATAGTCAAGTTAGTTGAAAGATGGACTTTAACAACAGTAGGGTGATCAATCTTAACAGAATCCACTACAAGTTTACAAAAAGTTAATTGAAGGACATGCTATTTTGTAAGACCCATGCATTTTCCATTTTTCACCATCCAGAATCCTGAATCCAAGAACAACAAAGAATGAGAGTTTGTGGATTTATTCAGTAACTTGTGGATGAGAATATATATGAGAAACGTGCACGAACACTTTGTTTTAAAGTCGGAGAACTTCTACTCTTCAAAGACAGGAAACAACAAGTTGCTTTTACTGAAGACAGATGAGATGAAATTTAAAGATGGTAATCTATTTTAGGCCATATAAACGAACTTCATGGTATTATAACAGAACTTTTAAGGATGAGAATAAACTTTTAAGTTAGAGTTCTAGGTTCATTACTACATGCTACTCTTTTTAGCATGTGAATAAAATATCAAGATAAAGTTTTAGTTATGTTGCTACTTGCAACTCTTTCAAATAGTTGGGATGTATTTCAAATTTCCTCCACTAACTCAACATCTAATGGGGTTGTTCCATGGAGAACGTTAGGGCTTGTATTATGAACGAAGAGATGAGACGAGAATCTCAAGATTCTTCATCATAATCATAGGTTTTTATTATAAAAATAAGGGAAGAACTAAATTTAAGACTAATAAAGAAAGAGATCAAAATAGAAGCAAGTCCATTTCTAAAATATAAAGTTTTAGAGCATCATCATTGTGGGAAGGAATGGTACATCAAGAAATATTGTTTCCAATCAAAAGGGAGAAAAGAGGGAGAAACAAGAAAAGAATGGCAAGGATGGTCGAGAAAAGAGGGAGAAACAAGAAAAGAATGGCAAGGATGGTCATGTTGTTTCCATCACTATTGAGCATTATTTGCTTATTGTGTACAACATTGATATGAGGAATATCATTGAAGATGATACTTGTTGGTTTGTTGATAATGGTTTATCACTACATGTGATCTATTGATGAATCACGGTTTCATCATCTTTATTCTATCATTTTAGCTTAAAAACCCTAGTAAATGTGTGTTAATAGCCGTAATTCATGCATTTTATCATTCATGCATCATTGTGTAAAAAGTGTATAAAATATGATTTTTAAAGCCAAAATTATAGAATAAAGAAAAGAAAAGGAATAAAAAATTGAAAATATTTTATGACCCTAAACCTCGAGACCTAAGCATCTCGATGATTAGGTCGACAAGGAATAAAGTAGGGGGAGATAAGGGCCAAAAATCAATAAAAATCCCTATTTATTTAATTCATTTTCGAGACCTATTTTTAGTTCTACTTTTTATACCTCAAATAAAGAAGATTTGAACATGAAAGTTGTAGATAATAAAATATAAAAAAAATATAAAATTGATTACATACAAAAATAATATATAGCGTACAAAATATACTATAAATAAAATTCTAAAATCCCAACTTCCCATACCCATATATCACAAATGATAATTCAAAATATATCAAAATCACCTTTAATTGTAACTTTTAATAAGCTATTTAATGGAGGTGATCTCATATTTTTGGATTTACAGTTTGAAAGTTAGGTTTTGGACCCCTATGGTGTACTTGTACCGTTTAAAATATTCATTTTATTTATTATGAATTAGTTTTATTATTTTTATTTTTATAATTTTGTAAATATTTTTATAATATATAGGCATATTAAAATAGGAATAAAACACTAAATAAAACATTAAAAAAATATGTAAAGAAAACATATAGATGAAATACCTATATCTAGACCTATATAGATAATATACCTAATTATTTAAGTGTATATACTATACTAGAAAAAAAATAAAAATATATTTAAGTGTATAAATTTAAGTTATAAATTTATAAAATGATAAAAAAAATAATAAAATCAAAAATGCGAAATAAAAATAAAAGACTAAAATATATAGATGAATATACCTATATATAGCAAAAAATAATTTGTAATTCTAGACCTCGAAAAAATAATAAAGAAAATAATAAAATAATATAGAAAATAATAAACATTTTTTATTTTAGAAATTAGAATTAATAAATTCATTTATTATTTTTAATCGAGTTTCGAAATAATTTCTAACAGGATTTTTCTGTTGGTCCACGTGGACCAACCAGCTTCTTCCGAGCATTGACCTCGGTCAACTCTCTAACCGAGGTCTGCCTCCTGTCAGAGCCAAGTTTTATCCCGTCTTCTTGGATTTTTTGAGGTTGCTTATTTCACCGAATCATCCCGCTTCCTTCATTGTTTTTTGTCCTCGAACATCGAGGACTCATGCCCTTGTGTTTTTTCAGGGATTGGAGCATCGATTTGCTCGATCTCCTTCGTTATTTGGAGCCTGTAACCTCTCGTGTACAAAACCCCATCTGATTTCCCCTATCTCTTTTGAACTCTTTGACCTGTTCTAGCCACCCTTCTTAGAGCCCCTGGATAGAGCGTGATGACAGCATGCTCGCCCACTCCTCAGAGGTGTGATTGGGCGGCCCTAGGGCGATCTCCACCCCTATCTCCGGGAAACGGACGTTGAGGTCCTAACCTATGGTTTTCCTGCCATTGTGATATGCATTTTATACTTTCTTTTGCGTGTTAAGCATCACCGTAATCGTAGGATCCTCTTCCATAGTTTATTTCGCATGTTACCCAACCAATCGCCTTCGTCGTCCCCTCGCCTGAGCTCGCTCCGGCGAGCTCCCATCCGCTCCATTTCTGCCTTGTTCCACCATCTAGAGGGTCGAGGCACTTTTCCCTCAATCCCTTAGATTTTCTTGCAGGTCCAAGCATCTCAGAAGCACCAGATGGCTCATTTTGGAGCGTCGTCGTAGGTCTTGGAGTTTGCCTGCTCCGCCGGCCTCGCGCATGTTCTCCGGCCATCTTCGGAGCTTTCTGGAGCTACCAGCACGTAGAGGAGGACCTCAAGATCGACCCTGTCCTTTTTGGAGCTTGAAGGAGCATCGTCAGGGGTTGATCGGGCTCGGTGAAGTTCTTCTCGCCGGAGTTCTTAACTGGTTCCTCCATCGCATTTCTCCATCGTAGGATCAAGAATGACCGACCAGATCAAGCAGCCACTGTTGGATGATGTAGCGCCAACACTGTCCGATCATCGACCACGATCTAATCGTGGTCGGTCATCTCCGAACCATCATCGTAAGCTCTCAGGATAAACGTGGCATATGTAAAGAAGATCTGTCGTTCGTTCCTGCTCAACGCTTGGGTATTTTGGAGTTTAACCCCAGCGCATTTTTGTATTTCATATTTAGTGCATAAACTTTCATCTACAGCACAATTATTTCTATAATATTTGCATAAAAACCCCTAGACATTTGTTATTTACATTTCAGTCCTAGCCACATCACCTCATTTGACACATCACGTGAGGTGGGGATTTTGCAGCGGACCTTCTAAGGCTTTTTGTTTATTTTGATTCAGTCTAGAAACATTTTTATAACATTATATATCTTTGTGATATTTTTAGAAAAGCCCCTGGAGTTTTTGATAATTACAAATAGGTCCTCGCCAATGAGGCTCACGTGCATCTACACATGGGTTTTGCAATTTTGTGTGGAGGACCCTGCAGCTTATTGTATTTCTGTTTAGTCCATTAACTTACAATTCTCGTATTATATTTTGTGTACATTTTGTAGCATGGCCCTCAAGCTTTATTTTAATTACATTTATACTCTTGTTAGTAGTGCAATTTCTTTGTTGTCTTTTTTAATTTCATGCATCTATATTTCGCTAAAAAATCCATAAAAATAGGTGTTTGCTGTTGATTGCTTCTACTTTCATGCCATATTTTTAATTTGCAATTTTATGACTTTTAATTATTTATAAAAATAAAAAGAGTCTTTTTATCTCTGTTTGTAGAAGAAAATATATAAAAAATATAAAACCACTTTAAAAAATTCCAAAAAATATATTTTATATTTATTTAAATGTTTTACAACTTCAGACCAAAAATCATTAAAAAATATGAAATAAAACTTAAAAAATTTGAAAAATCCTTAAAACCTTTATAAAAATATAAAAAATCCTCAAAAACTCAAAAAAATATAATTTCTATTTCTAAATTTTATTTTTATTATTATTTTTTATTAAAATTAATTTAGAAAATTTTAACTATGTTTTTTATTTTTAATATTCATTTTAAATTCAGTTATTTCTTTTATTCCCAGTTTTAGGGTGTTTGGACTTTAAAAATATATATAAATTAGAAAAAAATATTGAAAAATCATTAAAACAATAAAAAATTATCTAAAACACAAAAATATTTTATTTCTATTATTTTGATTATTTTTACTTATCTTTATAGTAATCCTAGCCTATAATATGTATATATATCTTATATATAGCTTTATATGTTTTAAAAGAGAAAAATTTTGAAAAATATAAAATATTAAAAGATTATATAAAATTAGAAAATTAAAAATCAAAATATTAAAATATAAAATCAAAAATAAATTTAAAAAATATAAAATGAAAAACCCAAAAAAAGAGCACACATATAGACAAATACATCACTCTCACTTTTGTGCATCCATTGCCTTGATCTATCTTGTGTTTGACACTCTACACATACTTGCACCTATACACATCTTCGTTGTAGAGGTATAATAAATTTTAAGTCCACATCTTACTTTTCATTGTTTGATCATTGTTGTGGGTTAATTGTTGTTTTAATTCGGATTTCATGTGGTCGATTCAATTACTGTGGAACATAAGACCGCTAGATTTCTGGGTTAAACAAATGGCACCGTTGCTGAGGAGCTACAACGTATAGATTGGCATTCATTGTTGATTGTGATTATTTGTCTATTTTTGAGGATTTATTCATTTGCTCCTTTATTTGATATAATTGTTTGACTTGTCTAATCACCCTCTCTTGTTGACTTTGTAAGAGGTACCGCAGATCAAGGGAGGCACTCTACCCAAGGCTCCTGCGCACCCACGTGAAGTGAGGTTCTAACCTAGCATCAAAGGAGGCTGAGAGGACTTGAGAAGACAGTCATATTTTGAGAATTTTTGTAATTATTTATTAGTGTAATTCAAGTGAGAGAGAGACCATATTTATTGTAATAATATAGGTACTCTGGATTCTGGACATTCATGCCCAATTTTCAAGTGTTTGTTCACTTGGGGGCTCACCGCAGTTTCGTCGCGTTTTCATCGCATTTTTTTCATTTGTTCCTCGATTTTGTTTTATTTCTTTTGTGTGATTGAGCCCTTAGCTTTAGGATTGCTTGAGGATAGAGTAGATCCAAATACCTAATAACCATTGCATGTGCCTATGGAATACATTTGGACTTAGTCAAATCTAAACTTCTTCTCACTTAGTCTCAGAACCCCCGCGTCGCGAGCATTCTCCATACAATGCTTGCAAGACCCATTGTTGTGGGCACTGAGGAGACTCCAAGATCGGGCACTTCAGTTCCACTCTAAATCATTAGCATTGCTTCTTCACGATAATAACAACTTCTAAACTTAGGTTGATTTCATCGGCTTGCATTTGCATATAGTGAAGATTTCATTTCTGCTGAACATCTTTGCATGTAGAGTGTTGGAGGCAATGTGAGAATTTACTCTTTAGCATTCATCATTGCTTTTGCCGCTTGCATTGCTTCTTTGCCTCTCTACCTTTGATTTTGCCAACCTATTTGCTAAGTAAAATTTACTCATCGTTAGGCTCGTGTATTCTTACTAAAAATCCTAAAAAGTGATAACCGGTAAAATTGAGACTGCTAACATTATTTGACCCTAGAAAAGATCAAAAAGAAATATTTGTCTTGGGGCAAGTAATCCCCTCATTGTCTTCTCTTTTACTTGCTCACGCACATTCTAAGGACTAGTTCCCAAATCCCATTCAACATCCTAAGTGTTTGCGCAACTTTTTGGACTTCTCACCTAACTCTAAAACATACAAGATAAAAAGATCGTTCTTTCACGGTCTTTACCGAGTTGAGTAGGTGAATTGAGGGTTTGTCTTGTATGTGTTTTGCTTGTGATTGCTTGTGTGTATTCTAGACTGCCTCTACGCATTTATGCCTTATCCTTACTACTCTTGACTTGACCATCATGCTCTCCTGATCATTTTTCTCTTGTTTTGAGATAGCCGACTGGAGCGTATTTTATCCGGACTTTACGGATCCCTCGTTCACTCCAGTTGATCTACCTCCATTTTTCTAGGAGGACTTTGCTCCTGACTTTTGTATATATCCACCTCAACCACAAATTCAGACCTTAGATTTTTATCTACATCCACCTTCGTATTTTCCACGTCTACATTTCCCTTCACATTCACCAAAGGATAAATGTTGGAGTCACCTTTCATGATTTTCACAATTGAGACCTTGAACCAAAATGATGGAGCAAATGAATTTGAGGATTGATGATCTTGCTAGTTTAAATAAGAACCAGAATGTTTCTCCACTATTTGAGGATGTGGATTCATTTGAGGATTATCATGAGAGATTGCAATCGCCCAAAATACAAAAAAGTGAGCAAAATTTAAAAATCCAAAAAGATTTCGGGAGACCTTTGGTTGAGTCAGACTGTGAGGAGAGGGCCCACTTGCCATATCCTTTGACCACATGGCTTTTCACACTTTGTCCCATCCCTGACCCCGAGGATGCCATTGTATAAACTGCTCTTGGCATTCCTCATGTATATGCTGATTCCGACTTCACTCATTGTACGGAGAAGGTCCAAAAATTTAAAAAAATTATTAACTGAACCCGAAGTGGTGGTCACCATTCATGAGATCATCGGTGCCCCACTTCAGCAGGCCATGACTGATTTATTTGCTCCTCTTTCCAAGAAGAGAAAGCTGAGGAACATATCTGAGTGTCATATCTTGATCATGGCCACTGCCTACGCCATCACACACCGTCCCATTCCTAGGAAAAAGAACACTGCTACGTCATTCATTAGCTGTACCATCTCTGACCATACATGTGATCACACTCTCCTCGATGGCGGTGCTTTGATTAGCATATTACCCTTCTCGCTGGTACAGTCTCTTCACTTAGGGCCTCTAAAGAAGACCAGGATGATAGTACAGTTTGCTGATGGATCTATCAGGAAGCTGAAGGGTATCCTTGAAAACGCCGTCATTTCGATTCAAGGTACGAGGTACAATGTTGATTTTATCGTAGTGCCCATGGAGACCTCCACTGAGGAGCACTCTCCAATCGTCTTGGGATGACCATTCCTTACTTCTGTGAGGGTCGTTATTGATTATGGATCAGGAGAGATTCACTTCTGTCCTGTTGACGAGAGCGAGGTGGTCATCACTGCATCCACTATCGATCAGAGACCTGCAACTGATGTGAGTACATCTATTCTGGCTGACCCTGAGGACCATGACCTTGATGAGACCATTAGAGAATTTTGTTGCTTATTGGATTCCACGGAGGCCCAATAATTCCTCTCCAACGAGGAATACTTGGAAAGCATGGACCTTGGAGTTTCTTCTTTAGGGACTTAGCGTTGTGTTGTTGACATCCGCAGGATTTACACGATTGACACCATTGAGCAAGGAGCAGATATTGATGAGACTAAGGTCGAATTTGATCTTGTTGCTTTTATTCAAGAATTCAAGCCTTTTGACGAGAATGATGAGCCGGTTGAGACTTTTGAGTACGACATAATTCGACTACTTCCACTGATGAGTTTGTTCCTTTAGGTTTTGACCTTGATGAGACCTCGCAGGATGACACTGACTACACTTCTTCCGATGATGAGTCTGTCCCTTCTCATGATGACATTAGCGAGACACCCAAGGCCTTATCTATCTGCACTACTTCCACTCACCCGTTTATGCTTCGTCACTCTATGACCATTGAGAAGCTTCAATGTATTGACCTTGATCGATTTGTGTCATCTGAAGACCCCAATGTCGACCTACACCTTGTTAGATATATTCCTCAGCGGACCCACGAGAAGGTTTGCTTTCGATTTTCTTGATCAATTGTACATCCATCTTTGTTGTATATTTACTTTTGTTTACCTCCGTCCTTCCACCGTTTTGCTCATCCACCCCATTCTCGTGTATGCCTTTCTTAGGACGTACTTGTCCTAAGTATAGGGGGTAGATGAGCTGAGTGTTCTCCATTCCATTTCATCACTCCTGTTGTTGCCTATATGATAACACGCGAAATCAAGTGGTCGTATTGATCCACAAGGCGGATCAACAGTCGATGTGTTGACCACTTTGAAATTCCGTGTTAATCAACAATGAACCCACAATATAAATCAAGAAAAGAGAAACAAATGTGGAGTCAAATTTATTATAACTCTACAATAGGTGTGTATAGTGCAAGTATGTGTAGAATGTCGAACTCAGGAGCAAGCAGGATAAATCAAGCAAAGATGCACAAAATTGTGATGTGTGATCAAATGTTTACAAGTATGCAAATTGTTTGTGGGTTTTTAATTTTATATTTTTTATTTATTTTTTGATTTTATTTTTTATATTTTGATTTTTAATTTTATGATTTTCTATTTTCTTTTTATATTTTTTATTTTTATATTTTCTTTTTCAATAATAGAATATATACACAAAGTAAGGAAGAGAGGGATGAAGTATTTATAAAAATCAGTAAAAATACTCAAAAATTAGGAAATACAATGTTTTTGGTTTTTTATAATTTTATGACCTTTTTGTGATTTTTTATAGATTTTTATGAATGTTTTTGTGATTTTTAGAAATCAAAATACGAGAAAACATTGAACTGAGCTACTGGTCGAAATTAAAATGAGGATTAAAAATAAAAAACAGTATCCAAAATTCTTCAAAGTAATTTTCAATCAAAGAGAATAAATCAAAGTAAACACAAAAACTGAGTTTGTATTTTTAGGATTTATTTAGAATTTTTTAGATTTTTAGGAAGATTTTTGAAGTTTTCTAATTTTTAAGGTTTTTATTTTGAAATTTTTAATGTTTTTCGGACTGACACTAAAGTATGATAATATACATAAAATATAATTTTTTTGGAATTTTTTAAAAACTTTTACTAATTTTTATGGATTTTCTAATGCTAACAGTGCTGAAAATGCATGTTTTTTATTTTTAATAATTATGAAAATGCAATAAAAATGCAACACAAAAATATGGCGTGAGTGACAAGCAAACAGGAGCCTAAGTAATTTTTTGATGATTTTTAGAGAATTATATACGCGTGCAATAAATAGATACAACAACAAGAATCTACATTACTACAAGGGCATATCTGTAAATAAGCAAACATCCAAGGGCCACAGTGCAATTTTTACGCAAAATATACAACTGATAAATCGATTTCCAGGGATTAATACAAATATCCAAAGCCGCTAGGGCATGAGTGCAAATTTCCCAACCCTACGCGTGACTGACACGCGCTTGGAAAGGACCTAAATGTAATATACAAAAATCCCAGGGGCTTATATGCAAATTACCCAAAAATATTACACATGAAAAAATAGTTCCTGGAGTGAAACGAAATAAAGAAACCCGTAAGGGGTCCTGTGCAAAATGTCCAATCCCCTCACGCGTACAGGCACGTGATGTGACGTGGACAAGGACCTAAGTGCAAAATATTTAAAGTTTGGGGGTCTGTCTGTAAATATTACAAAAATCTTTAAACTACAGACGAAAGTTTGTGGACTAAAAATAAATACAAAAAGAGTCTGGGTGTCGATGCAAAATACCCAGATCAGGCGCGAATCGAACGGTTGAGGGCGCTCCACTTGCCACGCGTCACGTCCTCGTGCGACGATGACGCTTCGTGATCCAATGCCCCGGATTAGATCTTCTTGGCTGATCGGACGGTGGGGCTTTGGGAAGATCCAACGGTGGGGGATCAAACTGGGGCGACGACCAGATCGGATGGTGGAGAGACAACGAGGAAGAACGGGGAAGAACGCCGGCGAGGCGAACTTCCCCGAGCTAGATCTCGGGCCTCCGGTGGTCTTCAAGCACCAAAATCGACCGACGACTCCCTGGTGGGGTCCTCTATCTCCTGGGGGCTCTAGAAAATCTTAGCGACGGTCGAGGCTCGCGAGGGAGGACAGCGGAGCTGGTGAGCTCCAAGGATCTCCGGCGAGATGCAAAATGAGCCCCAGGCTCGAATCATAACGCACCTGCAAAAAGATGTGAGAGGGTCCAGGGAAAAACGCCTGGACCCCGTGGAGGTGGAGTGTCGGCGTGAAGTGGCGGAACGACAGGTGGCCGGAGGTGCACTCCGGCGAGGGTCAGGTGAAGGGCGAATCGAATGACGAAATGTGAAAGTTTTTGAGGGGAAATGATTCTAAGACTAGGGCGAATAAAATGCAACAGAAATAAAGGGGAAGGAGGTGCTGCCTCGATGGCTGGAGCCAGAGGGAGATACCTCAACGCCGACGAGAAGGCGGAGGTGCTTGGAGCCGCCTCAGGCGTCGCTCGATCCGCCCGAAGATCGGAGGAGGGAGCTAAATCTATGGAAGAGGGGTTGAAATTTTGAATGGAAGAGGAGGGTGCATTATATAGGGTTTGACTATGCGACTCTGGTGCTCCAAAGGTCGAGGTGCAAGAGGCGTTGCAGCGATCCAATCCTCGAGAGAAACCTCGGGCGAGTATGCCTGATGAACGAGGAGAAAAATCTCAGATGGACTCGATCCCAAATAATGAAAGATGCGGTCTCCAAAATTTGTCAAACGAGACCCAAAACCAAGGTCTGACAGGCGCAGGGCTAGGGCTCAGAGAGTTGACCCGCGGGTCAATTCTCCATGCCATCTGGTTGGTCCACGTGGACCAATCAGGAAAAATCCTAGAAAAACATTCGTAAATTCAAATAAGAATAGAAAACGAATTAATTAAATTTTGATTATTAAGTAAAAAATGTTTACTATTTTATAAGGTATTTTAATATGATTTTTAATTATTTTTATGAGGTGTATAATTACAAGTTACCATTTTAGGCTTATATAGGTATATGTATCTATGTATTTAAATATTTTATTTTTTATTTTGTTTGTTTAATTTATTTGTTTTTGTTTATTATTTTATAAATTTATAAAATATTTTTCAACACTTAAATATGTTTTTTATTTTATTTTTCTGAAGTAATTTATACACAATAAAATAGGAGTGTATTTTATGTAGGTATATTTATAGGTATCATACCTATGTATTAGATACATGTATTTTAATTTTGTATTTTATTTACGTTTTTATTCTGATTTTAATGTGAATATTTATTACAAATAATATTTAAAAAATTACAAAAATATAAAACTATAAGAATAAAGAATAAATATTAAAATCAATATTTTAATCTATACAAGTATAAAACTCAACTTTCAAACCGTAGTTCCGCCAAACAAACCACTTTCATTAAATAGCTTATGAAAAATTATATACAATTAAAGGTGTTTGACGCGTTTCGAGTTTTTATTTGCAAGATACAGGTCTGGGAAGTTGGGATTCTGGAATCTTATTCAGATCATAACTTTTTATTTGTGTAATATTTTTGTGTGAAATCAATTTTGTATTTTTCTTTATTTAGTTATCTACATCTTTCATGTACAAAGTTTCTTTATTTGGAGTATAAAAAGTGGAACCAAAAATGGCTCCCAAAATGAATAAAGAATGAAAGGTATTTTTATCGTAGTTTGACCCTTATCTCCCCCTACTTTATTTCTTGTCGACCTATTCATCGAATGCCTAGGTCTCGGAGTTTCGGGTCATAAAATATTTACAGTATTTTCTTCTTTTTCTTTCCTTTTATTTATTCTATAATTTTGGCTTTAAATAAAGTATTTTATACACTATTTACATGCACATGCACGGATGCTAAAATGTTAGAATTAATGGTATTTGCACGCATTTGCTAGGGTTTTTGCGGCCAAAATGATAGAATGAAGATGATGAAATGTGGATTCA
This sequence comes from Ottelia alismoides, assembly GCA_037367405.1. Lineage (NCBI taxonomy): Eukaryota > Viridiplantae > Streptophyta > Magnoliopsida > Alismatales > Hydrocharitaceae > Ottelia > Ottelia alismoides. The sequence goes on along the minus strand of JAZKJV010004933.1, from coordinate 191,769 downwards.
TCATCCCCCTATACTTTACCTTTGCTAGTCCCTAGCAAAAACTTATGCAATAAGTGCAGAAATAAAGATAAAGAAAAGAAAAAGAAGAAAGATGGATTAAGTTTAATTATCAAACTTGTCTTCACAAAATCAAAGTTTTGAGCTTAAGTTAGACCTTTGGAGTTTTAGTGCGGGCGGAACCTTAATGAGAACCGAATTTGAAATCCAACAGTCCCTGAGAATCCCAATACTTTGTTCAAGTCTCCTTAATAGCCAGGTCAGAAATATTTCAACTCATACGCAAACCCTTACGACTATGAATCTGACTCGTACAGTGTAAGTGATAGTGGCTCTCCCCAACTGAAATGACAAAGAGACTGACTTCTCCAATATGACAACCTAATGATTCCCCAATCCAACAACTCATTCCTCAATGAGCAGGGTATTCCCTTCTAAGTTCAAGTGGCAACCAACCCAAGAGGAGGGGGTGAAGAGAAGAATGGACGGCAGCCAGTGTGGCTACCTATCCTAGGATGCAAGACCAGTGTAGTCAAGTCATCCAGCTGCAAGCTCACATGATTTTACTTTGAAGCTCAAGCTTGCTTATTGACTTTACACATATGTACCCTCTGACAGGCATTTTTATTTTTGTACAGGCCTGTCCACTTTTTTGGAATTTTTGCTTTTTGCATTTTTTTTGAAGATTATATACAACAGCATTTACATAGGGAGTTTTTCCTCTTGAGCCAGTAGACTATCCCTCTTTTGAAGCTTTATTGCAACCCACAGTCTCCTATCCTCGAAACTCATCATTACTGGACGGGTTGTGATGCACTTCCCTCCCTAGAGGAGGACAAGTGTTTCCACCTGTGTGCGTCTCATATCGGCAAATCCACCCCCCTCACCACTCCAACTGAGTTGAGCCATGTGAAAGGTGCAGGTGTCCAAGTTAGGTCATTATCAACAAAAGTCGTGTGTGTGCTCCAAAATACTCTACTTAGGCAGTCAAGAATCCATCGAACCAAGTCTCGTGATCCCCAAAGAATTAAGTCAACTAGACCTGAAGTACCTCAATTCCAGCTCCTATACGGTTCCTGTTAATTAGGTAGATTTTAAGGTCCAACCAAGCTCCAATCTTCGGATTTTACTTAGACTCGTTCAACTATAAAACTCAATCCGAAAAATGCTCATGCTATGCGAATGCTATGCAGAAAATATTTTTGTGATGCAATTTTCAAAGATTTTGAACTTTTTATGGATTTTTGAAAAGATGATGCATATGCATTTTTTTAGATTTTTAAAAAAGATTTTTCATATGTTTTTGGATTTTAATTTTGCAAATGTATTTGGGATTTTTGAAAACAAAAAGGTTTTGGCCAAAATCTAGGTACAAATATTTACACGGGGATGCTTCTGATATTTACAAGAAGTGGATTTTAAGAATTTACAAGGGTAAGTGGTCAATTTTATAAATAAATATATATAGTGAATTTTTGGTGAGGTATGTAATCCTCAAACTTATTTGAAAAAGGTTTTTCAAATAATTTTGAAAACTATAGTCCAAAATAATTTTTACAAATAATTTTTACAAACATGTACACACATTTGAAAATCATTTTGCAAAGGTTTTTCAAATAGTATATATAGATTTTTCACATATTTTTGCAACCATTTTTCAAACCATTTGCAAATCATTTTTCAAACATTTTATTTCACATAAAGAAAATATATTTTACAATCAAAATGTCTTTACAAATGTTGAAAACATGTTACACAACATTTTCAAAATAGTTTTCAAAAGATTTTTCACAAAGATTTTCAAACTATTTTTCAAACATTTTGTAAAAAATATTTTCACCTGATTTATTAATCAATAAGTACAAGAAGATTTTGAGGAATAGTCACATCTTTTTGTTAAGGTTTTTTAAAGAATTAGTTGTGTAATTAGCCATAGTTATAAAAAAATACGAAAGTACGAGTTATGGCTAAAGTATATACACAGTATATACGACCCTCCTATACTTAGCTTGAGCTATGTCCTCATAGATCGGAGAGAAAAGAGAAGACATAACTTGTACTAAGTATAGGAAAGTCTAAAGAATAAGGAACAAATGAATGAACGAATGAGAAGTTGACCGTCCCCCCTATACTTAGGATCAAATAATCCTAAGTATAGCAGACTGTACACAAAAGCAGGGAGGGTCAAGGGTGGGAATGAACAGATCATACTCAGACTGTCTCCCCCTATAATTAGGGTAATATATCCCTAAGTATAGACAAGAAGAGGAGACAATGGAGAGGATCGAAAAGAATAGAACACTCGGGGTGCACCCCCCTATACTTAGGACAAAGTACGTCCTAAGTATAGAAGACTGACAGAAAGGGGGCGACACCTTTTCGGTAGATAAAGAAGATAGAAGAGGAAAAGAAGAAAAGAAGAAAAGAAGAATAGATATCAACAGATAGAAGAATGAAAGAGTGACATGGACAGATGGATCTATATAGCGGACGATGGAAGTGATAACCATGTATGCGATGTAAATGATCTGAGTCGAAGAACACATCTCATACCAGAAGGATGGGGGTAACGTCGACGGTCGGCGGATCATGGTCTAGATATAGCTTCAGATGCTGACCGTTAACAAAAAAGGTAGAGGAAGATGACAGCTCATATATATCAATGCTACCATTGTCATGTACCTTCCTGACCACATATGGACCTTTCCACTTACTCTGTAATTTCCCTGGAAATAACTTCAGCCTGGAATCAAACAACCATACACACTGATCTGGCTCAAACTGTTTATGGCTGATATGAGAATCGTGCCATGTCTCCACTTTTTCCTTATACTGTAGGCTGCTAGAAAAGGTTGTATCTCTCAACTCCTCCAGGGCTGCCAACTCTGCTTTCCTCTGTTCTCCTATACTCTCGGGATCCAATAATAACTCTGTAACTGCCCAAAGTGACTTGTGCTTGATCTCAACAGGCAAATGGCACGGCTTGCCATAGACGAGACGAAAGGGAGATGTCCCTAATGGAGTCTTGAAGGAAGTTCGATAGGCCCACAATACCGAGTCCAAAAGCTGTGACCAATCCTTTTGGTCTGGGCGGACCACCTTCTGTAAGATAGTCTTGATCTCCCTATTCGATACTTCGACAAGACCATTAGTCTGAGGGTGGTACGGCGTGGCAACACGATGGTCAATGCCGAACTCGTCTGCAAGGGCCCTAACTTTATCATTAATGAAATGAGACCCACCGTCTGAAATCAGAACTCTAGGTACCCCGAACCGTGAAATGATATTTTTCCTCAAAAAGCAACACACGATTTTAGCATCTGCGGCTCGGGCGGGGATGGCCTCAACCCATTGACTGACATAATCCACAGCGAGCAAAATGTGCTCAAACCCCTGACTCTTAGGAAATGGGCCCATGAAATCAATACCCCATGCAACCTCACAAAAGTGAATGAGCTGCATAGGCATCATGTCTCTCTGTCCACAAGTACCCATCTTCTGACAGTTTGTACACCTCTTCATGAATTCATCTGAATCCTTGAAGAGAGTAGGCCACCAAAGGCCGGATTGAAGCACCTTCTGTGCTGTCCGTCTCCTAGAATGATGTCCTCTTGCCTCAAGCTGGTGGCAGTAGGTGAGGACGCTATGCAGTTCATCTTGAGGAATGCACCTCCTCCAGATGCTATCCCCTCCTTCATGATAAAGGACGGGATCCTACAAATGGTAAAACTTGGTCTTCGTTAGGAAGGTCTCAAGTTTCTGCCTGGGCCAACCCTGTGGGACCGTCTTGGTGATAAGATAGCTCACAACGTCGGCATACCATGGGAGTGAGGCGATAGCCAAGATTGCCTCATCTGGAAATGTCTCAGTAATAGGTGCGCTGGGCTCAGATTACTCAAGGTTCTCTAAGTGGGAGAGATGATCCGCCACCACATTCTTAACTCCAGGTTTATCCTTAATCTCAATATCAAATTCCTGGAGCAGTAGGTGAGCTTTGGCATCCTTCTTGACCATGAGGTATCGGATGGCGGTGTGATCTGTATAGATAGTCACTATAGATCCGAGAATATATGATCGATACTTATCCAAAGCAAAGACTATGACCAGCTTCTCCTTCTCTGTCATAGTATAATTCCTCTGAGCGGAATCCAAAGTCCAACTGGCGAAGTGAATGGCATACGGCAATCCATCCCTCCTCTGACCAAGCATAACCCATACGGCAAAATCAGAGGCGTCCGTCATGATCTCGAATGGGAGAGACCAATCGGGTGGCTAAAGGACAGGAGCCTTGACAACCATATTCTTGAGAGTCTCAAAAGATGCAAGACACTTATCATATACAATGAACTCAGTGTCTTTTGTCAGCAAATCAGTAAGTGGTCGGGCAATACGACTGAAGTCATGAATAAACCGTCGGTAGAAACCGACATGCCCTAGAAAAGACCGCAATTGACGCAAATTGGACGGTGGATTGAGTTTCCTAATGATATCCACCTTAGCCGGATCAACCTCCATGCCCCTGTTGGAGATGATATGGCCAAGGACCGTCCCTTGAGTCACCATGAAGTGACTCTTCTCCCAAGACAAGACTAGATTGACCTCTATGCAGCGCTAAAGCACACGGTCTAGGCAGTCAAGACAAGCATCAACCCATCGCCATAGACCGAGAAGTCATCCATGAAGACCTCTAAACAGTCACCCACCATGTCCGAGAAAATGGACAACATACACCTTTGGAATGTCGCAGGGGTGTTACATAGACCAAAGGGCATCCGTCTGAAAGCATAAGTCCCAAACGGACAAGTGAATGTCATTTTCTCCTGGTCTTCGGGCGCAATGGCCACTTGATTGTAACCGGAGTACCCGTCAAGAAAACAGTAGTGACTCTTCCCAGCTAACCTCTCGATAATCTGATCAATGAATGGTAGTGGGAAAGATCCTTCTTGGTAGCCTGATTCAATCGTCTGTAGTCCACACAGACCCTCCAAGAAGTTGGTACCCGAGTAGTTATCTCCTCTCCAGACTCATTCACAACTGTAGTGATACCCGTCTTCTTGGGTACCACATGTAATGGACTAACCCACTTGGAGTCGGAGATGGGGTAGATAAAATCGGCGCTCCACCACTTCGATATTTCCTTCATGACCACATCTCGAAGATTCGGGTTCAGCCGTCGCTGGAACTCACGCGAAGGCCTAGCATCCTCCTCCTCAAGATAGATGTGGTGGGAGCACAGATCCGGACTAATCCCCTGGAGATAAGCTATACTCCATCCTATCGCCTTGCGGTTTCTTTCAAGAACTCCATCAGACGAGATTCTTGCTCTCCAGTCAAACCTGCTAAGATAATGACTGGGTGCATATCTGGCTCACCCGCAAGGAATCTATACTTCAGCGACTGCGGCAAGGGTTTCAGTTCTGGACAACTGGGAGGTGGCAGATATGGCTTCTGATATGTCTGTGTAAAGGCTACCAGGTATGCATGCGAGAACTCTCGCTGCACATGAGAATCTGACGAAGGGAACCTTGCTGAATCATCAATAAACTGTACTGGTTCGTACTCCGTCATGGCTGTCGGCTCAGAAGGGATCAGACACGGCAAATAGTCATCAAAATCATCCCAATCAATGTCTGAATCTGAGGGATCTGAACTAGACGAACAAGACTGAAATTCTGAATCACCACTCGTTCCACAAGTGTCAGCCTCAAAGGTATCCTTGTCCAGGGGTGTGCTCTCCAGGTTCTCAACTACCATAAGCTGTAAATACAGTGAATCTGTAGGCAAGGCGAGTGTCTGTGCTACTAGATCTGTCCAAATGGATTCATCATCTATCATCACAAAATCACACTCCTGGTGGATGTCTCACTCAGCCTCTGTCATCTGCTCAATGTAACTGGACTGCTTTGAGCATGCTAATTCTCTCGCTCTGGTCTCGTCGATCGTCTCTACTTGTATACTCTCGCCCTCAACGCGAAAGCACACCTTCCCATTATCATGATCGGTCACCGCCTTGGCAGTGGCCAAGAATGGGCGTCCAAGTATGAAAGGGCCATCTGTTACCGACTTAGGGATCTCCATGTCTAGTACAACAAAGTCCACGGGGAATTTCAGGCCCTGAATGGTAACGACCACATCTCTTAACAACCCCTTCGGCCTCTTAGTCGACCTATCAGAAAACTGAAGGATCGTCCTGCTCCGAAGAAGAGGACCAAACTCGAATTGGTCAAGTAAGGCTACCGGAAGGAGGTTGATAGAAGATCTGCTGTCTAATAGGGTACGATCGAACCGCTTCTCCTGAATCTCGCATCTGACATAGGGAGCTCCTACATCGGGTCTCTTGGCTGGCATTCGATTCTGAATGGTGCAACAAGTAGAACGGGTGAGCATATGGATCTTATTTTTGCGGTTCCTCCTCTTCCTGCAGACTGTAGTCTTCTCCTTCAAGCTCTTTTGGAAGAGGGGGATGTGCTCAAGTGCCTCCTGTAGAGTCAGCTGGATCTGAAATCTATCAATCATATGGTTGCTGAACTCTACTTGTTGAGTCTTTTTTGGATTTTCTCTTTTGTTCCCCTTCGCCAAGCGGAGTGCTTCGGGAAAGGGGATGGTAGGGGCCTCCTCAGATGGAGGACTAGGAATATGTTCCTGTGCCTGCGAAGGAATTGAATCCATACAATGATCATCATGCAACACATATGGACTCGAGGTGGATAAAATACCATTTCCTTTATTCATTTTTGTTCTTTTTGTTACCACAGTCCCGAGATACAAAAGGTGGCAACACAACAGAGGGAAACTCAACAAAAGTAGAAGCGATGGCCTCAGTACCACAAACAACATCTGACTTCACGGCATCAACACCATGCTCAGGCTCTGCATCAAAAATGGTGGCTTCAGTACCACCGGCTACATCTGGTATCACGACGGCCTCAGTACCGTCATCTAGATCTCCATCCTTGGTGGCATCATCACCACCGTCATCAACATCATCAGCGGTATCATCACCACTATTCTGATCATCTGGCGCTCCTGATCCCTCATGTGGTTGTCGCTCAGATGAGGCGCTGCCGGCTGACATCCTACCGCTCCTAGTAGTCACGAAATTAACATCATACAAAGAAGACATGTCACTCAAATAATCACTAGGAGAAGTATCCTATGTAAACTGTACCTTCTCAGAATTCCTTTTTAAATTGTTCGGATTGGGCTCGATCTTTGCAGGTATGGTGGCTTTGCCCTTGATGATATCTCTCATCTCCTGCCGGAACTCATCTATTTCTCGCCGGAAGGATGCTTGCTGTTCAGAGAGCAAGCGGGCGAGGTCATCGAGCACTGGGTTCTCAATTGTTGGCACCTGAGAACCGGAAGTGTTCCCTTGCTGGAAATGAGGCTGTTGCTGAGAATAGTTCTGGGATGGCTGGGAGTATGACTGGTGAGGCTGCTGACGCTGCCTCCACTACTGTCCCTAAAGGTGGGACGAGGACCATGCTGGTACTGTTGGTGGGCATACCGGGGCTGCTGTTGGTGTTGCTGGTTCTTCTGATGGCCCTGAGCAGGAGGCTGCTGTTGGGAAGAGGTCTCTCCGGTGGTCCAGCGGAATCCAGGATGGTCACGTTGAATTCCCACTGGTTGTGGGTACCGGTCATACCATATCCCATTAACTTCCATCAATGGCTCCTGCTCGAAGGATGGTGGAGGTAAAACTGCCAGTGGCTGGTCAGGTTGATAGACCACCATCTGAGTGTCCTGAGATGGTGGCTGCGACGGGTAATACTGTAACTACTGGACCGGCTCTTCCTGAATGTGGTTGACCTGACAGTGTGAGGTAGAGGGCTGGGTTGAGCTGCTACTGTTGGGATCAGCCCGTGACCTGGGAAGCTGCTGAGTAGACATTTGTGCCTCCTGGATGCAGAGAATCTGTGTCTTGAGGCCACTCATGGTCTTCGTGATAAGGTCCATCTGGGCAAGACCTTGACTCTGCTTCTTCTCGAGGATCTCGAGGTGGTCCAACTTCTCGCTAATAATTCCCATGTCAACTGCTGTGGATTCGGCTTGGGATGCGGCTGTTGACGGAGTGTGGGGACCAACGTCGATGCGGGCGATCCTCTGAAATGATCCTGCTCCTTGAGGGGGCTTTTGTTACGTGTAGACTCGGGCTTGGGCCATAACTGTTGAGTTCTCTACCATTCCTTCATAGATGACACAGACATCGTCTTCACCTTTGGAAAAATATGACCCACCACAAGAGGCATTTACAAGCCCCTGCAGCTCCGGTGTCAGCCCACAGAAGAAACTCTGAACCAAGTTGGGCTTTGATATCTCGTGATGTGGACACCGGTCGATGAGCTCTCTGAAGCGATCCCAAGCCTCATGGAATTGTTCATTTAGGATCATTGTGAAATTACTGATCATGGCTCGTGCTGCTTTTTTCTGGTTGAGAGGATAATACTTGTTAAAGTATGCGGTCCGGAGTTGTGCCCAAGATGTGATGTACTTCCCAAGGTGTTTCAACCAGTAGGCTGCTCTGTCAGCTAAGGAGAATGGGAAGGCAATCATTTTGATTGTGTCCTCGTCCACGAATATGTCATGGACAGTGCTACAAATCATCTCAAACTCCTGCAGATGGAGATGAGGTTCCTCGGTGTCTAGCCCATGAAACTTGGGCAATAACTGGATGGTCTGCGGGCGAAGCTCAAAATTCCCGACGATGGGAGGAAGCTGGATCCATCGGTGAGTGAGGGTTGCAGCTGGGTTGTGCTACTGCCTCATGGTCATCTGTGGTAGCCTCTCCTAGTCAGGTCCTCCTCCTCCATCTGCGGCTACTGGTATATCTCCACCACCGCCCTCATGTCTATCATCTCTGCCCTCTCGCATCTGTGCCAACTCTCTCATGATGTCACCCATGAATACTCCTTGGTCTCTGATTTGTCTCTGCATGGTCTCCAAGGAGGCTAGTAATGAGTTGTTGATGGCAGCTTGGTCATATAGAAATGGAGGGTGCTCCTGCTCATCTGGGTGTTCTCCTCTGTTTGCCATGGCTGGATTCTCTTAAAAGGCAAAAGAACCCATCTCAGGTGCCGTGAAATGTTTTGAGCTCTGTGTTGCACTAAACTCTGAAACTACTGGACTGATGGAGGAAGAAGGATGGTCGAGGGGGAACAAGGTGGAAGTGAACTCAGGTTCGGAGAGTGGGTCTAGACTCCCCGAAGCCATCCTATATGAATAGGGAGGAGTGCTGGATAGCGGTGCCATCAGAGAGGGCGTAAGAGATCTCCTTCCCATCATCGTGATTATTGAGAAGAGCGAGATTTTAAGAAGTGAAGAAAGAGGGGGACAAAATTGTGCACAATTGTGCGGTGTTTTTTTTGATCTTGACCTAAATCCAACTAATCAATCAAACACAATACAAGGGGTTCACCAACTCAACGCGTGAAGCCGTGAAGGTTCCACTTTTTATATTTGTAGTTTTTAGAATGAATTCAGGCAATTAATCTTTGAACAAGTCCTTAGAGCTCTATGCCTATAGGAGAGAGAGTACTGCCATAAGAGTATCCCGTACTTGTCCTCCTCCTTTGTAACCTGTAGTCTGCACTTTTTGAGGTCCTTGTAACCTTTCCTGGATCCCTACTCAGCCAAAGAAATAGAGGGAGGAAACCGATAGGCCAAACCGATACTTCGGATCTCGCTCGCAACGGAATCACCCGTGAGCGTGCAAGAACCTACTCGAACGTAAGACGATGAGACAGACACCCCCGTGAAGGCGTGGCCTAGGCTCGATACTTCGGACAAGGTCGATGCTCTACACAATAGAGAGTCATCAATGGTGACCAAGCCCTACTCGTCTACGTATGATAGAAGCGCCAATACTTCGGTAATCCATGCGATACACAAGGCAGCCACAAACTGGGTTTTGGGCTCTAATCCTTACAAAGCCGCTCTCTCACTTGGAAGGAGACCTTCCCATGCAACCTGAATACAAATGAGGGTATTACTCACCCCAAGCAATGAGTCCAATTAGCCAATTTTATTTAGGTCAAGTTTTCTTTAGCAGTCCCTTTTTTAAATTTTTTTGGGTGCTATCACTTGCTTTGAGTAAATTCAATACAAGCACCTAACGTTTTTGTATTTTTTCTTGATTCCTATTTGATCCAAAAATAGGGGAAGAGAGTCGGAAAAGCCAATGCAAGTTGGCACTAAGATGGAAATCTCACCTTAGTGCCTAGATGATGAATGCTAAGTTAGAAGACTTACAGTGCTTCCCAGCTCTCTCCATGCGGGATGCAAAACAAGAATTTATAAACCTATGCTACATGTCGATATGCACACGGAAATCGTCCTAAGCAGGCAACTTCTAGCGTGAAGAACCAAATGCTAAACACACACAAAACGAAACCTAGAAGTTTGGTCTTGGGGGCCGATCGGTGTCCACCACAATGGATCCTGCAGGCGCTGTATACGACCCCTCCCGGCGCAGTAGTTTCAAATTATGTGTTTAACAATTAATTAACTCTAAGTCCAAACGACAAATCTATAGGTGCATGCAAAGTTTATTAGGGGTTTGGCCTTAGACTACACGATCAAGCAAGCCTAAAAACTAAGGGCTCATTCCACAAAAATGTAAAGACAAGAAAACAAAACTGGAAAATGACAAGCGGTAGAAAACCGATGAAAACCGCGGTGAGCCCCCAAGTGTACAAACACTTGGAAATTGAGCCCGAATGTCCAAGTCCAAGGTACCTGTATTATTACAAATTAAAATGTCTCTCTCTCACAAAAATAAATCACTATCTATCCTCTCTCTCTCTCAAATCCTCCTGCTCTCTCCTACCGACAAGGGTAGAATAGCCGCCTCCGCCTCCCAAGGATGCTCATGATCCCCTAGGCGATCCTCCTCGGTCAGTGGTCCCTCACAAGAAGACAAGAAAGAAAATGGTCAGATAGCTCAATAAAGTATATCAAAAATGGAGAGATCAAATAAAGCAATAATGTAGGCCATCACAATCACTCAAAAATACGATCTATACGCTGTTGCTCCCCAGCAACGATGCCATTTGATAACACACAAAATCGAGCGGTTGTATTGATCCACAAGGCGGATCAACAGTCGATGTGTTGACCACTTCGAAATTCCATGTTAATCAACAATGAACCCACAATATAAATCAAGAAAAGAGAAACAAATGTGGAGTCAAATTTATTATAACTCTACAATAGGTGTGTATAGTGCAAGTATGTGTAGAGTGTCGAACTCAGGGAGCAAGCAGGATAAATCAAGCAAAGATGCACAAAATTGTGATGTGTGATCAAATGTCTACAAGTATGCAAATTGTTTGTGGGTTTTCAATTTGATATTTTTTTATTTAATTTTTGATTTTATATTTTGATTTTTAGTTTACCGATTTTCTATTTTCTTTTTATATTTTATATTTTTATATTTTCTTTTTCAATAATAGAATATATACACAAAGTAAGGAAGAGAGGGATGAAGTATTTATAAAAATCAGTAAAAATATTCAAAAATCAGGAAATACAATGTTTTTGGTCTTTTTATAATTTTATTATGTTTTTGTGATTTTTATAGATTTTTCCGAATGTTTTTGTGATTTTTAGAAATCAAAATACGAGAAAACAATGAACTGAGCTACTGGCCGAAATTAAAATGAGGATTAAAAATAACAAACATCATCCAAAATTCCTCAAAGTAATTTTCAATCAAAGAGAATAAATCAAAGTAAACAAAAAACTGAGTTTGTATTTTTAGGATTGTTCTAGAAATTTTTAGATTTTTAGGAAGATTTTTGAAGTTTTCTCATTTTTAAGGTCTTTCCTTTTGAAATTTTTAATGATTTTTGGATTGACATTAAAGTATGATAAGATACGCAAAATATTTTTTTTTGGAATTTTTCAAAAACTTTTACTAATTTTTATGGATTTTCTAATGCTAACAGTGCTGAAAATGCATGTTTTTGATTTTTAATAATTATGAAAATGCAATAAAAATGCAACACAAAAATATGACGTGAATGAGCAAGCAAACAGAAGCCTAAGGTAATTTTTTTGTTGATTTTTAGAGATTTATAGATGCATGCAATAAATAGATACAACAACAAGAAACTACACTACTCGCAAGGGCATTTCTGTAAATAAGCAAACATCCAAAGGCCACAGTGCAATTTTTACGAAAAATATACAACTTATAAATCGATTTCCAGGGGTTAATACAAATAACCAAAGCCGCTAGGGCATGAGTGCAAATTTCCCAACCCTACACGTGATTGGCACGCGCTTGGAAAGGACCTAAATGTAATATACAAAAATCCTAGGGGCTTATATGCAAATTACCCAACAATATTACACATGACAAAATAGTTCCTGGAGTGAAACGAAATAAAGAAACCTGTAAGGGGTCCTGTGCAAAATGTCCAATCCCCTCATGCGCACAAGCACGTGAGGTGATGTGGATAAGGACCTAAGTGCAAATATTTAAAGTTCGGGGGTCTGTCTGTAAATATTACAAAAATCTTTAAACTATAGACGAATGTTTGTGGACTAAAAATAAATACAAAAAGAGTCTGGGTGTCGATGTAAAATTCCCAGATCAGGCGCGGATCGAACGGTTGAGGGCGCTCCACTTGCCACACGTCACGCCCACGTGCGACGATGACGCTTTGTGATCCAACGCCCCGGATTAGATCTTCTTGGCTGATCAGACGATTGGGCTTCGGGAAGATCCAATGGTGGGGGATCAAACTGGGGCGACGACCAGATCGGACGGTGGAGAGACAACGAGGAAGAACGGGGAAGAACGCCGGCGAGACGAACTTCCCCGAGCTAGATCTCGGGCCTCCGGTGGTCTTCAAGCTCCAAAATTGGCCGAAGGCTCCCTGGTGGGGTCCTCTATCTCCTGGGGGCTCCAGAAAATCTCGGCGATGGTCGAGGCTCGTGAGGGAGGATGGCGGAGTTGGGGAGCTCCAAGGATCTCCGGCGAGATGCAAAATGAGCCCCAAGATCGAATCAGAGTGCGTTGACCTGCAAAAAGATGTGAGGGGGTCCAGAGCAAAATACCTGGACCCCGCTGAGGTGGAGTGTCGGCGTGAAGTGGCATAAAGACGGGTGGCCGGAGGTGCACTCCGACGAGGGTCAGGTGAAGGGCGAATCGAAGATGAAATGTGAAAGTTTTTGAGGGGAAGGAGGTGCTGCCTCGATGGTCGGAGCCCGAGGGAGATACCTCAATGCCGGCGAGAAGGTGGAGGTGCTTGGAGCCGCCTCAGGCGTCGCTCGACCCACCCGAAGATCGGAAGAAGAAGCTGTCACCTTCTTCTTTCGTTTGGGCACGAAGGAGGGAGCTAAACCTATGGAAGAGGGGTTAAAATTTCGAATGGAAGAGGAGGGTGAATTATATAGGGTTTGACTATGCGACTCTAGTGCTCCAAAGGTCGAGGTGCAAGAGGCGCTGCAGCGATCCAATCCTCGAGAGAAACCTGCGGCGAGTATGCCTGATGAACGAGGAGAAAAATCTCAGAAGGACTCGATCCCAAATAATGAAAGATGTGGTCTCCAAAATTCGTCAAACGAGACCCAAAACTGAGGTCTGACAGGCGTAGGGCTAGGGCTCAGAGAGTTGACCCGCGGGTCAATTCTCCACGCCACCTGGTTGGTCAGGTGGACCAACCAGGAAAAATCCCTGGAAAAACTTTCATAAATTTAAATAAAAATAGAAAACGAATTAATTAAATTTTGATTATCAAATAAAAAATGTTTATAGGTATTTTAATATGATTTTTAATTATTTTTATGAGGTGTATAATTACAAGTTACCATTTTAGGCTTATATAGGTATATGTATCTATGTATTTAGATATTTTATTTTTATTTTGTTTATTTAATTTATTTGTTTTTGTTTATTATTTTCTAAATTTATAAAATATTTTTATACACTTAAATATGTTTTTTATTTTATTTTTCTGAAGTAATTTATACACTTAATAAAATAGGAGTGTATTTTATGTAGGTATATTTATAGCTATCATACCTATGTATTTTATACATGTATTTTAATTTTGTGTTTTATTTAGGTTTTTATTCTGATTTTAATGTGCATATTTATTACAAATAATAATTATAAAATTATAAAAGTATAAAACTATAAGAATAAAGAATAAATATTAAAATGAATATTTTATTCTGTACAAGTATACAATAGGGGTCCAAAACTCAACTTTCAAACCGTAGCTCCGCCAAACGCGAAACCACCTTCATTAAATAGCTTATGAAAAATTATATACAATTAAAGGTGAGTTTGACGCATTTCCAGTTTTTATTTGCAAGATACATTTCTGGGAAGTTGGGATTTTGGAATCTTATTCAGATCATAACTTTTTATCTGTGTAATATTTTTGCGTGAAATCAATTTTGTATTTTTCTTTATTTAATTATCTACATCTTTCATGTACAAAGTTTCTTTATTTGGAGTATAAAAAGTAGAACCAAAAATGGGTCCCAAAATGAATAAAGAATGAAATGTATTTTTATTGTAATTTGACCCTTATCTCCCCCTACTTTATTTCTTGTCGACCTATTCATTGAGATGCCTAGGTCTCGGGGTTTCAGGTCATAAAATATTTACAATATTTTATTCTTTTTCTTTTCTTTTATTTATTCTATAATTTTGGCTTTAAATAAAGTATTTTGTACACTATTTACATGCACATGCATGGATGCTAAAATGCTAGAATTAATGGTATTTACACGCATTTGCTAGGGTTTTTGGGGCCAAAATGATAGAATGAAGATGATGAAATGTGGATTCATCACTATACTTAGCGCTTCTTTTGCCCTAAGTATAGGGGGAGTGGTGTGTACATCCTCTTCTATCTTCTTCCATCTTCTGATCTCTTTTCGTCTTTTCCTTTTCTATTTTCTTTCTTTACCAAAAAGGTGTCGCCCCTTTTTGTCAGTCTTCTATACTTAGGGTGTACTCTGTCCTAAGTATAGGGGGTGTGCACCTCGAGTTCTTCTATTCTTTGATCCTCTCCGTTGTCTATACTTAGGGATATCTTACCCTAAGTATAGGGGGAGACAATCTGAGTACGATCTGTTAATTCCCACCATTGACCCTCCCTGCTTTGTGTACAGTCTGCTATACTTAGGATTATTTGATCCTAATTATAGGGGGACGGTTAACTTCGTTCGTTCATTTCTCCATTCATTTATTCTTTAGACTTTTCTATACTCAGTATGAGTTATGTCTTCTCTTTCTCTCTCTGATCTATGAGGACATAGCTCAAGTTAATATAGTGGGGGTCGTATATACTGTGTATATACTTTAGCCATAACTCGTACTTTCGTATTTTTATTAATAAGTATGGCTAATTACGCATATAAAATTCATTAAAGGCACTTAATAAAAAGATGTCTATCATTCCTTAAATTCTTTTTGTACTTACTGATTAATAAATCAGGTAAAAATATTTTTTGCAAAATATTTGAAAAATAGTTTGAAAATATTTTGAAAACTATTTGAAAAATGTTTTTTTAAAATATTTTCAACCTTTGTAAAAATTATTTCGTTTGTAAAATTTAGTTTCTTTGTGTAAAATAAAAATGTTTGAAAATCTAGTTGTAAATGTTTGGAAAATGGTTGCAAAAATATTTTGAAAAATCTATATATACTATTTGGAAAACCTTTGCAAAAAATTTCAAATGTGTGTACATGTTTGTAAAAAGTGTTTGTAAAAATTATTTTGGACTATATTTTTATAAAATTGTTTGAAAATCCTTTGCAAATAAGTTGAGGAATATATGCATCACACTAAAATTTTTTATATATATATAATTGACCACTTAACATTTGTAAATTCTTAAAATCTACTTCTTGTAAATATAAGATGCATCCCTATGTAAATATTTGTACCTAGTTTTTAGCCAAAATATTTGATTTTTCAAAAAAATTCCGAAAACATTTACAAAACAAAATACAAAAAACATTTGAAAAATATTTTTGAAAATACAAAAAATTTCATAAGCATCATCTTTTTCAAAAATCTATAAAAAGTTAAAAATCTTTGAAAATTGCATCACAAAAATATTTTCTTCATAGCATTTGCATATCATTAGCATTTTTCAGATTAAGCTTAATAATTGAACAAGTCTAAGTAAAATCTGAAGATTGGAGCTTGGTTTGACCTTAAATCTACCTAATTAATAGGAACTATATGGGGGCTGGAATTGAGGTATTTCAAGTCTATTTGACTTAATTCTTTGAGGATCACGAGACTTGGTTCAATGGGTTCTTGACTGCCTAAGTAGAGTATTTCAGAGCACAAGCATGACTCTTGTCGATAATGACCTAACTTGGACACCCGCACCTTTCACTTGGCTCCACTCAGTTGGAGTGGTGAGGGGATTCGATTTGTTGGTATGAGACGCACACAAGTGGAAATATTTGTCCTCCTCTAGAGAGGGAAGTGCACCCCAACCCATCCAGTGATGTTGAATTTTGAAGACATGAGAGTGTGGGTTGCAATAAAGCTTCAAAAGAGGGATAGTCTATTGGCTCAAGAGGAAAAACTCCTTACATAAATGATCTTGTAAATAGTATTCTCAAAAAAAAGAGAAAAAAAGGAAAAGCAAAAACTCCAAAAAAAGTGGACAGGTCTGTTTAAAATAAAATGTCTGCCAGAGTGTATATATTTGTATAGTCAATAAGAAAGCTTGAGCTTCAAAGTCAAAACATGTGAGCACACAGTTGGATGACTTGACTACATTGGTCTTGCATCCTAGGATAGGTAGCTATACTGGATACCATCCATTCTTCTCTTCGCCCCTCCTCTTGAGCTGGTTGTCACTTTACCTTAGAAGGGAATACCCGCTCCTCGAGGAAGGAGTTATTGGATTGGGGAATCATTGGGTTGTCATACTGGAGAAGTCAGTCTCTTCGTCATTTCAGTTGGGGAGAGCTACCATCACTTACATTGTACGAGTCAGATTCATAGTTATAAGGGTTTGCGTATGAGCTGAAGTATTCTGACCTAGCTATTGAGGATACTTGAGCAGAGTTTTGGGATCTCGAAGGCTGTTGGATTTCAAAATCCGATTCCCACTAAGGTTCCCCCCGCACAAAAATTTCAAAGGACTGACTTAAGCTCCAAACTTTGATTTTGTGAAGACAAGCTAGATAATTAAACTTAATCCATTTCTTTCCTTTTCTTTTCTTTGTTTTTCTTTTCTAAACTTATTGCGTAAGTGTTTGCTAGGGACTAGTAAAAACATGTATAGGGTGATGATCAATCTCCATTCCATCATCTTTAATCTATCATTTTGGCCTTAAAAATCCTAGTAAATGTGTGTTATTAGCCTTAATTCATGCATTTTATCATTCATGCATCATTGTGTAAAAAAGTTTAAAAAATACAAATTTTAAAGCTAAAATTATATAATAAAGAAAAGAAAAAGAATAAAAATTGAAAATATTTTATGATCCTAAACCCCGAGACCAAGGCATCTCGATGACTACGTTGACAAGGAATAAAGTAGGGGAGATAAGGGCCAAAAACCAATAAAAATCCCTATTTATTTAATTCATTTTCTTTCATTTTTGGGACCTATTTTTAGTTCCACTTTTAATACTTCAAATAAAGAAACTTTAAACATAAAAGTTGTAGATAATAAAATATAGAAAAATATAAAATTGATTTCGTACAAAAATAATATACAGTGTACAAAATATACTCTGAATAAGATTCCAAAATCCCTACTTCCCAGACCCATATCTCTCAAATAAAAATTCAAAATAAATCAAAATCACTTTAATTGTATATAAATTTTAACAATCTATCTAATGGAGGTGGTTTCATATTTTTTTTGGAGTTACGGTTTGAAAGTTAGGTTTTGGACCCCTATTGTATACTTGTACTGTCTAAATTATTCATTTTATTTATTATTTATTATTTTTATTATTTTTATTTTTATAATTTTGTAAATATTTTTTATAATATATGTGCATACTAAAACAAGACTAAAACACTAAATAAAACATTAAAATAAAATATGTAAAGAAAACATATAGATGAAATACCTATATCTAGACCTATATAGATAATATACCTAATTATTTAAGTGTATATATTATACCAAAATAATAATATAATATATATATAACTGTATAAAATTAAGTTATAAATTTATAAAATACTAAACTAATCTAATAAATCAAATACAAAATAAAAATAAAAGACTAAAATACATAGATGAATATACCTATATATAACCCTAAAAAGTAATTTGTAATTCTATACCTCTAAAAAATAAATAAAAACAATAATAAAATAATTTAGAAAATAATAAATATTTTATTTTATAACTTAAAATTAATAAATTCATTTATTATTTTTAATCAAATTTCGAAATAATTTCTGTTGGGATTTTTCTAGTTGGTCCACGTAGACCAACCAGCTTCTTCCGAGCGTTGACCTCAGTCAACTCTCTGATCGACGTCTGCCTCCTGTCAGAATCGAGTTTTGTCCCTTCTTCTTAGATTTTTTGAGGCCGCGTCTTTCACTGAATCATCCCGCTTCCTTCATCACTTTTTGTCCCTGAACATCAAGGATTCACACCCTTGTGTTTTTTTGGGGATTAGAGCATTGATTTGCTCGATCTCCTTCGTTCTTCGGAGCCCATCACCTCTTGTGTACAAAACCCCATCCGATTTTTCTTCTCTCTTTTGAACCCTCTTCAACCTGTTCTAGCCGCCCTTATTGGAGCCCCTGGATAGAGTGTGGTGACAACACGCTCCCCGCTCCTTGGAGGTGTGGTTGGGCGGCCCTAGGGCGGTCTCCACCCCTATCTCTGACCAACGACCGGTGTGGTCCTAACCTATGGTTTTCCTACCATTGAGTTCCGCATTTTCTACTTTCTTTTGCATGTTAAGCTTCACAGAGCTGTATGATTCTCTTCCCATGATTTATTTCTCCTGCTACCCAACCAATCGCCTTCGCTGTCCTCACGCCTCAGCTCGCTCCGGTGACCTCCCATCCATGCCATTTCCACCTTGTTCCACCATCTGGAGGGTTGAGGCACTTTGCCCTTGACCCCTTAGATTTTCTTGCATGTCCAAGCATCTCAGGGGCACCTAGGGCTCGTTTTGGAGCGTCGTCGTGGGTCCTGGAGCTCGCCTGCTTCGCCGGCCTTGCGCACATTCTTCGACCATTGCTGGAGCTTTTTGGAGCCGCCAACACGTAGAGGAGGAACTCGAGATTGACCTCAAACTTTTTGGAGCTTGAAGGAGCGCTAGAGAGGGCCGATCGGGTTCGGTGAAGTTCTTCTCGACAGAGTTCATCGGTTCTTCCATCATGTGACTTTTTTTTATTTGCATTTTGGTCTTAGACATGCCACATCATGTGAAGCATCACATTGGGGATTTTGCAGCAGACCCCCTGAGGCTTTTGTTTATTTCGATTCAGTCCATAATTTTTTTATAACGTTATATATCTTTGTGATATTTTCAGAAAAGCCCCTGGAGTTTTTATAATTACAAATAGGTCCTCGACAACGAGGCTCACGTGCATGTGCACGTGGGTTTTGCAATTTTGTGTGGAGGAACCGTCAGCTTATTGTATTTCTATTTAGTCCATTGACTTACAATTCCTGTATTATATTTTGTGGACATATTGCAGCAAGGCCCTCAAGCTTTATTTTAATTACATTTATATCCTCGCTAGTAGATAGTTCCTCTTTGTTGTCTCTATTTATTTCATGCATTTATACTACTCTAAAATTTTTTTATATAATATGTGTTTTATCTTGATTGCATCTACTTTCATGTCATATTTTTAATTTACAATTTTACGACTTTTTATTATTTATAAAAAATAAAAAGTGCCTTTTTATCCCTGTTTGCAGAAGAAAATACATAAACTTATAAAAACCCCTTTAAAAATTCCAAAATAATAGTTATATTTATTTAATTTTTTACAACTTCAAACCAAAAATCACTAAAAAATATAAAAGAAAATTTATAAAAATTGAAAAACCCCTAAAACCTTTAGAAAAATAAAAAAATCCTTAAAAACTCACAAAAAAAATCTAATTTCTATTTTTGAATTTTATTTTTATTATTATATTTATATTAAAATTAATTCAAAGAATATTTTACTATGTTTTATATTTTTAATCTCGATTTTAGTTTCGTCCATTTATTTTATTCCCTATTTTAGGGTGTTTTGGACTTTAAAAATATATAAAGATTAGCAAAATTTCTCGAAAAATCACAAAAACAATAAAAAATTATCTAAAACACGAAATAATATTTTTATTTGTGTTATTTTGATTATTTTTACTTATTTTATATTATCCCTAGCATATATTGTTTATATATATCTTATATATAACTTTTTATGTTTTAAAAGAAAAATAAAATATAAAAAACAAAATCAGAAAATCAGAAAATCAAAATTAAAATATAAAAATATAAAATAAAAAATAAAATTAAAAAAATATAAAATTAAAATTCCACAAAAGAGCACGCATATGGACAAATACTTCACTCTCACTTTTATGCATTCTTTGCCTCGATATATGTTGCTTGTTCCCTGTGTTCGACACTCTACATATACTTGCACCTGTACACATCTTTGCTTTTCACTATTTGCTTGTTGTTGTGGGTTAATTGTTGTTTTTATTTGAATTTCATGTGGTCAATTCGACGATTGTGTTCCCGCCTTGTGTGGAATATAATATTGCTAGATTTCTGGGTTAAATACCTATAACATGGAGTTTTCACATTGTATACTTCTATGATTTTAACATTCTCAGAATGGGCAACGGTTCCTTATAATGATATTGGCATTAGTAAAATCTAGGTAAAATATGTGAGGCATGCTCGGGAATGCATTTGAACTTGATATTTGTGAGAAAGCTTGATGATAGAATGAAAGCTCATAAAAGGCACTTCGTGGTCGGAAAAAGAAGAAGTGCAACAATAATATTTATATCATGCAAGCATTAATTTTCAAAATTGCAGTAAATGATAACTTATGTTTTCAATTGAGTTGTGGCTTAGGTACCATAAAGAGTGAGAAGGGCATGCATGCCTTAATTATGTAATTCTTTATTCGGACTCGAAGAAAGAAAAGATAGAGTTATGCACACATTGTTTGGTCAGGGTACAATCAAGAATCAAATTCAAACATCATTACAAGGAATTTAACAACATGTAATGGTCGTTTCCCCTCCCCTTTGAGCATAAAATTTTCCCTTTGATAAAATGGGACAGCTGACAGTGCATCCCATATAGTTGTCTCATTTGCTCATAGGTACAAGATCAATGGACGTTTCCTCTGATAGATTAGAGAGGATGGGCATAATTGTTCATGTCCCCGCTTGTTGTGTTAGATAGGAGGTCAAGCCTATAACTACAATGATCTTATAAAGGGGACACGCTATCTTGGCCTCCCACATATGGATAAGTTCCTGAGGGGACAGTCGTTGCCATCTCCAATAGTTTAATCGGAGGGGATGGTTGCAACTATCCTACTCGATCATTGTAAGACCAAAACAGTTAAGATTGTAACCACTAATTGGGTCGTAGGACATGACCATGATGTTCCTTAGGAAACTCACAAGAATGGTTGTCAAAAGGGCCCATTGAAATCTACTTCACAAAAGGGATATGCACAAAATGTCGAAAGGGATACTTTAAGTGTTTCCTCTGAGCCATTTATCCATACAAAGATATTGTACGTTGGATTGTGTTAGAAGGGGTTGTTGTAATCATCTACTCTGATTATCAACAAAGAACAAGGGTGTTGAACATCCCCTTTGGATATACTGGATAAAAAGTTAAATTATGGTCCAAATCATTGTTTGATCATGTAATAAATAATGCATAACTTTTGTCTTCAATCTAAAAGTTGAAATGAGTTTAAAACTATATTTCTAGTGCATAGGCATACGATCAATAAAGTTCAATTATAAAAAAATGTCGACATTTGAATTGCAATCGTTAAAGCTGATACTTATTCTTAACATTATAACATTATGAAAATTAAGGATGTCTATTCTTCACTACTCTCTCCCTCTTTGCTCGTATCCTCTTTAATGCCATCGGGAACTCGAGTTGAAGCACGTACTTGACTATGTATAAATGCCAAAAACTATTCCATATCTTTTCGCATTTTTGCATTTCTTCTTCTTACTTGGAGACTTTATCTTTCAGTTCCATAACGGTACTCTCCTAGTCTCTCTTCCTTTGTGTGTTTTTTTGTTGGGATGACCTAGACCCCCTAGCTTATGATATGTGCAATGTATGAAGGGTAGATCCACATCCTCCACAATCTACGTGTCTAGAATGTTCAGGACCCATAGCTTGAGGGATGGTCTCATTGGGATATAATAGCACATAACATGTATCGATGCTATCAAAAGAGTTGGTAATATGACTCTAATGATCTCACCCTATAAAAAAATATTAATACCAATATGTTAGTTACATGAATATTAATATAAATGAATAATATTAACTTACATGAATCTTATTGTAGGTGACTCTTAAATTGTTCAAAAACTTCAATCTTGATTGGCTCATGGTTACGTTCTTAATCCAAAAAATCTGAATTCAAGTTACATACAATAAAAAATTAATGCAAAATTTGGATTAAAAAATTTACAAACACCTTGCTCAATCGGTTCATATTTTTTCTGCCCATCTTATGGGTAGACTTGAACACATATTTTTCTTGTCTATATTCCTATTTGATGTCTCCTACATATATTTAGTTTAATAATAAAATCAAAAATAAAATATCTAAGTTATAGCTTGCCACAAATTCATCACGCGTCCAATAGTGAAATAACTTCAACCACTCTACTAGTCATATTCCTATAGGGACATTCTTAGTGAATTATTTGAAAGGAACTTGAGAATCAGCATAATAAAAAAGATATTAATTTAAACCTCTTCAATATATATGGTAAGTATATTTACCCTCTATTGAATGTGTCTTTTATGATGACATATCTACTCAACTACATGTCCCAAATTCAGCTATGAACTACATGACCTTGATCCCAAAAAACACTAGCCTTCAATAAAGATTGATAATTTTCAATTAAAAAAATATATATTTAAAAATTAAATAAAAAAGTTCCATTTAGTTACCTCTAAATTAGATAACATGGCATACTTTATATAATATGGTACCGCTCACCAGTCGATGAAGTGATCGACCAACTCGGGTTAAGTTGATTAATAACAATGTCATTGTCCCAAATCAACCAAGTCGATCAATCGAGAAAATTACTCAACCAATAAAGGAATCAAACAAATCTCACAAGTGATATAGCCACTTTTATTAACCCAGTATAGCGACCAGGGCCGAACACAAGGAACATTATGATAAACTAGATAGGTGACTCAAGGAATCGAAAGATTTTTATACTTTTTCCTTTCTTATTTTCTAGTAGTTTTTAATTTTACAAATTTTTAATTTTGAAAATAAGGCAAGTAAAGACAAAGGAGAAAATGCCAAAACACACATCTTTTCCTAACTTTCAAATATGCTAAAAAGGCATAGAAAAAAATCAAGTAAAAATATTTTTTGGGTTTCATAGGTCTTATACTATTTTTATTGATTTTTGGAGAATTTTTAATGTTTTTTTTGAATTTTTAAAAAATAAAAAACTAGGAAAATAAGCAAACAGTGAATAACCAAAAGTATTTTGCAATTGTAAAATATCAAATAAGCTCAAAACTTATGGATCTAATTTCAATAAAAAACAACAAATTATCTATAAACAAGAACTAAAATCATAATTTTTAAATTTTTAATGGATTTTATAAAATTTTTATAAGATTTTTGTTGTTTTGCAAATTTTTAGGGTTTTACAAAAATATTTTTAAGCCAAATTTATATAGTAGCTAATATAGGAGAAAATATATCTATAGTATTTTTTAAAATTTTATAAAAATTTCAAATTTTATGAATTTTTAGTCCAAACAAGGGGTTTTCCTACTGTTTTTGTATTTTTAATAATAGTTAATCAAAGAAAATCAACACACAAAAATTTCCACCTAAAGTAGACACTAGCAGGAGCTAATACTGATTTTAGGGAATTTCTGAGCTAAATTCACTATTTATTGCAAGTAATAAAAGAAAATAAAAATAAAATAGTACAATAAGGACCTAGTGGCAAATATATTAAGTCCTGGGGCCAACTATTAACATGCAATAGAATTATAGGGGCCTTGGTGCAAATAGTCTAGGTAAAACATGCGCTACATGTGACAAGGCATTCATAGGGGCATATATGTAAATATATAAACTTCAACTATTTCATTAACCAGTTAAAAGCTCAGGGGAAAATACGCAAATATACCATAAAGACACGTCAAGCTCCATGTGACTTTGACTCGATTGGACTGAAATGCAAATATAAAAAGTATAGAGTCCTGCATGCAAAAAGTTCACAACTAATTATTACATTTAGTGAACTAAAACGAAATAGAAGAAAATACGAGGGTAAAAAGGAAATATATCACTCGTAGACACGTGGGAAGCACGTGGAGGGGCTCTGATGTGCTGTCCTAATGCGCTTCTGAGAAAGATCCAACTGTGCAAGTCGTGGCACAAGTATACAATGTAGATCACCATTAGTAGGCAGATGTGACGGCTCAGATGGCAGGTGAGCATGTATGCCAGATCTGTTGCTGCTCTGATCGGACGCGTATCTTTTGGACATGGATGGATGAACATGATCAAATCTAGAAAGAAGGGATCCTCATCTGACGGACGTAAAAGACTCTGGAAGAACACGAAGTAGGAGCAGATGGGCGAACTTCGATTGGATATGTCTGGCCCTCTTCGGCTCTGACGGGCTCGCCGATATGCTCAACTCGTCTCTGGAAGTATTGCACGTCGACTTGAGTGCTCCGATGGAGCAAGGAACAATCAGTTGAAGATGTAAAGATCTGAGTTCCTGGAGCAGCTCTGACTGGAAAGTTGAGGCTCGATTTGAGCCTCCTTGCACACACCAGCACGTGCAAAGAGAAGCAAGACTCGAAGGCGTAACTTCGGTCAGGTTATTTCGCAGAGGACCCAAAGAAGCGACGGTGAATGGTGACTGACCTCTGACGGAAATGGAAGAGCAAGATCTATGCCTAATCTTGCTCCGATGAACAAGATACTGAATGGAAAGGGTGCATGAGAAAGGTGGAGTGATATGGAGTGTTAATCGAAGCGGTTGATGTGGGAGATGGTGATCCTACCCGATGGTCGGAGCAAATGAAATGGTCGACAATGATGAACTGAAATAGAGGTGGTATGGCAAAATACGAAGTGAAACGAGGACACCTAAGTATTCCACGGTGATCAACGATTTAAGTCTAAGGCAGAGGTGGGGTCTTAGCCTCAATCCTACTGCGTAAGGCAACAAAGGCTTCTCGCAACGGAGCTCCGGCCATGAAGTGAGCAACGTGCAACCCCATCACTAATCCAAGCTCCCAATGGCTTCTAGAGGACCCTGCCACTGTCATGGAGATGCAAGTGGATGAAAGGAGGTGTGAGGGACGCGTTAATGAGTGATGAAGGCAGAGGAGATGTTTATAGGCATTATAGTGGTCTAGAATAATCGAGCAGGAGCGTGAAACCTTAGGGGAATCCAGACCTGTCTAGGGACCTGCGAGGATCACAGATTTGCAGTGAGTACAAAGGTCCGCAATCCGATGAGGAACATGATCAGAGTCCGACGGGAGAATACAGAGAAATCGACTTCGGCGAGGCGAAGTCAGGTCTGACCTGGTTGGAGGAAGGGTAGACCCGAGTCAACAAACTCAGGTCGACCAATCAGAATTCAAGAATTTTCTAAATCAAAGAAAATTAAATAAAAAAAGTAAATGAATTTAAAATAAAAATTATAAGCATAAAAATATTAATAATTTATAAACTATTTTCTATGATTTTTAATTATTTACAATAATAAATATATTATTGTATATATAGTATATGGTGTTTTGTACATGTATAATATACCTATATATTATATACATGTATTTTTATTTTATTTTTTACAAAACTATTTTATATTTTATATTATTTTATTCACAAAATAATTTAAGTGATATAAAAGTATTATTATTTTATTTTAACAAGTTATTTATAGTTGTTAAATAAATAGTTGTTATGTACAACGTGCACATTAGTGGTATTTTGTACAATGAGAAGATGATTTTATCTTAAATTTAATTTATATGTTATTAATTTTATTTTAATTTTATATAATTATAAGAGATATATAAAAGTGTCAAAAATACAAAAAATATACAACATATTTACAAAAAGAAATAAATAAATAGATATATACAAGTATGGGTGTTCTATGTTTGTACACATTCTTATGTTATAATTATTTTTATTTACATTTTTATTTACAAAATTTATTAAGTAAGTTAAATTATTTCGAGTCTATTTTATTTATAAATAAAATAGGTGATATGTAGGAAGAATAGTGATGAATATACAATAATAAGAACCCTATCTCTCCATACTTTATTCCTTATCGATCATACCACTATTACTCGTGGTCTTCTCTCAAGGTTCGGGTCAGTCTGCGTTTATTTCATAAATATACCTTAATTTTATTCTTTTTATTTTTTTCTTTATTTTTTATTTTGATCAAAAATAATGTTAATTACACAATATTAATAAACACATGCATAATGCTAATTTATTGTATTTGATATACTTTTACAGTGATTTTGCATAGGGAATTTTGCGAAAATAAAAGAATAAAGGATGTGAATAAGGGATACATCATTCCCCTTTACTTTACCTTTGTTAGTCCCATAGCAAATACTTATTTGAAAAAGAAGTGAAAAAGAAATAAAGAAAAGAAAAAGCAAGGAATTTAGAAAAATATTGATGATTAAACTTATCTTCATAAAAATGGAGTATGGAGCTCGGCCAGCCCATTGGATTATTAGTTTGACGGAACCATATTGAGAAATTGATTTAAAACCTAACATACTCTAAGTTCTAAAAGAATCCTATTCAGGTCGCCTTAACAGCCAGGTCAGAACAAGTTTGCATACACAAACTCTTATGACTATGAATCTTTACTTCTACTGTATAAGTGATAGATAGCTCTCCACCTCATAAATGACAAAGAAACAACCTCCCTCAACAAGTTAACTCTAGTCCCCCGATCTAGCAACTCTTTCCTCGAGGAGCAGGTTATTCCCTTCTAAGTTCAAGTGCAACCAACTAAAGAAGAGGAGAAAATAAGAAAATGGATCGTGGCCAGTTGATGAAGCCACGTTTCATCATCTTTATTCTATCATTTTGGCCTTAAAAACCCTAGTAAATGCGTGTAAATAGAGCTAATTTAGGCATTTTATCATCCATGCATTGTCTTGTATATATTGTATAAAATGCGGTTTTTAAAAGGCAAAATTATAGAATAAAGAAAAGAAAAGAAAAGAATAAAATATTGTAAATATTTTATGACCCGAAACCCCGAGACCTAGGCATCTTGATGACTAGGTCGACAAGGAATAAAGTAGGGGGAGATAAGGGCCAAATACCTATACATTCTATTCATTCTTTATTCGTTTTGGGACCTATTTTTGTTTCCACTTTTTATACATCAAATAAAGAAACTTTGTACATGAAAGTTGTAGATAATTTAATAAAGAAAAATACAAAATTGATTTCACTTAAAAATAATGTACAGATAAAAAGTTATGGTCTGAATAAAAATCCAGAATCCCAACTTCCCAGACCCGTATCTTACAAATGAAAACTCCAAATGTCGCACACTCACCTTTAATTGTATATAGAAAAAAATAAACTATTTAATGGCGGTGGTTTCGCATTTGGCGGAGCTACGGGTTGAAAGTTGAGTTTTGGACCCACATTGTATACTTGTACAGAATAAAATATTCAATTTATTATTTATTTATTATTTTTATAATTTTATATTTTTATAATGTTGTAAATATTACTTATAATAATTATGTATATTGAAATCAGAACAAAAATCTAAATACAACTCAAAATAAAATACTTAAATATGTGATACATAGGTATAATACCTATACACATACCTGTACAACTACTATTTCTATTTTATTAAATATACAAAATACATCAATAAAATAAAATAAAAATATAATTACATGTATAAAAGTATGTTATAATTATATAAATTAATAATCAAAAATAAATAAATTAAATACATACAATAAAAATAAAAGAATACAATATATAGAAGAATATACCTATAAAGGGTATAATTGGTAACTTGTAATTATACATCCCACAAAAATAAATAAAAATCACTATAAAATAGTTTATAAAATAATAAATATTTTTTATTTTATAACCAAGATTTAATTAATTCATTTCCTATTTTTAATTGAATTTAGAAACCTTTTTTTTCTGGTTGGTCCACGTGGACCAACCAGATCTTTCCCTTGGTTGACCTCGGTCAACTCTCTGACCGAGGTCTGAAGCCTGTCAGAAATGGGTTTTGTCCCATCTTCTTGGTTTTTTCCCGGCCTCATCTTTCACCGTTTGAGGTCGAGGTCTTCACGACTTTTCTTCCTCGTGATGTGGTGAATCACGCCCATCGATTATCTCGGGGATTGGACCTCTGACGCGCCTCGTGCACCTCGTCGAAGGAGCCCACTCGGCCAACCTTTCAAAAACAACCCATCCGACTCCAGTCCATTTTAAACCCTCTTTGACCTAGCAAACTCCTTCTCTTGGCTTGCTCTGGAATGGAGACGGTGACAGGGTCTCCTCCAGCTGCTTAGGAGGGTCGCGCGCGGCCAAGGAGCGGCTCCTCACCCCCATCTCCGGCCAACGGCCGTGAGGTCCATCTCTTGGCCGACCAGCCAATCGAGGTCGTTTCGATCCGTTTTCTTTGTAGTTTAGATAGTATTTTGTTCCAGCTTTCCTCTCTGATACATAGTTTGCTTTTTCTTTAACCATTTACCGTTAATCTCGCAAACAAACACCTTGGCGGAGCCCCTCGTGCTCCGGCCAACCCGCTTCCCATCCCACCATATCGTCTAAGTTCTTCTGCATCTGAAGGGACCTGGGATCTCGATACTGTTGATTTTGGTTTTCTTGCAGGTCCCCGGAGGTGCAGGACCTCTTCTGGGAGGTCAGATTTTGAAGCAACACGGTGCCGGGAGCGTCTTTTGTCTCATCACTTCGCGGCGGACCTCCGGCCTTCCGCGGGCCATTTTGCATCCGCAGCTCCATCGTGGACACCCCCAGAGGCTCTCTGGTCGTTCTGGACGACAATAGGAGGAGGAAGGAGCCCAGGAAGCCCAAGTCAACCTCGCCCTACGTGAGACCTTCGGTTGTTCTTCCTCCGGCCTCGGTCACCGTCCGATCTCGCGCATCCTCCAGGGGATACAGCATCCGTCAGATCACGCGACCCCTCTAGCCGTCCGATTTCAGCCCCAGGATCTAATCCTGGCCGCTATCTCCCAAGGGGTATCGCCTCTCGTGCGCGCGCCACGTGGCATAAGTGGGCGCGCACCCACCATCTGATCCGCGCATAGGTGGGCATTTTGCAAATCTCGCCCGCCGGTTTTTATAATTACTGATTACTTTAAAACTTTCCTCTGCTGTGGCTAATTTTTGTTGAAATTGCGAGTGTGCCCCCGAACTTCGATATTATTGCAGGTCAACCCCCGCCAGGTCGCGTGCGCGTCACGTGTGCTTGGCAATTTTGCCTCCAAGGCCCCTCTGTTTTGGATATTTCTTTTTGGTGCTGAAAAGTATTTGCTCAGTTATATTATTTTTGTGAATATTGCGAAGAGGCCCTCGGATTTTCTAAATATTTCAAAAATGCCCCTGCGAACATGATTTTTCTTTTTGCTTCTTGTATTTTATGCATGCATTTATAGAACAGCAAAAAAAATCACCAAATCATATTAAGTTCCTGCTATAGTGTAGTTTAACATCGTATTTTTATTTTTCATAATTATTGCATTTTTATATTTATTAAAAATAAAAAATAGTCATTTTCAACACTGTTTGCATTAGAAAATCACTAAAAAAAATATAATAGCACTCCAGAAAAATCCCAAACAAATGTACTTTGTTACCTTTAGTGTGTTTTAGCTCCAGACCAAAAATCATTAAAAAATACAAAAGAAAACTCCAAAAATTCACAAAACTCTAAAAACCTCTTTAAAAATATTTAAAATTCTACAAAATCCCTAAAAATACAAACTTTGTGCCTAATTTTCCTTATTTCATTATCTTTCCTTGAAAATTAACTTGGAAAATTTTTGTTACTGTTTTCTATTTTATTTCTCCATTTTAGTTTCAGCCTTGCATTTTTGCTACTGTTTTCTTTATTTTGCTAATTAAAAATACCAAAAACATTTTAAAAATTACCCAAAAATCACAAAAACAGTAAAAAAATATAAAATACCAAAAAGACTTTATTTGCTAATTTTGAACATTTTTATCTATTTTTATAAATATCTCTTTCTCCCTTTTATTACATTGCTTATATATTCTATTATTGGAAAAGGAAAATATAAAAATATAAAATATAAAAAAAAGAAAATATAAAATCAGAAAATTAAAAACCAAAATACATAAATATAAAATTAAAAATTAAAAAAAAATGTAAAAAATTAAAACCCACAAAAAATAACATAGTAGACTCTTGATTACATACACATACATTTTGAGCATTTTTGCCCCGTTCTACCTGTCTGTTCCCTGTCTTCGACCTCTACAATACTTGCACCTATACACATCTTGTTGTAGAGTTATAATAAATTTTAACTCCGCACATTTACTTTCATTGCTTGATAATATTTGTCGTGGGTTAATTGTTGTTTGAATTACGGATTTTGCTGGAGGTCAAATCAGCGACTGTTGACTCGCCTTGTGAGTCAACACGACCTCTGCAAATCCGTGTTCAACACCAGTGTTTCCACATATCCTTTGGAGCTTTGACCAGTGTAGCAAACTCTCCAGTTGCAAAATTCCTTGAGATGAGACAATGTGTCACATAAGATTTGCTTATTCACCTATATACACCTTGTCAAGAATTTTATTTTCAATCAGGCATGTCCCCTTTTTTGTAGTTTTTGCATTTTTTATGACACATATATACAACATATCTGCAAGGTGCAGTATGCACATAAGGAGTTTGTCTTCTTGAGCGAGTAGTCTGTCCCTCTTTTGAACCATTATTGCAACCCACATCATCCTATCATTAAACTTCAATTCCACTGGACCAGGTTGAGGTGCACTTACCTCCCTAGAGGAAGATGTATGCTCACACTAGTTGTTACACACATGTGTGCTACTTTATACCGAAGGATTCTCCACCATTCACCACCTCTTCCATGAAGAGCTACGTGTAGAGTGCTTGTCCAAGTCAAGGCTGCTGTCTAGAATAATCATGCATGCATTTTTAAGTGTTCTACTTAAACTAATCAAGATGACATGTGAACATAGTCTGGTGGATTCAAAGAATTAAGTCACTAGGACATGAAAACTTTCAAATCCAGTTCCTACAAGGTTCCCATGAAATTAAGTGGATTAAGGTCTTAACCAAGCTCCATTCTTCAATTTTATTCCAGACTAGTTTAAATGTGAATACTATTCAGAA
This sequence comes from Ottelia alismoides, assembly GCA_037367405.1. Lineage (NCBI taxonomy): Eukaryota > Viridiplantae > Streptophyta > Magnoliopsida > Alismatales > Hydrocharitaceae > Ottelia > Ottelia alismoides. The sequence continues at coordinate 160,131 of JAZKJV010004933.1, read as the reverse complement.
AAATGCATATGCACATGCAAGAAATATTTACAAAACATTTGAAAAAGAAAGGACAAGAAAAAAACTTTCTGAAAAGTTTTTCAAAGAATTTTTGCATACTTTTATGGATTTTATCTTTTTCAATTTTAATAAGAAAGAAAAGAAAGAAAATTTTACACATATCTATAAGAATATGTTCATAGTTACAAGGGTTTTATTTACAAATTTAGTATACATTTTTTACAAATGGATTTTATCTACAAGAATTTTATAAAGAGATTTTATACACAATAGCGTATATACAAAGTTTATAAATAAGTATAGGCTTTATTTATACATATGTACAACTACTTGATTTACACATAGTTTATAGCCCATGTGACAAAATATTTTACAATTTTTTTTTCAAATAATTTTTCAAAATATTTTCAAAACCTCTTTCAAAACTAGTTTTACAAAATATTTTATAAATAATTTTAGAAATAATTTTTCAAAAAGGTTTTATAAACATTTTTCTTTCAAACATTTTACAAACATTTATACCATGTACATAATTTTGATACAAAAATTATTTACAAACATTTTACAAGCAAAACATTTTTACAAACATTTTACAAAAATTTGTACAAATATAATTTTACAAAAAGTTTTGCAAAACTTTTGACAAAAACTTTACACACATTTTTGCAAACATTTTTCAAAAAAGTTTTTTATACCAATTTTATAAATAATAGTCATGTTATTAACCCAAAGTACTAGTTATGTCTATAGTATATATATATATATATAATATACGACATCCCCTATACTTAACTTGAACAATGTCCTCAAAGTGATCAGAGAGCGACAAAGGATGACATAAGAGAATGAAATGAATCCTATGCTACAATGACTCAAAGAATGAAGGAATTGAATAAAAGCAAATAATCCCCCATACTTAGGATCAAGTTATCCTAAGTATAAAAAATTGTGCAAACGGGAAAAACCGAGAAAGAGAATGTACGCAATCAGCGACTCGACTTATCCCCCTATAATTAGGGTAAGAGATCCCTACATATAGAAAAGAACATCAACATTTGAGGGACAAGTGAGTGAGCAATCCAATAAAGGAGAACATACATTACCTCCCCTATACTTAGGGTCGGATGTCCCTGAGTATAAACAGCAAACAAATGTAATAGGGTGAATAGATATATGAACAACACAAGTCCAACACCCCCATACTTAGGATAAAGTGCATCCTAGGTGTAGCAAAAATCACATGATGAGGTGATGAATCTACGATTCTCATTCCTTACTATTTTATTTTAGCTCCATCTTAAGCAAAACCATCTATAAATACCTGTAAATACAACAAAATTAACTATGTGCATGTCTTTGTTAATAGTGAATAATTAGCAACTATTTCTCAAAAATAAAATAATAAAGAGAAAAGAAAAAGAATGATGTATTTAGAATAAATACCGAGTGACCCAAACCCCAAGAGAAGGGCGAGTCTTGACCTGATCGCAAAAAGAATAAGTAGAGAGAGAGAGAGATAGGGGTACACTGTGTATTGTATATACTACATATACTTGTATACATCAGTATTCATTTTTATTTTGATAAAATATAAATATTTCGTTCTTTTAAAATACTTGTATATAAACCTAAAAATAATATAGAAATAAAATAATAATAAAAATAAAAATAAAATCCAACAATTCAGTGTACAAAAGACACATGTATATAGACACAATGCCTATTTATTCTACAATCTTAATTCATAGAAATAAAATAAAATTTATTTTGTATTGCTTAAATTATTTTATAAATAAATAAAATATAAAATGAAAATATTTTTTTGTGAAATAAAATAAAAATACTTGTACATATTACATAAGTATAATATACCTGTATATAACACTTAATAATGTATACACCCTATTTATATTTTTCATAAAAATAATTACAAATCATAGAAAAAAGTTTATAAAATAATAATTTTTTTATTTTATAAACTTTTTATTTTGGAATCATTTACTATTTTTATTCAATATTCTTTCATTTTGTATATTCTGAATTCTGATTGGTCCACGTAGGAACATTGACCACGATCAACATCTACTCCTCAGCCGGATCGACCCGGCTCTTGCTCGCTAGAGCTTCTTCTTCTATTTCTAGTACCTGACTCTGGTTCCCTTCTCCCTTGATTCCAGAGCCCGATTCCTCTCCTAGGATCAGTGATCCTTGCAGATCCCTGGGAGGATCTGATCTACCTAGGGTTTCCTCCCATCGACCAATCTTTCTAGACATTTAAGTACTCCTAAAAATATTCTCTTCTGCTTCCTGCACTCTGTAGCTCATACCTCACCACCCTTCTGCCCCCTGGACACCTACAGTTAAGTGACAACTGCCTGGAGCAACCTTCGGAGCGTGGATTTGTGCTGCATCGACAACGCTCAAGCTACGTAGCCGGAGCTCTGCCATGTTTAGCCTCCTTGGCCAGACGCAACCCGGTTGAGGCCAACACCTTCACCGTCCACCTCGCCCGGAGTTCCTGAGTTCATCAGACCCTTCAGGTTTCACTCACATCGCCCTTACTTTCCGTTCTGATCAGTCTTTCCATTTCCATCGCTGTTGCAGTTCACTTGCTCCGACTAGTCGGTTGGAGCCCTGTCTTGACCATCTACTCGCACAGATCAATCCCCCTACTCACTTTCATCCTTCCTACACAAACTTTCCCCCTTAGGCTTTCTCATAAGAGCGAGATTAAGGTCGAGACATCCTTCCTCTATTCTCGTCGGAGGTTGAACCCCATTCCCCATCACTTCTCCTTGTGTTTGCTATGCAATAACCAGACCAGAGCCACACCCTCGAGTCGTTCTATCCCATGCAGGTGCTTTATCACACGAGGAGACCCATTTGATACTATAGCTACTCCGACTGAGCATCTCTAGGAGGCGGACCATCGCCATGCCAATCCAATCATCCACGCTCGCATCAGACCCATCCATCAGATGCGGATGAACCTCATGAAGGTGTTGAACCTCGTTGTGAGCCGATCAGGTTTTCACACTACCATATCTTCTCGATCGAAGATCATGGGGCTGTAGTTTTGTCAGCACCCTTCGGAGGCATCCGATATCCTCTTGCACCTAGTTTTGATTGAGGTCATCCATCCACGCCTACTCAATAATGGTTCGATCAGACCCAATACATATCTGAGCCGCACGTCGTTGAAGCCTTTCCATAACGTCATATCTGCTCCACTAACAATCATCAGACCGTCCTCCAGAAACTACGTGCCCCTGCTTGGGTATATTACCTTTTTCCCCTGCATGTTGTCTTATTTTGCTTTAGTCTAGTAAATAATTGTGTGGTTAAAAACATTTGCAGTTTGGGCCCTTATGATTTTCCTATTTGCATTTTAAGCCTACCAAGTCTGCATCACGTGTGTCCCCATGTGCTTTGCTAGTTTATTTGCAACATTTGTCCTGAGTTTTTTGGATGTTATGATATGAATGATTAAGTCTTGCTATTTGCATTTATGGCCCTATGTACCAGGATCACGTGTAGCGCATGATTCTTCTAGAAGAATTGCATGTTTGGCCCGTGCTTTGTTAACTTGTTATTTAGTAGCATTTGGAAGTTAAAGTATTTACGATTCGGTCCCTGTAAACTATTTTTAACTCCTTGCCTATTATTGAACGAATTAATATAAAATTAACTATAAAAATTACCTAAAAATTACAGATAGCTCCTGCTAATGTGTAATATTTATGGTAATTTTGGTTTGTTAATTTGCTTGTATTTTCCATTACTAAAATTCAAGAACACCTAAAAAGTGTCCTGTTTGCTTTATAAAAATTTGAAAAAAGCCTTTAAAATTCCAAAAAATATTATAAGTGTATTTTGTTGTGTTTTAACTCCAATATCAATTTTGTTTGAAAACCCCCATAAAACCCCTAAAAATTACAAAACACCCAAAAACTTAAAAATTGTATAAAAGTAAAGAAAAAAAATCCAAAAAATGTTTTTTAGTCTCTGTTTGTATGTTTTTACTTACATTTTGTCATAAAATTACCATCTAGGAATTTTGAGCACTTTAAGTATTTTTAATTTACAAAATTGGTCGTGGTTGTGCACTGTTTTGTCTTTTTACCACTATTTGATTTTTTTTTAGAAAATCCCAAAACATCTGAAAATCACAAGAAAATCATCAAAAATAATTTAAAACCTCCAAAATTCAAAAATATTTTCATTATAACTTTTTGAGCATTCTTGATAGTTTTAAAAATACAAAAAGAGTGTTGTGTGTGTTTTTTATCCTTTGTGCTTATTTATATTTAATGGAAAATTTTAAAATTGGAAAAACTAAAAACCACCAAAAATACTTTTCTTTCATAAATTTGACTACTTAGTTTTTAAATCGTTCTCCTTGTGTTCGACCCTAGTAAACAAAATAGCGAGACCACTTACATTGATTGTTGATTCTCATTAGTGGTTAATTTTTCTGGTTAGACGATTGGATTGATTGAGGACAACAACATTTGATATTTATTTGACCTTAGTCGATCTTGATTTTCGTACCATCATGAGGCATGGAGTGTTAAACAAAATGAACGAACGAATGAATGACATAGACAACATGGATATATAAAGAGGCGGAAATAAGTGTAACTATGGTATGAGATGCATAAGATGAGAGTCAAAGAACACATCTCATACAAAATGAAATGGGGTAACATTAATAGTCATCGGATCATGATCAAGAAAGGGCTTTAGGTAATGATCGTTGACCCGAAAGGTGGACTTAAAAGACAACTCGGGTTTGTCGATACTGCCGTTGTCATGCATCTATTCTGACTAATTATGGTACCTTCCATTTGCTCTATAAATTCCTTAGAAAAAATCTCAGCCTAGCATCAAATAGCCATACTTTCCGATTAGGCTCAATCTGCTTATGGCTGATGTGAGAATCATGCCATATCTTTTCTCGATCCTTATAGTGTAGGCTACTTGAAAAGGTTGTATCTTTAAGCTCCTCCTTCTCTTCTCTTCTCTGATATCCTATACTCTCAAGATCCAATAATATCTTAGTGACTGCCCATAGAGACTTGTGCTTAATCTCGACAGATAAGTGGCTTGTCTTGCCATAAATGAGTCGAAATGGAGATGTACCCAAAGGTATCTTGAATGATGTCCTGTTGGCCTATAAGACCGAGTCCAAAAGTTGTGACAAATCCTTTCGCTCTGGGTGGACAACCTTCTGTGGTATAGTCTTGATCTCCCTATTTGAAACCTCAACAAGACCATTCATCTGTAGATGATATGGAGTGACAATTCTATGGTCTATGATGGACTCGTTAGCAAGGTCCCTTACCTTGTCATTGATAAAATGAGTCCCCCCATCATAAATCAAAACTCTAGAAACCATGAACTGTGATATGATATTCTTCCTCAAGAATCTACAAACGATCCTCGCATCAACTTCTCAAGTGGGGACAATCTCAACCTAGCAACTCATAATCCACAGCCAACAAAATGGACTATAATCCCTGACTCTTAGGGAATGAGCCCATAAAATCAATGCCTCATGTGTCTAAAACCTCACAGAGGTGAATGGAATGCATCGTCATCATGTCTCTGTGACCATAACTTCCCATCCTTTGATAGTCAGTACACTACTTCACGAATTCATCTAATCCTTGAAGAGTGTTGGCCATCAAAGGTCGGATCGGAGTACCTTTTGTGTTGTCTGTCTCCCAATGTGATGAACTTTTGCCTCGAGCTTGTGGTAATAAGTTAGGACACTATGGTGCTCCTCCTGAGGAATAACCGATGCCATATACTATCCCCCTTCATGGTAAAGGGTGGGATCCTCCCAATGGTACGACTTGGCTTTCACAAGGAAAGTCTCAAGTCATTGCCTAGTCCAAACATGTGTAATTTTCTTGTCAACAAGATAGTCATAATGTCATCATACCATGGGAGAGAGGTGATAGCAAGAATCACCTTGTCTGGAAATGTCTCTGTTATAGGTATGGTATTCTCAAAATCCTCAAGACACTCTAATCGAAAGAGGTGATCCACCACCACATTCTTGACTCCGGATTTATCCTTAATCTCAATGTCAAACTCCTGGAGTAGAAGGATTCATCTAGTCAAACGTGCCTTGGCATCCTTCTTAGGCATTAAGTGCCAGATGGCGGTGTAATATGTATAAATAGTCACTTTAGATCTGAGAATATAAGATCGAAACTTATCCTAAGCAAAGACTGCAGCTAGCATATCCTTCTCTGTAACAGTATTATTCCGTTGGGCGGTATCCAAAGTCCTACTAATGTAGTGTATAGTAAAAGTAAATCCATCCCTCCCCTATCGTGGCACAACCCCTATGGCAAAATCAAAAGCGTCTGTCATGATCTCGAATGGAGAGACAAATCGAGTGGCTGAAGGACAGGAGCCTACACAACCAAATTCTTGAGAGTCTCAAATGATGATCGACACTTATCATCTACAATGAACTCAATGTCTTTCGTGAGAAGATCAGTAAGCGGTCAGACAATACGACTGAAGTTCTAAAAGAACCATTAGTAGAAACTGACATGCCCTAGAAAAGATTGCAATTACTTCGAATTGGAAGGCAGATTGAGTTTCCTGATGATATACACCTTTGTCGGATTGACCATCATGCCCTGTTGGAGATGATATGACCAAAGACCATCCCTTGAGTCATCATAAAATGACTCTTCTCCCAATATAAAACAAGGTTGCCTTCGATAAACCACTAAAGCACTCGATCTAGGCAAGAAAGGCGAGCATCAAACCCATCGTCGTAGATCAAAAAATCATCCATGAAGCCCTCTAAACAATCACCCACCATGTCTGAAAAGATGGAAAGTATATACCTTTGGAATGCAGATGGGGCATTACGCAATCCAAAGAACATCTGTCTAAAAGCATACGTTCCAAACAGACAAATGAATGTCATCTTATCCTGGTCTTCAGGCACAATGGCCACCTGATTGTACCCCGAGTACTCATCAAGAAAGTAGTAATGACTCTTCCCAATTAATCTCTCAATAATCTAATCAATGAATGGTAGAGGGAAGTGACCCTTCTTGGTGGCCTGATTCAATCATCTGTAGTCCACACATACCCTCTAAGAAGTGGGTAGACATGTAGAAATCTTCTCTCCAGACTCACTCACAACTGTAGTAATACCTATCTTCTAGGGTACCACATGTGATGGACCAACCCATTTTGAGTTGGAGATGGGGTAGATGAAATTGACACTCCACCACTTGGATATTTCTTTCATGACCACATCTCGAAACTTCAGGTTCAGTCTACATTGGAACTTACGTAAAGGCTTAGCATCATCCTCGAGAAAGATGTGGTGGGATGAAAAATGATTGGATGTGAGTTACTAAATTATGTCCTAACAAATCAATCTTACTGTCACTGAGGTGACTACTCCAACCCTCTCGTTATTTCAACAATTAATGCACATAGATAATTGAGTAATTAAGAGAAAGAGTTAAAATTTATTATACCCTACTAAGAATGTATAATGGCAAGAAAGTAGGGGTCGAACACATGAAGCAAAGGAATAAAGCAGGCAAGACAGAAATCAAAGCAAAAATTACCACTCAACTACTTAGCCAAGTTGCATTTTTTGTGGGTTTTTTTATTTTTAATTTTGTTATTTTATTTTTGATTTTTATTTTTGATTTGGATTTTTAATTTTATGTTTTTATATTTTCTTTTTCTTTTTTTTCTTTTTTTTTCTTTTAAATTATATAAAATAGCTATATAAGGGTATGCATACAATATAAGCTAGAGTAGATATAAAAGTTAATAAATAATCAAAAATAAGAAAATAAAATATTTTCGGATTATATATATACTATTTTTGTGATTTTTTCGGATTATTTGCTAATTTTTATATTTTTTTAAAAAATCAAAAGTACCCTAAATCAGGGCTTATATTAAATACCCGACATTAAAATGAAGAAGAAAAATAGCAAACAAAATCAAAATTTCTCCAAATTGATTTTAAAATATAGACAATAGTATATAGAAAATTTCGAATTAGAGAACACAATTTTTGGTAATTTTGGGAATTTTATAATTTTTTATAAAGGTTTTTGGGGTTTTTATATTTTAGTGTTTTACTTTATATTTTTTAGTGATTTTTGATCTAGGGTTATAAAATAATTAAAATAATATATAATATATTTTTTGGAATTTTTCAATGAAATTTTATAATTTTTATGTGTTTTCTATTGCAAATAGGGACAAAATGGATAATTCTTGATTTTTAATAAATAATTAAATGTCTTAAAGTTTCAAACAAAAAATAGACGCGAATCTATATGCAATCAGAAGATTAAGTTTATTTTTGTGTATTTTTTAGAGCAATGTAGCTATATGAAATAAATACAAGAAACAACGAGAAACTACATTACTAGCAAGGGCTTAAATGTATTTAGCATGAAAGTCCAAGGTCACCTTGAAAATTTCACAAATAAATATATATATATATATATATATATCTGGATTTAAAATTTACATGACTAGTTCGAAATAACCAAAGCCTCAAGGGCCTTACTGCAAAAATACCAAGCTCTCGTGTACAAACACGTTAGCCACGCTAGGGGGGACCTTTATCCAAATACCAGAAATCAAGGGGCATAGAATAATTTTTCACAAAAAGTTACAACTAGATAAGCAAAATCTTTGACCAAACACTAAATGACTAAACCAGTAAGGTCTTAGTTGCAAATGGTCCTAATTTTGTCGACCGACATGTACAAGGACTAAAGTAAGAATATAGATAAATGTAGGGTCTCAAATGCAAATATTACAAAGTTTAAAGAACAACAGATGAAAGTTTGTATGTTAATAAATATAATACAAAATTGGATGGGGTTTAAATGCAAATTAACCAAGGCCTTTGCACGAGTGGACGGTTGGATTGCTCCCACTAATCCATGTGGCGTGCATGCGTTACGCGATGCCGCTTCGCCGATGGACAAATGCGATTAGATGCCTTGGGAAGATCGGACGATAGATGAAGTGCGAGATTATACGATTGATGTTTGATCTGGTGCATGATCTTGATCCGACGATGGAGGAAGGTTGAGGAAGAACATTGAGGAATCCCACCGCAACGAGCTTCCTCCAACGATAGCTCCTTCCTCCGTTGTAATTTTCAGCTCAAAGTCACCCGGATGCTCCTAGAATGGCCCACAATCGATTGGCAACTTCAAAATGACATTGGGGCGTCGGTGCTCCGTTGCGTGGTTGGGGAGCGGAGTGGGCTCCAGGCATCAAGCCTCCTTCAAAATCGACCCCTCCTGAGAGTCTTGGGGTTCAATTCTACATAAGGGTTAGTCACAAAAAAATAGTGGAGCATGGGTGAACTCCATAAGGGGGAATGGGTGAGAGAGGTAGCTGGGCGGAGCCTCTCCGATGAGCGACGAAGGAAAAGAGGTTATGACCTTGCTCTTTGCGAGAGCAAGGTGGGTAAAGGTACGTTGGGAGATCAGAATGTGAAGATGAAGAATATGGAGGTGTCCATGGAGGAGGAGTGTGGAGAGACGGTCGGGATGAAGTGGTGGAGTCAGAGGCTCCGACGAATGATGACTTTGGGATTTTGAAGAAAAAGACACGAGATCTCTTACGATTAAGACTTATAATAGACTATACTTACCCCAAGGAACTAAAATAATGAAGGGAGGATGAGGCTTAACAAACAAGGGCATCAGAAGAAAAGCTAGCTACGAAGGAGGTGGCGGAGCTCCGGGATTGAGATTAATTCGATACCAAACTCCTTAACAGTTGGTCGAGGAGGTTCCTATTGTCACCAGGAAGAAGTCTCAGACCTTAGACTTAGGGTTGGAGGACAGAAGAGGGATCAAGAGTCACACCTAGTTCGGAGGTGATACTTTATACCGGAGGTGGAAGAATGAGGCGTATCAGACGACATAGCGACCCAAAGCTCTAGGAAAGACCTGGGCGTGAATCATCAGTGACCGAGGCACAAAAATGCAGAAGAAATCTATACAAGAAGAGGCTCGGATCAACTTGGAAAAATGCGAGAATGGGGTCAAACTTCAGGTCTGACAATTATAGGAGGCAGGTTAGAGAGTTAACCTACGGTCAACTCTCCGCGACTCCTGGTTGGTCCACGTGGACCAACCGGGAAAAACCCCCTAGAAAACAATTAAAAACAATAAAAATAACAAATGAATTTATTAATTTTAGTTTATAAAATAAAATTTTTTACTATTTTCTAAATTATTTTATTATTATTTTTATTTATTTTTAGACCTTTATAATTACAGGTTAATTTTTATGGTTTATTTCTAGATATATTTATTTATATTTTGAATTATTTTATTTTTATTTTTTATATTTTATTTTATTAATTTAGTTTATTATTTTATAAAAATATAACTTATTTTTAGATACTTAAAATTTTTTATAATAATTTTTTGATATAATATATACATTCAAAGAAATAAGTTTATTTATTATATAGATATAAATATATGTAATTCATCTATGTATTTCATATACATAATTTATTTTATTATTTTCTTTATTGTTTTATTCCTATTTTAATATATACATATATTATAAATAAAAATATAAAATAATATAAATAATAGATAATAGATAAAATGAATAATTTAATCGGGTAAACTATACAATAGGGGTCCAAAACTTAACTTTCACACCTTAACTCCAAAAATATGAAATCACATTCATTAAATATCTTATTAAAAGTTCTATACAATTAAAGGTGATTTTTATATTTTGATTTTTTATTTTAGAGATATGGGTCCAAGAAGTTGAGATTTTTGAATCTTATTTATATTGTATTTTGTACATCATATATTATTTTTGTGTAAACTCAATTTTGTATTTTTCTATATTTTATTATCTACAATTTTCATGTTCAAAGTTTCTTTATTTGAGGTATAAAAAGTGAAACTAAAATAGATCCCAAATATGAATAAATAATGAATAAAAAATGAATTTTATTGTATCTTGGACCATCATCTCCCCTACTTTATTCCTTATCTACCTTGTCATTGAGATGCCTAGGTCTTAGGGTTTAGGGTCCTAAAATATCTTTAATATTTTATTCTTTTTCTTTTCATTTATTTACGCTATAATTTTGGCATTAAAAACTGTATTTTGTACGCTATTTACACAATAATGCAAGGATATTAAAATGCTAGAATTAAGGGTATTTACATGCATTTACTAAGGATTTTAAGGCCAAAATGATAGAATAGAGGTGATGAAATGGAGATTCATCACGCCACTATACTTGCCTTTGCTAGTCCCTAGAATACACTTATGCAATAAGTGCAGAAAATAAAAACAAAGGGAAGAAAAAGAAAGAAATTGGATTAAGTTTAATTATCAAACTTGTCTTCACAAAATCAAAGTTTGGAGCTTAAGTCGGACCTTTGGAATTTTAGTGCGGGCAGAACCTTATTGGGAATCAGATTTAAAATCTAAAGCCTTCAAGAATCTCAAAACTCTGCTCAAGTCTCCTCAACAGCCAGGTCATAATACTTCAATTCATACACAAACACTTATGACTATGAATCTGACTCATACAATGTAAATGATAATGGCTCTCCCCAACTGAAATGACAAAGTCTGACTTCTCCAGCATACCAACCCAGTGATTCCTCAATCCAGCAACTCCTTCCTCGAGGATAAGGGTATTCCCTTCTAAGTTCAATTAACAATCAACTCAAGAGGAGGGGGTGAAGAGAAAAATGGATGGTTGCCAGTGTAGCTACCTATCCTAGGATGCAAGACCAGTGTAGTCAAGTTATCTAGCTGCAGGTCCGCATGCTATGACTTTGAAGCTCAAGCTTGCTTATTGACTATACAAATTTGTACACTCCGGCATGCATTTTATTTTCAATTAGGCCTGCCCACTTTTTGGAGTTTTTGGTTGATTTTTTTGAAATACTATTTACAACAACATTTACATAAGGAGTTTTTTTCCTCTTGAGCCAGTAGACTATCCGTCTTTTGATGCATTATTACAACCTACACTCTCTGTCTTTAGATATCAACTCCACTGGATGGGTTGGGGTGCACTTCCCTCCCTAGATGAGGACAAATGTCTCCACTTGTGTGCGTCTCATATTGGCAAATCCAATCCCCTCGCCACTCCAACTGAGTTGAGACAAGTGAAAAGATGCAGGTGTCTAAGATCGACAAGAGCCATGTGTGTGCTTCGAAATACTCTACTTAGACAGTCACGAATCCATTGAACCAAGTCTCGTGATCCTTAAAGAGTTAAGTCAACTAGACCTGAAGTACCTCCATTCTAGCTCCTATAAGGTTCTTGTTATCAGATAGATTTAAGGTCCAAGCAAGCTCCAATCTTCAGATTTTACTTAGACTTGTTCAATTACCAAACTCAATCCAAAAAATGCGAATGCTATGCAAATGCTATGTAGAAAATATTTTTGTAATGCAATTTTCAAAGATTTTTAACATTTTATGGATTTTTGAAAAGATGATGCATGTACAATTTTTGGATTTTTCAAAAAGTTTTTTCAAATGTTTATGTATTTTTTGTTTTACACATGTTTTTGGGAATTTTTGAAAATAAAAGAATTTGGCTGAAAACTAGGTACAAATATTTACACAGGGATGCATTTTATATTTGCAAGAGTTAGGGTTTTAAGAATTTACAAGGGGTACGTGGTTAATTTTATAGATATATATAAAGAATAAATATTTTTGGGGTGATGTATCTATTCCTCAAACTTATTTTGAAAGTCATTTCAGAAATAATTTTTGAAAACAATAGTCTAAAATTATTTTACAAAGAGTTTTTACAAACATTTACACACATTTGAAAATCATTTTGCAAAGGTTTTTCAAATAGTATATATAGATTTTTCAAAATATTTTTACAACCATTTTCCAAACCATTTGCAAATCCGTTTTCAAACATTTTTATTTACACGGGGATGCATTTTATAATTGTAAGAGTTAGGGTTTTAAGAATTTACAAAGGGTAAGTGGTTAATTTTATAGAGATATATAAAGAATAAAGATTTTTAGGGTGATGTATCTATTCCTCAAACTTATTTTGAAAGTCATTTTAGAAATAATTTTTGAAAACAATAGTCCAAAACTATTTTACAAAGAGTTTTTACAAACATTTACACACAGTTGAAAATCATTCTGCAAAGGTTTTTCAAATAGTATATATAGATTTTTCAAGATATTTTTGCAACCATTTTCCAAACCATTTGCAAATCCGTTTTCAAAAATTTTTATTTCACACAAAGAAAAGAAAATTTTCAAAACAAAATGTTTTTACAAAAGTTGAAAATATTTAACAAAACATTTTCCAAATAATTTTCAAAATATTTTTCAAGAAGATTTTCAAACTATTTTTCAAACATTTTGCAAAAATATTTCTGTTTGATTTATTAATCACTAAATACAAAAAATTGAAGAATGATCACATATTTTTATTACGTGATTTTAATGAATTTTAATTTTATTTTTAGTCGTAATTATTAATAAAAATATGAAAGTAGGAGTTATGGATAAAGTATATACGGAGTATAGTCGACCCCCTATACTTAGCTTGAGCTATGTCCTCATAGATCAGAGAGAAAAATAGAAGCCATATCTCGTACTGAGTATAGAAACATTTAAAGAATATATGAATAAGGAAGGAATGAATGAATGAGAAGTCGATCGCCCCCCTATACTTAGGATTAAATAATCCTAAGTATAGCTGTCTGTACACAAAATATGGAGGGTCAAGGGTGGGAATGAAGAGATTGTACTCAGACCGTCTACCCCTATACTTAGGGTAAGATATCCCTAAGTATAGACAAGAAGAGGAGACAATGGAGAGGATCGAAAAATGAAAGAACTGACAAAATGGGGTGACACCTTTTCGGTGGATAATGAAAAATGAAAAAGGAAAAGAAGAAAATAAGAAAAAATAAGTGAAGATAGAAGAAGGAATTTGAACAACTCGGGGTGCACATCCCCCCTACACTTAGGATAAAGTACATCCTAAGTGTATCATTGACAAAGGGGATGGCACCTTTTCGGTAGAATGAGAGACGAAAGAAGGAAAAGAAGAAAAGTCATTCGAAAATATTTTGGTTTGCTTTGTCTTGGACTGTAGCTTCAGAAGTATTCAATTCATCATAATAAACCACTTGAATGGAGTCAACGACAGACATGAATATATCATGTTAAAGATAAGGCTTCAAAAGATTTCCATTGACCATAATGGCTATGCGTCAGCTGACAAACCAGATATCATTACACTCCCATTGACACGCAAATGCCTTACTATGAACGACCCAATCCATTTTCTCTTCAAGTTACCTGGAAAGATCTTTAATTTTACCGAACAACCACCCCTTCTGACCCGGATCGAAGGATTTGCAGTGGATATGCTTGTCGTGCCACTTCTTAACCTTCTCCTTGTATATAAGGCTATTGTTATGTGCATAGTCTCTAAATTCTAACAATATGTTCAAATTCACTTTGGGGCTCTTCTCAGATTTCTCTGAGTCCAAGTTGCAGATGTTGATGGCCCACAAAAAATTGTGAATCAACTTGACAGGCAGATGACATGGCTTGCCATAGAGGAGGCGGTAGAGAGACATTCCTAGTGGTGACTTGTACGCAGTTCTGTAATCCTAAAGAACTGAATTGAGCAGTTGAGACCAGCTCTTACAATCCAGACACACAAGCTTCTGTAGAATTGTCTTTATCGCCCTATTTGAACATTTAGCCAGGCCATTAGACTGTGGGTGGTATGGTGAAGAGACATGATGTTCTATACATAATTTTTGAGTTATCTTCTTCACCTCTCTGTTTATAAAATGACTACCCACATCTGATATTAGAATTCTGGGGATCCCGAACCATGTAATGATGTGATCTCTTAAGAATCGACATACAATCTGACTATCGGTGGTTCAGGCGGGAATAGCCTCCACCCAATAACTCACATAGTCAACAGCAAGCAGAATATATTCATACCTCTGGTTGTTCAGAAATGGGCCCATAAAGTTGATGCTGCATGCGTCGAAGACATCTGATATCTGAATAAATTTTAGATGCATCGTATCTCTCATTCTTATGGTTCCGCCCATCTTCTGGCAGTTAGTGCAACACTTGACGTAATCTTCTGCATCATTGAATAATGTAGGCCGCCAAAGGTCACTCTGAAGAACCTTTGTTGTCATTCTTCTACATAAATGGTGTCCACCGAATTCTTGATCATGGTACAATGCAAGTGCACTTGAAACTTCCTCTTGAGGAATATACCTCCTCCAGATGCAATCTACTCCCTCAGAATAAATATGGATCCTTCGACTGGTAATAATGGATTTTAGACTAGAACTTGTCTGCTTTCAACTTTGGCTAATCTTGTAGATTTCTATTGGACACAAGATAATTCATAATAGCAACATATTAGGGGAGCGAGGTGACTGATAAAATTATCTCAACTGGAAAGGTTTCTGTGATCGGTTATAGGTTCGACTAGGAGATTTAGGCTCAGGAAGCCTAGATAATGGTCTGCCACTACATTCTTAACTCCAGGTTTATCTTGATTTTCAAAGTCAAACTCTTGGAGGAGAAGTATCCATCGAATGATATGTGGTTTGGCGTCCTTCTTCTATTGTAAGTATCATATGGCCGAATGATCTGTATAAATGATGACCTTGGACCTGAGGAGATGTGATCTGAACTTTTCCACGGCAAAGACTACCGCTAGCAGCTCCCTCTCAGTGACAATGTAGTTTCTTTGAGCTTCGTCAAGAGTTTGGTTGGAGTAGTTAATAGTAAATCATATATTATCTTTCCTCTATCCGAGCACATCACCGATGGCATAATCTGACACATCTGTCATTATCTCAAAAGGTTGTGTCCAAATCGGCGGCTACAAGATAGGGGCATGAGTGATAAATTCTTTCAACTGAATTAAGGCAATGAGCATACAATCGTCAACAATGAAATCATTCTCCTTGCCTAGCAACTCGGTCAATGGTCTGGCCAGGTTACGAAAATCTTTGATGAATTGACAGTAAAAACCAACATGGCCCAAGAATGACCTAACCTGTTTAATGGTTGTAGGTGGCTCAAGTTTGGAAATTACCTTCACCTTGGTTGGGTCAACTTCCATGCCATGTGTAGATACAACGTAACTGAGCACAATTCCTTCAGTCACCATGAAGTTGCTCTTCTCCCATGAGAGTATCAGATTTACCTCATAGCCCCTCCGTAAGACTCAGTCTAGATAGTCAAGGCATTAGTCAAATGAGTCCCCGTAGACCGAGAAATCATCCATAAAGACCTCAAGAAAAGTGCCCACCATGTCAGTGAAAATCGCAAGCATACACCTCTGAAATGTGGATGGAGCATTACAAAGCCCAAACGACATCCATCTGAAGGCATGTGTACCAAAGGGACATGTGAACATGGTCTTCTTTTGATCTTCAGGAGCTATAGAAACTTGATAATACCCATAGTATCCATCCAAGAACAAGAAGTATTCCTTCACATCTAGTCTCTCAAGAATCTGGTCGATGAAGGGTAACAGAAAGTGGTCCTTCTTGGTGGTGAAATTAAGTATTGTGTAATCCATGTACACTCGCCAAGAAGTAGGTACTCTAGTCGTGATCTCCTCTCCTTTGTCGTTCTTCACAATGGTGATCCCTGATTTCTTTGGTACTACATGCAGAGGGCTCACCCATTTGCTATTAGAGATGAGATATATTAATCCCACATCACACCATTTCCAAATTTCTTTGATGACAACCTCCCGCAGATTTGGATTGAGTCTTCTCTGAAATTCTCGGGAGGACTTGATGTCTTCTCAAGAAAAATGTGATGCGAGCACAATGACGGATTAATCCCATGGAGATTCAAAGTTTTCCAGCCTATTACCTTGCCCTTACGTTCAAGAACCTCCATAAGATGTGATTCTTGGTCTTCAGTCAGATGAGCATTAATAATGACCGAGTACATGTTAGATTCTCCAACAAGGAAGGTATATTTCATATTGGAGGGCAATTGTTTTAGCTCAGGCGGGCTAGGAGCTGCTTCAAGGGTGACTTTAGCTACTGTCGTAGGTGGTGGTTCTTTCGTCTGTTTGGCATACATCATGCTCTGTTTTACCTTTTCATTCAATATTTCACAGAAGACTTCAATGATTTCTTGTTCATTGCAGAAATCTTCAATAATCTTCTCTTGGTCTTGAAGGCACATCATCCCCACCTGAATCTCATTTTGTAAATCAGAAAAAGTCTCATCCTGATCGATAAGAGGAAATTCGACCGCGTTCTCCAATCCCTCCTCGGGGTAGAGGAATTCATGGATCTCATTGTCATCCATAAAGAAGTTGGTGTCTTGAATTTCTACCAAAAAGTCACAGTCTTCATAATGTTTGATCACCCTTGCACATGCTGCATAAGTTCTCTCCCTAGGTCTTGCATCAGACACAATCTCTATCTTCATTTGTTATTGCTGGAGCCGAAGGTGATCTCTCTAGAACCATAATTCACTACTGCATTGGCTATTCGCAAGAATGACCACCCAAGTATGATCGGGGTGAGTATCAAAGGTGTGGAGACATCCGTATCTATCATGACAAAATCGGCAGGGAATTACATTCCTTGAACCGTGACGATCATGTCCTCCAACAAGCCCCTAGACCGCTTGACAGATTTGTCCGCGAATTGTAGAATCATCTTTGTAGGTTTGAGTGGCTCTAACCCAAATTCTGTGAGTAGTGAAGCAGCCATTAGATTGATAGATGAACCGTTGTCGAGGAAAGTGCGTTCGAACTCTTGGTTGGACATCTGACAGTGAACAAGAGGTGTCCCTTATCTGGCTTCTTGTCCGAGAGGCCCTTGATAGCATTGACTGTGGCCATTGTAAGAATGTACTTTTCAGACTTGCCACCTTTGCTTATATAATTATGAGGATGACGCATGCGCTTGGTCGTACATGTATCTTTCAATCCTTTCTTCAGAGCCGACATGTACTCAAGAGCCTTCATTAAATGCATGTTCAAGACCAAATTTTGAATAATTTCAATTATGGCAGGATCAGAAAAAGTGTTTTTAAAAATTTTCATTTTTTGTGTTTTTTCATTGCTTCTGGAACGGGAATATTTACAGAATCTGAAACAATATCATTCAAAATTGTGCCCATATCATTGGTTACAAGTAGATGGCAATAAGGTATAGAATCATCTACAGTTTGGGGAGTAAAAAATGTTGGCTTGACGTCATGTGTAGGATTTGGATCCGTTGCATGTGTTTGACTTCTTTGCTCTGGTACTGCTTATGTAGAATGTGCATGCGTCTCCAATGTTGGTTGGTCTCCACCGTGGTTGTTGCTGTCTTTTTGTATTTTCTTCATTTTTTGTGAATTTTCTGCAAATGTTATTCCTTCAAAAATTTTGTTCGGCTATCGTGCTGGCTAGACCGACGACTCCCTGTCAAATGCAATGCACTTTCTCTTCACGACAATCGATGGCTGCAGTGCTCTACCGTTCTTGAGAGTAACAACATTAGAAATAAACAAATCATTTCTACCTGAATCAGGAAGATCACTATGAATTACCTACTGCTTGCATCGAAAATTATTATGATTATCCTCGACTTGGGTTGGTATGTTAGTTTTGGCAGCCGTCAGGCCGTCTATCTTTTGGGTCATCTCAGCCTTATTCTTGATGAGCTGCTCTAGACAAGCGAGGGTTGGGTTCACCAATGCAACCTCAGAAGAATCGCCCACTGGAGGCCTCTAGTGCTAATAGTGAGAAGGAGGCTGCTTCTTGGAACCATGCAAAAATTGTTGAGGAGGAGGTCTAGAGGAGTACTGTGAATACAATTGGGAGGGCTAAAAATTTTGATATGATGCATACGAGTGCTGTGAAGGGAAACCCTGATGACGGTAGCAGATGAATCTCGAATTCATCACTCTAAATCTCATTTATTAAGCTCAATTCCCTAAAAATCAACAGCATATCTGCATCTATTCTGCATAATTAACATTCATGCATGTTTTCATAAGAATTGCATTTTAGCATTAATTTCTGCACCAAATAAGAAGCCAAAAATCCAAGCCACAGTTGACCTGTAAATAGCCTAACTTCCCCTATTTTTAACTCCTTCATGCTAACTCCGAATAACCCAAAACCACTTCCACTATGTACACATCACTAACATGAATAAATGAAAATACAAAAAAATCACTAACCTAGTTAAGTAGACCAAAAACCCAAGCCCTAGTTTCAGGATTTACGGACTAAAACCCCATATCTTCCCCATCCAGTGTCCGATTTGATCCTACTCACTTTTGAACAAATGTACATTCAATTAACTTCAAAACAAGACCAAGTTCAAATCTCTGATTTCTCTGGTGCTGACACGTGGCAGCCCCAGAGGCCGCCACGTGTCAGTCATTTTCGGGCCTTTTAAATTCTGTTTTTATATAAACAAAAATTATTAAAAGCACCCGCACGTGCTCCGCACGTGCCCCCAGGCACGTGCTCCGCACGTGCCGCTCTCTCTCCTTTCCCCCTTGCCACGTGGCCTTAGCAGGGCCGTCCGATCTCGGCCGATCGGACGGTCCCTGCCCATCGTCTCCAACCACGCCCCCCGTTCTCGGAAACGCCTCCGCAACCGCCGCCCCTATCTCCGTAATCCTCAACCACCTCCGTACCTCTCGCGGCCCTCCATCGCCGAGCTCTATCCACCGCAGCCCTATTTAAGGAACGCCTCGACCACCTTCACCCGGATCCGCCGATCGAGGAACGGGTCCGGGGTGACAGACCGGAGCCCCCTTTTCGACGAGATCCGAGTACCCTGTGCTCGTCGCAGTGCCACTCCGGTCGGCCCTCTGCTCACGCTCCTCCCCTCGGCATCGAGCCAATGACGACGACTGCACCGACCATCTTCTTCATCTCCAGCTACTCGCGCTTCAATGACGTTCATCGTCTCCAGCCTCCTCCATCAACGTTCGACTCCGACCCCCGACGATTCCGTCATCTTCATCAACCTCCAGCTCCACCGACCTGATCCACCGATAAACCTTCACCGACAAGGGACGGCGGTGACAGCGCCGCCCCTCCACCTTCAACCCGGCGAGATCCGAGGAACCTATTCCTCGTTGCAGTGTCGCAGCTCCACTGCACGATTGCTCCGCTCCGGTCTTCGCCTACCGTCGAGCCAACGACGTTCGTCATCAACAACAACTCCGCCACCGCTTCAACATCGGATCGCCGCTCCACGCTTCGTGACGTCGAGCCACCGAACGACCTTCTTCTCCGACAGCCTTCTTCGCACGCCAACCCGTATCGCCATCGTCATCTTCTCCAGTCGCCAGGAGCTGCTTCGACCTCGCCGATGCCACCTGCTCCAGTCATCATCAACTTCCTGCCACCGTCGTCACTAGCTTCATCGCATCACCGGAGGCCCTCCACCGCCAGCTACTCCTCAGAACGCCGCGCCATCGGCCGTCTCCGCCTACTCCGCTCGCCGGGCTGACACCTAGCCACGCCGCCGCCTTCGACTTCATCGCCAGCAGCCGGGACCAGCCCGAGGTCCTCCCACGTGCTCTGCACGTGCGTAGGAAACTTCCGCAGCACACCATCCAGGGGTCACGTGATCTGCATGTGACCCATCTGGGTTATTTACAAAAGACCCCCTGGAGGTCCCATTATTTGCGCACAAGTCCCGCCATCCAAGGAGCACGTGCGACGGACGTGCTCCCTTGGAAAAATTGCAGAAAAACCCTGGTTTTCATGGTAATCGCATTTAGGCCCCCTGCATTTATTTTTTTTCTTCATTTTATTTATTTATTTAAATTGCGTTTGTACCCCTGTGTTCACCCATAACTTTGGACCTCTATTTTCCATCATTTTATTTATTTAAAAATAGCACTTTGTTCTACATTCAATTCTCTACAGTTTGACATATTATGGATATTTTTATGATTGTTGGTTAATTAACTATTGATTATTTTGTGGAAATTTGCAAACTTCATCATTTTACGCTCTTGAATTTGTCATTAATTAATCGTTGCTCTAAAAATCCCTGAAAAATCACATATTGTAGAGATTATTTTGCTTGACATTGTGCCCAAAAATCTTTGCATTTGGATGCATAATTTGCTCTGTAAAAATCATTTTGCATATTTTATTATTTAATTTTTAATAGGTATTAGACCCCACATTTTTGAGAGTTAGGATTTTTCTGAGATCCATCACCTAGTGATAGATCTTAGATAATTTTATATCTTGAAAATAAGTAGGTTTAATATTCATTATAATTAAATATTGAAAATCATTCTGTTTGCATATAAAAATTCATAAAAATTCATATTGCATCCAAAAATTCCAAAAAAATACAGTGCATTCATTTCATCATCATTTATTGTTTGATCGAAATTTACATTTTAGTCCTAAAATAGGCCGAATTTGCATTTTGCGTCCCTTATTTGCATTAAAAAATTCCAAAAAAAAGACCGCCTCGAAAACCGAACATAAAATTAGATGGACATAATTCTAGGTTGTTCCTTTGCCTCCTTGTGATCGACCTTGGGACTTGCCCAAGTAAAATAAACATAAAAACCACTTGATTGAAATTGAATAAAATTTATGGTTATTTCTTGACCGTTTCCGATTGCCGCCTACAACGAACGACTCATTAATTATTTATTCTCACTCACACACGACAAATAAAAACAACTTCTTAACGCGGCATTTACGGACTCGTCAGATGGCGCCGTTGCCGGGGAGGCAAACGGCTTAGTTTTGTGTTTTGACATTTTTCGCTCGGTTTTCCGCATTCGGGTAGTCTGACCCCCGAATTGTTCATTGTAAATCCCATTTATTTCCTGCATTTATTTTTTAGCATTTATTTTGCGTATTTACTTTTGGTTATTTTTTTGAGTCACTCTCTTACATTTTCTCTCTTATTTTTCTTGCGAGGTACCCGGTGTACGTGGAGCGGTTTTCAAGAAACCGACGCATATTCACCGACATTCGAAGAAGCCGCAATTAAATTATGATCGAGTCGAGTCGTGAGAGAGCGTAGAGTCTAGGTTTTAAATTTCTGCAATTTTATTTACTTGCTCATTTACAGCGGTGTCCGTTTGGACTCTTGCGTGTGTAAAAAGACTCTGAACTCTTTTCTGTGGTGTGTCGTGGCCTGTTTCACTCTCCGGTGAGGGTGGGGCCCGACTTGAGTGGCGAATAGGATAGATCTGCACATACGGCTCTCAGAGCATTTATATTTTTGCTTGTGCTCGTAGGATCTAAGGCCATACTGCACATTAATCGAGACACACATAGATCGTTCAACTTAGCCAAATTTAACTCAATTCTTCCCCGCTAATAGAACTTTCTACTTAGGTGCGGTTTTTCATCGGCTTGCATTTCATATAGAATAATTTTCAATTCTTGTATTGCATCCCACATGGAGATTGCGAGGAGGCACTGTAAGTCTTCTAACTGAGCATCCATCATTGTTTTCGCGTGCATCGGCTTTTCCCGAACTCCTCCCTCTTGTTTTATCATATAATTTTAAAAGGAAATTGGGACTGGACGGTAGACGTGTATTTTGTGCTCATCTAATTTTTCAGTGATCACCCCATTAAAAATTGGGACTGCTAAATATAGCCGATCAAAATAACCCATAAAATCAAGAATTTCTGCGGGAGAGCAACCCTGACCTTGTATGTTTCTATTTTTCTAAGTGAGCGAGAGACGACACTTAAGGCTAGAGCCCAAATCCCAAATTTCAGCTCGCTAAATTCCTGCCAAGATTGATTTATCACCAACTAAAATCGAAAAGATAATAGCCGAACTCTTACGGCTTCATTGTGTGCGTTGGTGAAACCGGGGTTTGAATTGTGTTTGCATTGGTGTGCGTAAACCGATATCGAAAATCAACAACCGCACATTTGATTTCTCTTGATTATCCCGTGCAATCTTCTCTCTCTTGTCTTGATTTAAAATTCACCATGGAACTCTTGTCCAATAACTCTTGCAGACCCAACCCCTCATTCCTTTCAGCTGTTTCAAAAATAGCCAAACGTTTATCCGAGAATCCATCAGAGCTATACTATGAAAATGAATTCGTATCGGTTAGACCCAAAACACCTCCCCCTCAACCACCAATAAATCCATCTCCTTCTGCTAATCCGACCTGTTTCATGA
Organism: Ottelia alismoides; assembly: GCA_037367405.1. Lineage (NCBI taxonomy): Eukaryota > Viridiplantae > Streptophyta > Magnoliopsida > Alismatales > Hydrocharitaceae > Ottelia > Ottelia alismoides. The sequence goes on along the minus strand of JAZKJV010004933.1, from coordinate 136,898 downwards.
ATGACAACCCTTTGTATTCAGAGCAGACAAACCAACAAATGATCGAGGGCTCTACTTCTTCATTTAATCCTCTTTACGTTGATCATACAATTCATCCCTCATATTCGGTAAATGTCAATCCATCATTCATGGGAGATGATAACCACATGATCGAATTGAACACTTCTTCACCTCTTCCATCAATCTTGAACTCCAAAGAAAAATCATTATCTTAGATTGAACATAACAACCCCCTCTTCACTCATAAAGAGGATTGGGCCGACCACATAGGATCACAACTCCCCTTGGACCAACTCCACTTACCTAGACCATATGAGCAGCCACCTTCCATGATTATTGAGGAGATACTTTCAGAAAATGATGATCGTATATCAGATATTTCAAGAGACCCCTCTCCTAGTACATATAGAAAAATGGAAGAGGACATTCAATTACAAAAACATACCCCAACTGCTCCCATACTTGGCCAAGAAGAGATTTTGGAGAATATTTTGAGGATGAATAAGAAATTTGATGTAATGGAGGAGAAATTTCAAGAACTTGCCGATCGATTAATCTCTGGTAGCTCGGATATAAAAATGAATGTGGAAATGATTGGATCAAAGATTAAAAATTTTGAGGGGATTCAGGGACCTAGGGATTATTCGGACAACTTCACTTCTACACATTGCTCCCCTAGAAATGACTATGCTGCTGACTATCGCTCTGAATATCAAGGCCCTTTTTCATCTGAAGAACACACCACACCCCCACACCATATAGAAAATACCCAAAAAATGGAAATATGTGAAAACCACAAAAAGTTAAAAATTCAGAAAATTTCATAAAAATTGAAAGTGAAGAAGATCTGAAGAATTTGGATCCTGTTGTACGAGAAGCAATAGGAAAGAAATTGATTTTTCAACTTCCCTTTCTACAGGCCATTGAACACTTCCCCGATCTTAAAGGATTTGTAATGGACAAATTAACGATGAAAAAGTCGGGCAGGATTAGAACAAAGACCGAAAGACATATCTTGTCAATGGCCTCCTCCTTAGTGTTGAGGAGAAAAATCAAGAGCCGCACAGTGAAGCGGTTGCCCAGATTTGACTGTGAAATCAAAGACACAATTTTCACCCATGCTCGGATTGATGACGATGCACCGATCAATATCCTCCCGACCTCTATATTTCATGAACTCAAACTCGGACCGATTCGAAAGATACAAGAGATTATTCAATTAGCGGATCGATCAATAAAACGGCCGAGAGGAACCATTTCTGTCATTACGAAATTCCAAGGTGCTCCGCTCAAAGTAGAATTCATGATCATTGATATTGAGCATCAAGGAGAATTCACCCAGTCTCCAATCATTCTCGGAAAGCCATTCTTGGCATTGGCCAAGGTGAGTATTGATTGTGAGACTCGGGAAATCAATTTCACAGCATTGGAAGCACTTAGATCTGACCATATCTTTGAGGAACCGTGATCTTCTGAGACAACCCACGAAGTCCCCGACAACCGTAACCATGAAGCGGTAGAAGAGCCCTACCCCGCAGCCACACCTGAGATAGCGGTTGTTGATGAGACTATTGGTTTAGAAAATCTCCCCCCTGCTCCATTCCCAACCGCTCTCACCATGGAGAATCATGCATATGAATCATATGATCCGGAGACTTATGCATGGGCACACCCTGGATCAACCTATTCTGACTACATGGATTATATCAACTCGACACAGGAATGCTCCAACATCGAATCAATTGAGAAAGAACATGCAGAGACTCTCCCCAGTATTTCAGTTCCCGCGGATCTCAAAATAGACAAATCTTTCTACTACGATCCTGAGACATATGCATGGTCACACCCTGGAGCAACATTCTCTGAATATCTTGACCAAATCATCCCAAATCGAGAGTGCTCAAACATTCAGGAGACTAAGAACAAGCACACAGACCAAGCACCAACCAAGGAGAATTTCAATGGTTATTCATCTGGATACTCAAGTGGATCGACACCTTCACGATGAAATAAAAAGAGAGTCACCTTTGACCTTTCGGAAGAGGAATCAATTGATGATCCCTCATCAGGTCCGGAAAAGATGGTCTACATGAGTGAAGTCTGTTCGGCAGCTCTAAAGCCATATCTTCGCAAGGATCCAAAATTCAATTCTCGTTGGACAACTCCCGTTCCTAACTATTACTCATCCAAAGCTGATGCTCCTTCCCTCTTCAAGTACACTGGAATTCTTTCGTATGAGCTGACTGAGACCGGTGCTTCTGAGCTATCACCTGAGGACAAACCGATTGACCCCAAGAAGGAACGAATTCTAATGAAACAACTGAGGAAAAAAAGGACATTAATATTTGGAGTATGTCCACTTTCAAATACTACTCCTCTGAGGATAATTACGATGATGGATATCTTTCATTTGACTCAAATCCTTCATCCACTATACATCACGATTTTTCTGAGGATGACACTGACAATAGTTGGGAATCATATGCTCCACCTTTACCTCATCATTATGATCTCCCACCGCAGGCTCACAAGAAGATCAATCGAAAACCGCCTTAATCATCGGCTACCCACCCTCCCTCCCGTCCACATCAGGTCTCCTTGTACAACTTCTTCCTCTACTTATGCCATGGCCTAAGTATGGGGGGGACCGATGCCATTTGTATATACCATTTCTCTCATCACACTCCTTCTCCCGAACGCTCCATTTCCACCCTTCTTCCATACTTAGGCTGTCCAGAGCCTAAGTATAGGGGGAACCGACGCCCACCTGTACATACTCTCCTCATTTACATATCCTGACCACCTCTTTTGCGCTCTTCTTCTATACTTGGACTGTTTACAGTCTAAGTATGGGGGGGGGTCGGACCATTGTATATAAATTTTCCACTCTCTTACGCTTAGCCCGAGCTATGTCTTCATTACGCTTCTTGTGCTTTGAGGACACAATACTCGCTAAGTATAGGGGGATCTGTATATATACTTTGTATATATTTTACCCATATCTCGTACTTTCGCGTAAGTCTATATGTATTTACGGGGTGGGTACTAAAAAAGGAAAAAAAGAGTTTTTCTACTAACCTTGCCCAAAATTTTTGAAAAAAATGGCTTCTTATTTCTCTTTTTGCATCAAAAAAAAATCAAAAATCACAAAAAAATGTGTCTGCATTTCACACACCTACACTACATCCAGCATCGCATGCATTGGCATCTGTGAAAAGTCATTGGGTTCTGAACCAAGTTGTGAGCAGAAATCGAGAGTGGTCTGAACTTGACCTTAATCCACCTAATTTTCAGAGGAACTTCACCGCGAAATAGGATTTAAGAGATTCAGGTCTTTTGACTTAATTCTTTGAGTTCTGCATGACAATGTGCAGCGTTTGACTCTTAGTGTCTAACCTGGTCTCTTCATTCTGGGTACAACTCTGGAATAGGGAATTAATTTGAACTCTCGCACTATGCACTTAGCTCAACTCAGATGGGATGTTGGAAGACTGTGTGAGTCTCTTTTCTGGTAGCGTAGAAATCTAAAGATCGGATTACGGGTTGAAATAAAGCTTCGGAAAAGGGAAGGACGGCTGGGCACAATTTTTTTTCTAAGACCCCAAAAAATGTACGGAACAAAAAGATTCTATATCCGTAGGGGCACAACAAGATCCAAGCAGAACCACCAAAAATTCCAAATACAAAGAAGCATTCTACCAAATAAAATCCGACCAAAAAGGTCCAAGCTTCAAGAAACCCGCAGATCTTGGTGAAGACTCGGCAACACTGGCCATCTTTACAAGGAGAGGTGACTACACTGACCACCCTCCAGTTCTTTTCCTTTTCTTTTATCTTCTCCCCCATTTCGATTGTGAACACAGCACGACGGACCTTAGAAGGAAATACCTGACTCCCCGAGGACGAGCTACTGGAGAAGAGAGGAGCACGGTAGTCCGACATTCTGGATGGGAAGAGCTAAAACCCTTCACACACACGAGTCGGTTATTCAATGTTCATAGGGTATACTTTGGGAAGAGGATTGATCTAAGATGACTTCTGAGTCGAAACTGTGTAGAACTTGAGGGCTGTTGATTTTAAAATTCTAAGTCTCATTGAAGTTCCGACACACAAATAATCCAAAGGTCGAGTTTATTTCACTTTCACCTTCAGTTCATGGTCTTGGTATGGAACCCAATCTCATTTCACCTCATGGCATTTCTTTTTGATGCTCAGGGACGAGCATGGTTTAAGTATAGGGGGATGATGAATCTCGGGTTCATCACTCTAAATATCATTTATTAAGCTCAATTCCCTAAAAATCAACAACATATCTGCATCTATTCTGCATAATTAGCATTCATGCATGTTTTCATAAGAATTGCATTTTAGCATTAATTTCTGCACCAAATAAGAAGCCAAAAATCCAAGCCGCAGCTGACCTGTAAATAGCCTAACTTCCCCTATTTTTAACTCCTTCATGCTAACTCCGAATAACCCAAAACCACTTCCACTATGTACACATCACTAACATGAATAAATGAAAAATACAAAAAAATCACTAACCCAGTTAAGTGGACCAAAAACCCAGGCCCTAGTTTCAGGATTTACGGACTAAAAGCCCCATATCTTCCCCATCCAGTGTCCGATTTGATCCTACTCACTTTTGAACTAATGTACATTCAATTACCTTCAAAACAAGACCAGGTTCAAGTGAATCGGAGCTCGTATGTGAAAGTTGGGTTTTGGGCCTCTTTTGTACATTGTATATTTTCGCGGTTTTTGACCTTGTATTTTCTGTATATATTTTATTAACTACTAAAAATTAAAAAAAATAGATTTAGTTGTCTTTTATTCAACTTTGATTTCTCTATATTTTTTCGGTTTTTTTCTTGTTTAAAAATGACAAAAAAATTAGAAAACCCAAAAATCAAGGTATTCTATGTACATGGGATACCCCAAAAATTCACTTTTTACATTTGACCGATTTTGGCTTTAATGACTTCATGAAAGTTGTAGATCTCGTCGAGACGAGCATTTTTCGCGAAGGAACTTTTTCGATCCGAGGTCATTTGCTATTTTTTTTATCGATTTTACAAAAGATTTTATCTCTGATTTCTCTGATGCTGACACGTGGCAGCCCCAGAGGCTGCCACGTGTCAGTCATTTTCGGGCCTTTTAAATTCTGGTTTTACATAAAAAATTTATTAAAAGCGCCCGCACGTGCCGCTCTCTCTCCTTTCCCCCTTGCCACGTGGCCTTAGCAGGGCCGTCCGATATTGGCCGATCGGACGGCCCCTGCCCATCGTCTCCAACCGCGCCCCCCGTTCTCGGAAACGCCTCCGCAACCGCCGCCCCTATCTCCGTAATCCTCAACCACCTCTGCATCTCTCGCGGCCCTCCATCGTCGAGCTCTATCCACCGCAGCCCTATTTAAGGAACGCCTCGACCACCTTCACCCGGATCCGCCGATCGAGGAACGGGTCCGAGGTGACAGACCGGAGCCCCCTTTTCGACGAGATCCGAGCTCCCTGTGCTCGTCGCAGTGCCACTCCGGTCGTCCCTCTGCTCACACTCCACCCCTCGGCGTCGAGCCAACGACGACGACTCCACCGACCATCTTCTTCATCTCCAGCTACTCGCGCTTCAACGACGTTCATCGTCGCCAGCCTCCTCCATCAACGTTGACTCCGACCCCCGACGATTCCGTCATCTTCATCAACCTCTAGCTCCGCCGACCTGATCCGCCGATAAACCTTCACCGACAAGGGACGACGGTGATAGCGCCGCCCCTCCACCTTCAACCCGGCGAGATCCGAGGAACCTATTCCTCGTTGCAGTGCCGCGGCTCCGCTGCGCGATTGCTCCGCTCCGGTCTTCGCCTACCGTCGAGCCAACGACGTTCGTCATCAACAACAACTCCGTCACCGCTTCAACATCGGATCTCCGCTCCGCGCTTCGCGACGTCGAGCCACCGAACGACCTTCTTCTCCGACAGCCTTCTTCGCACGCCAACCCGCATCGCCATCGTCATCTTCTCCAGTCGCCAGGAGCTGCTTCGACCTCGCCGATGCCACCTGCTCCAGTCATCGTCAACCTCCTGCCACCGCCGTCACGAGCTTCATCGCATCACCGGAGGCCCTCCACCGTCAGCTACTCCTCTGAACGCCACGCCATCGGCCGTCTCCGCCTACTCCGCTCGCCGGGCTGACACCTAGCCACGCCTCCGCCTTCGACTTCAACGCCAGCAGCCGGGACCAGCCCGAGGTCCTCCCACGTGCTCTGCACGTGCGGAGGAAACTTTCGCAGCACGCCATCCAGGGGCCACGTGATCTGCACGTGACCCATCTGGGTTATTTACAAAAGACCCCCTGGAGGTCCCATTATTTGCGCACAAAGTCCCGCCATCGAAGGAGCACGTGCGACGCATGTGCTCCCTTGGAAAAATTGCAGAAAAACCCTGGTTTTCATGGTAATCGCATTTAGGCCCCCTGCATTTATTTTTTTCTTCATTTTATTTATTTATTTAAATTGCATTTGTACCCCTGTGTTCACCCATAACTTTGGACCTCTATTTTCCATCATTTTATTTATTTAAAAATAGCACTATGTTCTACATTCAATTCTCTACAGTTTGACATATTATGGATATTTTTATGATTGTTAGTTAATTAACTATTGATTATTTTGTGGAAATTTGCAAACTTCATTATTTTACGCTCTTGAATTTGTCATTAATTAACCATTGCTCTAAAAATCCCTGAAAAATCAAATATTGTAGAGATTATTTTGCTTGACATTGTTCCAAAAAATCTTTGCATTTGCACGCATAATTTGCTCTGTAAAAATCATTTTGCATATTTCATTATTTAATTTAATAGGTATTAGACCCCACATTTTCGAGAGTTAGGATTTTTCTGAGATCCATCACCTAGTGATAGATCTTAGATAATTTTATATCTTGAAAATAAGTAGGTTTAATATTCATTATAATTAAATATTGAAAATCATTCTGTTTGCATTTAAAAATTCATAAAAAAATTCATTAAAAATTCATATTGCATCCAAAAATTCCAAAAAAAAATACAGTGCATTCATTTCATCATCATTTACATTTTGGCCAAGTTTCATATTTTCGGACATTGTTTGATCGAAATTTACATTTTAGTCCCTAAAATAGGCCGAATTTGCATTTTGCGTCCCTTATTTACATTAAAAAATTCCAAAAAAAGACCGCCTCGAAAACTGAACACAAAATTGGATAGACATAATTCTAGGTTGTTCCTTTGCCTCCTTGTGATCGACCTTGGGACTTGCCCAAGTAAAATAAACATAAAAACCACTTGATTGAAATTGAATAAAATTTGTGGTTATTTCTTGACCGTTTCCGATTGCCGCCTACAACGAACGACTCATTAATTATTTATTCTCACTCACACACGAAAAATAAAAACAACTTCTTAACACGGCATTTACGGACTTGTCAGATGGCGCCGTTGCCGGGGAGGCAAACAACTTAGTTTTGTGTTTTGACATTTTTCGCTCGGTTTTCCGCATTCGGGTAGTTTGACCCCCGAATTGTTCATTGTAAATCCCATTTATTTCCTGCATTTATTTTCAGCATTTATTTTGCGTATTTTATTTTTGATTATTTTTTTGAGTCACTCTCTTACATTCTCTCTCTTATTTTTCTTGCGAGGTACCCGGCGTGCGTGGAGCGGTTTTCAAGAAACCGACGCATATTCACCGACATTCGAAGAAGCTACAATTAAATTAAGATCGAGTCGAGTCGTGAGAGAGCGTAGAGTCTAGGTTTTAAATTTCTGCAATTTTATTTACTTGCTCATTTACAGCGGTGTCCGTTTGGACTCTCGCGTGTGTAAAAAGACTCTGAACTCTTTTCTGTGGTGTGTCATGGCCTGTTTCACTCTCCGGTGAGGGTGGGACCCGACTTGAGTGGCGAATAGGATAGACCTGCACATACGGCTCTCAGAGCATTTATCTTTTTGCTTGTGCTCGTAGGATCGAAGGCCACACTGCACATTAATCGAGACGCACATAGATCGTTCAACTTAGCCAAATTTAACTCAATTCTTCCCCGCTAATAGAACTTTCTACTTAGGTGCGGTTTTTCATCGGCTTGCATTTCATATAGAATAATTTTCAATTCTTGTATTGCATCCCACATGGAGATTGCGAGGAGGCACTGTAAGTCTTCTAACTGAGCATCCATCATTGTTTTCGCGTGCATCGGCTTTTCCCGAACTCCTCCCTCTTGTTTTATCATATAATTTTAAAAGGAAATTGGGACTGGACGGTAGATGTGTATTTTGTGCTCATCTAATTTTTCAGTGATCACCCCATTAAAAATCCATGTAGTGGGAGAAGGCTTAGTACATTTTAGTACACCCCATTAAAATTTGGGACTGCTAAATATAACCGATCAAAATAACCCATAAAATCAAGAATTTCTGCGGGAGAGCAACCCCGACCTTGTATGTTTCTATTTTTTTAAGTGAGAGAGAGAGACGACACTTAAGGCTAGAGCCCAAATCCGAAATTTCAGCTCGCTAAATTCCTGCCAAGATTGATTTATCACCAACTAAAATTGAAAAGATAATAGCCGAACTCTTACGGCTTCATTGTGTGAGTTGGCGAAACCGGGGTTTGAATTGTGTTTGCATTGGTGTGCGTAAACCGATATCGAAAATCAACAACCGCACATTTGATTTCTCTTGATTATCCCGTGCAATCTTCTCTCTCCTGTCTTGATTTAAAATTCACCATGGAATTCTTGTCCAATAACTCTTGCAGACCCAACCCCTCATTCCTTTCAGCTCTTTCAAAAATAGCCAAACGTTTATCCAAGAATCCATCAGAGCTATACTATGAAAATGAATTCGTATCGGTTAGACCCAAAACACCTCCCCCTCAACCACCAATAAATCCATCTCCTTCTGCTAATCCGACCTGTTTCATGAATGACAACCCTTTGTATTCAGAGCAGACAAACCAACAAATGATCGAGAGCTCTACTTCTTCATTTAATACTCTTTACGTTGATCATACAATTCATCCCTCATATTCGGTAAATGTCAATCCATCATTCATGGGAGATGATAACCACATGATCGAATTGAACACTTCTTCACCTCTTCCATCAATCTTGAACTCCAAAGAAAAATCATTATCTTGGATTGAACATAACAACCCCCTCTTCACTCATACAGAGGATTGGGCCGACCACATAGGATCACAACTCCCCTTGGACCAACTCCACTTACCTAGACCATATGAGCAGCCACCTTCCATGATTATTGAGGAGATACTTTCAGAAAATGATGATCGTATATCAGATATTTCAAGAGACCCCTCTCCTTACAAAAACATACCCCAACTGCTCCCATACTTGGCCAAGAAGAGATTTTGGAGAATATTTTGAGGATGAATAAGAAATTTGATGTAATGGAGGAGAAATTTCAAGAACTTGCCGATCGATTAATCTCTGGTAGCTCGGATATAAAAATGAATGAGGAAATGATTGGATCTAAGAATAAAAATTTTGAGGGGATTCAGGGACCTAGGGATTATTCGGACAACTTCACTTCTACACATTGCTCCCCTAGAAATGACTATGCCGCTGACTATCGCTCTGAATATCAAGGCCCTTTTTCATCTGAAGAACACACCACACCCCCACACAATATAGAAAATACCCAAAAAATGGAAATATTTGAAAACTACAAAAAGTTAAAAATTCAGAAAATTTCATAAAAATTGAAAGTGAAGAAGATCTGAAGAATTTGGATCCTGCTGTACGAGAAGCAATAGGAAAGAAATTGATTTTTCAACTTCCCTTTCTACAGGCCATTGAACACTTCCCCGATCTTAAAGAATTTGTAATGGACAAATCAACGATGAAAAAGTCGGACAGGATTAGAACAAAGACCGAAAGACATATCTTGTCAATGGCCTCCTCCTTAGTGTTGAGGAGAAAAATCAAGAGCCGCATAGTGAAGCGGTTGCCCAGATTTGACTGTGAAATCAAAGACACAATTTTCACCCATGCTCGGATTGATGACGATACACCGATCAATATCCTCCCGACCTCTGAATTTCATGAACTCAAACTCGGACCGATTCGAAAGATACGAGAGATTATTCAATTGGCAGACCGATCAATAAAACGGCCGAGAGGAACCATTTCCGTCATCACGAAATTCCAAGGTGCTCTGCTCAAAGTAGAATTCACGATCATTGATATTGAGCATCAAGGAGAATTCACCCAGTCTCCAATCATTCTCAGAAAGCCATTCTTGGATTAGCCAAGGCGAGTATTGATTGTGAGACTCGGGAAATCAATTTCACAGCATTGGAAGCACTTAGATCTGACCATATCTTTGAGGAACCGTGATCTTCTGAGACAACCCACGAAGTCCCCGACAACCGTAACCATGAAGCGGTAGAAGAGCCCTACCCCACAGCCACACCTGAGATAGCGGTTGTTGATGAGACTATTGGTTTAGAAAGTCTCGCCCCTGCTCCATTCCCAACCGCTCTCACCATGGAGAATCGTGCATATGAATCATATGATCCGGAGACTTATGCATGGGCACACCTTGGGTCAACCTACTCTGAATACATGGATTATATCAACTCGACACAGGAATGCTCCAACATCGAATCAATTGAGAAAGAACATGCAGAGACTCTCCCCAGTATTTCAGTTCCCGCGGATCTCAAAATAGATAAATCTTTCTACTATGATCCTGAGACATATTCATGGTCACACCCTGGAGCAACATTCTCTGAATATCTTGAACAAATCATCCCAAATCCAGAGTGCTCAAACATTCAGGAGACTAAGAACAAGCACACAGACCAAGCACCAACCAAGGAGAATTTCAATGGCTATTCATCTGGATACTCAAGTGGATCGACACCTTCACGATGAAATAAAAAGAGAGTCACCTTTGACCTTTCGGAAGAGGAATCAGTTGATGATCCCTCATCAGGTCCGAAAAAGATGGTCTACATGAGTGAAGTCTGTTCGGCAGCTCTAAAGCCATATCTTCGCAAGGATCCAAAATTCAATTCTCGTTGGACAACTCCCGTTCCTAACTATTACTCATCCAAAACTGATGCTCCTACCCTCTTCAAGTACACTGGAATTCTTTCGTATGAGCTGACTGAGACCGGTGCTTCTGAGCTATCATCTGAGGACAAACCGATTGACTCCAAGAAGGAACGAATTCTAATGAAACAACTGAGGAAAAAAAGGCCATTAATATTTGGAGTATGTCCACTTTCAAATGCTACTCCTCTGAGGATAATTACGATGATGGATATCTATCATCTGACTCTAATCCTTCATCCACTATCCATCACGATTTTTCTGACGATGACACTGACAATAGTTGGGAATCATATGCTCCATCTTCACCTCATCATTATGATCTCCCACCGCAGGCTCACAAGAAGATCAACCGAAAACCTCCTTAATCATCGGCTACCCACCCTCCCTCCCGACCACATCAGGTCTCCTTGTACATCTTCTTCCTCTACTTAGGCCAAGGCCTAAGTATGGGGGGGGGGGGACCGATGTCATTTTTATATACCATTTCTCTCATCACACTCCTTCTCCCGAACGCTCCATTTCCACCCTTCTTCCATACTTAGGCTGTCCAGAGCCTACGTATAGGGGGAACCGACGCCCACCTGTACATACTCTCCTCATTTACATATCCTGACCACCTCTTTTGCGCTCTTCTTCTATACTTAGACTGTTCACAGTCTAAGTATGGGGGGGGACCATTGTATATAAATTTTCCACTCTCTTACGCTTAGCCTGAGCTATGTCTTCATTATGCTTCTTGTGCTTTGAGGACACAACACTCGTTAAGTATAGGGGGATCTGTATATATACTTTGTATATATTTTACCCATATCTCGTACTTTCGCGTAGGTCTATATGTATTTACGGGGTGGGTACTAAAAAAAGGAAAAAAAGAGTTTTTCTACTAACCTTGCCCAAAATTTTTCAAAAAAATGGCTTCTTATTTCATTTTTTGCATCAAAAAAAAATCAAAAATCACAAAAAAATGTGTCTGCATTTCACACACCTACACTACATCCAGCATCGCATGCATTGGCATCTGTGAAAAGTCATTGGGTTCTGAACCAAGTTGTGAGCAGAAATCGAGAGTGGTCTGAACTTGACCTTAATCCACCTAATTTTCAAAGGAACTTCACCGAGAAATAGGATTTTAAGAGCTTCAGGTCTTTTGACTTAATTCTTTGAGTTCTACATGACAATGTGCAGCATTTGACTCTTAGTGTCTAACCTGGTCTCTTCATTCTGGGTACAACTCTGGAATAGGGAATTAGTTTGAACTCTCGCACTATGCACTTAGCTCAACTCAGATGGGATGTTGGAAGATTGTGTGAGTCTCTTTTCTGGTAGCGTGGAAATCTAAAGACCGGAGTACGGGTTGAAATAAAGCTTCGAAAAAGGGATGGACGGCTGGGCACAATTTTTTTCTAAGACCCCAAAAAATGTACGGAACAAAAAGATTCTATATCCGTAGGGGCACAACAAGATCCAAGCAGAACCACCAAAAATTCCAAATACAAAGAAGCATTCTACCAAATAAAATCCGACCAAAAAGGTCCAAGCTTCAAGAAACCTGCAGATCTTGGTGAAGACTCGGCTACACTGGCCATCTTTACAAGGAGAGGTGACTACACTGACCACCCTCCAGTTCTTTTCCTTTTCTTCTATCTTCTCCCCCATTTCGATTGTGAACACAGCACGACAGACCTTAGAAGGAAATACCTGACTCGTCGAGGATGAGCTACTGGAGAAGAGAGGAGCATGGTAGTCCGGCATTCTGGATGGGAAGAGCTAAGACCCTTCACACACACAAGTCGGTTATTCAATGTTCATAGGGTATACTTTGGGAAGAGGATTGATCTAAGATGACTTCTGAGTCGAAACTGTGACAATGATGTGTAGAACTTGAGGGCTGTTGATTTTAAAATTCTAAGTCTCATTGAAGTTCCGACACACAAATAATCCAAAGGTCGAGTTTATTTCACTTTCACCTTCAGTTCATGGTCTTGGTATGGAACCCAATATCATTTCACCTCATGGCATTTCTTTTTGTTGCTCAGGGACGAGCATGGTTTAAGTATAGGGGGATGATGAATCTCGGATTCATCACTCTAAATCTCATTTATTAAGCTCAATTCCCTAAAAATCAACAACATATCTGCATCTATTCTTCATAATTAGCATTCATGCATGTTTTCATAAGAATTGCATTTTAGCATTAATTTCTGCACCAAATAAGAAGCCAAAAATCGAAGCCACAGTTGACCTGTAAATAGCCTAACTTCCCCTATTTTTAACTCCTTCATGCTAACTCCGAATAAGCCAAAACCACTTCCACTATGTACACATCACTAACATGAATAAATGAAAAACACAAAAAAAATCACTAACCCAGTTAAGTGGACCAAAAACCCAAGCTCTGATTTCAGGATTTACGGACTAAAAGCCCCATATCTTCCCCATCCAGTGTCCGATTTGATCCTACTCACTTTTGAACTATTGTACATTCAATTAACTTCAAAACAAGACCAAGTTCAAGTGAATCGGAGCTCGTATGTGAAAGTTGGGTTTTGGGCCTCTTTTGTACATTGTATATTTTCGCGGTTTTTGACCTTGTATTTTATGTATATATTTTCTTAACTACTAAAAATTCAAAAAAAATTAGATTTAGTTGTCTTTTATTCATCTTTGATTTCTCTATATTTTTCGGTTTTTTTCTTGTTTAAAAATGATAAAAAATTAGAAAACCCAAAAATCAAGGTATTCTATGTACATGGGATACCCCAAAAATTCACTTTTTACATTAGACTGATTTTGGCTTTGATGACTTCATGAAAGTTGTAGATCTCGTCGAGACAAGCATTTTTCGTGAAGGAACTTTTTCGATCCAAGTCATTTGCTATTTTTTATCGATTTTACAAAAGATTTTATCTCTGATTTCTCCGGTGCTGACACGTGGCAGCCCCAGAGGCCGCCATGTGTCAGTCATTTTCGGGCCTTTTAAATTCCATTTTTATAAAAAAAAATAAAAGCGCCCGCACGTGCGACGCACGTAACCCCAGGCACGTGCTCCGCACGTGCCACTCTCTCTCCTTTCCCCCTTGCCTCGTGGCCTTAGCAGGGCCGTCCGATCTCGGCCGGTCGGACGGCCCCTGCCCATCGTCTCCAACCGCGCCACCCCCTTCTCGGAAACGCCTCCGCAACCGCCGCCCCTATTTCCATAATCCTCAACCACCTCCGCGCCTCTTGCGGCCCTCCATTGTCGAACTCTATCCACCGCAGCCCTATTTAAGGAACGCCTCGACCACCTTCACCCGGATCCGCCGATCGAGGAACGGGTCCGGGTGAGAGACCGGAGCCCCCATTTTCAACGAGATCCGAGCACCCTGTGCTCGTCGTAGCGCCACTCCAGTCGGCCCTTTGCTCACGCTCCGCCCCTCGGCGTCGAGCCAACGACGACGACTCCACCGACCATCTTCTTCATCTCCAGCTACTCGCGCTTCAACGACGTTCATCGTCTCCAGCCTCCTCCATCAACGTTCGACTCCGTCCCCCGACGATTCCGTCATCTTCATCAACCTCCAGCTCCGTCGACCTGATCCACCGATAAACCATCACCGACAAGGGACGACGGTGACAGCGTCGCCCCTCCACCTTCAACCCGGCGAGATCTGAGGAACCTATTCCTCGTTGCAGTGCCGCGGCTCCACTGCGCGATTGCTCCGCTCCGGTCTTCGCCTACCATCGAGCCAACGACGTTCGTCATCAACAACAACTCCGCCACCTCTTCAACATCGGATCGTCGCTCCGCGCTTCGCGACGTCGAGCCATCGAACGACCTTCTTCTCCGACAGCCTTCTTCGCACGCCAACCCGCATCGCCATCGTCATCTTCTCCAGTCGCCAGGAGCTGCTTCGACCTCGCCGACGCCACCTGCTCCAGTCATCGTCAACCTCCTGCCATCGCCATCACCACCTTCATCGCATCACCGGAGGCCCTCCACCGCCAGCTACTCCTCTGAACGCCGCGCCATCGGCCGTCTCCGCCTACTCCTCTAGCCGGGCTGACACCTAGCCACGCCTCCGCCTTCGACTTCATCGCCAGCAGTCGGGACCAACCTGAGGTCCTCCCACGTGCTCTGCACGTGCGGAGGAAACTTTCGCAGCACGCCATCCAGGGGTCACGTGATCTGCACGTGACCCATCTGGGTTATTTACAAAAGACCCCATGGAGGTCCCATTATTTACGCACAAGACCCGCCATCCAAGGAGCACGTGCGACACACGTGCTCCCTTGGAAAAATTACAGAAAAACCCTGATTTTCATGGTAATCGCATTTAGGCCCCCCTGCATTTATTTTTTTCTTCATTTTATTTATTTATTTAAATTGCATTTGTACCGTTGTGTTCACCCATAACTTTGGACCTCTGTTTTCCATCATTTTATTTATTTAAAAATAGCACTTTGTTCTACATTCAATTCTCTACAGTTTGACATATTGTGGATATTTTTATAATTGTTGGTTAATTAACTATTGATTATTTTGTGGAAATTTGCAAACTTCGTCATTTTACGTTCTTGAATTTGTCATTAATTAACCGTTGCTCTAAAAATCCCTGAAAAATCACATATTGTATATATTATTTTGCTTGACATTGTGCCCTAAAATCTTTGCATTTGCATGCATAATTTGCTCTGTAAAAATCATTTTACATATTTCATTATTTAATTTTTAATAGGTATTAGACCCCACATTTTCGAGAGTTAGGATTTTTCTGAGATCCATCACCTAGTGATAGATCTTACATAATTTTATATCTAGAAAATAAGTAGGTTTAATATTTATTATAATTAAATATTGAAAATCATTCTATTTGCATTTAAAAATTCATAAAAAAATTCATATTGCATCCAAAAATTCCAAAAAAATATAGTGCATTCATTTCATCATCATTTACATTTTGGCCAAGTTTCATATTTTTCGGACATTGTTTGATCGAAATTTACATTTTAGTCCCTAAAATAGGCCGAATTTGCATTTTGCCTCCCTTATTTGCATTAAAAAATTCCAAAAAAAAGACCGCCTCGAAAACCGAACATAAAATTGGATAGACATAATTCTAGGTTGTTGCTTTACCTCCTTGTGATCGACCTTGGGACTTGCCCAAGTAAAATAAACATAAAAACCACTTGATTGAAATTGAATAAAATTTGTGGTTATTTCTTGACTGTTTCCGATTGCCGCCTACAATGAACGACTCATTAATTATTTATTCTCACTCACACACGACAAATAAAAACAACTTCTTAACGCGGCATTTACGGACTCGTTAGTAGCCATATTGTTGTTGCTAATATCCCTGCCTCCATGTTTTCCCATACTGCGGAGGCTAGTGGTGGTGTGGATAGGGCTAGAAATTTCTTCCTCCCTGATGTTGCTGGTGGTGTGGCTGGTTGGATGAATTTTGATCCTGAGGGGGTCCCTAAGGACGGGTCACCTGTTGTTCATGTTCTCACACATCGTTGATCTCTTGAATCTACGGCAGGGGGTGGAGGAAACTGCTTTGGGTAGGCTGGTTGAAGCTCTGGTTTAAAAACAACCATATGATTCTGGGACTGCTGGGGATGCTTCGGGACCTGCATGTAGTAAACATGCTCGACAGGTTGGGGCTGCAGGAGAATGGGCTGAGGAGGTTGTACTGATGGTGACTCCTTCTGCTCAGCAAGATTCTCGGCAGTGGCAAACACAACATTACAAGCATTGACATTCAAAGCACAGACAAGCTGCTCCAGCTATTGGGAGATTAGATCGATCTTCTCCAAGACCTGGTTCTCTTCTCAATAACTGACAATTTTTAGAGGTCCTGCAACCTCTTCTCTATGATGCCAACCATAGACAAGTGGCTCCCAATGATTCTAAGGTTGGACCTCTCATCCTTCTCGTCGACATGGATAGCCATGTTTACAGGCTTGTGGATGGTGGCAGACATCTTCATGTAGGCCTGCGATGAGGACTGAGCGACATCTCCTTTGTCCATCTCCTCAAAAATGTTCCAAACTACATCCTCATCTTTGTTGAAATGCGATCCTCCACAAGTGGTGTCAAACGAGCCTCTGACTTTCCAGTGTCATCCCACCGAAGAAGTGTTGCATGAGACTAGTCTTGGGAATCTTGTTGTGGGGACACTTTTCTTGCAAAACTTTAAATCTGTCCCATGCTTCATGGATGGTCTCGTGGGGTTGCTGGAAAAAATTGAATATGCGAACACACATCTAGTTCATACGACCGAGAGGGTAGATTTGTGGAGAAATGCTGACTTTAGCTCCTCCTAGGTCGTGACTACTTTCCCCAAGTGATTGACCCAATATAAGGCCTTGTCCTGGAGGCTGAAGGGAAATGCAGTCTTCTTGACTACCCTCAATGGGAAATTGGGCAGTCTGCAATGGCACAAATGCGACCGAATTGTTTGAGGTGGATGAAAGGTTCTTCTGTTGTGTTTCCGTGGAAGATGGGAAGCAAAGACACGAACTGCAGTTTCAACTTAAAATGGCCATGGATTTGTGGAATCTGGATCCACTTAGTGACACATCTTTCTATAAGGTTGTATGTCTCCTTCATCGTCAGATTCGGCGACGATGGTCCTTCCTCCCATCTCTCAAAGAGGTGTCCACCCACTGAAAATTCATCTCTTGCACCTCCTTGATTGGGCTCATGTTATGGTTATAGTTCATCTTCCCTTCTTCTGTCTCTCTCATCGGGCCTCCTCCTCATGTCATTCAACATGTCTTGAAAGACAGTTTCAGCCAAGTCCTGATTACTCACCTGTTGTTGGATGGCTTGTATGGAAGCGAGCATCTGACTGTTGACCTCATTCTGTGTAGTATATTGCCCTTCCCCATGATCTGCCTACTTAGCTGACTGTGGCTGTGGACCCTTTCCTCTCCCAATAGGAGCCACCTATGAATCGACTTGAATGTATGGCTCGTGATCGGGTCGAGAATTTGCATGATGGAGTAAACCCTAATAAGTCTCTTTTTGAACACCAACTGTTGAAATGAATCTGGAATTAAGGTCAATCCTAGAGTGTTATGAACAGAGCATAGGATATTGACTAAATTGATCTCCATCCATGAGGGGTTAATTTGGGGACAAGAGTAATCCTGATTTATTTGGAGAGGGAGAGCTAGCTCGGCTTGCGAGTCCATCTCGAACAACGGATTTATTAGATAAAGGAAAGTGTTGAAGGAAGAGAGAATTGGGGATTCCAAGGAGAAGTTCGCAAGATCCGAACTAACTTCTTGGAGATCACCCCATTTTATTGAAGATACTGGAGACAAGGAATCGATGTGGGCATTGATGGGGTCATGACTAAACCATCAGTGTGATGACATCTTGAGAGGGTAAAAATAGATAGGCGATGGATGAAGAGTATAGAGGAAAACAAGGAATAAAAGGAATGTAAAACAATAGAAAGCTCACAATGAGCAAGGGTCAAAATAGGAAGGAGAGCAAAAGTGCGCAAGTACGTGATGTTTTTGATCTTGACCTTAACAAGACTAATCAATCAAACCTCAAAATAATGGATTTACCAACTCGACCCATGAAGCCATGAAGGTTCGGCAATTATATTTGTAAATTTTAGATTTGATTTTCATGCACTTTATTTTTTAATGAGTCCTTAGAGTGCACGCCTATAGGAGAGAGTACTGCCGGAAAAGTATCCCGTACTTGTCCTCCTTCTTTATAACCTATAGTCTGCACTTTTTAATGTCCTTGTAACCTTTCCTGGATCCCTACTCAGCCAAAGAAAAGAGGGAGGAAGCCGATAGTCGAAACCACTACTTTGGATCATGCTCGCAACAAAATCACCTGTGAGCGTGCAAGAGACTACTCGGATGCAAGATGATGAGATAAACACCACCATGAAGGTGTAGCCTGTGCTCAATACTTTGGACAAGGTCAATGATCTACACAATAGAGAACATTATTGTCGACCAAGACCTACTCATCTACGTACGATAGAAGCGCCAATACTTTGGATATCCAGGCGACACACAAGGCCACCACAGACTGGGTTTTGGGCACTAATCCTTACAAAGCCACTCTCTTACTGGGCAGGAGACCTTCCAATGCAACCTGAAAACAAATGAGGGCTTTTCTCACCCAAGGTAAGGAGTCCAATTAATCAATTTTATTTAGGTCAAGTATTTTTAGCAGTCCCTTTTTTAATTTTCTATGTTATCACTTGCTATGAGTGGATTCAGTACAAACGCCTAATGTTTTGTATTTTCTTTGATTTCTATTTGATCCAAAAATAGAGGGAGATAGCCGAAAAGCAATGCAAGGTAACACTAAGATGGAAATCCCATCTTAGTGCCTAAATGATGAATACTAAGTTAGAAGACTTACAACGCTTCCCAGCTCTCTCCATGCGGGACGAAAAACAGGAATTTGTAAACCTATACTATATGCCTATATGCACATGGAAATCATCCTATGCATGCAGTTGATACCGTGAAGAACCAAATGCTAAACACAAAGAATGAAACCTAAAGTCCGATCTTGGAGCCTCCTCGGTGCCTACAACAGTGGGTCTTGCAAGCGTAGTATGGAGTGCTCTCAGTGCACGGTTTCGAGACTAAGTGTTAAGCAATTAATTAAATCTAGGTCCAAACGTAAGACAATAGGTGCATGCAAAGTAGTTAGGTGTTTGGCCTTAGACTACACGATCAAGCAAGCCTAAAAACTAAGGGCTCATTCAACAAAACAAAAATAAAAAGGGCAGAAGCTCAAATCATGAAAAATAAAGGAAAATAATGCGATGAAAGCTCGAAAAACCGCGGTGAGTCCCCAAATGAACAAACGCTTAGAAATTGGGTCCGAGTGTCCAATGTCCAACGTACCTGTATCATTACAAATTAATAATCAAGGTAATCTCTCACCAAAAATTAAAAATCCTAAACTATCCCTCTCTCTCTCAAGCCCCTCCTTGCTCTCTCCTCTTGGCCAGGTAAGAATAGTCGGCTCATCGTCTCAAGGCAGAATAGAAATACTTGGGTAATCCTCCTCGATTCGCGATCCCTTGCAAGAAGACAAAAAAGAGATGTCAGACAATTCAAAGTAGATAATCAAGTAAGGAGAGATGCTAAAAATGGCCAAGCAAAAGTTGATGTCCCGTGCAACGGTGCCATTCGAAAAACGATTGGATAAGAGTCGCCAAATAATGGCCTGACAAATCAAAATCATTGTCCTGAGGTGACTATTTCAACCCTCTCGTTGTTTCAACAATTAATTACACAGATAATTGAGTGATTAATCAAAGCACAAATCATCACTCAAATACTTAGCCAAGTTACAATTATTGTGGTTTTTTTATTTTTTATTTTATTTTTGCTTTTTGTATTTTTATATTTAGATTTTTAAATTTCTGTTTCTATATTTTATTTCTATTTTTTATATTTTATATTTTTCTTTTTCTTTTAAAATATATAAAATGGCTATATAAGGATATGTATACAATATAAGCTAGAGTAGATATAAAAGTTAATAAAAATAATCAAAAATAAGGAAAGAAATTATTTTTGTGATTTAGATAATTTTTTACTATTTTTGTGATTTTTAAGAATTGTTTGTAATTTTTATATATTTTTAAAATCAAAAGTACCTTAAATGTGGATTTAGATTAAATATCCGAAATTAAAATAGAGAAGAAAAATAGCAAACATAATCAAAATTTCTCCAAATTAATTTTAAAATAAGGATAATAATATATATAAAATTCAGACATAGAGAACACAATTTTTGGTATTTTTGGGAATTTTATAATTTTTTATAAATGTTTTGGGTTTTTCTTTTTTTTTGGAGTTTTCTTTTATATTGTTTTAGTGATTTTGGGACTATAGTTGTAAAGAATTATATAAATATATATTTTTTCTTGGACTTTTTGAAAGGCTTTTTATAATTTTTGTGGGTTTTCTATTTCAAACAGGGATAAAATGGGCAACTTTTGATTTTTAATTAGTAATAAGAGTCCTAAAATTGCAAGCTAAAAATTTATCTTGAATATATTTGCAATCAGGAGATTAAATCTATTTTTGTGGATTTTTTAAAGCAACTTAGCTATATGAAAGCAAAACAAGAAACAAAGAGACCACATTACAAGCAAGGGGTTAAATGTAATTAGCACGAAAGTCTGAGTCCACCTTGCAAATTTCACAAAAATATAACTAGAGTTAAAAGTTACATGACTAGTTCGAAATAACCTATCCTCAAGGACCCTACTGTAAAATTCCAAGCTCGCATGTACATATACATGATCCACGCTGGTAGGACCTTTATGCAAATGCTAGAAAGTTCAGGGGTATAGAAATAATTTTCACAAAAAATTTACAACTGGATAAGCAGAATCTTCGACCAAGCAATAAATGACTAAACCCTCAAGGGCTTAGTTGCAAATGGTCCTAGTTTTATCAGTCGACGTGTACAAGTACTAAAGAGCGAAAATAGATAAATGCATGGTCTCGAATGAAAATGTTACAAGGTTTAAACAATGTTGATGAAAGTTTGTATGCTAGTAAATAAAATACAAAATTGTCTTGGGTTTAAATGCAAAATACCCAAGCACATTACGTAAGGAAACGGTTGGATTGCGCTCACTAATCCATGTGGTGTACATGCGTTAAGCAATGTCGCTTCGGCGAGGGATGACTGCGATTAGATGCCCCGAGAAGATCAGATGGTCAATAAAGTGCTGGATCGAATGACTGTTGTGCGATCTAGTGCGTGGTCTTGATCCAACGGTGGAGGAAGGCTAAGGAAGAACAGGGAGGAACCCCTGCCGGAACGAGCTTCCTCCGACGATAGCTCTTCCTCCGTCATCCTTTGCAACTCAAAGTTGCCCCATATGCTCCTACAATGGTCCACAATTGATTGGCGACTTCAAAATGGGCAGGGGGCACCAGTGCTCTACCGTGAGGTTGGGAAATGGAGTAAGCTCCTGGTATCAAGCCTCCTTCAAAATCGACCCCTCCTAGGAGTCCTTGGGCTCAGTCCTGCACAGGGGTTAGTCAGAAAAAAATGGTGGAGCTCGGATAAACTCCAGAAGGGGGAATGTGAGATGGAGGTGGCTGGGCAGATCCTTTACAGTGAGCAGCGGAGGAGAAGAGGCGATGTCCTTGCTCTTTGCAAGAGCAAGGTGAGTGGAGGTGTGTCGGGTGATCAGAAGGTGGAGATGAAGAAGATGGAGGTGTCCATGGAGGCGGAGAGTGGCGGAGACGGTCAGGATGATGTGGTGGAGTCGATGGCTCCAGCGAACGATGACTTTGGGATTTTAAAGAAAGAGTCACAAGATATGTTGCGATTAAGTCTTAGACTAGAATATACTTACCCTAAGGAACTAAAAAAATGAAGGGAGAATAAGCCTTACCAATCCATGGCATCATAAGCAAAGTTAGCGGCAGAGGAGGTGGCAGAGCTTCGGGATTGACCTCAATTCGATGCCAAACTCCTTGACGATTGGTTGTAGAGGTTCCTACTGTCACCAGGAAGAAGTCTCGGACTTTAACCTTAGGTTTGGAGGGAAGAAGAGGGATCAAGAGTCAAACCTAGGTTGGAGGCGATACTTTATACCGGAGGTGGAGCGAGGTAGAAGAACGAGGCGTGTCAGATGGCGCAACGATCCAAAGCCCAAGGAAAGACTTGGGTGTGAATCACCGGTGACATAGATACAAAAATGTAGAAGAAGTCTATCCAATAAGAAGCTTGGATCGAGTTGGAAAAATGCGAGAAATGGGGTCACACCCTAGGTCTGTCAACTACAGGCATCGGGTCAGAGAGTTGACCCACGGTCAACTCTCCGCAGCACTTGGTTGGTAAAAAACCATTATAAAACAAATAAAAAATAATAAATGAATGTACTAATTTTAGGTTATAAAAATGTTTATTATTTTCTAAGTTATTTTATTATGATTTTTTTATTTTTAGAACTTTATAATTACAAGTTAGTTTTTAGGGTCGATATATAGGTATATTTATCTATATTTTGAAGTATTTTATTTTTATTTTATATATTTTATTTATTTAGTTTAATTTTTTTATAAAATTATAGCTTATTTTTAGATACTTAAATATATTTTTATTATATTTTTGATATAATATATACACTTAAAGAAATAAGTTTATTTATTATATGGGTATAGATATAAATAATTCATCTATGTATTTCATATACATATTTTATTTTAATGTTTTATTTATTATTTTATTTATATTTTAATATATACATATATTATAAATAAAAATATAAAATAATATAAATAATAAATAATAAATAAAATGATATTTTAATCGGGTTAACTATACAATAAGGGTCCAAAACATAACTTTCACACCTTAAATCCAAAAAATAAGAAACCGTCTTCATTTTATAGCTTATTAAATTTATATAAGTTAAATGTGATTTTGATATATTTTGAGTTTTTATTTGAGGTATAGCCGAGAAGTTGGGATTTTGGAATCTTATTAGACTATATCTGGTACGTTGTACATTATCTTTGTGTAAACTCAAATTTGTATTTTTCTATATTTTATTATATACAACTTTCATGTTCAAAGTTTCTTTACTTGGGGTAAAAAAGTAAAAATAAAAATAGGTCCCAAAAATGAATAAAGAATGAATAAAATAAAAATGAATTTTACTATATCTTGGACCCTTATCTCCCCCTACTTTTTTTCTTGTCGATCTAGTCATCGAGATGCCTAAGTTTTAGGGTTTAGGATCATAAAATTCCTTCAATATTTTTTTATTTTTATTTTTATTTATTTATTCTATAATTTTGGCATTATAAACTATATTTTATGCGTTATTGACACAACAATGCATGAATGTTAAAATGCATGAATTAAGGGTATTTACACGTATTTACAAGGGTTTTTATGGCCAAAACGATAGTATAAAGGCGGTGAGATGGTTCATCATGGGAGCACATGGCCGGACTTATCCCCTGAAGATCTGCTATAGACCAACCGATTGCCTTATGGTTCATCTCAAGAACCTCCATCAAACGAGATTCTTAGTCATCAGTCAAATCCCCCGAGATAATGATTGGAAATATATCTGGCTCTCCCGTAAGGAATCTATACTTCATGTTGTGAGGTAAGGTCTTCAATTCTGGGCATGTGGGAGCTGGCAAATCTGGCCTCTGAAATGTTTGAGCGAAGGCTACTAGACCATAATGGGAGAACTCTTGTTGTTCATCTGAACTTGACGAAGATGTACCTAATGGTGTATCTATCAACTGCATTGTCTCTATCTTCGTCCTGGTTGTAGGATCTATAGACATCAAACACAAAAGATACTCATCAAAATCCTGCCAATCAAATTCCATGTCTGAGTCTAAGGGATCTGATCTGTATGACAAGAAATAAAATCTACTTCGCTAACCAGATCAGGATCATTAGCCTCTAAAGTATCTTGTACCACAAGTGTGCTCTCCAATCTCTCGTTAGCTGGCATCTATGAATATATTGAGTCTGAAGATGTAACAAGATCTAATGAAATCGGGTCTGCCCAAACGACCTCATCGTTTGTAATCACAAAATCATACTCATGGTAGATGTCTGGCTATGTATCTATCGTCTTCTCCCATCCCTGCTATGAGCTAGCTAAATCGATGGCTCTTATCTCTTCAATTGCCTCTATTTGTATACTCTCACCCTCGACACAAAAATATACCTTCCCATTATCATGATCAGACACTACCTTGGTTGTGGTCATGGAAGGTCATCCTAAAATGATGGGCGTATCAATAACCTACTCAGGGATCTCCATGTCTAACACGACGAAGTCCACAGGAAATTTCAGGCCCTGAATTGTGAAGATAACATCCTTTAGTAACCCCTTCGATTTCTTCACAGATCTATATGCAAACTGAAGTACTGACCTGCTCCGTCAAAGAGGTTCAAACTCGAACCATTCAAGTAAGGCTGTCAAAGGAAGGTTAATTGAAAATCCATTGTCTAATGAAGTATGATTGAACTGTTGCTCGTGAATGTGGCATCTGACATATGGAGCCCATGCATCTGGTCTCTTGGTTGGCAATCAATTCTGAACAACGAAGCATGCAACATGAGTGAGCACATGGTTTCTGCACCATGGTTGTGCCTCTTCTTGTTGTGGATTGTGGTCTTCCCTCTAATGTTATTCTAGAAGATAGGGACGTGCTCTAGTGCCTCCTAAAGAGTCAGCTAGATAATAAATCTATCTATTATCTGCACGTTGAACTCTAGCTACTGTTTCTTTTTGGATTTTTCTGGTTTTTGGCCCTTCCCTTAGCGGAGTTCTTGAGGGAAGGGGATAGAGGGACCCTCCTCAACAACTAGAGGGTCAGAAGTAGGAGAAGGTCTCTGAGTATGCAAATGGCTAGAATCCATATAATCATTAACAATCACAATAGATGGACCGAGAGAAGAAACATTAACCTTTCGTTTATTCATATTTTTATTTTTCAATTTTTTTCTATTTTTTGTATTTTTCTAAGAGAATCATCCTTAGGTATAGAAGTATGAGTTAAATGGACTGGAGTATCTGTACATAGACTCTTGATGGCATCAACACCACCGACAACATCTGGAGTTGTGGCATTAGCACCATTCTCTGGCCCATCATATGAAATATTGGTGGCATCAACACCACCATATGCAACATCTGGAGAAGGGACAACATCAGTACCGTTGATTGTATAATCCTCAAAATAGGTGGCATCAACACCGCTGTCTTATTCATCTAGCACTCTAGAGTCTCAATCTGGGTGTCGCCTAGATGAGTCACCACTAGTTGTCTTCCTACCGCTCCTAAGCGTCACAAAATCAGCATCAAATAAATAATGCATGTCATCTAGAATATCACTAGGAGTATCAGACTCTATAAACTGTACTTATGTAGATTTTCTCTTCAGATTGTTTGGGTTGGGCTCTCTCTGTGCAGGTATGGCAGCCTTTCCCTTGATGATCTCTCTCATCTCCTGTATGAACTCATCCATCTCTTGCATGAAAGTGGTCTACTGCTCTGTAAGCATACGAGCAAGATCCTCCAAGTTGGTTTCTTATACAAGGGTGCATGAGAACTAGATGAGTTGCCTCTCTGAAAGTATTGAGGTTGGCCATGGTGTTGTTGGTATGAGTAAGGGGGAGGCTGGTGAAATTGAGAATGAGGTTGTTGCTGCCTCCACTATTGACCCTAGTACTGGGGTCGAGGAACGGTGTGATGGGTGTACTGGGGCTGCTACTGCTGTGTATCCTACACTGATTGTGCCGAAGTCGGCTTCTAGGACTGAGCACCTCTAATGCATCATCTGAAACCCATGTGATCTCGACGGATACTGGGATGTTGTTGGTATTGGCCATACCAAATCCTGTTAACTTCCATCAATGGCTTCGACTGCTCTTGCAAAGGCGAGGGGAAGGAATGCTAATGGATGATTACTCTTATATACTACCACCTGTGTGTCCGGTGCTAGTGGTGGTGGCAACTGGTACTGGCGGGGCGACTGAATGTGCTTTGCCTGAATATGGTGAACCTATCGGTAAGAGGTGGATGACTATGCTCATTGACTCCCTGGGTCAACATGTGACCTAGATTGTGTTGTAGAAGCCGTATATACCTCTTGGAGGCACATGATCTGTGTCATGATGTCACTCAAAGTCTGGGACAGCTCGTCAATCTTGTTGATCTTTTCTAGGACATGGCACATCTTTTTCTTGATAAGTAATCCAACTTCTATCTAATGATGTCCGTATTCGTTGTTGATGACTTTTTTAATGTTGTGGTTGTCGGAGATGAAGATTTAACTTCATCAATGCGTGCTACTCTGTGGTGAGACAATGCCTGTGGGGGAGGTTTCCCATGAGTGTAGGCACGGGCCTAGGTCATCATATTGCAGTTTTCAACCATCTCCTTACAGACGTCCCATACTTGGTCCTCGTCCTTGGAGAAATAGGACCCTCCACAAGAGGCATTGACTAGCCCATTCAGCTCAGGTGTCATCCCACAAAAGAAACTGTAGACTAAATTGGGCTTGCTGATATCATAATGTGGACACCTATTAATGAGCTCTCGAAATTGATCCTAAGCCTCATGTAACTATTCGTACGGGATCATGGTGAAATTGCTGATCATGGATCGTGATGCATTATCCGACCGAGTGGATAATATTTGTTGAGGTACTCGATCCTCAACTTCTCCTAGGTGGTGACAACCCTCCTCAAGTGCTTCAGCTAGTAGGTTGCTCTGTCAACCAAGGAGGATGGGAAGGCTAATAGATTTATCGTGTCCTCGTTCACAAATCTATCATGGAATATTCTATAAATCATTTCAAACTACAAAAGATGTAGAAGGGGCTCCTCAATGGCGTGCCCATGGAACTTGGGAAACAACTGGATCATCTGGGGCTGTAGCAAGGATTTCGCTAACTAATGCTACCACCACATAAGACACCTTCACGTCCTGTCTTTACAGTCCCCTTGCTTCCTCGCTCTTGGATAGTTGGCATGGGCCCTATAAAGTGAAAAAAGTCATATCACCTTCACAACTAATATATAATCAAAGCTGTCGATCTCCACTTCGCACCTCGCAAGAAGCCTAGTCCTCTTCCCGAGTTGGTCCCCGAAACTATATAAAACTAATTGGTCGAGTTCGAGGTCGCAATTTCATCAGAAAGAACAATTCCATGATGTAAAGTATCATCCTTGACCCCAAGGTCAATATATATGGGACAAACCATGATAAATTGTAGTTATATGAGATAGAATTCGATCGGAAAGAGAACCACATCTTTGTCGGGCTAGTATACACCCGATCTCTTTCCCGTGCTCACTTGAACCAACCAGTAATGGTGGCAGTATAGTCCAGTATCTTGTTCATCATGTAACTCGTACCTTCAACACGTATTATTTTCTTATCTAATGAATATTGTTGGATGTTATAGTTGGGAAGAAAGAAAAGAACTTCGGCTCCTTTATATTTGTGACTTATGATTTCCCGTGTAGCTTGCCTAACCTTTTACCACTGATTGACTACTCAGTCGAAATTTCCTAGAATGGCTGAATCCACCCGTGGGTGAGGGTTGCACCAAGGTTGTGCAACGCTCTCATGGTGCGCAAGTGTCTCTGTTGATCACGGGCCTCCTCCTGGCATCTGTCATCTACTCGTTCCTCATGTCTAAGAATCTCTCCATCACTGAATCTGTCATCTCTCGCATCTGCATGCCCATCTCACATTTGAGTTAACTCTTGCCTCACCTCTGTTTTGTGCAGCGCCTGGTCCCAGATCTGTCGTTGCTTCACCTCTAGAGATGTTAGGAGGGTGTTGTTGATTATCACCTGATCAAACACGTGGATATCTAGTTGTTAATCATCTCTCCACTCTTTGGCCATCTCTTAAAACTTTGAAAAAGAAAAAGAGCGATTCTCAAGTGTAACCAAGTCCACAAATATTTGCTCTAACTGCTCTTGTTGCTGTACGTCAGGTGATGAGTAGGTAAAGTCAAATAAAAAGGAGGTGGAATACTCAGGCTCCAAGAACAGGTCTGAGCTCTCTGGAACCTCCCTAGATGAATGCATAGATGTGCCATAAAGTAGTGCTACCAAAGGTGGCCTAAGAGACAGCCTGCCCATCATTGTGATGAGGGGATTTATGAATATTAGATCTAGATTGAAAATAATGATAAGAAATCAAACCCCCAATTCGCCAACTTAACGCGATGATGGACGTGAAATCTCGGTCGTTAATCTTGTTTGTTTTAGAGTTTGGTGATAATCCAATCTAAGAAAAGAGTTAGCGAGGTATTTCCCCAAAGATTGTCCTAAATTCTTACGACTAGATGCACCTACTTTCAGCCAATATGGGATTAAGTACGAATCATTTCCGGCTACCCGTTACTTGAGGACGGAGCCCTATGCAGTGTCCTCTAAACCACCCACTCTGCTAAGGAAACACATATGGTTTACTAGGTACCTGCATTCCCTCACTAAGAAGTAGCTAATCATTTTATAGAACAATAGTCTAAAAGAGAATTCAAGTGTGTCTCTATCCAAGTGTTTGTATTTCGCTCACTCTACAAGTAAAATTTGAATAATGAGGAGGTTACTCTCCCCAAACAATGAAGGTGGTCTTTTTGTTGGTTTTAGGGTCGAGTTTGTTTAGCAATCCCGATTTTATTAGATTATCACTTTTTTATTATTTTTCAATAAAGATACATGTAACGAATTTTCCGATTTCCTTTTATTCTTATGTCCAATAAAATAGGGGGAAGAAGACTGAAAAGTCGATGCACAATGAAATCAATAATGCACGCGCGAGAAAGATGGCGTATCTTGTTCTAGCAGTCTACATGCAATATGATCCACACATAAATTTAAAGACTAAAAATAAACTATCAATATTATGCACGAAGAAGTTGCCCTAAATTGTAGCTTCTATTACAGGAAGAACAAGGTGTTAACTATCTAGAAGTGAGACCAAGGTCCGATTTTGAAGGCTGCTCAATGCTCGCCACAACGGGTCCTGCTAGTACTGTATGCGACCTCTCACGTCACACAGTACCAAATCCAAATAATTAATAATTTATTTGACTAAGTCCAATCGATTCTATAGGAATATCTATTCTTTTAGGTGTTTGGACCTAATAACTACCATGCTCAACCAAATAAAAATTAAAGTTTTGATCTCAGACACATAAAACAAAATAAAACAAAGTCAATGAAAACCGCAAGAAAAATCCGATGAGTTCAACCGAGTAGACCGACACTCAGTGAAACATACCTCAAATAAAAGTGTCCAAAATCTCTGAGAGTTATTACAAGTCTATGCAAAAAATAATAACACTAAAAGGAAGCAAAAATCTACAACTATCTCCTCCTCCTCCTATGCCTCCTCGGATGCTCTCTCCTGTTGATCGATGTAAAACGACCGACCTCTGCCTCGCTTGGGTGCGTCAGCTCTCCTAAGTTTGCCTCCCTCGTTCTGCGGGCCCCTCACAACAAAAGTGAAACAAAAATATGTTAGAGGCGGTTATAGAAAAATCCGCAAGAAAAATCCGATGAGTTCAACCTAGTAGACCGACCCTCAGTGAAACATACCTCAAATAAAAGTGTCCAACATCTCTGAGAGTTATTACAAGTCTATGCAAAAAATAATAACACTAAAAGGAAGCAAAATCTACAACTATCTCCTCCTCCTTCTACGCCTCCTCGGATGCTCTCTCCTGTTGATCGATGTAGAATGACCGACCTCTGCCTCGCTTGGGTGCGTCAGCTCTCCTAAGTTCGCCTCCCTCGTTCTGCAGGCCCCTCACAACAAAAGTGAAACAAAAATATGTTAGAGGCAGTTATAGAAAACAAATAAAATAAAATACAAAAGAAGGGAACACAACTAAAATAACAAACAAACAAAAACACAACAATCCTAAGTACTTAGCTGTGCTCCTCAGCAATTGTGCCATTTTGATGAAGCAACCGACTAACTCAGGATGAGTTGATTAATAACAATGTCATTGTACCAAATCAACCAAGTCGATCAATCAAGAAAATTATTTAACCACTAAAGAAATCAAATAAATCACACATGTGGTATACAGACTTTAATTAACATGGTATAGCGACCAGGGTCGAACACAAGGAGCACTGTGATAAACTAGATAGGTGACTCAAGGAATCGAAGGATTTTTGTTCGTTTTCTTTTTCTTCCTTTTTAGTGGTTTTTAGTTTTGCAAATTTTTAATTTTGAAAATAAGGCATGTAAAGACAAAGGAGACAATGCAAACACACACCTCTTTTCGTATTTTTCAAATATAATAAAAATGTACAAAAAAATTAAATAAAAATATTTTTGGACTTTAAAAGTTTTATACCAATTTTGTGGATTTTTGGAGATTTTTTAATGTTTTTTGAATTTTCTAAAAATAAAAAACCATGAAAACAAGCAAACAGTGAACAACCATGAGTATTTTGCAAATATAAAATATCAGATAAGCTGAAAACTTCTTATTAATTTTAATAAAACTAGATAAAAATATCTATAAACATGAACTGAAATCATATTTTTTGGTTTCTAGTTGATTTTGTATGTTTTTTTATAAGATTTTTGTTGTTTTACAAATTTTAGGCTTTTACAAAATATTTTTAAGCTAAATACTATAGCTAATATAGGAGAAAATATACCTATAATATTTTTTGGAATTTTTAAAACATATTTCAAATTTTTATGAATTTTTTAGTCCAAACAGGGGCTTTCCTATTATTTTTTTATTTTTAATAATAGTTAATCTAAGAAATTCGAGACATAAAAATTACCTCCTAAAGTAGACACTAGCAGGAGATAATATTGGTTTTTGGGGAATTTTTGGGCTGATTCGCTATTTATTACAAGTAATAAAAGAGCATAAAAATAAAATAGTCCAACAGGGACCTAGTTGCAGATATATTAAGTTTTGGGGCATATTAATAACATGCAATAGAACTGTAGCGGCTTTAGTGCAAATACTCTAGGTAAAACACACGCTAAACGTGACAAGGCATTCACAGGGGTGTATATGCAAATATTAAAAACTTCGACTATTTCATTAACCACTTAAAAGCTCAGGGAAAAATATGCAAATATATCGGAAAAACATGTGAAGCCACACGAAACTTCGACTCGACTAGACTGAAATGCAAATATAAAAAGTAAGAGGTCCTACATGAAAAAGCTCACAACTAATTGTCACATTTATTGAACTAAAATGAAATAGCACAAAATGCGAGGGTGAAAAGGAAATATACCCCTCGCAGACACATGACAGGCATGTGGAGGGACTCTTTCGCACATTCTTGATGCGCTTCTTAGAAATATCCAATGATGCAAGTCATGGTGCAGAAGTAGGTGTAGATCACCGTTAGTAGGCAGTTCCGTCAGCTCAGATGACAGGAGAGCGTCATGTTAAATCTACTGTTGCTCTGATTGGACACACAACTTTTGGGCGTGGATGAATGGATGGGATCAAATATGGAATGAAGGGATCCTCGTCTGACAAACGTGAAAGGCTTTGGAAGAACATGAAGGATGAGTAGCTGGGCGAACTTCGATCGGATATGTCCGATACTCCTTGGCTCTGATGGGCTCGTCGAGATGCTCGACATGTCTCTAGAAGTACTGCACGTAGACAGGAGTCTTCGATGGAGAAAGGAATAGTCAGATGAATATCTGAATCTTGAAGTTCCTAGAGCAGCTCCTTCTGGAAAGTTGATGCTCAATTCAAGCCTCCTCGCACACACCAACACCTGCAAAGAGAAGTAAGACTCGGAGGCATAGCTCCAGTAGTGTTATTTTGCAAAGAGACCCAAAGAAGCGACAATGAATGCTGACTGCCCTCTGACGGAGATGGAGGAGTGAGATCTATGCCTAATATTGCTAAGATGAGAAAGATACATAATGTAAAGAGTGTGTGAGATGGTGGGGGTGATATGGAGTGTCGACCAAAGTGGCTGATGTGGGGGATGGGGCTCCTACCCGATGGTCGGAGCAAATGAAATGGTTGGCGGTAATGAACTGAAGTTGAGGTGGAATGACGAAATGCGAATTGAAGGGAGGATACCTGAGCGTGCTATGGTGATCGGTGATATAAGGTTGAGGCAGGGTCTTAGCCTCAATCCTGCTGTGTAAGGCAAAAGAGGCTTCTCGCGATGGATCTCTAGCCACGAAGCGAGCAACGTGCAACCCAACACCAATACAAGATCCCAAAGGTTGCTTGAAGACCCTGTCACTGTCCTGGAGATGCGAGTGGATGAAAGGAGGCATGAGGGATGAGTTGCTGAGTGACAGAGGTTGTGGAGATGTTTTATAGGCGTTCTAGGGGTCCAGAATGATCGAGCAGGAGCATGAAACCCTAGGGGAATATGGACTTGTCTAGGGATCGAAGAGGATCATGGATTTGCAGCGAGTACAAAGGTTCATAATCTGAGGATGAACATGGTCAGAGTCGGGCGGGAGAATACCAATGAGGCAAAATCAAGTCTGACCCATTTGGAGGAAGGGTTGACATGGGTCAACAAACCCAAGTCGACCTATCAGAATTAAAGAATTTACAAAAAACAAAGGAAATTAAATAAAAAATTGTAAATGAATTTAAAATCAAAAGGTTATAAACATAAAAATGTTAGTTATTTTATAAACTATTTTTATGTGATTTTTAATTATTCTTAATAATAAATATATTATGGTATAAATAGTATATGGTGTTATGTACATGTATAATATACCTATATATTATATACATGTATTTTATTTTATAATTTTTACAAAAATATGTTATATATTATTTATTTTTAAAATAAATTAAGGGATATAATAGTATTTTTATTTGATTTTTACAAATTAATTATAGATGTTAAGTAAATAGTTGTTATCTACAATGTGTACATTACTGGTAATTTGTACAATGAAAAGATGGTTTTATTTTAAATTTAATTTATACATTATAAATTTTACATCAATTTTATATAATTACAAGAAATATATACAAGTGTCAAAAATGCAAAATATATACAAATTATTTACAAAAAGAAATATTAAATAGATATATACAAATTATTTACAAAAAGAAATATTAAATATTAAATGCAAAGTATAGGTGTTGCATGTTTGTACACATTTTTATTTTGCAATTATTTTTATTTACATTTTTATTTACAAAATTTATTAAGGAAATTGAATTATTTCTAGGTTATTTTATTTACAAATAAAATATATGATATATATACAAGAATAATAGTGATAATTATACAATGAATTAGGACCTTATCTCTCCCTACTTTATTCCTTGTCGATCAGGCCACTGTGTGACCTTCTCTTGGGGTTCGGGTCAGTCTGCATTTTTTTCATAAATACATCCTAATTTTATTCTTTTTATTTTCTTCTTTGTTCTTTTATTTTGGTAAAAAATAATGTTAATTACATAATATTAACATATGCATGCATAATGCTAATTTATTGTATTTGATAAACATTTTATAGTTATTTTGCATAGGGAATTTTTCTAAAGTAAAAGAATAAAGGATGTAAACTAGGAATTCATCATTCCCCTATACTTTACCTTTGCTAGTCCCCTAGAAAACACATATTTGAAATGAAGTGAACAAGAAATAAAGAAAAGAAAAGCAAGGAATTTAGAACAATATTGATTATTAAATTTGTCTTCATAAAATTGGAGTAGGAGCTCGGTTAGCCCTTTATATTATTAGTTTGGAGAAACCTTACTGAGAAATGGACTTAAAACCTAACAGACTCTATGTTTTACAAGATTCCTATTCAGGTCGCCTCAACAACTAGGTTAGAACAAGTCTACATACAAAAACTCTTATGACTATGGATCTTTACTTGTACTGTGTAAGTGACAGATAACTCCACACCTAAAAAATGACAAAGAAACAACCTCCCTCAACAAGGAAACTCTAGTTCCTCGATCTAGCAACTCTTTCCTAGAGGAACAGGGTATTCCCTTCTAAGTTCAAGTGCAACCAACTCAAGTAGAGGGGAAAAAAAGAGAATGGGCCATGGCCAGTATAGTCAAGTATCCATTGGAGCTTGACTAGTGTAGCTAATTCTCCAGCTGCAAGATTCCCTCAGAAGAGACAATGTATCACATAGCTTTGCTTATTCAACTATATACACTCCGGCATGCATTGTATTTTCAATCAGATCTGTCCCCTTTTTTGGACTTTTTGTTTCTTTTATGACATACACACACAACATATCTACAAGGTTCATCATGTACGTAAGGAGTTTTTCTTCTTGAGCCAGTAGACTATCTATCTTTTGAAGCACTATTGCAACCCACATCGATCACCTGAGGCCGTTCATCATATCGCCCACACTCGCTCCTCTGCCTATTGCCACCTATGAGAGATCCTCCTCCGCCCATGCTCTACTAGCCACCTAGCACGATGTTCGAGGCCCTCCACACGTGAGGTGCACGTACTAGAGGGAACGTTTGCACCAAAGGCCCGCAAGAGTCACCAAATTGCCTCAAACTTCAGCCACTATGGGGCACGTGCCATGCACGTGTTGCCCATGTACATTTTGCAACCTCACCCCCATAGGTTTTGGTAATTACTTCTAGGTCCCTCTTTTACACTTTTCTTTTAATTTCATTATTGTATTTTTCATTTAGACCCCTTTGTTTTATCTATAATTTGAATAAATTTTTTTGTAGCTTTTTGCATTTTGCATTTTGTTATGTGTCCAAAAATTTGCATTTTCACCTTTTAATCCAAAGGTTGGGTCTATCTCCATTTTCACCTTTTGCTCAAGCTCTTGGTATGGAACCTAATCTCATTTCACCTCATTTCATTTCTTTAATTTCTCGGGTAGGAGTATGGTTTAAGTTTAAGGGGTTGATGAATTTGTGATTCATCACTCAAAAAGAGATTATTTAAGCTCATTTACCCAAAATTCATCTGCATTTTATCAATTATCTTGCACAATTAAAATTCATACATGTATATATAACATTCACATTTTATCATGCATAATCGCATAAAATAAGAAGCCAAAAACTCCAGCCCAATTGACCTGTAAAATAAGCTAACTTATCTCATTTTTAATTAATTCATTCTAATTCAAAATCACTTGAAACTACCTCCACTTGTTCATATTAGTAACAAGAATAAAGGAAAAATACAAAAAAAATCACTAACATAAATAATTAACAAATAAACCCAAACCCTAATTGCAGATCTGTCGGACTAAAACACTCATATCTTCCTCATACAATATCTGATTTAATCCTACTCAGTTTTGAACTAATGTACATTCAATTACCTTCAAAATAAGACCATGTTTAAGTGAATCAGAGCTCATATATGAAAGTCGGATTTTGGTCCTCTTTTGTATATTATGTATTTTATCCAATTTTGATTATATGTGAATATTTAACTCTTTTATTTTATTTATTTTTATTTTTATTTTATTGTATTTGATAAAAATTTATTAAAATTTCCAAAAATCCAAATATAAAGTAAGTCTGAAATTAAAGAAATTGATAGAGTAAGAGCCTTCACTCATAGTCTGTAAGATATGTACTATATATTTTATTAAAAACCAAAAAAATAGATTAATGTGTAAATATTTGTCTTTTATTTTACCATGTTTTTCTCGATTTTTATCTTAATTAAAAATGCCAAAAAGTTCAAAATCCCAAAATCAGTATTTTATGCACACAGAGCACCGCCAAAAAATACCACTTTGTACAAAGTCTATTTGGTTTTGGTCCTTTCATGAAATTTGTATATCTCATCGAGATGAGCAGCTTTTGTGAAGAAAAGTTTCGAGTCGAGGTCGTTTACTATTTCTTATCGATTTTTCTTTTCTTTTTATTTTGCAATTTTTCTGAGAATGACACATGGTAACCATTTTTAGCATTTATATTTCATTTATTTATATAAATTAATAAAAATTAAAAATAAATAAATGAGGTGCTACTTGGCCTCAATTTTCACAACCGCCTACTATCGTGATCCCCAGTACCCGATCACCGTGCTATTCCACCAGCCGTCGCCTTTCCCCGATCACAACCACCTTCCAAATCGAGCCATCTATCGCCTCTCCCCCTTCGCTTGTGCCCCCATTGAATCCTTCCCGATATGCCCCTCACCAATCCACCATCTCGACCCCCCAGTTATATCAGCGCATCCGATCTCAATCAATTCCACATATCCTTCTTCGCTTCCCATCCGTCTCTCCTTATCATAGCCGTTGTCCCCCTCCAAAATTATCTGCCGACTGTACTAATAAAGGAAGAGGTTTGGTGGTGACTACCCGACCGCTCTTCCCCCTTTCTCAGCAAGATCCATGGAAACCCTCTCTTCCTCATCACAACATCGATTGTCGAAGCTTCATCCTGATCCAGCTTCATGTCGTCGAGCCACCGATGCCTTACACTATTCATCACCATCTCTATCTAGCAACGCTACCCACAAATGCTTGCTCCGATGTTTGAAAACCATTGAATCCTTCACCATCGACGACCCCAACCACCTCTGCCTCGCATTCACAATGAGCCATGGGCACCACAGTCTCCGCAGCAGCACTTCACCGCCTCCAAGGAGGACACACCTAGATCCACTTGCAAGTCCTCCTCTGCGCTTCGCCTTCGTCGACTACAAGTTGCTCCACTACATCAACTACCTGAGGCCATTCATTAGATCGCTCGTACTCTCTTCTCCGCATGTCTCCACCCGCGATCAACCCTCCTCCACCCACGCTTCGCCAGCCATCAGGCACGAAGCTCGATGCCCTCCACATGTGAGGTGCGCATGTTAGAGGGAACGCTTGCACCAAAGCCCCTTAAGAGACCAAATTGCCTCCAACTCCAACCACCAGGGGGCATGTGTTGCTATAGACATTTTGCAACCTCACCCCAGAGGGTTTGGTAATTATTTCTACATCCCTCTTCTGCATTTTTCTTTTAATTTTGTTATTGTATTCTGCATTTAGACCCCTATTTTTTATCTGTAATTTGGAAAATAAATTTGCAACTTTTTATTATTCAAAAATTTATATTTTATAATACAACTATTTCTCTACATTATGGCATGTGATTCATAATTTTGTGATATGTGGTTATTTAATTATTATTTTTTCTATGGTAAATTGCAAATTTTACCCAATTATTGCTTTAAAATTCATAAATAATTAACCACTGCTGGAAAATTGCCAAAAATTCACGTTTCAAAGAATTAGGTGTATTCTACTTTGTGCCTAAAACTAATTGCATTTACATGCATATCTTGTTCAATAAAATTTATTTTGTGACTTTAAGTAATTAATTTTTAATATGTAATAAACTCAATATTTTTAGAGTTTAGGATTTTTTAGAATAGTTCATTTATTGATCTACCTTAGATAATTTTATTTCTTGAAAGTACATAAGTTTAATATGTATTATAACTAATTATTAAGATTTACATTAATTGTATTCATTAATTCATAAAATAATCATATTGCATCTGAAAATTCCAAAACAATACAGTGCATTTATTTCATCACATTTTACATTCCGGTTAAATTTTATAATTTTTGACTCTGTTTGAATGAAAATTGCATTTTATTCCATAAAATTGTCGACATTTGCATCCATTAATTGCATAAAAATACCAAAAATTTTCATTTCGAAAATCATGCATTGAATTTGATAGAATTAAATCTTTGTTGTTCCTTTGCCTCCCTGAATTTGGACTTGGGACTTTCTCAACTTAAATAAATATAAAAACCACCTCGCATTAATCGATTGATTAATTAAATGGTATTTCTTGATTGATACCTATTACCCGACTACAACATAAAAATAACAAATTAACAGAGGGTTTTAGCGATTCATCACTAACTTATATGATAATAAAATTTCATTTAGTATGAGATTCTCGTGTATTCCATTTCTTTATTAGTACGAGTGTTCTTGCATGTATCAACTAATCATCACCTATGACTAACTGATACACCCTTTCAAACCACAATATATGATTTGGAAAATCTATATCACATTTTTTATAATTTTAACGTTCGTCAAATATTTTATCCATCCATATCTTACCCATTTTTCTATGTCAAGATGAGTCAATGTTTAGAGAGACTATTATCTACATCTATAATATTTCTCTGTAAGTTACATGAAATAAAATCATAGCAAGTTGCATCAAAACTTAAAGGATATGAAGCATGTTTGTACACATATGAACGATGCCTTTAAGGCCAGGTTTTCACTCATACCTCAACTAAATCTAAGTAAGCTAGTTCTTAGTTATGCTTTCCCTTATCCCTTTTGCATGTGGGATTAAACTTCACTAAAGAAGATCACACTCTTTTTCATGGTCATGATCAAAATTAACTTAATAAGAGTCATTTTGTCAGGAAATCATTACTTATAAGTATTGAATTCATAAAATAATTATCAAGTACAACAAACCCTAATTAACTTGAGTTCATAACCTTATATAGAGAACTTATATCTTTCTCAAAATGTACTCCATACGCCATTAAATCCTCTTAAATTTAGTTTTACCTTTAAATGGTGCAATTTTTGGACATGAAGACAATAAATAAGATTTCTTTGCCAACTTAAGCTCAATGAGAAATTAAATTATATGATCACATCTAGCAACACAAGGTGTTCATGTCAAGGTATTGAAACAAAAAGGTTAAGGTGGTTTGAGGACGATTTCCCAACGCTAAAGAGAGTCAACATTTCCATGGTAGGATGATTTGTACAACATTGTGAATATGCATAACTTGAACATAATGTGAATTGAGCAAATTACACCTATTAGATTTATTTTCCACTCAAAATTGCTCCCCTAAAAACATCATTCAAGCAATATATCACATAAACTTATTCGTACCACATTTTTTATATGCTAAAAAATGTTTTTAGAAAATATGCTATTCAAGCATGTAAGGAAGGCATCCCATAACATTATCGAGGGAGAATCGATGTTGAGCAGCGATGATGGGAGGGTTGATGAATAATGTCATGAAATGAGCAGTGAACATCGGTAGTGACAATGGAACAACGAACAATAGTGAGCAATGACAAATACTACAAAGGAGATCTCCAAATACGAGATATATATAGAGATGGATGAGAGAGAAAGAGAGGATGCTTTGGGGCCATGGAGACAATGTTAGAGTAGGAAGAATGAGCGGTTTGCGTCTTTGCGAAATAAGTCTAAAAACACAAAGGGGAAGGTCGCAAACCCATCTCTACTATGATGATTGAGGATGAGATTTAGTAAGACCATCCCTTTTGAGATATAAAGTTGGCCTCGATTGCACATATTTATTAGATGGGACGGTTGTCAGCGCCCATCTCATTAGGATATGTAGATAGAGGACAATTATGACCATACTCTCTAAGCCATTTACCTCAGAAGAGGCAACAACAATAGGGTGTAGATGGGATGATCACTTCGACCATTCTTTATCATCTCTATTAGATAAATGGGACATGCAACACAATAGTGTATAATCAAGACCGTCCCCTATGAGCTACATATCCCACCAAGTTAGTGATGAACAAGGTTTTTGCGAGGATCTAAAAATAATCCACACTCAAGGAAAGAGAAGACTGCATATCGCAGAGGGGACCACTCACAAATACCTTGTTCAATCAACAACTACCCACAACATATGCAAAGCATAATACTGTGAAGAACAATTTATTATACTCTACAATCCTAAAGTGTATAGCAAGTAAGTATGTAGAAATCGAATTCAGGGAGCAAACTAGGTATCCAATGGTTATTTCTTATAAATATAGATTAGGTACATATGTGTCTTTATTCATTATATGGGGTTTTTTTATTTCTTTATATATTTTAAATGAAATTAATAATGAATATATAAGTATAATTAATAATAATAAATCTTTTTATTAGAGTAATACATACATGCATATATATACACACAAGTGAATATATACATATAAGGTATTCACACATTTACATATACACAGATATTTATTTATTAATATATATAATAATAATATTTTTTATTTTCCAATTTTTATTATTTTTTAATTAAGTATATAATATAAGAATATGTAAGGTTGTTTATATAATATAGGGTTATGTAATTATAAATACTAAAAAATACATGGATAAAATATTTTGGTTTTAAATAATTTCCGCATGTTTTTGTGATTTTTCTAGAATTTTGTTAATTTTATGGATTTCTAAAGTAAAAAATATCCCAGACTAGGGATTAAATAAATAGATCAAATTGAATTAAAGGTTAGAAATAGAAAATTAAACCCAAATTCGTCAAATCAAGTTTAATATATAGATCTTAATATAAAGAAAATTCAGAGATAAAAATAAATATTTTTAGGATTTTGCGTAATTTTTCACATTTTTTGGAGCTTTTAAATTTTTATGATTTTTCTTTTTTTTATTTTCGGGATTTTTGGTCAAGAGATAAAATATGCTAAAATAAAAAACATATGAGTTTTTTGTTTTTTTTCAAAACATTTATCTATTTTTTTGATATTTTCTAAGTTAAACAAAAACAAAAATGTGCTCATTTGATTTTTAGTAAATATCTAAATGCCTAAAATGCCAAAGTAAAAATGGAGCCTGAAAATACATGCTAGCATGCATATGACCATATTTTTACATAATTTTTGGAGCACGTATGCTATTTTTAATAAAAGGAATTCAAACACCCAAAATACATAAGCTGTGAAGGGCATATTTGCAAACAAAATTAAAGACAATGGTTAATGTGTAATTTTCCCATAAAAATACAACTAATATTTAAATTTAATGGACTAAAAATAATTATGAGAACTCATGAGGGTTTACATGCAACTTTACCACCTCACGTGGGATGACACGAGAGGTGACGTAGACTGGACCCCACTTGCAATTTGCAATAAGTTCAAGGTTAATATGAAAAATTTTCACATTTATTTAAACAATACATTTAATTTACAGGATTAATAAATCAATACAAAAATGGTGGGGGAAAGATATGCAATTTACCCCTATAAGTATGCCATCAAACGTTGCTGAACGTCTGACTTAAACATGTGGCAACACAGGGAGGCATGATAACGCTTCATTAATCTACGGTTGAGATTGCATCTGGGCTTCCATCAGACAGACGAAGCGGGTGGTAGATGGACGACCATGATCAAGACTAGGACGATGCCATGATCTAATGGTTGCTGCTTCGCTCGATGAATAGGGAAGAAGGTCCCTGCCTCCGAGCTTCGATCCTTGATTCCTCCTCCATACGACAATTTTCTTCGACGATCTTGGGCTCTACATATTCGAGGAGGTATTCCGCTGCTCGGGATGCCTCAAAAAGGTTTGGGAGCCAGTATTGGGGTCTTGGAGCTCGGTCGAAGTTGGAGCACTAGGGAACCTCATCAAAGTTTGAATGCAACCCAAGAGGGTCCTTTGAATGCAGAACCAACACAAATATATTCTAGGGCTTGAGGCAATTTTCCTTGACCTGGATTGAAGATAAAATGCATGAGGGTGAAAGTAGGCAGTGAGGTTCCGACGAACGACAATGGAGGAACCTCGAGTAGACAATTGAAGCACAATTGGGTGGTCCAGATGGGTCGTTTTTATGAAGAACACTATGGGGATCGGGATAGAGTGGAAGGTGAAGTCGGAAATAGTCAGAAACTCAGTGGATTGGCCGGAGCCCTAAAGGCTCTGATAAATAAAATAGTTAAACTACAACTAACCTACTTGATTAAAATGCGAAACCAAACATAGAATGGAAATTATGACATTAAAATCTACCTAGGAAATAAAATGCACTGCTCTTATACCTACAATGAAGCAGGGAGCAGAATGTCCAAAGGACCACCATGGATGTGCTCCTCTCCTTGCTCTGTTGAATCCGAGGTCGGGGAAGGCTTACTCTGTCACCGGAGACTTCGCTCACTCACACAAGGACACTATCGAGGCTCCAAGAGGGATCAAGAATGGAATACTTGGGATTAGTTCTTATTTATGCATAGAGTTTTGGATGATTTTCTAGTGAGATTATCGAATGGCTTGAAATGAATCGAGCGAATCTAATGAGTGCATGCAGGTCACATATGTAATGGGAACCAAATCCATGAATAACTCGAGGCGAAATAAGGTACAGAGCGAAGGATGGAGGCAGAGAAGGTGGCAGGCTCGAGGTGTCTAACGCAAGTCAGAGAGAAGATAGTGAGTTGACTGAGGTCAACATTCCCTGTGATATGATTGGTCCACAGATGATGCTACATGACAAAATAGCCCTTATTACTCGAAAATAATTAATTAAATATAGTAAGTGACTTTATAATTTTTTATAAAATAAAAATATGTTTATTAATTTATTAATTATTTTATTATGATTTTTATTTAATTTTTTTGGGTTTATTTATTCTAAGTTAATTTTTAAGGGTATATTTATAGGTATATTCATCTATGTTTTGGGTATTTTATTTTTATTTTATAGTTTGATTTTATTATATTATTTTCTTAATTTCAATATTTATAACTTATTTTATAAACATAAATAATTTTTATTTCATTTTTTGATGTTGTTTGTATACTTAAATAAATAGGGGTATGTATTATATATGTATAAGTATAGGTATTCCATCTTTGTGTTTTCTTATGAATTTATTGTAGTTTTAATATATAAATGTATTAAAAATAATACTTTAAAAATTATAAAAATATAAAATTATAGAATATAAAGATAAATAAAATGAATATTTTAATCATGTATATTATACAATAGGGGTCCATAACCTAACTTTTACATCTTTTCAAAAATATGAAACAACCTTCATTAAATAGCTTATTAAAAGTTATATATAATTTAAGGTGCTTTTGATACGTTTGAATTTTTATTTAGGAGATATTGGTATGGGAAGTTAAGATTTTGGATTCTTATTCAGGGTATAAAATGAACATTAAGCATTATTTTTGGGCAAACTTAATTTTGTATTTTTTATACTTTAATACCTACAATTTTGTGTAAGAAGTTTATTTATTTGAGTTATAAATAATAAAGAATAAAATGGGTCCCAAAAATGAGTTGTTAATGAATAAAAGAATAGAGTTTTATTGTGTATTTGACCCTTATCTCCCCTTACTTTATTCCTTCTCGACCAAATCAATTCTTGACTTGATCTCGACGTTTATGGTCATAAAATACCTTTGGTTATTTAGTCTTTTATTTTCTTTCCTTTATTCTATTATTTGAAAATAATCTTTTATATATAATAAATAGAACAAATAATGAATGTTAATCTATACAAAATAATGTTATTTACATGCAATAGCTAGGGTTTTTAAGTCCAAAATGATAGAATAAAGGTGATGAAATGGAGATTCATCACCCTCTATACTTGCCTTTGTTAGTCCTAAGCAAACACTTATGCAATGAGTGCAAAAAAATGAAGAAAAGAAAAAGAGACAA
The DNA here is from genome assembly GCA_037367405.1 of Ottelia alismoides. NCBI lineage: Eukaryota > Viridiplantae > Streptophyta > Magnoliopsida > Alismatales > Hydrocharitaceae > Ottelia > Ottelia alismoides. The sequence continues at coordinate 92,804 of JAZKJV010004933.1, read as the reverse complement.
CTTGGAATAATTTTCGACTTTTAAACTAGTTTTTATTAAAGTCAAAGTTTGGAGCTCAGAGAAGGCCTTTGGATTAATGATGTGTTCGGAACCACATTGAAGTCGAGAAGTGTGACATAACATCCCTCAGATTCCATACTCCTATCATTCAATCCAATTCACCGCCAGGTCATAACTGTGCTCTCAATCGCATACTCTTGCTACCTTGAAATGATAGAACCATGTGTATGAGTTTGTTCATCTCATTCCAGACAAAACCATTGAACCATCGAGGCATCTGCTCTTCTGGTAACTCATCCTCATGGAGACAGATATTCCCTTCTAAGGTCGGGTACTTTCGATCTCTAAAACCGAATTGGAGGAGAAGTTAGAAGAATGGAAAAGAAGTGAGAATGGACCAGTGTAGTCTTTATTCTATTAAGTCGGTTAGTGTAAGTGATTCATCATCAAGAAACATGCTTTTTCTAAAACTCAAATTTTTGGTGGAATTTTTGGTATTATCTTCTTTGTATATTTTCTTTGACTTTGTACATCTTTTGCATTCTTATTTATGCCATGGTGGATATAGCATCTTCTGTTCCTTGCACTATTTTGGGGTCTTGGAAAAGTTACGCCTGTAGACCATTCCTCATCCGAAGCAATATCACAATCCATCTACAGTCTTTAGTTGTCGTTGCTACTAAAAAAAGTGGGTTAGAGTACGTAGGCCAGCAATCCTCAAGAATGGTTCCTGAGACAACCTTCATAAAGCGGCCTTGCATCCTCCTGACTTAAAGTCCAAGATTTTTCAATAGTCTATCTTGGTTGAGCTAAATGAAGATGCGAGGTTTCCAGTCAAGTCACCGTCTCAATATTCGTACGGATGATATGAAGGGTTCTATTTAAGCACATTGAATTGACTCATGAACATAGTCTTATGGAACCTAAAGAATTAAGTCAAGGCAACCTAAAACATCTCAATCCTCAATGGGTTCCTCTGAAATTTGGTGTATTAAGGTCTCCAATCTCTGGACTTTATTTTGACTTGTTCAATTCTCCATATTATTATGAAAAATACGGATGCTATGTACAATGCAAGAAATTTTTTTGTGTACCGTTTTCTAATTATTAACTTTTTTAAGGATTTTTTTTAAAGATTTACAAATTTATGTAACTATTCAAAAGATTTCGCAAACATTTTTGGGATTTTTGAAAATATAATATTTTTGGTACAAAAAGGAAGTATGTCCACCTATTTACACGAGAGTGCCTCTTCGTATTTACAAGGAGTGAGAATTAAAGTATTTATAGAGTAAATCTTAGTTATTATTTTTATATAAGTATGTATATAGAATTTGTAAAGAATTTATTTGAATGATGTATATATCCCTCAAACTAATTTGAAAAATGGTTTTACAAACAATTTAGAAAAATATAGTCCAAAATGTTTTTTGCAAATATTTTTTTCCAAAAATTTACAAGCATTTGAAAACCATTTTGCAATGATTTTTCAAACAATATATATATATATATATATATCAAACTTTTTGTCCACCAATTTCCAAACCATTTGCAAATATGTTTTCAAAACATTTTTATTTATAATATAGAAAAGAAATTTTTACAACCAAAAGAATTTTACAATGGCTAAAAACATTTTATAGAATATTCTTAAAATAGTTTTCAAAAAAAATTCAAATATACTTTCAAACTATTTCCCAAACTTTTTGCATAATATTTTTACCTAATTTATTAATCAATGTATACGAAAAGAATTTTGAGGAATAATATACATCTTTTTATTAGTTGTCTTAATGAATTGTATGTGTCTAAGGATAGTATGTTAGCCATATTTATTTTGAAAATATGAAAGTATGAGTTATGGCTAGAATATATACAATGTATATATGACCTCACTATACCTAGTTTGAGTTATGCCCTCATAGATCAAAGACACAAAGAGAAGACATAACTCGTACCAAGTATAGAAAAGCCTATACCACAACGACTAAAGAATAATGATTGAAAGAATGAGAAGTCGACCATTCCCTCTATACTTAGGATCAAATAATCGTATGCATAACAGACTGTATCTACGTGTAGGGAGAGTCGAGGGTGGGAATGAACAACTCACGGTTTGCCTTGTCTCCCCCTATACTCAGGGTAGGATATCCCCAAGTATAGACATGAATATCAACAAGAGAGGAGACATGTGGTGAGACAAAGAATGGACAAGTTACACCACTCATCCCCTCTATACATAGGATGAAGCATACTAAGTATAGAAGTAATGGATGAGGAAAACAAAGTAGAAGATGGAAAATAAACAAAAAAGAAGAAAAGAAGAAAATATAAACTAAGAAAATTTAAAGGAAGAGTTTTTGAGTCACATTATCTAAATCTTGTGATGTTGCTAAGGTTGCGGATGCTTCATCCTTCCATATCACTTGGATTGAGTCGACAACGGCCAACAAAGTGTAATGCTTGAGGTAAGGCTTCAGTAACTGACCGTTGACGACAAATGGTTATGTGTTAGGTGACAATTTTGATATCACAATGCTTCCATTGTCACGCACTTCTGGCAGACTAAATGGCCTGTCCATTTACCCTCTAATTTGCCCCGGAATATCTTCGACTTTGCATTAAATATCAACACTTTCTATCTTCTTTCGTCCGATGTGCCGGTCATGCCAGCATTTAACCTGCTCGTTGTACAATGTGTTATCATATTCACAGTCTCAAAATTCCAAGATCCTGTTTAGATCCTCTTTTCTTTTCAGACCACCTTTCTGTGAGTCCAAATTGCATATATTGACTACATACAATGATTTACGAATTAACTCCATGGGAAGATGGCATTGTTTTCCTGAACAATGTGGGAAGATCGTAAAGCGCATCACAGAAGCATGATAACAACTGATGAATCTCCATTTCATCTCCTTTATTCTATCATTTTACCCTTAAAAACCCTAGCTTATTTAAATGCATGTAAATAACATTATTTGTACATATTAGCATTCATTACTTATTCCATTAATTGTATATAAAACATTGTTTTTAATGCAAAAATTATCGAATAAAAAGAAGAAAAGAAAATGAATAAAATACCAAAGGTATTTTATGACCCTAAACCCCGAGCAAGAATTGAATTGGTCGACAAAGAATAAAGTAGGAGTTAAGGGCCAAAAATACAATAAAAAATCCATTTATTTATTCATCAACAATTCATTTTTGACACCAATTTTATTCTTTGTGATTTGTACATCAAATAAAGAAATTTTGTACATGAAACATTTAGATAATAATGCGAGTGAAAATACAAAATTGAGTTTGCATAAAAATAATATACGATGTTTTATTTATACTCAAAATAAAACACCACATACCAAAATTTACATTCCCATATCTCCCAAATAATAACTCATAATGTATCAAAATCAACTCTAATTGTATATAACTTTATTAAGCTATTTAATGGATATGGTTTCATAATTGTTGGAGCTAAGGTGTGAAATTTGAGTTTTGGGGCTCCTTTTGTACAATATACCCGAATAAAATATTCAATTTATTCATTCTTTATAATTTTTACACTTTTATATTTTTATAATTTTGTTAATATTATTTATAACTTAAGTAAACATTAAAAATATAATAAAATCAATAAGGAAACATTAAAATAAAATATGTATATACAATACATAGATGAAATACCTATAACTACACCTATACAATTTATATTCCTATTTATTCAAAGAAACAAATAACAAAAAAATTAAAAATTTATTTATACATCTAAAATTAAGTTATAAATATATAAATAAGATAATAAAATAATAAAATAAAATACACAAAATAAAAATAAAATAGTCAAAATATAGATGAATATACCTATAAATATAGCCCTAAAAATTAACTACTAAAAAATAACACGAAAAAAATAAATAAAAATCATAATAAAATACTAAATAAAATAATAACATTTTCTATTTTATAATAAAAATTTCATAAAATCAATTACTATTTTTAAACAATTAATTTCGAATAAATGGGCAGTTTGTCCTTCAGTGCTCTAACGTGGGCCTATCACAGCCCAGGATTCGTTGACCTCCGGTCAACTCCTCTGCGCATTAGTACCATCTTTTCCATGCTTTTCATCCCATTTTCCCATTTGATCCATCGCTCAATTCTCCTCGAGTCCTTCAATAAATATGTTCCTTGATACTTCAGGATTTACACCGACCTTTGAGATTGTTTGTACATGCGTTAGATTCTTTGCAATCTGCCAGTGAATAAGGGTGCTCCTTATGTATTTAACTAAGTCCTCCGACCTTCCTACTCCTCTTTGGTCATCTTACAACCCCTTGAGTCCCTAACCCTCGACCTAGCGTCCATCCCCGTGATATGGGGAGGTCCTCTGAGACGTTGGCATGGCTGGAAAAGGGCGGAGGTGCACCCAAGGCAGTCGTCGCCAGCTACCTTTGCTCTCTGGTCAAACCCCTGGTATGAGCTGCACCTTTTTCCTTTTATTTATGTAGTATTTAATTAGTGTTTTTTAATTATTTATTTAGCTTAGCTGTTAGACCTTAGTTTTATCCTAAATACCCATTTCGTTGTTCTCCAGAGAACGTTTTTGTAGTGCCCCCACTGTTCTTCGACCCGCCTTCCACCTCGCCTTCACTGCCTCGCCATTTATCCTTCTCCCACTTCACCTACTCACTCTCGATTCCCTCTGTATCGAGGAGTCAAGGTTCTCCCACCACCTTCTTGTCGGACCTCTCCTCCTACACCCATTCCTCGCCCATTCCACGCCTAATTGGGTCGAGGCAGTTTGCCCTCAACCCGGGTTCTTCTCTGTGCAGGTCGTGCAATCAAAGGACTCCTTCTGGAGTCGATTTTGTGGAAATTGCAGGTACATAGAACCCATGAACTTTCCTGACCTTGCGGAGGAGCATCATCGAACGTCGGTGCGTTTTGAAGCCTTCAGCCGATAGAGAACATCCCCAAGACTCCTTTTGGACCTGTAGCAGCTCGATTGGAGGCTGGAGCATCGAGAGAGAGAGAGAGCTGATCGAATGAGCCCAGGGACGACCTCTTCCCAGTTCCTCCAGGTCCATTCATGACCGTTCGATCGTGCCTGTTCTTCGTTTGTAGAAGGAGTTGTTGGATCATTGCATGCCACTACTATAGATCTCCCGCTGGAGATTTAATCTCATCCGTCCAAGGTCGAACTGGTATCAACGACTCATCTGATGCTACGTGTTTAAGTGAAGGGAACAAAACCGTCCGATGGCACATGTAGGGGGTAATTTGCAACTTTAGCTCCTTTTTTGTAATTTATTTATTAATGTTATAAATTATGTAATGTTTAACATAAAATGGACATTTTGCATCTAGGTCTTTTTACTTATTATATTTAATTTTGGGTCCAGTCCTGCTCAGCTCACCTGCTCCCTCGTGAGCTGAGTAAATTGCATGGCCCTTGCAACTTTTTGTAATTGATAAATAGTTCATTAAAATTTTAAATACATTATAAATTTTTGTAAAAATTATAGAGTGGACCTCAAACCTTATTTTATTAACATATATGCCCCTACCAGTATATGATTTTTGGTGCTTGAATTTTATTAAAAATAGCACCGAAGATCCTAAAATCGTGCAAAATAGAGTTAGATGCCTCATAACATGTACTTTCATGCATGTGTTTATTTTGCATTTTTGGGCATTTTCACTATTTATCAAAAAAGGAAAGAAGCCCATTTTTATCCTATCTACAACAGAAAATCCTAAAGAATATACAAAACATCTTGAAAAAATACAAAAAAAATTATATGTTGTTTATTTTATCACATTTTAACTCTAGACCAAAAATCAGTGAAAATGGAAAAAGAAAACTCATGAAAATCGAATCACCCTAAAATCCATCATAAAAATCTAAAAAATCAATGAAAAATCTAAAAATATGTTTCTCTATTTTATAATTGTCCTTATATAATTATCTATTTATAAAAAATTATTTAAATAATTTTGGACCTTATCTTCTATTTTTAAACTCAAGTGGACAAGATAAATGAATAAACTTTTGTGCCTAATTTCACACAATCTACCGTTTACTCCCTGAGTTCAGCCTCTACACGTACTTATACCTATACACATTTGTTGTACATTTATAATAAATTTTAACTCCATATTTTTTATATCCACTGCTTGATTTATATCATGGGTTAATTGTTGATTAATTGAGGTTTTTCATAGGTCACCACAATGACTGTCTCCGCCCTGTGTGAGACATATTTCGACCCGTGCAAAATCTCGATTATCAAATGGTGCCATTGTCTGAGAGCAACCCCACATAGATTGGGATTATTTATTTGTTCAATCTCTTGTCTATTCATTTATTTTATTAGCATTTACTTATTCCTGTCATTTATTTGTTATTATTATTTGATATTAAGTGTGAGCTGTCTGGCACTCTTTCTTGTTTAACTTTGTTGCGAGGGACTGCCATGCGAGGGAGGACTTCTTAAGAGGACTTACACACCCAAGTAAGGTGGAGTCAACTTTTTGACTTAGCCGACATGAGAGAGGGACAAAGTAGGACATGAAGGATTTTTGAAGACAATATTCTCACATTTTTATTTTTAAATTATTAAATTTTGCAAATAAAGTGAGAGAGAAATATACTTAATTTGTAATAATTTGGACTCTTCAGATACTGCTACTTCACGAGGTCCATTTGCCCGAGGGATTGTTCGTTTGGGGGCCTCGTCGTGTTTTTTGCATTTTCTTCGATTTCTTTTATTTGTTTCTCGATTTTTGTTTTATTTATTTTATGTGAATGTTCCCTAGCTTAGGACTTGCATGCTCAATAGATTAAGGACTAAAACCCTAATATCTTTGCATGTAACTATAAACTCACTTTTGGACTTAGTCAAATAATAAATGTTAGTTGTTTGAATTCAAACTCGCGCGCTATGTGAGACATCATACAACACTAGCAGGACTTGTTATGGCGGGCACTGAGATGTCTCTAAGACTGTACTTTATGGTTTATCTCTAAATAATTAACAAACAATGCTTCATGATGAAAGCAGTTACTATTTTATGGCAATTTCATCATCTTGCATTGCATGTAGTGTAGCTTTCAATTCTGATATGCATCCCACATGGAGAGAGAGCTGGGAAGCACTTTAAGTCTTCTGACTTTGCATGCATCATCGATTTCTGACTAACATGGCTTTTCCATCCTTCTACCTCTGATTTTGACCACTTAGGATGATAATAGAATTGGAAACTCATTAGGTTCGTGCATTGAAAAATAACAAAAAAAAGTGATAACCTAAATAAAATTGGGATTGCTAACTCTATTGGACTTAAAAAATAAATGTTATGGATTCATTGCTTTGGGGACAACAACCCCCACATTGTATGTGCATTTTATTCCTATGTACACACTAAGGATTAGTGCCCAAATCCAAGACCTATCTTCGGTTTGTACAACTTTGTGATACTCACCTAACTCTAAAATGGAAAGAATAAAAGACCACCATCTCAGTCTTGACTTGTTGAGTAGGTGAACTGGAGGTTGGTTTTGTACATTGATTATGATTGTCAGTCCATCTACATTTTCATTCTCTTTAAGATTTCATTCCCATGAGTGTGAGTCATTTTGATCATTGAGTCCCTCTACCTCTCTTGTTTATATACTTTCTCATTTGCATGTGTGTCGTGATATCAGACCTTGATCTTCACTATCTTTGCCAGATTTTGCAGCTTTCTACTCACCCATATCACCCCACCTATGGTCTGGTTCAAGGAGGCCCTCTCCTTGAACCGCAATTTTGTCTATGTCATTTTGATATCGCCCATCCTCCTCGTTCCCTCTGTATCATCCTTTCTTTTACCCAGGATTGTTGCGCTTGTAGGTATGGCCCTCATCAAGGTTTATGGTCGACATAGATTATTTGAGTAAGCTAAGCAGATTTGAGGATGTTGAGATTGATGTGCTACTTTTGGTGGATCTGTCTTCGATATATGCATAATACATCATATAGGATTTTGATTGTTGGCATGATCATTGGTGTCTTTATTGAAAATTTTTGATCTCGTACATCGGATTGAGGATGTGATTTATTTTAATGATTTGATGATGATTCCATGAGTTATGATTAGATGATCTATTCTACGGTTCATCCCGTCTTGATTCAGATGTTTGAAGTACTACATCTTGTTGTGCTTCATAGTGACGATGTTTGGAAACCCATATGATTTCACTCATCTCCTTGACTGATCCATCCTCCATCTCCTGATTCTCCCATCCACCTTCGGCACATAAAGGAATTCTTTCTACATCTGGATTCATCTCAACTGATTTGATTGACTTGAGGGACCGCATCGCGACTGACCTGATTGTCTTTCAGCCCTCCCATGATCTTATGCCCTCCGACTGAGGATTGATTGACCATTTTGAGGACCTAGGATTTGATGTCAGCAATCCCATGATCTTTATTGACAGTTTGCATTACTCCATGAGGACTACCTGGGGAAGGATGCAACACTTTCTTACGATCGATTTCACTCACTGCTTGTGTTTCCATCTTCTTGGAGCATGAAGCCTAGTCGTCAGATATATGTTCCTGATCTCACTGTCTGATTATGCGTCCGATCTGTCGGAGCATGATACCTATTCATATGGACTCTTTTGAGTTTTTTCTCCTTGATGGTCCTTGCAAGGATGAGCCATCTTCTGATGGTTATTCCATGATTAGTTGGTAGTATGCTTGATGAACACGGATCTCACGAGGGTCTAAATTTGGTATCTCACGCAAGGCGGAGATAACCGTCGCTGTTGCGACTCTCAAATGAAATCCGTATTTGATCAACAATTAACCCACACTAAGATCAATAAATTAGAAACAATGTGGAGTTAAAATTTATTTTTAACTCTGCACAAATGATGTAAAGGGCAAGTATGCAGAGAGTTCGAACACAGGGAGCAAACAGTGTAACTCAAGCAAGTGAATGCACAAGTGTGTGAGTGTGTGAAGTGTCTACACTAAGCAAGCAATCAAAGCAATTGTTGTGGGTTTTTAATTAATTTTTTTTTTAAATTTTTTATTTAATTTTTAATTTTGTATTTTGATTTTTGATTTTTTTGATTTTTATATTTTATATTTTATATATTTTTTTTTTCAATATTGGAAAGTAAAGGCAATATAATAAAAGGCAAGGTAGAATATTAATAAAAATGCACAAAAATACTCAAAAATCCAGAAATGAAATGTTTTTGGTCTTTTTAATATTTTTTACTGTTTTTGTGATTTTTGGGGATTTTTCTAGGTGTTTTTGGGATTTTTAAAAGCTGAAATAAGAGAAAACAGTGCAAACAAGGCTGGCTGTGAGTAAAATGTAATTTAAAAATAGCAACCAGTAGCAAAAATATTTCACACTATTTTTCTAATAAAAGTAACAAAATAAGGAAGAAACAGAAGCTGAGTTTGCTGTTTTTGGGTTTTTCTACTATTTTTTATATTTTTTTGAAGTTTTTGAGTGTTTTTATATTTTTAGTGTTTTTCTTTTGCAATTTTTAATGATTTTTGGACTGACACTAAAAGATGATAAAATAGACACTAGGTGATTTTTTTTTTGGAATTTTTGGAGGTGTTTTGATATTTTTTTGGTATTTTCTAAGGTAGACAGTACACAAAATGAGAGTTTTTGATTTTTAATAAATATTTAAAAGTAATAAAATTAAAAACTAACAATAGGGCGTTAAAGTATATGCATCCAGTAGCTTAACCCTATTTTTGTGGAATTTTTGGAGTTAAAATGGTATTTTAATTAATTAGAACAAGACTCCAATCATCAAACAGTGCTGGCAAGGGCATACATGCAAATAGTGAAACATCCAGGGGCACGTACACAATTTTTCCACAAAATATTACACTAAAACTTGAATTTTAAGGATTAAAGATAAATAACAAAACCCGGAGGGGCCTTAGCGCAAAATGCCCAAGCCGAACACGTGCGAGACACGCGCCTGGCAGGGACCTAAAGGCAATAACCAACACTATCAGGGGCTTGTATGCAAATATCCCACATATTTAACACTGAATACAAAAGTTCTGGGACTAAACCAAAATACCCCAAAGGCCGAGGGTCTGTCTGCAAAATGGCCACGCACCTCACGCGCACGGGCACGTGAGATGACGTGGCCGAGGACCTTTTTGTAAATACGTAAAAGTTCGGGGGCCTTAAGGTAAATATTACAAAACTATTTAAACTGCCGAGGAAAGTTTTAGTACTATTAAAATATTACAAAAATGGGCGGGGGTTTGTAGCAAAATACCCACGCAAAGGCGCGATCAAACGGTGGGGAGTATCCCACTTATCCACGTGTCGATGCGAAGCGCGCCGATACCCCTTCGGAAGCGGAGGGCTGAGATTAGATCTCAACCCCTGATCTGACGATGCCTGGGGGCTTCAATCGGACGGTGGCTGTGCTCCACGAAGAACAGGTGCACATCCGACGGCTGGGGCGTCTGGTCGAAGAACTGGGAAGAACAGAGGGACGGATGATCTTCTCGGAGCTCGCGCCTCCTCTTCCAATGCTCTCTTGATGCACGAAGACGCCTCAGACGTTCCTGGAAGGTCCCTCGAGCTCGTGGCAGGGCCAAAATGGGCGGGGAAGCTCCGGTGCGCCGCCGCAAGCTTGAGGACGAATGGTGGCTCCAGGTGGCTCGTATCCTTCAAAATCGACTCCAGGTGGAGTCTTTCTGGCGCTAGGACCTGCAAAAAGTGGTGAGAAGGCCCAGGGCAAATTGCCTGGGCCTCGCGGAGGCGTGGGGGTGCGCGATAGATGAGTGATGGAGATGGTGGCCGGAGGTGTCTCCGGCGAGCGATCGACTTAGCGAATCGATGCGATAATGAAGTGGATGATCGGGGGATAATGGAGCTGGAAACGCAAGGGATGCAACTACGGAGAAAAACTAAGAAATAAAGCACAACCTCGAGCCCAAGAGGGCGAGGGAAGGGTACCTCAACGGCGGTCGCCGGAGGTGCTGGAACACGCCCAAGTCTGAATGATCGCCCACCTTGAAGATGGATTCCCGGAGCTGTCACCTCCAGGGACCTTCACGTGATCAGAAGGGGGGAAAACTTGGATGAAATGCGGTTCAACCCGAGAAAGGAAGAAGGGGGGTTGTATTTGAAGGGTGAAAATCGCGTGAGTTCGAGACGAGATCACGGGTGGTAGAAGGAGATATGGGTCGATCTGAGGAGTCGGCGATGGAGATGGATCTACAGTGATCAACTTCCAAGAAGGAAGCGACGGCGAAGGACGAGCGGCGCGACCTCGAAAAAAGGGTGAGATCGGGCGAAAAACGAGGTGTACAGAGTTCAAGGACGAAGGACGACCAGTTGACCGAGGTCAACTGGCGCCTCCTCCTGATTGGTCCACGTGGACCAATCAGGAAAAATCCCGAATAAAATGTTTTATTAATTACTTTAAAAATAGGAAATGGTATTATTAAATAATGATTATAAAATAAAAAATATTCGTTATTTTATGTAGTATTTTATTATGATTTTTATTTATTTTTATGAAATATATTTTTACAAGTTGCATTTATACCCCTATATAGGTATATTATCTACATATTGAGTATTTTATTTTTATTTTTGTATTTTTAATTTATTTATTTTTGTTTATTATTTTCTAAAATGATAAAATACTTTTATAAACATAAGTGTATTTTTATTTTATCTTTCTAATATGTTTTATACATTAAATAAAATCAAAGTATAAAAAGTATAGGTATAAATATAGGTATAATACCTGTATACCCTGTATATGTGTGTATTTTATTTTGAGTTTTCTTTTTACTTTTATTCTGATTTTAATGTGTATATTTATTAGAAGTAATATTTACAATATTATAAAAATATAAAATTATAAAAATAATGAATAAAGAATAAGTTGAATATTTTAATCTGTACAAGGTACAATATGGGTCCAAAACTCAACTTTCAGACCGTAGCTCCGCCAAATGCGAAACCACCACCATTGGATAGATTATTTTCTTCTATATTCAATTAAAGGTGAGTACACTGCATTTGGAGTTGTCGTTTGTGAGATACGGGTCTGGGAAGTTGGGATTTTGGATTCTTATTCAGACCATATCTTTTTATCTGTACATTATTTTTTTGTGAAATCAATTTTGTATTTTTCTTTATTAACTTATCTACAACTTTCATGTACAAAGTTTCTTTATTTGATGTACAAAAAGTGGAACCAAAAATAGGTCCCAAAATGAATAAAGAATGAATAGATTGTATAGGTATTTACACTGTATTTCTGACCTTATCTCCCCCTACTTTATTCCTTGTCGACCTATTCATCAAGATGCCTAGGTCTCGGGGGTTTTGGGTCATAAAATATTTACAATATTTTATTCTTTTTCTTTTCTTTATTTATTCTATAATTTTGGCCTTAATTACAGTGATTTATACACAATCTGAATGCACATGCATGGATGCTAAGATGATGGTTTTAATGCTATTTACAGGCATTTGCTAGGGTTTTTGGTGCCAAAATGATAGAATAAAGATGATGAAATGTGGATTCATCAATGCTCCTCAAGGGTTATTCGTAGGGCACTTCCACACTTTCTCGATCTTTCGATCTCTTCTGCTGGTAGCCAATTTGTCGCATATCAAGACCAAGCTTGATGATCTGTCTAATGGATCTGACTCCTTTGAGTCCGATCACCTTGACAACCCTCGCAAGGGTAAGCCTTGTTCTGATTATTCTTTACCTAGTATGTGTCACTCTTTGATGGTTATCTGTAGGAGGATACATTATTTTCTAAGTACTTGATTTTACTTATGGTGTCTCCTTTCTGTGGAGCATGAAACCGAGCTTTCTGATATGTGTAATCGGTCTCCTCTCTGGGGTGTCTCCACTTTTTTGGAGCACGGATCCAAGTCTTATGATTATTCTGAGATCTTTGACTTATCTGAGTCCGCTCACCTTGACGACCCTTGCCATGTCCTATGGTGTTTGGTGTGTCCCTGTGATCTTCTGATCTTATGACCATCGGATACCAGGCGGTGTAGAGATTCTCTTGTTCTTCACTTCTCTTACCATCTTGAGACTTTGATTGATTTGGAGGACTCTATACTGCTCACTCCTCCTCCATGTCTTACGGTATCAGCTCCGATCTCTCATTCCTTTCTTCTGAGCTGATGATCTACTTCACGCTATCGGTTCCTGGATTAATTTTCAATCCATTTTCCACGGTAGCTTACACCCACTTAATTATATATTAAGGCATCTTTACTATTTCTGACTGCATCATCGTTCTCACAAGGAGACAAAGACGCGAGTACGGTGTCAATTGACAGATACTGTCTGATACTTCACCCATATATACTTGTATATACATGTTTTGTCTTACCTTCCTTCTTTCTCACGCATGTCATGTGTACCCCAGATCATTTATCATATATGTGTGTCTATACTTAGGAGTTACATTATCTTAAGTATAGGGGGGTACACCTCGTGTTGTTCTTTCTTCATTCAGTTTCATCACTCCTGTCGTTGCCTGTATTTAGGGATATTTTACCCTAAGTATAGGGGGAGTGATGCGTACATTCTTTCTGATCTTTTCTCTTCTATCTTTTTTTTATTTTCTTCTTTTTCTACCAAACGAGATGTCACCCTTTTTATCAGACTTCTACACTTAGGACGTACTTTGTCCTAATTATAGGGGTGTGTGCACCCCAAGTTCTTTCATTCTTTGAAGCCCTCCTCTGTCTCCTCTCTTTTTGATTTTTTCTACTATACTTAGGGAGATCTCACCCTAAGTATAAGGGAGATAGACTGAGCTATGATATGCTTATTCCCACCCATGACCCTCCCTACCTTGTGTTAAGTCTATTATACCTAGGATTATTTGATTCTAAGTATAGGGGGAACTGTCAACTTCTTATTCATTTATTTGTTCATTCTTTCATTTCTCATTTAGTCATTATAGTATAAGATTTTCTGTACTTAGCATATGTTGTCTTCTCTTTTTTCTTTTCGATCTATGAGGACATAGATCAAGCTAAGTATTGGGGGGGGGGTCATATATACTTTAGCCATAACATGTGATTTCATATTATTTTTAATAATTTCACTAAAATTCTATATATACATATACAATTCATTTAAAAACAAGATGCACTATATTCCTCAAATTCTTGTATATACTGATTAATAAATCAGGTTAAAAATATTTTCGCAAAATGATTTGAAAATGGATTGACTCGTTTGGAAAACTTTTTATAAAATATTTTCAACCTTTGTAAATAATTTTTTGATTTGTAAAAATTCTTTTCTTTTAGCAAAATAAAATATTTGAAAATCTATTTGCAAAGGATTGGAAAATAGTTGTAAAAATAGTTGAAAAAATCTATATATGCTGTTTGAAAAATCTTTACAAAATGATCTTCAAATGTGTGTAAATATTTGCAAAAAATATTTTGTACTATAGTTTTTAAAATTTTTTTCAAATAAGTTTGATGAATATATGCATTATTAAATAAATAAATAAATATATGATAAATGTATATATAAATAATAATTAAATAAAAATTCTTTATCAATGGTATATACACACCTATAACAAAAACTAACATTCCAAACCAACAAATTCTTATTTCTTGTAAATAAATAAATAAATAAAAAGAGGCACATCCGTATAAATAATTGTACATATTTTATGTTTTTGTGCCAAAAGTATTTTTATTTGAAAAATCTTTTTGAAAATTACATCATTGCATTGTACATAGCATTTTCATAGCATTCACATTTTTTCGGATTGAACTTGATGATTGAAGTTGTCTGAGTAATGTCTAAGATTGGAGCTTTCTTCGACCTTACTACAACTAACTTCACTGGAATCTTATGTGAACTAGGTTTAAGGTACTTCAAGTCTATTCAGACTTAATTCTTTGAGACTCATGGTTGGGTTCAAGGCATCTCAATTGACTAACTAGAACTTTTTGAGCCGCATGCATGACTCTTGTCAGTAGTGACCTAACTTGGACACTTACACCTTTCACTTGGCTCAACTCAGTTGGAGTGGAGAGGGGATTGAATTTTCCAGTCTGAGAAGCACACAAGTGGAAACATTCTTCCTCGTCTAGGGAGGGAAGTGCACCCCAACCCGTCCAATAGCCATGAGGTATAAAGATAGGAGAGTGTGGGTTGCAATAATGCTTCAAAAGAGGAAAGTCTTCTGCTCAAGAGGAAAAACTCCTTATGTAAATGTTGTTGTATATAATATTTCAAAAAAAACTCCAAAAAAGTTGACATGCCTGATTGAAAATAAAGATCCTGTAGGAATGTATATATTTGTATAGTCAATATGCAAGCTTAAACATCAAAGTCATATCATGTGAGCCTGCAACTGGATGACTTGACTACACTGATCTTTCAAAAAAGATTGTAGCAACACTGGCTACCGTCCATTCTTCTCTTCACTTCCTCCTCTTGAGTCGGATGTACTAGAACTTAGAAGGGAATACCATGCTCCTCGAGGAAAGAGTTGCCGGATTGAGGAATCATTGGGTTGTCATTCTGGAGAAGTCGGTTCTTTTGTTATTTCAGTTGGGGAGAGCCACTATAACTTACTTTGTACAAGTCAACTTCATAGTCATAAGGGTTTGCATATGATGTAGGCTAGTTCTGACATGGCTATTGAGGTAGTTTGAATTGAGTTCTGTGACTCTCGAAGGTTGTTGTGTTTTAAATTGGGTTCCCGACCAGGTTCCACACACATTCTCACACTAAGGTCAGACCTGAGCTCCAGACTTTGATTTTGTGAAGGTTGGTTTTATGATTAAAATAAATTCTATTTATTCTTTCTTTTTCTTTTCTTCTTTATTATTTTGTACTTATTGCATAAGAGTTTGTTAGCAACTAGCAAAGGAAAGTATAGGAGGGTGATGAATCTCCATTTCGTCACCTTTATTTTATCATTTGGTCTTAAAACCCTACCTTTTTTAAATGCATGTAAATGGCATCATTTTGTACATATTAGCATTCATTACTTATTCCATTAATTGTATATAAAACATTGTTTTTAATGCCAAAATATAGAATAAAGAGAAGAAAAGGAAAATAATAAAACACCAAAGGTATTTTATGACCCTAAACCTCAAGACTAAGCCAAGAATTGAATTGGTCGACAAGGAAGAAAGTATGGGGAGGTAAGGGCCAAAAATACAATAAAAATTCCATTTATTTATTCATCAACTATTCATTTTTGACACCTATTTTATTGCTTATGATTTATGCATCAAATAAAGAAATTTTGTACATAAAAGTCATAGATAATAATGTAAATAAAAATACAAAATTGAGTTTGCATAAAAATAATATACATTGTTCTTTCTATACTCCGAATAAAACACCGTGGACCAAACTTCACAATACCATATCTCCCAAACAATAACTCAAAATGTATCAAAATCACTCTAATTGTATATAACTTTTAATAAGCTATTTAATGGAGGTAGTTTCATAATTTTTAGAGCTAAGTGAAAGTTAGGTTTTGGGCCCCTATTATACAATATACCCGAATAAAATATTCAATTTATTCATTCTTTATTATTTTTACAATTTTATATTTTTATAATATTGTGAATATTATTTATAACTTTTTTACATATTAAAAATAGAATAAAACCATTAAGGAAACATTAAAATAAAATATTTACATTCTATACCTATTTATTAAAAGATTTAAAAAGCATCGTAAAATATAATCAAAATATATGTATACATATAAAATTAAATTATTAATATTTAAATACGAGAATAAAATAATAAAATAAAATACACAACATAAAAACAAAATAGTGGAAACACAGATGAATATAACTATAAATATACCCCTAAAAATTAACTACTAATAAATAACATCAAAAAATAAGGAAAAACATCATAATAAAATACTAAATAAAATAATAAACATTTTTTATTTTATAATAAAAATTAATAAAATTAATTACTATTTTTAAATAATTATTATTGAATAAATGGGCGGTTTTGTCCTATAGTGCCCTGACGTGGGCCAATCAGATTCCAAGATTCATTGACCTCCGGTCAACTCCCCCTGTGCCTCTAACCCGCGTCAGAACCATCTTTTCCCCGCTTTCCATCCCATTTTCCTACTTGATCGATCGCTCAATTGTCCACAAGCCCTTCAACAAATCTGTTCCTTGATACTCCAAGATTCACGCCGACTTCTAAGATTGCTTGTACATATGTTAGATTCTTTCCAATTCTCCAGCGAATAGGGGTGATCCTTATGTATTTAAATAAGTCCATTGACCTTCCTCCTCCTCTTGGTCATCTTCCAACCCCTTGAGTCCCTAACCCTCGGCCTAGCATGTATCCCCGTGACAAGGGAGGTCCCTTGAGACGTTGGTGTGGCTAAAGGAGGGCAGAGGTGCACCCAAGGCGGTTGTCGCCGGCCATCTCTGCTCCCTGGTCAACCTCCGGGTATGAGATGTGCCTTTTCCTTTTTTTTGGTAGCTTTTAATCGTGCTTTTTAATTTTATATTTATCTTAGTTTTTAAACCACATTTTTAGCCTAAATACCCATTTTGTAGTTCGCTGAAGCGTAGCCCTGCCATTTCTCTGTGCCCCCACCATTCTTCGACCGCCTTCCACCTCGCCTTCACTGCCCAACCTTTTCTCAGTATCCCACCACAACTTCTCACCCTCGATTCCCTTTGGATCGAGGAGTCGAGGTCCTCCCACCACCTTACCGCCAAACCTCTTCGCTTACACTCAATCCTCGCCCATTCCATGCCCAATCTGGTCAAGGCAGTTTGCCCTCGACCCCTGTTCTTCTCTATGCATGTCATGGGCCAAAGGACTCATTTTGGACTTGATTTTGTGGAAATTAGAGGCACATGGAACCCGTGAACTTCCCCGTCCTGTGGAGGAGCACTGGCGAACATTGGTGGATTTTGAAGCCTTCAGCATATTGAGAACGTCACCATGACTCTTTTTGAACATGTAGCAGCTCGATAGGAGGATGGGGCATCGAGAGAGAGTCGATCGAACGAGCCCACGGGAAGACCTCTTCCTAGTTCCTCTAGGTCCAATCAAGACCGTTTGATCACTCATGTTCTTCATTTGTAGTAGGAGCCGTTGGATCATTGCACACCACAACCGTAGATCTCCCGCTGGAGATTTAATCTCATCCATCCAAGGCTGAATCGGTATCAACCGCTCATCTGTTGCCACGTGTTTAAGTGAAAGGAACAGAATCGTCCGATGGCGCGCGTAATCTTTTTATATATTTATTTATTAATGCTATAAAAATGTAACGTATAAAATAAAATGGACATTTGCATGCAGGCATCTGTACTTATTATATTTGCTTTTCGGTCCAGTCCAGCTCAACTCATGTGCGGTCCCATGTGAGTTGGGTAAATTGCATAGAAGCCCTTGTGACTTTTTTGTAATTATTAAAATATTCATTACATTTTTATGTACATTGCATATTTTGGTGAAAATGGCAGAGTGACCCTCAAACTTTATTTTATTTACATATATGCCCCTGTTAGTATATGATTTTTTATGCTTGAACTTTATTTATTAAAAATATCACCCTAGCTCCTAAAAATTTGCAAAAATAGGGTCACAAGCCTGGTAACATATACTTCCATGCCACGCATATATTTTACATTTTTGGGCGTTTTAACCATTTATCAAAAAATAAAGAAGAGCCCATTTTTGTTCTGTCTACAACATAAAATCCCAAAAAAATATAAAACATATTGAAAATTTCCAAAATTTTATATTTTATATATTTTATCATTTTCAACTCTAGACCAAAAATCATTAAAAATGGAAAAAGAAAACTCATAAAATTCGAAAAACCCCAAAATCCTTCATAAAAATCTAATAAATCACTAAAAAAATCCAAAAATATGTTTTTCTATTTTGTAATTTTGTTTATATAATTATATATATATATATACACAAATTGATTTGAGTAGTTGTGGACCCCATCACTTATTTTTGAACTTTAAATCAATTTCAGATATTGATTAAATCACTGATTTTGCTTTAAAAATAAAAATAGCAAAAATTCCAAAAAATCAAAAAAAATAGAAAAATATATAAACCCAAAAACAATTTATATTTTGTATTTTACTTATCTTTATTAGTATTTATAAGTACTTTACTTTATATTGTACGTATTGCCTTATGTACCCTATATTATATATTTAAGCAAAAAAGTAATATAAAAATATGAAAAATATTAAAAAAAATAAAAAATTATAAAATTTAAAACAAAATACAAAATTATAAAACAAAAATAAAATAAAAAATAAAAAAATTTTAAAAAACCCATAAAATAATAAATAGACAAGAGAAAAGAACAAACTTTTGCGCATAATTTCACACAATCTACCATTTGCTCCCTAAATTCAAGCTCTACACATACTTACACCTATATACACTTGTTGTGGGATTATAATAAATTTTATCTCCATATTATTTATAGTCATTGCTTGATTTATCTTTTGGGTTAATTATCGATTAGTTAACGTTTTTTGTTGGTCACCACAGCTACTTGTCTCCGCCTTGTGTGATACATATTTTGACTTGCGTAAAATCTCAATTATCAGCTATGGAATTTAAAATCTTCAAACCATAAAATCTCATGATCCAATAATACTTGGATTTATCTCTTGATGCGTGATTGCGATTGAGTCTCTAAATGAAGAGACCTTCTGTCTCAAGTCCGATCCGACGAAGGAGACGCTCGCGAGTGCGTTGATAAGATGCTTACTCCTCTCAATATATGGCGATGATCTAAGCGACGAATATCTTGATCTCGTCACATGAGATCTGACGTCTTCTTCATGAACGAGGTGCGCTGAAGGAGACGAAGATCCATGAGTAAATAATCTGGCAGCATAACGATGATGCTGTGGTGATGGCGACTCTCTCTAGGGATCCATGGTGGATGGCCACAAGGAGAGAGAGAAAGAGAGAATTGGCATATAGAGGAAGAGGGAGAGAGCCTTAGTTGTTGTTGTTCTTGAAGAGCAAGGGTGCCTCTTCTTATATAGTATTTTGGGAGTCCATAGATCCCAATCCATGGACAACACAAATCAATGGATGATATTGATTTGTGATTCTTTCAATGGCCAAGATCTTATTGTAAAAACACAACAACAATTATTTTATTTAATTTAATATGTATTGAATAATCAATATAAAATAATTTCAATTAGATCAATCACCATTGGAGATAATTAGAAAGGAAATATACCTCTTACCATATAAAGGGGAGGGGGGACGACCATCCAATCCAATTAGGAGTTGGTGGTCGTCCACCACCTGGATGGTAATCTCCTTCCAATTTCTTGAGATACATTATCTCATGAAAATCTCCAATATTATCTCACAAAATTAATTCTCAATTATCTTGTGATCATTGCAATCATACCAGTGGAAATTTGTGAATCACATTCACAATTCAAAATAAAATGTAAATTATATTTTCAATTAATCATTCAATGTGAACTCACATCAGTAATTAATCAACAAATATAAATACAATAGGCTCTCTCTAATACATTATAAATCATTTTTTATGATATATATTATTAATATGGATAATGTCATTCGTATCATTCATATTCATGATAATTAAATCACATTTAATTATCTTGGATATCTATTCTCATGCACCCAAATAATATGAATCACATTCACATTATTTACATCTTATTAAATCACACTTAATTATATTAGATAAGTTTCCTTGTAATATGAATCAAATTCACATTGTTCATGATAATTAAATCACATTTAGTTATCAATTTTTTCAATGCTCGGATACATATATCAACAATGAAATTATCCTTGAACTCTTTCAAGGATAATGCATTTTCTCCGCAGATACTTGGAGATAGTGTGATTGTATTGTTCCATGTGGAGTGACTCAGATATTGAGATCAAATCTCAAATCCAGATCTTGGGGACCTCCCTTAGATGCTTGATTTAAATCAAGGCTGTAGATCCAATATTCTCATTGTCTCTGAATCATAATCAGATCAATGTTCAACACTTGGACCAACATTAGATCACTTATCTATTGAGAGGAGTCACTAAAATCCAGACTCATTCATCACTTCCTAAGAATGGAAGCGTCATGGTTATACAATCATTTATGAACACATCTTTATCAGGTATTCATAATACATGTACATCCTGCATATCGGAAGACCCAAATTAAACCCGATGTTTTAGATCTCTTTTAGACTGCCTCCTTCAGGGTTTTATCATTAAGTTTCTCATTCGATCATTGGGAGTCTGTATTAATCATATACTTTCCAAAAGCATATATCATACCTAGGTGTTGATCATATACTTTCCAAAAGCATATATCAAACCTACAAATTCAGTCAAGCTTCCAAAGTGAGATGATCGTTCACGGAATTTGATTCTTCCCAATATATCATGAGTGATCTCATATCTTCCGGTTCAGTAAATGAACCAACATGATCCCTTTAAGAGATCGTATTACTCATATGCACTTGTATGCATACCCACGCATCGATGTATAGACCTTGATTAGGTCTTCAACCTATTGGTCAACAAATGTACATACTCAGACATATAGTAACACATCCTTCTTCGGTCAGAGGTTGCATGCCTATATCGTGACAGCATACGACATAGGTCTTTGGTTATCTCGATCTCGTTAGGTCAACTCTTTGACCTAACTTATCCGATACCTTTGAATCTCTATTTCTATGCAGAGAACCTGCATCAAGAGGTCGGTTCGATATCAAACTTTAGAGAAAGGATTGCCAACCTTTAGAGAAAGTATTGACATCTCCTTCTCAGGCTGGAGATCCTCTCTTAATAATCATTTGACGGTGCTTGATGAGT
This sequence comes from Ottelia alismoides, assembly GCA_037367405.1. NCBI lineage: Eukaryota > Viridiplantae > Streptophyta > Magnoliopsida > Alismatales > Hydrocharitaceae > Ottelia > Ottelia alismoides. The sequence continues at coordinate 70,849 of JAZKJV010004933.1, read as the reverse complement.
CCTCAATCTAACTCTTTATATATTCATCCAAGTGCTAACCTCTATGATTCAACAATTAAATCACTAGCTATATGATCATTAGGATAGCCATGATACATAACCCTAATTGTACTAAGGGACCTATTATGCAAATTAATTATTCTTCATTTCAGATCAGGGAATGATGTTTGCAAAGCATAATGTCTCACCGTGGGTTCGCCTGTCCAACAATCTCCCACTAGCCCTAAGAACCATTAATGGGATAATCTTTAAACCTAGACTCACGTGACAATCATAAGCTATTTAGAAAAATATCTAGGTAAGACGATCAGTCAACTTGTTCTCGAGAGACTACACCAAGTCCTTTTATGGCACTTGCATATCTCCTAGTAACAGTTCTCACATCGAATACAAATGTTGCATCTTATGCAATCAATACTCAATATTGTTCATTATAGTGTTTTCAACACCACAACTCAATAATTATTATAACTAGTATTTCCATTATCCTTATCAAAATACCATTATTCCCGGATATCTCTATCTCTTAAGGTATCTGCAGTTGAGAACTTTTAGATCACTATCTATGAAAGTCTTAAGTTCTTGAAGATAACACTTTGAGATCACTATCTCAAAAAGTCTTGTCATCTTCGAAGATATTGTTATTCTTGCAATCAAGTGTTTTATCACCATAGTAGGATTAGTAACAGTTTACTACTCCCACTACATGGCAGACATCTGGCTTTTGTATAATCGTAATTAGACCTTGCTAATATGCAATAAGAAAAAGTTAGCTTAACCGATTGAGAGGTCACGTATCGTAGAGGTCGTATACAATACTGGCGGGATCCGTTGTGGCATACACCAATTGACATCCGAGACCGGACTCAGACCTCTCTCTCTCTGATTAGTTAACTATTAGTTCTTCGTGATAATTAGAAATTGCTCATCTAAGGCCGATTTCGTCGTGCATCATATAGTTAGTTTATTTTCAGTCTTTAAATTTATGCGCGGATCACCCCGCATGTAGAGTGTTGGAGACAAGTATGCATTTCTATCTTCGCATGCATCATTATGTTTGATTGCGCATTCATTTTTCCAACTTCCTCCCCCTATTTTTGGACTCAAAATAACCAAAGGAAATCGACAAAATTCAGTAGGTGTTGTTTTTATTTGAAAAATATCTAAAAAAGGAGAAAACAATAAAATTAGGACTACTAATGCAAACTTAACCTAAAATTCACGTCACTAAAAAATATTTGTTTTGGGGAGAGTCACCCCCTCATTAGTTGGTTTGCTTGTAGCGAGAGAGTGATCCGCACCTTAAACTAGAGCCATACATGAACTTGTTTCAGACTACTAGTCTTGTGGTTAGTTGTTCTCCAGTAAGGACTTCTTCGAGTAACTGGTAAGAGGTCCGGGACTTCCTTAGACTGAGGAATGAGACTCAGATACACCTGGTCCTATGGGGGGAAAGTTTCAGACCAAGAAAGGCAGAGGCATTCTCTCTGTCTACTGCAATTCTCTGGGGGGTCCCGGCAAAGAGAAGGGGATCTGCCAACTATAAAGAGATTGGCGGACTTGGAAGCTCATCCTACCCCCTCGCTCCATACGAGTCTTATTCTGTGAAATCACTTGAATTTTAAATCATTTACTTGCTTTAACTACTCATGTTATGGATGTTGGAGCATTAACTCCCTTCCTTTGGGCTTTTAAGGAGCGGGAGAAATTGTTGGAATTCAATGAAAGAGTCTCGGGAGCCAGGATGCATGCCAGTCTCATACGACCTGGTGGAGTGGCACAAGATCTGCCTCTTGGCTTATGTCGAGATATTGATTCCTTCACACAACAGGAAAAGGCTCGAGCCTCCTAGGAAGTCACATACATAGAGGGACCTCCCAAAGCCCTACCGAAAAGGAGACATCTATGATTTCCACATCCTTGGATGGTGACTGACATCTGCCTCATTTCCACGTCATTGAGAACGGAAGCTAGTAGGTCTTCTTGCAGTCTCAAGTATGACGTCTCAGCCCACGAAATTATGAGAGCGATATGGTCAAGGCATCATTGAAAGCTCTGGGAAAATGCCCACCCCTCGCTCGATTCGTGGTCCGACTCGTAATTCACTTCTGACCCCATGTTCGATAGCCCGACCGTAGTAATGTAAATTGTGGTTACATCCATAAGTAGATTGGCCCATCTTTATTCCATTTCATATATATTTGAGGATCCGCATAGCCCTCGATTTATGTGTTAGTGACTGGGATCGGAAAAGAATGGATAGTCCACATGAGGATGACTCCCATACCTTGCTCAATGGTCAGGATCGTACCTAGAATTGAGAATATAAAGCTCAATCCATAATGGTTGGGAAAAACTAGTTGTGAGATTAGGCCAGTCTTCTAGGAGCATCAGGTTCCTAACAGCTCGCTTAATCACTCTGATAGACTGATTGATCACCTAAAATGAATTTTACAAGATTAACGATCGAACTTTTACGGTCATAAGCTCTGATGTTGAGTAGGTGAATTAGGGGTTTGACTTCTTATCTTGGTTGCATTCTAGATTTTATCCGCACTCATCCCTACATCACGATGATGGGAAGGAGGTCCCTTAGGCTGCTTTTGGTAGGATCGCGTTCGAGCACTCCGCCTCATTCATCTAGGGAGGTTTTGGAGAACCTAGACCTGCTCTCCGAACCCGAGTTTGATACTGCCATGTTACCCCTCGACCACCCTTCTTCTAGACCCGAGGTGCCCGAGCAGAGACTAGCACAACTATTTGTCCATTTGATGGCATCTAAGTTGGGGTCTTTTGCCTTTGTAGAGACCCGCGAGATGGCCAACAGCAAGGACGCACCAATGAGCAACCCCAGGGTTCGACTTATGTTCTTGATCAGGACGCAATCAACAACACACTCCTAGCCTCCCTGGAGATGATGCAAAGACAGATTAGAGATCAAGGAGCATTCATGTCAGAGGTGCGTAAAGAGTTAGTGCAGATGCGAGCCGACAGAGGAGAATCGTAGCGATCAACCAATGGAGATATACCAGCAACTGGTGGAGGAGCAGATGCACAATCAGAGGATCCACAGGATCCAGCCAGACCTGAACGAACTATGAGACAAATGCACAACCCTGGTGCAACCCTCACCCATCGTTGGATCCAGCTTTCGGAGATTCTGGGAGACTTCCAACTTTGGCTCCAAAACGATTCAGCTTCTGCCCAAATTCCATGGGCTAGCCACCGAGGAGCCGCATCTGCACCGACAGGAGTTCGAGATGATCTACAGTACAGCCCACGATTGATTTGTGGACGAGGACACCATCAAGATGATGCCATTCCCTTTCTCCATGGTTGACAGAGCATCCTACTGGCTGAAACATTTGGGGGCATATGTTACCACTTGGGAGAATCTCCAGACCGAGTACTTGAACAAGTACTATCCACTCGACCAGGCCAATGTAGCTAGAGCTCTAATCAACAACTTTGCGATGATCCCCAACGAGCAGTTTCATGAGGAATGAGATCGCTTTAGGGAGCTTATTGACTGGTGTCCACACCATGAGATTTCCAAGCCCATTCTAGTCCAGTGTTTCTTTTGTGGGATGACATTGGAGCTGCAGGGGCTTATCAATGCCTCATGTGGGGGTTCTTATTTCGCCAGGATGAGGACCAAGTCTAGGCCATTTACGAGGAGATGGTCGAGAACTACATGGTAATGTCCTAGACTCGAGTCTATACACAATGGAAGCCCCTTCCACATGCCGTGTCATATCAGAGGATAGCACGGTTCGATGCAGGTCCTTCCACTTTGTCAGCAACAATAGCATAGGCAGAAACATCTGCAGCTGACATGGGGATCATCAACGAGAAGCTAGACCGCATCAAGCTTATCGATAAGAAGTAGTGCTAGGGCCTCACGCAGATAGATCGGTTGGTCCAGACACTTATTGACCTGAAGACCCAGATCATGTATCTTCAAGAGGCACAGACGGCTCCTCAACCCTGCCTCAAGTCACAGGCTGATCACAACAGCAACAACTCTTCCCAGCACTCTGCCCAGTACTGCCAGGTCCACCATATTCCGGCAGAGCTGATTCAGTCGTTGCAGCACTACTCTCGGCCACCACTATCTCAGGACACTCAGATGGTGGTGTATAAGTCGGATTAACCCCTAGCAGTTCTTCCTCCTTCCCCTTACGAGAAGGAGACGTTGATGGAAGTTAATGGAATTTGGTATGACTGCCAACAGCCCGGGATCCGCCATGATCATCCCAAATTTAGGTGGACTACCGGAGGCACCTTATCCTAGTAGCAGCCTCCAGCTCAGGGCGGATAGAGCTGCTAGCAGCAACAGCCACCCTAGTACTCCCAGCCATCAACTAATATCAGCAGGGTCCTCATCCCTACCAGCATGGATAGTAGTGGAGGCAGCAACAGCCTTAGCAGTTCACTCAGCCTCCCCCTCACCACTACTAGTAGCACCTCATTTCTAGCGAGGCAACCCGTTCAGTTCTCATGGACTAGTCTCTGAGAACCCAACCCTTGAAGATCTCACACGCATACTCTCAATCCAGCAGGCATCTTTCCGACAGGAGATGGAAGAGTTCCAATAGGAGATGAGGGATATTATCAAGGGAAAGGACACTATACCCTCTCAGATTGAGCCTAACCCGAACAATCTGAAGAGGATGTCTGAGCAGGTATAGTTCATGGAGACCACCACTCCTAGTGATTCCTTGGCTGATATTTCTTCCTGCATATTTGATGTTGATTTTTTGATACTTACAATCAGTAGGATGCCAGCTGATAGTGCCTTGTCTGAGAGATGACCACACAAGGATACACGAACACCGAACAAGGAGGATAGTGGTACTGATGCTTCTAATGATGTTGATGAAGGTGGTATTGAAGCCACCAAGGACAATGATCCAGCCGATGGTACTGAGGTCGTCGTATCTCCAGATGTAGTTGGTGGTACTGATTCCACCATTTCACTTGATGTTGAGCCAAAGTGCAGTGTTGATGCCGCGAAGACTAATGTCGTGGGATGTGCTAATTCCACCATTTCTACTTCAGTTGTGTTTCCTTCTATTGATGTATCTCAGGAAAGCTTTTGAGAAAAACCAAAAAAATAGAAAAATAGGAAAGACAAAAAATATAAATAGAGGAAAGGTTTCTTCATCTTCTTCGAGTCCATATGTGTTGCATGATGATCTTGGTATGGACTCCATTCCCTCAAAGACACATGAACCTTTTTTTCCTAGCCCTTTTTTTGCGGAAGGCCCAACTATCCCCTTCCCTTAAGCACTCCTCTTAGCAAAGGGGAAGAAAATAGAAAATCCAAAAAAAGCATAACAGTTAGAGTTCAGCCAACATATGATCAATAGATTCCATATCCAGCTGACTCTACAGGAGGGACCTGAGCATATCCCTCTCTTGCAAAAGAACTTGAGAGAGAAGACTAACATCCACGGGAAAAGAAGGAACCACAATGTAGAGATCCATATGCTCACTCGTGCCACATGCTTCATTATTCAGAACCGTTCGCCAGCCAAGAGGCCAGATACAGGAGCTCCATAAGTCAGATGCCATATTCACGAGCAGCAGTTCGATCAAACTCTATTAGACAGTGGCTCTTCCATCAACCTTCTCCCGACAGTCTTACTCAATCGATACGAGTTTGGCTCTCTTCGATAGAGCAGGATTGTCCTTCAATTTGTTGATAGATATGTCAAGAGGATAAAGGGGTTGTTGAAGGACGTGGTCATCACAATTCAGGGCCTGAAATTCACTATGAACTTTGTTGCACTAGACTTGGAGATCTCTGTGTCTGTGACAGATACCCCCATCATTTTAGGACATCCATTCTTGGCCACAACCAAGGTGGTGTACGACCATGATAGCGGGAAGGTATAATTTTGCGTCGTGGGAGAAAGTGTACAAATATAGATGATCGACGAGACCAGAGCACGAGATTCAGTTTGCTCCGAGCAGTTCAACAATATAGGGTAGATTATAGATGCAGAGCAAGATGTCCACCAGGAGTGTGATTTTATGATCACAGATGATGAAGCAGTTTGGTCTGACCATGTTTCATGAGCTCTTATCATACCTTCAGATACTACAGATCTACAACTCCATCAGATGAGAGTTCAGATAGCACACTCTTTGCAGAGGACACATTCGTGGCCGATGATCGTGCTATGGAGAGCGAAGCTGAGTATATTTCATGTGATTCCGATTCTGATCCCTCGGATTCAGACTTGATTGGGATGATTCTGATGATCTTTTACCTTGTTTGATTCCCATAGAGCCGACAACTAGGGAGGAGATTAAGCCAGCACTGATTATAGATAGACCATCAGGGTTGTTTTCGCTATATTTTCACGATCAGCGAGAGTTCTCCAATTCAGATCCAGTCTCCTTCACACAGACATTACATAAACTAGATTTGCCAGCTCTCACTTGCTCAGAGTTGAAGCCCTTGCCACAGTCGCTGAAGTATAGATTCCTTGTGGGTGTGCCAGAGATGTACCGAGTCATTATCTCAGTGGATTTGACTGGAGAACAAGAATCTCATTTTATGGAGGTTCTTGAAAGAAACCGCAAGGAAATTTGATTGAGCATAGCTGATCTTCAAAGGATAAGTCCGGTCTTGTGCTCCCACCATATTTATCTCGAAGGACGCTAAGCCATCGCGTGAGTTCCAGCAACAGCTGAACCCGAATATCTAAGATGTGATCATGAAAGAGATATTAAAATGGTGGAGCATCGATTTTATCTACGCCATCTCTGACTCCAAGTGGGTTAGTCCATTACATGTGGTTCCCAAGAAGACGAGCATCACTACAGTTGTGAGTGAGTCTGGAGAGGAGAACACTACCTGGGTACTGATGAACCACAAAATAGGCCCTTTAAGAGTGCTGAATTAGCACTTGCAATTGTCGTAGCAGTCGGGCTAATTCAGGCTCATCAAAAAGATCATCTCATTTAAATATGTGTATGATAGATCCAAATGAGATGATCAAAATTTATTTTACTTGGTAAGAAACCAAGGTCGAACTCAGGGACACGAGCCTTTCTCGAATTATTCGGATTTTAGTCCATCTAATTAAGTGTTGAGTTGAAGCATATATAGGTCAAATTATACAAGCACGACACAATAATGCATTAAAATAGAGTAAACATGCATTTTTTTATCAATTTTTATCATGCGAATAAATGCCATGTGATGCAATGGAAATATGCCCTAGGTAAAAATGATGAGCAGAATTTAATTTGAGTCAATTTCAGATTTGCTTAAATGTCAAGCTTGATTAATAATATGAACAAGGCATAAGTTAATAAGAAGGGACACATGTACATAAAAATTCAAGTGTCCAAAATGCAAAACTTAATATGCCATTAAGAAGTACATCAAGCAGGCTTCAAAATGCCACTGAAATCAACTGAAACGGAATTACGATGCTCAAGATATGCATAAAGGAAAGCAAGGGCATAACTGAAATAAAACATGAAAAGATAACTACAAACAGGTCCTTGGAAAGGACTAAAATGCAATAAAAGTTAAGAACGAGGCCTTCCCTGTAAATTAACCTCACGCGCAGGGGTATATCTGCAATTATTTAAACCCGCAAGGGTATGAATGCAAATATCCCCAAGCGCGCAGGTGCTGCATGTGCGTTAGGACCTGATTGCAATATTGAAGAATTCCTTGGGCTCCTCTGCAAATTACCCACACGGCATGTGCTCGGCACGCACTATCCAGGCTCGGACGTTGGCTCGGACTCAGAAGAGGCTCGGTGACGCTTCGGCTTGGCTTGGACTTAGGCTCGGACTCGGCCGAAGCTGCTGATGGCTCGGCACAGGCTCGGGCGCTCCAGACCTGGAGGTTCGATGGCTAAGGCTCGGGTGCGCTCTGGTGTCGACGCGTGGCTGGTTAGCTGCCCTTGGATCGTGAGGATCCAAAGGCCACCGGTGAAGACGCTGGTAGACGACGTGGATGCATGGAAGTCGTTGGATCTTGAGGATCCAACAGCCCCTGAAATCGATGATGTGGCTTCGTCTGGGCCATTGGATGGTCGCTGAGAGAGGACCATCCAACGGTTGCTGTCCCTTCTCCTCTACCCGAAGCTGGCGACGAGTTTGGAGCTCCGGCAAAGGAGCTCCTCCTCCGCAACTCCATCCTGGGCACGGTGAACCTCCCCCGAGCTCAAGAAATGATCGTCGATGAAGCTTGGAGCTTGGGCGAGGTGCTGGTCTCTCTGGAGAAGACCACCGGATCGCTGATGTCGAGAACGATGATGACGAAGATGGTCCGACGAGCTCTCCGGCCATTGAGTAGGGGATCGACCTGCATCGTTAATACACATAGCCGAAGTGAAAGGGAGTGTGTGCGTGAATGGAGTGAGAGCTCGTAGGGGCGGAGAAGGTGTGAGCTCAGAGCTCCTCCGCCGCGAGGGCAAAGGAGATGGGTCGATGGTGATCTGGGGTTATGGAGGAAAGGAGAGGAGTCGGAAGCGTGCGCGTGAGAGGGTGAGTGATGGCGAAGCTCGGAGGAGGGTTAATGGAGGTCGAGGATGAAGGAAGAGGCCTAAATAATTAAGGGAAATTAAATAAAAATACCAAGGAAGAAGAAGGAGATTACCTGACGTCGGGCGGGCGATGTGGCCTGTGCTTGAGCTCTGAGAGGAGCTCGGGGTCTTCGCACGTGCTGGGCGGCCGTCCCAGCGAGCTCGGGCGGTCGCTAAGCGCCGCAACTCCGCTGTGTATGGAGGAGGGTCTCACCGGAGGGATTTCATTATCGTCGCTCGATCCTCCACCTCCCCCTGTCACAGGGAGACGGAGGAGGGCTGGGCGAACCCTCGCGTAAAGGTGGACAAGGCGGACGGAGGGGGACTGCGGTGTATTTATAGTTTGAAGGTAGCTTTTCTGGTGGTGGAGACGTGGTTTTCAAGGAGACAATGGAGCGAGTGGGAGGATGACGGTGGTTAATGGAGGCATCGACGAAGATCGTGGATGATAGGGCTTGGTCATGGGGCAGTTGGCGATGGGAGATGGTGGTGGATGAGGGCAAGAAAATGGAAAGGGGAAGAGGTGTGCGCGGGCTGGAGAACGTGGGAAGAGAGGGGGGTCTGGAGGTAGACGACGACTGTTGGCCGTTGGATCTGGCGATCCAACATCTAACAATTGGGTGCGAAAGAGCGGCGCGGATGGAATCTGGGCGATGCGAATGAAGGGCATCGGTTGTGCCACGTGTCGTGATAAGGGAGCGGTGCGAACGGACGGCGCAGATGTTCTTCAGACTTTGATCAGATGGCTGGCAATAAGAGTGGATCTAGCGGCTTGGATGAGTGGATCGAGGGAGTGATCGAGCGGACTACGAACCGCCACGTGGCATTCTCTACGCGAGGCGCTAACGTGCGGCGATGATTCGAGGCGGGGAAGGATCAAACGGCTGAAAACTTAAGCGCGCGTGGAGAAGGCCTGATCGTTGGATATGAAGATGATCCGACGGTTGAAGGTGAAGGCGGAAGAAGACAAGGGAAGCGTGCCACGTGGCGCCCCCAGAATGGGCCACGTGGCCCAATCAGATTATTCAGACCTTTTAGTTGATTTTTGAAGGGCTAGACGGTCGATTTTAAGAAAACTCAAAATATGAAAGTTGTATCTTGATGAGATCTACAAGTTTCATGTTGACCAAAACTGGAGAAGAGATCAAACAAGGACCCGAAATATTTAGGAGGGTATTTTTAAGGCTAAAAATACCACGAATTTTCATTTTGCCATTTTTTGTGGTTTTTAATTTATTTAGACTCTGTTAATTACATGACATTAACTGGGTTTTATTGACACAATTTTAAGCAAGAGGGTTAATAATAGGAAATTATGATGATGAAATCGAGTTTCATCACCCCCCTATACTTAAACTATGCTCGTCCTCGAGCATCAAAGAGAATGACTAAGTTGGATTAACCCCCTTGGGCATGTGAATACAGGATCAAATCTGTTCAAGTCGACTTCAAATTTTAGAGGTCCAAAATTCTTGAGTTCAACCCAGCCTTAATCAAGAGGTACCCAATTCCTCTAATTCTCTAGACTCTCTCTGATATACACATAATCTAAAGGATATGACATTTAGTGTTGACCGCAATTCTGAGAGTAGAGTCAAATCTTCACCAAAAGTCTTGGTCCAAGAAATTCTCCTAAGGACCCAATCCTCAGCACTAGGGAATAAATCTAATCTTGCATCCAATCCACCGTCTCTTTAGTTGTCAGACTTAAAAGTGTAGATGGAAGGCCAGTTGATGGAGGGCATAGGATTGTGTCATTTCTTCTCTCCCTCTCATTGGAACAAGGATTCTCTAGTGCCTTTTACACAACGCATTTTTTTTGGTGTTGATCAGTGCGTCCGTCAAGAGAAGTTGGAGCCGTCTGCACTTGTTTTCCTGGGAGTACACCGGGGTGTGTCTCTTTTGAGTACCTATCGTACCTTCGACACCCAGACTTGTAGCATTTACGATGCAGAGCCCTTTTTTTGGTGCAAGCCCGACTCCTGGTCCTAATAGGGTGGTCCAAGTGGACACTTTAAAAAGTTTGGGAGCGCTCGCCTTTGGTGGAAGCTCTTTGATATTTGACTTTGTGGAATGAGAGCTTTTTCTTTGAAATTTCATTGACTTGTATAATTTGTGGCTAGCTCCACTGCTTTTACCAAGAGTTGGCGCACACTGATCAACATTTTTTATTTATTTCACACCCTGGCACTTAGGTCAATATCAAGAGATTAGTATAAGAACCAAGTTCTCATACTGGCTAAATTGTTGACACTCAGGTTTCATGAAGCCTTCAAAGATTTTATCCCATCCTCGAGCATCATTAGATCAAATCCAGACTCGAATCTCTCATCCCAATTCCTCAGGTGAAAAGTCAACTCATCTCAATCAAAAAACCGCAGTCGTGCATGTGATGTGCTGATCATATTCTTTTTGTCTGAGACTAAGCATGGAATATAGCATGCAAATCTAGAGACCTAGGGAAATGTGGATAATTAAATCTATGACCCTGATGGCTAAGGTTGGTTAAGCTAAAATCTCAAAGACCTCATAAATCAAGCTTCCTTGAACATTTCAGATCCTGGGTGAAAGTGTAAGTGTAGAGGTTTAATCCAACTCCTTCATTCAAAAACATTTTTTTTTGAAATTTTCTCATTTTTATGGGTTTTAATTTAGAGTTAAAACACATGTTAGACTCAACTTTCCTTGATAAAAGACTTTCAAAACCATGTCACACAAATAAAAGATTTTCAAAACATTTTCAAAAGATTTTTCAAAACAAGAAAATCTCATTTTTAAAATCATTTTCAAAAATATTTTTATCAAAAATAGTGTAACATAGTATAGAAAAGCCGTGAAGTCATTTGAGTTCTCTTAGTCCAAAGGATTTTACTTTAGCCAAAAAGTTTTAAATTTTTCAAATTTTTCAGATTATAGCTAAAGTAAGTATACTTGTATATACGGTATACCCCCTTATCCTTAAACTTTGCTATGTCCTCATAGCACTAGATGATACAAGTCCATAGGTCCATTTAAGTGTAGAGAAATATACGGGGGCTAAGAGGGGCTCCCCCTATACTTAGGTTAGAAATAACCTAAGTATAAAGGCAAGGAAAGATAAGTAGAGAAATCACAGGGACTCGGGTCCCCCCTATACTTAGGCTGAGATTAGCCTAAGTATAAAGATGGGAATTGATGTTGGGAGAGACCCAAGGTGAACGAAGAAGAGGGTTTGATGTACAGATGAGCGGATGAATCTTTGGAGATGAAATGGAGGGAAAAAGGTTTTGGGGTGTGTATCGAATCAAACAAGGCTCAATCAAGCAAGCAAAACCCTTAGGTTCACCAACTCACACATGAAACCAACCGCGGTTGGTTTATTATCTTGTTGGTTTTATTGGTGATAAGATATTAGATATTTACGCAGAGAAAATGTGAAGTAGAAATCCATGCGTACACGAGGGTGTTGCTCTCCCAAAACCGAACTTTACTCCATTTTCGGTTGACTTGCAGTTAACAATTCCAGTTTTATTTTAAGTTATCACTGAATTATGGTTAGCACAAAATCAAGCAATCATCGTCTACCGTTCATTCCCCTTTTCCGTTTATCCTAGGTGATCAAGCTAGGAAGAGAAAGCCGAGAAAAATATGTATTCGATAAAAGCCGCGATCTAAGCTAAGCGAGAAATCATGCAGTGGTTTGACGAAAACACGTGAAAACTTGGGCTATTTTGAAAACCGAAATCAATATATGCAAGTCGATAAAAGCCGCACCTAATCATGCATCTATTAGCGGGAATGATATCCATTAAATTTGGCTAAGTGAGGCGAGATTATGTGTGTCTAGATTTTAGTGTGTCCACCTACGAGCAAGCACGTCAAAGATGAAAAATGAAAACCGCTCAAAGAGCCGCGTGCCTGGTCCTAAGTCGACACTCAAGTGGGGACGATCCCCACACAACCACAATCGTTCGATTACAACCGCGAGCCTTCAATCGAAGACCGCTGTAAAGGACGAATTATTACATGACATGCAAAAATAAAAACGCGAGACCCTTTTTTTTATTTTCTCCACGTATGTTTTGCGGCTCCTCGCAGCGGGAAGCTTCTTGCTCCTCGCCTCCTTGATCCGTCAAGGGCCCTGCGACAAAAGCAACGGTTAGAGATCAAATAAGAAGGAAAGATTTTGTAATGCAGATTAGATGATCACTTTGACCTATAAAATGAACACTTAATAAAATAAACAAAATTCCAGAAAATATGAGAAATGAGCCGTGTCCCCGGCAACGGCGCCATTTGACGAAATGCAAAATCGGCCCTTTAAGAGTGCTGAATTAGCACTTGGAATTGTCGTAGCAGTCGGGCCAATTCAGGCTCATCAAAAAGATCATCTCATTTAAATATGTGTATGATAGATCCAAATGAGATGATCAAAATTTATTTTACTTGGTAAGAAACCAAGGTCGAACTCAGGGACACGAGCCCTTCTCGAATTATTCTGATTTTAGTCCATCTAATTAAGTGTTGAGTTGAAGCATATATAGGTCAAATTATACAGACACGACACAATAATGCATTAAAATAGAGTAAACATGCATTTTTTTATCAATTTTTATCATGCGAATAAATGCCATGTGATGCAATGGAAATATGCCCTAGGTAAAAATGATGAGCAGAATTTAATTTGTGTCAATTTCAGATTTGCTTAAATGTCAAGTTTGATTAATAATATGAACAAGGCATAAGTTAATAAGAAGGGACACATGGCAAATACAATAATACATAAAAATTCAAATGTCCAAAATGCAAAACTTAATATGCCATTAAGAAGTACATCAAGCGAGCTTCAAAATGCCACTGAAATCAACTGAAACGGAATTACGATGCTCAAGATATGCATAAAGGAAAGCAAGGGCATAACTGAAATAAAACATGAAAAGATAACTACAAACAGGTCCTTGGAAAGGACTAAAATGCAATAAAAGTTAAGAACGAGGCCTTCCCTGTAAATTAACCTCACGCGCGGGGGTATATCTGCAATTATTTAAACCCGCAAGGGTATGAATGCAAATATCCCCAGGCGCGCAGGTGTTGCATGTGCGTTAGGACCTGATTGCAATATTGAAGAATTCCTTGGGCTCCTCTACAAATTACCCACACGGCATGTGCTCGGCACGCGCTATCCAGGCTCGGACGTTGGCTCGGACTCGGAAGAGGCTCGGTGACGCTTCGGCTTGGCTTGGACTTAGGCTCGGACTCGGCCGAAGTTGCTGATGGCTTGGCACAGGCTCGGGCGCTCCAGAGCTGGAGGTTCGATGGCTAAGGCTCGGGTGCGCTCTGGTGTCGACGCGTGGCTAGTTAGCTGCCCTTGGATCGTGAGGATCCAAAGGCCACCGGTGAAGACGCTGGTAGACGACGTGGATGCGTGGGAGTCGTTGGATCTTGAGGATCCAACGGCCCCTGAAATCGATGATGTGGCTTCGTCTGGGTCGTTAGATGGTCGCTGAGAGAGGACCATCCAACGGTTGTTGTCCCTTCTCCTCCACCCGAAGCTGGCAGCGAGTTTGGAGCTCCGACGAAGGAGCTCCTCCTCCCCCACTCCATCCTGGGCACGGTGAACCTCCCCCGAGCTCAAGAAAGGATCGTCGATGAAGCTTGGAGCTTGGGCGAGGTGCTGGTCTCTCTGGAGAAGACCACCGGATCGCTGATGTCGAGAACGATGATGACGAAGATGGTCTGGCGAGCTCTCCGGCCATTGAGTAGGGGATCGACCTGCAGCGTTAATACACATAGCCGAAGCGAAAGGGAGTGTGTGCGTGAGTGGAGTGAGAGCTCGTTGGGGCGGAGAAGGTGTGAGCTCGGAGCTCCTCCGCCGCGAGGGCGGAGGAGATGGGTCGATGGTGATCTGGGGTTATGGAGGAGAGGAGAGGAGTCGGAAGCGTGCACGTGAGAGGGTGAGTGATGGCGAAGCTCGGAGGAGGGTTAATGGAGGTCGAGGACGAAGGAGGAGGCCTAAATAATTAAGGGAAATTAAAGAAAAATACCAAGGAAGAAGAAGGAGATTACCTGACGTCGGGCGGGCGATGTGGCATGTGCTTGAGCTCCGAGAGGAGCTCGGGGTCTTCGCACGTGCTGGGCGGTCGTCCCAGCGAGCTCGGGCGGTCGCTAAGCGCCGCAACTCCGCCGTGTGTGGCGGAGGGTCTCACCGGAGGGATTTCGTCGTCGTCGCTCGATCCTTCGCCTCCCCCTGTCACAGGGAGACGGAGGAGAGCTGGGCGAACCCTCGCGTAAAGGTGGAAAAGGCGGACGGAGGGGGAGTGCGGTGTTATTATAGTTTGAAGGTAGCTTTTCCGGTGGTGGAGACGTGGTTTTCAAGGAGAGAATTGAGCGAGTGGGATGATGACGGCAGTTAATGGAGGCATCGACGAAGATCGTGGATGATAGGGCTTGGTCATGGGGCAGTTGGCGATGGGATATGGTGGTGGATGAGGTTGAGAAAATGGAAAGGGGAAGAGGTGTGCGCGGGCTGGAGAATATGGGAAGAGAGGGGGGTCTGGAGGTAGACGACGACTGTGGCCGTTGGATCTGGCGATCCAACGGCTAACAATTGGGCGCGAAAGAGCGGCACGGATGGAATCTGGGCGATGCGAACGAAGGGCATCGGTTGTGCCACGTGTCGTGATAAGGGAGCGGTGTGAACGGACGGCGCAGATGTTCTTCAGACTTTGATCAGGTGGCTGGCAATAAGAGCGGATCTAGCGGCTTGGAGAGGATCGAGGGAGTGATCGAGCGGACTACGAACCGCCACGTGGCGTTCTCTGCGTGAGGCGCTAACGTGCGGCGATGATTCGAGGCGGGGAAGGATCAAACGGCTGAAAACATAAGCGCGCGTGGAGAAGGCCTGACCGTTGGATATGAAGATGATCCGACGGTTGAAGGTGAAGGCGGAAGAAGACAAGGGAAGCGGGCCACGTGACGCCCCCAGAATGGGCCACGTGGCCCAATCAGATTATTCAGACCTTTTAGTTGATTTTTGAAGGGCTAGATGGTCGATTATAAGAAAACTCAAAACATGAAAGTTGTAGATCTTGATGAGATCTACAAGTTTCATGTTGACCAAAACTGGAGAAGAGATCAAACAAGGACCCAAAATATTTAGGAGGGTATTTTTAAGGCTAAAAATACCACGAATTTTCATTTTACCATTTTTTTGTGATTTTTAATTTATTTAGGACTCTGTTAATTACATGACATTAACTGGGTTTTATTGACACAATTTTAAGCAAGAGGGTTAATAATAGGAAATTATGATGACGAAATCGAGTTTCATCAGGTACCCACTTCTTGGAGGGTATGTGTGAACTACAGACGATTGAATATGTTCACCAAGAAGGATCATTTCTTGCTACCATTTATTGATCAGATTATTAAGAGGCTAGATGGGAAGAGCCATTACTTCTTTCTTGATAGGTACTCCGGTTACAAACTAGTGGCCATAGCACCCGAAGACCAGGAAAAACGACATTCACCTGTCTGTTTGGGACCTATGCTTTCAAACGGATGCCCTTTGGTCTATCTAATGCCCCATCTATATTCCAAAGGTGAATGTTATCCATCTTCTCGGACATGGTGGGTGATTGCTTGGAGGTCTTCATGGATAATTTCTCGATCTACGGTGATAGGTTTGATGCTTGTCTTGACTGCCTAGACTGCATACTTCAGTGTTGTATTGAGGTCCATCTTGTTTTATCTTGGGAGAAGAGTCACTTCATGGTGATTCAGGGGACTATGCTTCGTCATATCATCACTAAAAGGGGTATGGAGGTCGATCCGACCAAGGTGGATACATCAGGAAACTCAATCCACCATCCAATTTGCGGCAGTTGCGGCCTTTTCTGGGGCATGTCGGTTTGTATCGATGGTTCATTCAGAATTCCAATCATATTGCCCGACTGCTTACTGATTTACTAATGAAAGACATCGAAAGTGTCTAGCGTCTTTCGAGACTCTCAAGGGATCAATTGTTGAGGCTCCTTTCCTTCAGCTTCCTGATTGGTTTCTCCCATTCGAGATCATGGTGGATGCTTCTGATTTTGCCATAGGAGATGTGCTAGGATAGAGGAGGGATGGATTACCTTATTTCGATCACTACGCTAGCTGAACTTTGGATGCAGCTCAGCAGAACTACACTATCACAGAGAAGGAGATTCTAGCTGTAGTCTTTGGCTTGGATAAATTCATATCTTATATTCTTGGATCCAGAGTGATGATTTACACTAATCATACCGGAATCAGGTACCTCATGGAAAAGAGGGATGCCAAAGCGAGATTGACCAGATGGATCCTTCTACTACAGGAGTTTGATATTGAGATTAAGGATAAGCTTGGAGTCAAGAATGTGGTGTCGGATCATCTCTCTCGATTAGAGAATCTTGAGGAATCAGAGCAGATGGCACCTATTACAGATACCTTCCCAGATGAGGCGATCCTTGCTATCGCCTCGCTCCCATGGTACGCCGACATTGTGAATGATCTTGTCTCCATGAAAGTTCCACAAGGTTGGTCCGGACACCGACTTGAGACCTTCCTTACGAAGGCCAAGTCATACTATTGGGAGGATTCAATCCTTTATCATGAAGGAGGGGATAGCTTCTGGCATCAGTGCATTCCTCAAAAGGAGCATCATAGCATCTTCACATACTTCCATAACCATGAGGCACGAGGACATCATTATAGGAGGAGAATGGTACAGAAAGTGCTCCAATTTGGCCTGTGGTGTCCTACCCTCTTCAAGGATTCTGATGAATTCGTGAAGAGGTGTACGTATTGTCAGAAGATGGAACTTGTGGACATCATTACATGATGTCGATGCAGCCCATTCACTTCTGTGAGATTTTTGATGCATGAGGCATTGATTTCATGGGTCCATTCTCTAAGAGTCAGGGATTTAAGCACATTATGTTGGCTGTTGATTATGTGAGTCGTTGGGTTGAGGCCATCCCCGCCCGATCTGCAGATGCTAAGAATGTTTGTCAATTTTTGAGGAAAAATGTCATTGCACGATTCAGGGTGCCTAGAGTTTTGATATCCGATAGAGGGTCTCATTTAATCAACGACAAGATAAAGGCCTTCGGTAACAAGTTCAACATACATCATCGAGTTGCCACGCAATATCACCCTCAGACCAATGGTCTTGTTGAAGTATTGAACAGGGAGATCAAGACTATATTGCATAAGGTCATCTGCCCAGATCGGAAGGATTTGTCATAGCTTTTGGACTCGGTCTTGTTGGCCTATTGGACTTCCTTTAAGACACCTTTGGGTATGTCTCCCTTTCATCTCGTTTTTGGAAATCCATGCCATTTACTCGTGGAGATAAAGCATAAGTCACTAGGGGTTGTTACTGAGTTATTATTGGATTTAGAGAGCATAAGAGATCAGAGGGAGGCAGAGTTGGTAGCCCTGGAGGAGCTTAGAGATACAACTTTTTCGAGTAATCTACAGTATAAGGAGCGAGTGAAGATATGGCATGATTCTCATATCAGCCATAAGTTGTTTGAGCTAAACCAAAAAGTATGGTTATTCGATGCCAGGTTAAGATTATTTCCCGAGAAGTTGCAGAGCAAATGGAAGGGACCATACTTGGTCCGAAAGGTGCACGACAATGGTAGTATTTACATATATAAGATGTCATCTGAGTCCACCTTTCGAGTTAATGGTAAGCACCCGAAGCCTTATCTAGATCATGATCCGATGATCGTTGACATTGCCCCTATTCATTTTACATGAGATGTGATCTTCAACTCACATCATTTGCATCTCATGCCTGATTATCGCTTCCTTCCGCAACTGTATAGATCCAGTTGTCCATATCACACATTATTTTGTCTAACACCCCATCTCCATCTTATGATTATGCTATACTTAGGGTGTACTTTACCCTAAGTATAGGGGGTGTCAGATTTTTTATTATTCTTTTGGTTCTTTTTACGTCTATTTTGTTGTCTATACTTAGGGATATTTTATCCTAAGTATTTGGGAGGTAGACCTTGTACATACTAACCCTCAATTTTCCCCTTGTGTACAGACTTTTATCCTTAGGATTATTTGATCCTAAGTATAGGAGGATCACTGATCTCTATTCATTATATTCTTTTATTCGTCGTTGTAGTATAACCATTCCTTTCACTCTGAGGACATCGTTCGAGCTAAGTATAAGGGTTGTTGTATATATTGTATATATACTTTAGACATAACTCGTACTTTGACTGAGTGTGTTAATAAATAAAATGGCTAAAAACACGATCTAAAAATCACCAAAATTTTAATTTTTTTCTTGTATATAAAATTCTTTCTTGCACATACATCTTTGTAAATAGTTATTTGTAAAAGCTATTTTTGTACAAATGTTTCTAAAAATGTTTTGATTGTAAAATGCTTGTAAATATTTTGGTATCAAAGTTATGTATATAGTACAAAATTTTTGAAAACGTTTGGAATAAAAGTTTGCAAAAATTGTTTGTAAATATTTGTAAATAGTTTGCAAAATTTATCCTTCTTCCTTGCATTCAAACGTTTTCAAAAATTTTGCACGTTCTGAAAATTCATAAAAAGAGTTTTGTAAATATTTTTGTATATTCTTCTGAATCATAGTTGACATTTGAACTAGTGTGGAATTAAATTAGAAAATAAAGCTTGGTTAAGACTTAATCCACCTAACTCTTAGATGAACCATATAGGATTTGGGGTTAAGAATTTTCAGGTCCATTAGGGACTTAATTCTTTGAGTCCACTAATCTATGTTCACATGTCATCTTGATGATCCTAAGTAGAACACTTGACAATGCACGCATGACTCTCACAGACAATGGCTTTACTTGGACCAACACCTTACATGTAGCTCCACACGGATGAGGTGGTGAGGAGGTGGAATCCTTTAGCTTGGGGTAGCATACTAGGGTAGTACTTCTAGGAGGAACCTCTCATCTTCCTTTGGGGAGGGATGTGCACCTCAACTTGGTCTTGATGTGTTGAGGTCTAAAGACAGGAGTTGCGGGTTGTAATAATGCTTTAAAAGTGGGATAGTCTAATGGCTCAAGAAGAAAAGGTCCTTATGCATATGCTGCACCATGTAGATATGTTGTACAATCATCATAAAAAAGTGCAAAATCAAGAAAAACTCCAAAAAAGTGGACAGGCCTGATTGAAAATAAAATGCCTATCGAAGTGTATATGGTCAAATAAAGCAAAGCTTGTGTATTACACCTTCTCATCTCATGAAGCTTGCAGCGGGAGACTTAGCTACACTGGTTGGACTCCCTGGGATACATGGCTACACTGGCCACGGTCCATTCTCTTCTTTCACCCTCTTCTTGAGCCAATTGCACTTGAACTTAGAAGGGAATACCTCGCTCTTTGAGAAAAGAGCTGCTAGACTGAGGAATTAGAGTTACCTTGTTGAGGGAGGTTGTTTCTTTGTCATTTCTGAGGTGGGGAGCTACATATCACTTACACAGTACAAGGAAAGATGCATAGGCATTAGAGTTTGAGTACGTAGTCTTGTTCTAACCTGGATTATTGAGGAGTCTTGACCATAGAATGGTGGAAGTTAGAGGTTGTTGAGTCTTAAACCTATTTCCCAATAAGGTTCCGATAAACTAATAATTCAAAGGTATGACTGAGATCCATACTCCAATTTAATGAAGATAAGTTTAATAAATACCTTAATTCTTTTTCATTTCTTTCTCTTTTCACTTCTTTTTCAAATAAGTGTTTGCTAAGGGACTAGCAAACGTAAAATATAGGATGGTGATGAATCCATGATTCTCACTCTTTATTCTTTTATTTTAGCACTTATTCTTGGCAAAACATCTTGTAAATATCTGTCAATATAATAACTTAGAAATTGCATGTTCTTATTAATATTATATAATTAGCATGTTTTTGTGCATAAATAAAAGAATAAAAAAGAAAAAGAATAAGGTGTTTAGAATAACTACAGAGTGACCCAAACCCCAAGGGAAGGTCATTCCTTGACCTGATCGCGAAATAAAATAAGTAGAGAGAGATAGGGCTCACTGTGTATTGTTTATACTACCTATATTTATAATTTTTTTGACAAAATAAAATTAAATTATTATTTCTACACTCTTTCACATAGTTCTAAAAATAATATAAAAACCAGAAAAATTAAATAAAAACACAAATAAAATCCTCCATTCATTGTACGAAACACTTGTGCACATACTACCTAAACTATTTATTATACATCTTTAAATAATTTATAAAAATAAAATAAAAATTATTTTGTACTCCTAAAATTACCATGTAAATAAATAAAATATAAAATAGGTTTATTTATGTAAAAAAATTAAAAATAATATTTTACATAATACATAGGTATACTATACCTGTATATAACATTATATGTTGTATATACACTACTTTATTTTTCATAAAAATAATTAAAAATCACATAAAAATACCTTGAAAAATAATAAACATTTTTTATTTTATATACTTTTTAATTTAAGTTCATTCATTTTTTAAATTTAATTATTTTCTTTTCCTCTCTATTTTGTCTTCTAGCAGTTGTTGTCCTTTTCCTCCACCGCATCTGAGATTGGTCCATCTCAGCTTTGCTGACCACGGTCAACTGACCCCCTCGACGCCTTTTCCTCTCAGACCGAGTCTTCTCCATCTTCGTAGATTTTTCTCGACCCGATCCGATCGAGTCTTGCTTTGATCAAGGGCTCCGAACTCCTCAGTTCGCGAGCTCTCCTTCATTCTTCCCGAACCAACCACACTTATAAAACCAGTGAACCCCTCCCCTTTTTCACCACCTTCGGCTGCTCCACCACTTCCGTTGCACCCGCCTTCTCTTTTTCAGAGTAACAACACGAGACGGAGAGGCAGAGGGCAGCATTTGGAGCATAGCAACCCCTAGGACCAACGAGTTCATCTCAGCTCCGACGTGAGGAGATGCGGCCTCTGAAAGTGTCGACCATTAAGGCTATCACCATCGTGGGCGTCATCCACTACCCCCAGGCGACCGTGTTCATCTTTAGGTACTCATTATACTTGCATCTCCTGCTCGATTCAATCATTCACCCACATCATACTTCCACTCCAACAACTGTATACCTATCCCCTTCCGGTGCCTCGCTCCGATATTTGCTCGTACTCACTCGACCTTCCTCCGCTTCTACATTGAGCTCTGCAATCTCCCTCTTGACTCAATCGTCGGATTGGAGTCGAGTAGCAGGTTAAATCCCCCATTTCGCTGGAGACCTGTCCCGTTCACCCCCGCCTCTATTTTCGATACTATTTACTCTTTCACCCCTCGCCGGAGCATTCTCTCCGAGCATACCCTTTCTCCTGTAGGGTTGAAGCACCAACGAACCTCATCTGGAGGTCAAGTAATCAGCAACAACAACTCCAGGCATCCACTCTTCTCTAGGACCTTCTCCTTGGTCCTGACCCTACTGAGCCACCAGTAGCTGTGAACCAACGTCGACAATCTTTCCCCCATCAGAGCAGCTCCAGAGGACGTTCCTGCAAGTCGATCAAAACTCGTCGGATGCGAGTTCTTCGGTGTTCTTCCAGGTGTCTCCTCCGTCGTCCGATCGAGGCTCCCCCCCAGTTCTAATCTCAACCATCCACCAACAGGGGGAGCCTTGCCCGTTAGATCCATCTGAGGATCGTCCAGTACCATTCATCATCGAAGGTGTACCTGTGGATCTCGACCATTCATACTTTAGTGGAGGCCCTTTGTCTGTTGGATTGTTCCTTAATAAGGGTAAAGTTCACTTAGGCCCCTCTCTGTTTTGTGTTTTCTATTTAGTCGTGTAGGTATTTGTCGTAGTTTAAATTACTTTGGACAGTTTGCAGTTAGACCCTTATTTTTAGTATTTGTATTTAGTCCAGTTTGTGTGAATTCGTGTGTAGTCCCACGTCCTTTTCTTGGATATTTGTATATCGTGCCCTGCACTTCATGGATGTTATGATTTGAATGGCATGCTTTTGATTTTTGCATTTATATCCTACGAGTTTGATTCATGTGTTGCACGCGAAGTAGGCCTTGCACTTTTCATCTGTGTTATTATTTGGCCCTTGTTTAAATTGCAAATAGGTCCGTGTAAACTTCATGTGATTTATTTGATTAAATAAATAGCAAATCATCCCCCAAAATAAATTCTAAAAATTATTGTTGGCTCTTGTTGATGTGTAGTTTTTATGATAATTTTTGTGGATTGATTTATTTACATTTTCTATTTTCTAAAAATCAAAAACCTATAAAAAGAGTCCTGTCCATTTTAGAAAATATATAAAAATTCGAAAAATTACCTTGAAAATTCAACAAAATTCGTGCTTGTGTGTTTCTGTGTGCTTTGTCTTCTGAACCAATTTTGTTTGAAAAACCTTTGTAAAAACCCTAAAAATTACAAAAGCACCAAAAACTTCTAAAAATCATAAAAAAATCAAGAAAAATTAAAAAAATCATTTCAGTTCCTGTTTGCATTTTTATATATAGTTCATCATAAAATTTCTCCCTAGGACTTTAGAGCACTTTAATAATTTTAATTTGCAAGATAATCCTAGCTTTGCACTGTTTGTAGTTTTCCTCATTGACTGATTTTTTTTTATAAAATCATAAAAATATCAGAAAATCCTCAGAAAATTATCAAAAAATATTTTAAAATATTAAAAATCCAAAAATATTTTTATTTCAATTTTCTGAGCATTTTTAGTCATAAAGACAAATACCAAAAGATTTGTGTGTGCCTTACTTCCTTATTTGCTTGATTTTGTTTCTTTATTTAAAAATTATTAAAAAAAATGCAAAATTAAAACCACCAAAAAATATGTTGTTTCGTTTCTGAATTGTGACTACTTCATACATTTTTGTGCTCCTTGTATTCGACCCTGATTTCTATACTAGGTAAAAATAATAGCGAAGACCGCTTACATTTTTGTGTGCTTGATTGTTTTATCTCTTGGCTTGAGTGGTTTTTCTTCTTGTTGTTGAGTTTGCCTATTGATTGGGGTCGCAATGACCATTAATTTATCTTGATACTTAATCCTAGTTGGTAAGTCGCTCATGATGGGGTTCTAATCGGATTTGTGTTCATATATCGACTTGTTTACGTAAAATGATCGTATCGCATGCTCCCTAGCTTGAATTTCAACGTTCATAGACTTGTTAGAAAGGTCTCGAGAGCTCTAAATGATGGAGTGGTTAGTTATCACATTTGGATGTTAGATGTTCTCCAGATGTTAAAAATACGGGTCTCGCACTAACTATTGCAAGTAAAAGCTTCAGCTCCTCCTTCTACCCCTTAACATTATGCTCTCATGAAGATTGAGCCGATCTTTAGATCCCGCATGTTCACCGGGTTCCTAAAATTCCTAATAGAGTACATGATTTCTACATAAAGAGGCAGTCCAAACTAAAATAGAGACATTAAAATAACATGATTGACTTGGATTGGAGAGTAATCTTCTTTTTTAACCTTTTGATAAATAATAGGTGTTTGGATTGGCTAAGAGAGTTGAAATGATAAATGTTGTGTGATGGTATTTTTTTTATATATTATATTTGACTATGGTAAGGTATAGGTACTTGAAATGAAGAAAATAATATTATATTATTAACTTGCTGAATAATCACTCGCTTTCTTGTCAACGGTTGCAAAAGGTATTTGATGAGCTTCTACCATTCTTTGCATTCCCACTTTCTTTCATAAGAGGTTCATGAAATCTCGAGCTTGAGCAATATCTCAACGGTTGCTTGCAAGTGGCAAGGACCAGTACAAAATAGTGAATTAGCACATTTATGATTAAAATGTTATTATTGGTGTTGACTTCTTTCGTTTGAAAGTGGTTAGAAATATTACGATAAAGGAAAAGTGACACATAACATTAAATCTACCCCATGAATAAAGACATATACACCTGCAGGTAACATAGATCCAAGCATGAAATTTTCACAGATAACATGCATCCTCAAGTAAAATAGTAATCAACCAAGCCCATAATTTGATTGGTGTGAAAATATGACTCTCTCTGTGTTTAGGTGTTCCTCCTGTTGTAAGACATTGTATTTTCTTGGGTAGTAAAATCACTTTTCTTATTTTAAAAAATTGGTTGTTGAGGTAATAATGAACCTGTGGCTGAAGAGAAAATGCTTTCAAGGGTACACTTCTTAATGGGCTATCAAAAAAAACCTCCTCAACCTGCAGCTTACTTTCGTGGAAAAGTGGTTTGGACAATTCAAAAGCATCATAGGACAGTTCGTGAAATGCTTCCGTAAACATGAGAGCCATGCCATCATCACCTTGGATTTGAAAATGAACAGTGATATAGTCATGATGAATAATTTTAGGCAACTGGAAATCATGTGGCTATTCGTACATTCCATATTGACCATGCGCCTCGATGCTAGTTCTTGCCTTCTTGGAGACAACCTCGTAATAAGAACATCACCAATTACTTTTACCTTAGGAAAGGATGATATCAGAGATTCGAGCTCTTATCTTTTGTTTTTGAAGGCACATTCATTCACAGTATTATCGAAGGAGAGCTTGCAGTCCTTTTTCTTGTAAAACCATGCAGCTGAAATATTTACGGCAGTTTTAATTCCAAGGAAGGACCTCCTCGGAGGTACTGGACGACGTGGACGTGGATCCTTTGGAGCCAATTACGTACTGCATGGACCATCATCCATGGCAACAACATTGCATACCTGGAATCGTACCAACCTGTTGGTATCCTGGGGTTCACAGTAGATTTCCTGCCGCGATCTTTTCAATCCTCCAAACCATATTACACGGTTGAGATGCATTTCATCTGAGTAATAATCCAGTACTCAAGCTCATTTGACTGCAAACCATCCCGGGTTGTTGGGATGATCACAGCGGGAATGTAATTAAGAGGGCTGCTGTGACCACAGCAGCAAGTCTGAATTACCTGAGATGGGAGAATTCTCATGCAATGCTTATACGAATTATTATGAATTATTGATGTCGAGAAGAGGGAGAATGAAATGGCTTGTACAACAATGATGCGACAAATAATAGGGTCATGGTGGTGGGGAAGGAGAGTACACGCTGAGATAGAGAAAGAATCGGGAAAAGGGTGTGGGGAACAAAATCTTGATGCCATAGATCTTCCCGCTGCTCGAGAGATATCTTTCCTGTCTCCCCGCTCTCTCTCTTCCTTTCCTCTTCCTCGAGACGTCCTTTCCCAGACGACCATTTCGAAATGCTACCCAACTAACCCCATTATTGCTGTGGGTTGTCACTTCACTTGCCCTCGTCGTTAAGATCCCCCTTAAATGGATGTTGCTGCCTTTACTCCCTCCCTCTTATTATGTATCTATCCTTTTTATTATCTGTCGGAATTCAATGTCCCATGGACCTTCAAGTAAATATCGTCTTTATTATGGCCTGCCATTCGTTCGAGGTCTCCTGCCCTTAAGTTTGGCACTAGTTAGCCACTATTTTTTTTGCTTGATAAGTATATCTTTTTCATTGAAGTATTTTAGAGCATATACTGGGTAACACCACAAGTGAATAGGGGTTACCAATCACAAAACAAAAACCTGAAAGAAGTGTACAGGTATGGAATCTACCATCAACACTTGCATAATCAATCTGGGGCTCGGGAGAGCAATAACCAAGCTCAGGGAGAGATCACCTCACCACAAAATGGACAACATTAATGATAGCGCGAGCCACAGTTGGGGGCGTAGAGAGGCAACACTTGGACCATCTCGAATTACGCTCCCTCCAGATCATCCAAGAAGTAGCGGCAATCGTAGAACTGAATTGACGTTTTAAGACCATCCCTTGAATACCAGAGGCCCAATCCAAAATTCCAATTAGCGAGCAACAAGGGGACCTTGGCAGGCCAACGCCAGAGAGTACTCGTGCCCAGATAGAGACTGAGAAGTTGCAATGGAAGAAAATATGATCATGTGACTCAGGTTCTAGTGTTCTAGTCCACATAGGTAGCACGACCTCAACACCCTGAAGCCATGCCTCGCCAATCTATCCATTGTCGGAAGACGATTTTGAGTGGCACGATACAGAGTATAGAAATGCTTAGGTGCAGAGGTCGCATTCCAGACTATGCCCGCCCAAGGGACCTCGGGGGCACGATGGCGCGCTGGATCGAAAGCATCACTGAAGGTGAAACCCTTAAGGGAGCGGGTCCAGGAATGACCACTCGTAGATGAGCTGATAGCACCACGTATAAAGTCATGCCCTGCAAGAATAACACGCCAGATTCGAGTCATTGCTCCCCGGACTCACATCCCAGAACAAGGTCGAATGGAGATATTTTCTCCTCATATAAATAGCCTAGATAGAATATTCAGTGGTGAGCACCCTCCAAGACCAAGTCACGATCATCGCAGAGCGTAGGGAGCTGAGCGACCTCGGGTCAAGCCTGCCCTCAACCTTGGGAGGCAAGCAATGTGCCAGCTCACACCATGGCACCAAAAATACCAAAGAAAATTAGCACACATCTTATCAACCCGCCGTGTAGAGGCATACTGAATGAGAGACCCCGTAGTCCAGTAGAGAAGGATCCCATAAACAACGGAGTAAAGAAGTTGAAGACGACCAACCAAGGATAGAGCCTTTGCTTTCTAGCCACAGAGCAAGGCCCTAACCTTATCATCCAATGCCGCAGAGAGGTCCCCATCCCTAGAGGAGGATGCTATAGGCAGCCCGAGGTAGGTAGTTGGGAGGGAGGATCTTAGCATATCCAGATGCAAGGTAACACCAAAGTCGGCAAGAGCCTGTCTTGGCCGAATTAACTTACTTTTACGTGTATTCATTTTGAGGCCAGAGATAGCTTCGAATTATGTGAGCACCTCTTTGACTGCAAGCAACGAAGACGAAGATCCCTTACAGAAAGGGATTCTACTCCATGGAGTAGGTAACTTACCTACTCCACTTTTTTTCCAAAATTTTTATTTTTTTGAAAAATGCTTCCATGAATTTTCATAACCATATCCCTCTAATATGTCATTCAATTTTTGTTAGAGATATAGACTCCTATACCCTCTATCCAGAATAGATAAATTACGTCAAATATGTGACCGTTAAAAAATAACTATTTGGATAGAGGTCGCGGGAGTCTCTAGTTTTGACGAAATTTGAAGGATATATTAGAGGGATATAGTTATGATCCATGGAAGTATTTTTCAAAAAAATAAAAAAAATTAGAGAAAAATAAAAGTAGAGTAGGTAAGTTACCTACTTCATGGAGTAGGATCCCTTTCCTATATATATATATATATATATATATATATATATATATATATATAATGGGGTTGTCTCCATGTGGCAGTCAACATAGCTGCCCCACCCCCTACTTTCGGTTTTTTTTTATTTTTTTGAAAAATATTGTCATGTATATTCATAAATATATATATCCCTCCTACATTTCATTCCAATTTCGTCAGAAATGGAGACTCCTATACCTTGTATCTAGAACATATAATTTTAACGGTCTTAGAACTATTGTAATCGTACATGTTCTAGATGG
The DNA here is from genome assembly GCA_037367405.1 of Ottelia alismoides. NCBI lineage: Eukaryota > Viridiplantae > Streptophyta > Magnoliopsida > Alismatales > Hydrocharitaceae > Ottelia > Ottelia alismoides. The sequence goes on along the minus strand of JAZKJV010004933.1, from coordinate 42,755 downwards.
AGGGGATATGAATATCTGTTTCTGATGAAATTCGAATGACATATAGGAGGGATATAGGGATGAATATACATCGCAATATTTTTCAAAAAAATAAAAAATATCGAAAATGGTGCAGGGGCAGCCATGTTGGCTGCCTCAAGGGGCAACCCCATTAATCTCTCTCTATATATATAATGATATTTTTATCTATTTTTGAATACTTTATAAATGTCTATATAAATTATACACTTAACTACTATATTGTATGCTTATATTTATATATGTTTGGGAGATAGTTACTTTGCCTAAGGAGGAAGAGGGACTCGGTGTCCTGAAGTTGGAGCTGATGAATCGTGTGTTGTTGTTGAAGTGGGTATCGAGAATTAGGGGCGACAAGTAGGACATTTGTAGTAGACTGTTACAAGGCATCTATGGGGTTGAGGTATGCTCTATTAGTGCTTTCTGAAACATGGGGTTTGAGACGGCTTTATGGAAGGGTATTCGTGTGATTATCCCAGATCTTCCTCAGTTCTCCCATCCATGCTTGGGTGATGGCTACAATTTCCTCTTCTGGACCGATGATAGGATGAATGGAGGGCCTCTTGCCTCCCTCTTCCCACACTTATTTGCTCTGGCAGATGATAAAAATGCCTGTGTTATGGATATTTGTGTGGATGGTGTTTGGAGACCAACCTTCAACGGGGTGCTCTCTGACCAACATATGCAAGAACATTTAGAGTTGGTGGAATCTTTATCTGGGGCTGAGGTCCCCACTACTAGAAATGACCACTGGGTTTGGAGAGAATACGATTTCCAAGTCAAGAAGGCCTACAATGTGATGATCAAAGGTGTGCAACCATTACAAGAGGACCTTGTAAAGTGTTGCAGGATGATTTGGGAGCCGCGGGTGCCAGTATGTGTTAGAATATTCATGTGGCTTCTAAGACATGGAAGACTACTCACGAGGGAGAGGCGAGCATGTATCCTACACTCTCAGGATAGCTAATGCGCCCTTTGCAGTTCGACACTGGAATCCGTCGAGCACCTATTTTTGGATTGCGAGAAGACAAAAGAAGTCTGGCAGATGTTGGGTGTGGCTTGAGTAGACCGTAGCAATCTATCGTCATTCTGGGAATCTCTACTCAACTCTCGTTTTCGTCTAAATGCCGAGAGATTGGTACCAATAGGGGGTTTATGGCCTCTATGGTTTTCTAAAAATTGTGTAATTTTCCGTTCAGAGAGGTTCTATGCTAAGAATGTAATCCACTTTGCTCGAACTCTCCTCGAGTCCTGGTTGTTCTGATTTTTCTATATTAATATATTGGGGCGGACACCTACATATTTTCACCCTTTTTTATTTTTTTAAAAAAATATTTATATATGTTTATACGTCCATAGAAAGGATATTCAGATGGTTATACTTTTCAAGACTTTCAATAGATCCATATCTACTGTATTGTATACTTATTTATATATGTTTATATATCAATAGAAAGGCTATTAAGATGGTTATATATCTCGACTTTCAATAGATACATATCTACATATAAAAAAATAATAGAACTATATTTTTTCCCACATTCCTATCTGTTAAAACTTTCAAAGGAGTATAAATATTCATATTCATATGTACCAAAAACTGAAGATACATAGCTACATCTTTCATAAACATAGATATGGTAGTAGATAGGTGGATATTTATAAATGTATCCTATTGCATCCCCGCTAGAATGCTTATATGGCCCACCCATTGACATGCATACTTAATTTATATATGATCGTCATGTTTCTAATTCATGTTCTCTCCTAGTGCTAGTTGTGGGAAATGAATGAGGTATGGACCATCGAAGCTAATGCATCTGTCAGCCATTGATTTGATTCATAATGTAGAGGGCTATGAATGAGGTTTAAAGCATATTGTCGGTATGATATCGTCTCATGGATCTATAACAATTAATAGAATGATGGTAAAATAAAGGGCGGGACATTCTAAGGCAACCAAATCACATGATCGAGAGCCGCCATTCCTACTAAGGACTTTCAAGGAACAAAAACTAAAAATATAGGGTAATTTTATGTATTATATATAAAAATTATACCTCATAATATTTATGATCTTACAACAAGGGAATTGTATCTTGTAATAAGCAATGGTAAGCATATCATAGCTAAATCGCGATCACATGCACCATCATCTCACAATTTACTGGAGTTATTCATTTCTTTACTCTCAAATCTACCAAACAAGTAAAAAAAATAATCTCCTCTTATGTTTATTCCACCATGTTCTTTATCCCTTGAGCAAACAACAAATGTTTGTTTATCCATCGTTCTTGTTCATTTATTTCGAAGGATAAGAAAGTGACAAATACTCTTGGAAGGCATAATGAATGGTGTAGTCATGATATGATTGATTATCATGTGAAAGCTTCACATGTGACGGAATAAGAGGGTGTTATTGTTATCCCACATAAGATCTCCCCACCTTTTCTCGAGCATCTTTTTGGTTGAACTATTGCAATCCCAAATATAGTTTTTCTGAAGCATCTTAAGTTGTTATATCAAACATTGTGCATTAGATAATGTGTGTTTTCCAACCCTCTCCATTTTCAGTTAAATTTCTATGTATTTGCATCATGTTCTATTATAACAAATTGGGAATTCTATAAGCATATGTAAGTCGGAATTCTTCGCTCTTCTTTATATTAGATTCACATGCGTCATTGGGAGAGAAAGAAGGGACGGGGTGAGGTGGACTCGGCTTCAGTTATATTAATAGATATTGAGACTTTTACATGGATCTCTTCCTCTTTAGATTCTCTTTTATAAATCCATAACTTGTTAAAAAATATCTTCCCATCTTCTTTACTCCCCGTGTTAAAACCCAATCGGCAAACCATGAATATTTTATCCCTTTCAAGTTCATACAATCTCACTTGATTTACTTTGTAAACTCTACTTAGAAAGGCATCTTTCCTACCCCTTATCTTTACAATCAACTTCACATCAGAAAAATTATTAAGCCAGCTCTTGATTGCAAATTAATAAAAATTAAGAAAAAAGGTTTCAAGTGTCTACATCTTACTACCATCCCTCATTATAATTGACCATCTATAACTTTGAAATATCGATTTTATTACAATATATTATAGTAAAAGATTAATAAATTTGTATATCAATCTATACAACAACATTAAACATTCCACTAAATTTCATTTTTAAGTTTGAATACCTACAACCTGTGGGGGTTGGGGATTCATGGATCTAAAACTCTTCAACTCTGTCCTCATTGTGAAAACCTATGCAAAATTTGCTAAAAAAGTAACTCTAAACTCATTAGTAAAAACTTAAATCTTAACAATTATATTAAAAAGAGAACGGATATATTCTTAGGACCTATCCCTAAATCTTTCCCTCTTCATTATATGATTTTTCATTGTGTGAAGGTAGTTGTGAACCATCTTTTCACACTTTATTTTTTTCACAATCTTTCTTTTATGAGTAAATTTCCTTAATCAAAATTGCTCCTTAAAAAATGCTTTCGAATCTCAGGCTAAATTCAGTTGGACAAATGCCACAAAAAATAAGATTGCTCTCACTGATCCTATTGAGAGCATTGAGTTTTGAAATGATTATATAAATTTGTACCTTTTTAAACACACTACAAGAAATTGCAGATAATGTGAGCATGGATGGTGTCCCATTATGCTCACATTATAGTCGTAATGTAGTTGTTTTTGCCATATGAGACTATATGTCATCGCAACGGGTGTGGTCGCATGCGTACAATACGAGCATTGTAATCCCTCGTGCTCGTAATAGTTACTGCCAACATATTAAAAAACATATAGGATACAACATGATGAATCCATGACTCAATAGAAGAAGAAAGAAGAAAGAAAAAGAAAAGAAAGAGAAGGTTGTATATATGAAATAAATATAGACTAAACCGAACCCCGAGACCAGACCAAGCACTAGAATGGTCAACAAGGAATAAAGTAGGAGGAGATAGGTCCATTACTTATAAAAATAAAGAAAACCAATTCTCACTTGTATTTGTATATACTCTCCATTATTTATCTTGTAAATATCTTGTACTATTTTATTCATCAACAAAATAACCTCAAATAGAAATATTTTCTTCTTGAAAGTTGTTCATAAAAAAATATATTAATTTTTAAAATATAAGAAAATTTAATTAATTAATTAATACAATGCTAAAATACCACAAAAACCAACTTTCTAAGTTCGTATCTGCTTATAAAAAACTCCAAATCAACCAAACTCACTTTTAAACTTCATTTTATAATAAATATTATTTATTAAAAATAGCTAAAAGTCGTGGAATAAATCGTATGAGTTTTGGCATTTGGACCCCTGCGTATATATGTACAATATGTATATAAAACTTTTTTATTTTCTATTCAATTATTATTAACTCCAATTAACTTGCTTCTTTTTAATTTTTTTTATAAAAATCTATACAAAAATAAAAAAAATATTACTTAAAAATAATTACGAATAAATACCAATAGATCTTAAAATCTAAAAGCCGTAAAGCCAAACTTCCGAACCTCATAACTCGACCATATGAACTCCAATTTGAGTGTACTCACTTTTAAAGTTTGTATTGCAAAATTATCTATTAAATAAGAGCGGTTCACTAAAATCAGAATTAATATGCAAAAAGTAGGCTTTGGGACCCTATTGGCATACTTGTATATATGTATATATTATATATATTTTTATTTATTTCTTTCTTGTAATGTGTACACAAATTATATTTTTAAATATTTTAAATATTTATTTTAATTATATGAATGCAAATAATAATAACAAAATCAAAAAAATAATGGAAATAAAATAGCGTATTTATTACATAGGTATAATGTACCTATTATGTATATACTCCTATTTATTTGTATCATTAAATTAACTTTTAAAACTAAAATAAAAATGTATTTAAAATCTTTAATTTATTCTTTAAATAAATAAATTATTAAATTATGTATTTGTAAAAAATAATTTATAAAAAATTGGATTGTTATATATATGTGTGTATTTTATACCTATTAATAAAGATTATTATTTATTTTACCTTATTTATCTAATTTATTAAAATCATTAAAAAGTATTTGTTAAAATATTGACACTATTTATTTTAATAATTTTTATTTTAAAAATGATTTCTAATTTATTTTAATTCATTTCTACTTTTAAGCTATTTTGTCCTCAAGTGTGTGGACTCTAGTAGGTCATATCATTCTGATTGGTCAGACCCGGGTCAACCTCTCCTACTCCAAGCTTTGCCTGAACAAAAGCGCTTGTCGGACCTATTTTGATTTACCCAGAACAATCCGATCACCCCTTGCACTTGATCCCTTCTTGAATTCTCTTTCTAGACTATCGAATAAATCTGCTCGATCATCATTTCGCCTCTTCATACCTCGGTTCACGTGCTTCACTTCAATCTTTCCAAAAGATTGCTCTAGCATATCAAATCCCATTCAAGTCTCTCTTGCTCTTCCTGATCTGTCTTCGACCAGGCTTTCCACCTGAATTCACTACCCGAGGATAGTGGCTTGTGACATGAGATTATTCCTTCGATCAGGAGTGATTAAGGGCGACGATCTAGTGCGATCCGGATGTGGATGGAGCGCTCCGACACATTGAGCCTCTACGGTCTCCTGCAACCGAATATAAGGCCATGACTTTCTCCCATACATTACTCCATCTCCACCGATCTATCCGTTCCATCAGGTAATCTCTGATCTCATCCCTTTCCATTTTCGATCGATTCATCGTCTATAGCAGAGTTTCCGATCACTTGCTCCAATCACCTCGATTGGAGCTTATCCTTATCCGATCTCAAGCCTCATATGATCAACACCTCCACTCCACAATCGAATCCACTTCTTTATATCATCTCAAAACTCTTTACCCATCTCAAATCAGCTCGGATCTGAGTTTGATTCTCATCCCCCACCTTCGTAAGGATCTACATCGATTCCACTTTGTTTCCCTTGCCAATAACAATCGACTGAGGTCATGTAGACTTCAAGCTTTGCCAACCTCCATTATAGGATACTGGAGAAATACTTGGAAGGTAGATCGACACAACTAGGAGCCATCATCAATGAGCCACTTTATAGAATGTCCCGGTCTCCAATTAGTGAGACCTGAACTTCAGATCACCAGCCAGCCGATGTTGAATCACAACAGCTTTCCAACGAGCTTCTTGGAGCTTAGATCCAAGCAATACGTGAGGATATAGGCTCGATTGAAGCTCATCGGAGGAGCCCTTCTTCCTAGTTCATCCACTACACTCATCTGTTGTAGGATCAAGAACGGTTCATCCAATTCACATTGTCACCGTTCTTGACGACCAATGTTGGGTTTTTTGATCAGATCCAGGAGCATTCGTCTCAGATGCACACTAAGTTGCAGCCAACAAGTGAAGCGCATGAGATTTTGGGTATATTATGCTCAGGGACGGAGACAAGGGGGGCGGGATGGGGCTTGGCCCCCTCCACCGTCTCCTAATTAATCCTCTAATATATATATATATATATATTAATAGAATATAATTTATATATAAAATAATTAACTATAAATAATGATAAGTTGTATATAATGACCCCCCATCTCCCATTTACAAGTTGTATAGACATGGATATATTTGTGTCGGATCCACCATTATATCAATATCATACAAATTTTGACATCTATATTCGCATATGTATTCAAATGGATACATATACCGTGACCACATTTATATTAAAAAAATCTGTATTCATATCCGTATATCTATTTTTATATATAAATATGGTTGTACATTTATTTTTAACTTTATATAACAAAATTGTGTACCTTCTTTTATCATATTTGGTATAATTGTTAGGATAAGCACTTTTAGAATATTTATGTCATTTATATTCCATCCAATAGATGTATATTTAAGCATATATGTATGGAGTATTTATAATATTATTACTATGCGATCGGTATCCATTCTATATCGATATCTATTTTTTACAGATATGATAATATATTTTTCCTCCATCGATATCTTTATATGCATCGCATTCGTATTAAAAACAAATAAGAAGAACATCTATATCCATATCAGTCTTCGTTTGCCTGCATCCCTAATCCATCCCAGCTTACAATAAAAAATCATAATATGACATGAATGCAATAATATAATTATTAACATTTGTATGTTTTATTTAAGTACATGTTACACGTAACCCCAACAACAAAATGACTATATAGTGATCTTTTTTTAATTCATTGCCATAATGTTCCTTTTAAAATTGTCAACACATGTATTATTTCATTTTGAAATGATCTTTTTTGAGACATAATTTAAATGTTGAGGGTTAGTATGCGATAAAGTACAAACACGAGAGGATAAACAATTGAGATGGAATCCATAAGTATAAAAAATCTGAACCAATCTGATCCAATCCGTAATCTGATGGATTTGATTTTTCTGATTCTCTTAGTGGGCTTGGATAAAAGTGCATGGAGTATGAATGGCTATTGGGGACTGGACTACCTTCTAATATTTTTGCTGAGCGGACTAACTATAGGAGACTGAAACAAGCCTCTGTACCTATAATGTGGTACTCCTTCTGCTTTTTTGCCTTTATCCTTCGAGACAGGATACTTTTTGATAGTCTTCGGTTACCAGGTGACACAGGAAAGAATAAAGAATGATGATATTAATCAGCATTTGCGTTAAGTAAATCTAGTTAAATATATCAAATTTTCTTCCTTCAGTGTTGTATTCTTTCGGTGAGAGTGAGATGTAGTTAGATGGCGAAACATTTCGAAATCATTGTTTTGGACACCAGAGAAATTCTTTTGTATTGAAATCTGAATCATATTTCTCACTTCAAGTGGCTTTTTCGAACATTAAAAAAAACAAATATGGACACAATTGATTCGAATTTGTCCAATGGTATAGTTGGGAACAATACTTGCTTATTATTATTATTTTCATCCAAATTAGATCCTTATTTTCTTCCTTCTTGGCTAAAATCAAACCTTCTATTCTCCATGAGAAACTCAAATTAGAATTGAAGAAAAGGAAATCCCTTTTCATTTGACTCTCTTCTACATAAACTAGAAAAGCGAATCAGAAGGGCCCACTATGAAAATTTGATTTTAGTCTTGGCTTCTTCTTACCAAGACCACATATTCTATTTTCCATTGTATATGAATTCAAGCAGAAAAATAAGTCGAGCTGGTATTTTCAACTTCGAGAAAGAGGTGGGTTGTATCGAAAAAAGTTAAAATCCGTTAAGGTAGGATTGGACATGGATTAAGTTAAAATCCGATCCATGTGCAACCCTAATATGAAATATTATATGGAATTCATACATATATATCTCCTTTACTTTCCCACATTAGGAGTGATAGAATATTACTGTTAAAAAACTTAGTTTTAATGGTATAACTTAACATTTTGTTAATGAAACTGTATTTTGATTTGAAGAATTTTGTAACAATTTTTTGTCAATACAACATTTATTGAGATCTTTATGTAAACTATATGTTTACAAGGGTATCTTTGTGAAATATACTTGTAAACACAATTTAAAATATTGATAAATATAAATTATATATAGTCTCAATAATCCCCCCCCAAATGAAATTCTTAGCTTTGTTCCTGATTATGCTTCTTTTCCTGCACTTTTCGTTGTCTGCAAATAAGTCATGTCATTGTAAATAACACTGTAAATATTTACATCAAGAGCCTCTATTCTTATTTCATTTACATTTTAGTCCTCTAATTTGTGTGTATGTGATCTAACACATGTGTCCTGTTTATTTTGTAGTTTTAGTCCTATGTCTTTCAATGGTTAATAAAAGTTGTAGAATTTTTTTATAACTGTTATTCTACCCTTGTGAATCTGAGTTCATGTTCTTTTCACATTTTATTTGGGAATTTTGCATCTATATTCCTGCAGTTTGTATGCTTGGTATTAGTCGATCCACATACAATAAATAATTACACTTAGGTCCATGTTATCCACATTTAAATTTATGCCTTGTTTTTTGTGAAATAAATATAATTGTTGCTTTAAAAATCATTAAAAATCAGAGTAAGTTCCTAGTTTATTGCTTTATCATCTCTAATTTTTATTTTACAAAATAATTTGTTTTCTTATTATAAATAATTCAAACACCTTTAAAATTTATCCTGTTTGTTTTACAAAAATCATAAAAATTCAAAAAAAGTGATTTAAAAATTCCAAAAAAGTGCTGGTGTATTTTGATTTTTCTGTGCAAATTTTGTTTAAAAATTCTTTATAAAAAAGAAAAATGCAAATTATAGAAAACACATAAAACTAATATAAAATCACAGAAAATAAAAATTACACAATATAGCTTGTTTGAAAGCTTGAAAATCTTCTTTCTCTTTCTTTATATTTCTGGTATTTTTACTTGTATTATATACTTTAAAATTTTAAAACATCTACTTGATTTTTTATTTGATTTATTTACTTTTAAATTGATTTGAAAATCCTAAGAAAAACTTAAAATCTCTAAAAAAATTACAAAAAACAGAAAAATTATCAAAAACACAAAAATAACTGTACTTGAATTTTCTCGATATTTTTTGTCATATTTGAAAAAAATACAAAAGTGTATTGTTTCTTTTATTTACATTTTCTTTATTTTTTTATATTGAAAAATCAAAAATAAAAAATTACTAAAAATTGAATATCATAAAACATAAAAATATAAAAATTTAAAATTTCGTAAAATATACAAAAGCACAAAACCCATAAAAAGATCAAAAAGAGAAAAAGAAGAAAAGGAGCCTTTGTTTGATTTCTTTTTTAGAAACTAAAAACCCTCTCTTAATAATTGTTGCCTCCTTGCGTTCATCTTCGGGAGCTATACCAGGTTAATAAAAACAAATACACTTTTTGTTTCTTTTAGTTGGATTAAAATAGATTTCTTTGATTATTTTTTGTTTCATTTTGGGTTAAAGCGATACATCACATATTTTCTTCATTAAATAAAAACAAACCCAAGTGAAAGACCGGACATCAAAATGGCACCGTTACCGATGAGACATATTGAGGGTTGCTAGGTACTACTCCTTTTAGCTTACTGTTCTTGGAGTTTGTATATACTTGTTTGCTTTTTCTTTTATTTTTGTTCTTTTTCTATTTTTTATTTCTTATATATATTCTGGTCATTTGTTTCTTTATTTTCTATCTCTTATTTTCTGTCATTTGTTTCATTTATTTTTTATCTATCTATCTATCTATCTATCTATCTATATATATATATATATATATTTCTTGTGGATCTACTTAGTGTTGAGGAGTGAGCACTCATATTGAGTATTGTGTGTCGTGAGGGAGCTTATACAATGCTTGCAGGATACTATTTGTAGATGTTGAAATCATGCCAAGATCGAACTTTTATTATTCATTTGAGATTATTTTATATTGATCTTCTCATTTAGCTATTTGTCCATAGTTGTGTTTGAGTGTTTGTTCGTTTATTTTCTTCCTTATGTTCTTTCTTTTTATTTGATCATATTTTTCATACTGGTTATATGACATATCTCTTGTTTCTATCTTTCTTGTGAGGGAACAACGAGCAAGGGTGCCATTTTTAGGAGTGTCGGTGCACCCGAGCGAAGCTGAGGCGGCTCGTTTCTTCATCGAGCAGCAAGAGAGGAAGGAGAGTAGAAGCACAAAGGTTGTAAGATTACTTGGAGCACTTTTATTTTTATCATTTTATTCCTATTTGTAATTAATTTGTAATAATTTGTTGGAATTTTCCTTTTTTTGTTTTCTAGTCCATTTTAAACCTTGAGATTGTGGAGTTTGTTTCACCAAGTGTCGGTGCACTTGGAGGACCTCACCTGAGTTTTTATTTCTCTGACTTTTATTTTTATTTATTTCTCACAGTTTTTTATGCTTGAGCCCATTTGTATTAGTTTCTATTATTTTTTGTTGATCCAGGTAATAATTAGGTCCACAACCCTAGTAGACATTTTTGTACTTATAGAGTAGAGCGTAGTTGCACTTAGACAAATAATTTATTCTTACCCGAATAGAAGCTACTACTAGAATGATTCTCGTGCATAATTTAGATTAGTTTTATTTTCTATCTTTATTTTACATGCAGATCATATTGCATGTAGAGTGCATGCAACAATGCACACAGTTTCTCTCCTTTGCATGCATCATTGATTTCATTGCGCATTGGCTTTTCTGACTTCCTCCCTTGTTTTCCCACTTAGCATAAAAAGAAATTTGGAAAATTCGTTAGGAAATTTATTTGAAAATAACCAAAAAAGTGGCAACCAAATAAAATCGAGATTATTAAAATTACTTGACCTAAAACCAAACTTAACGATCAATTTGTTTGTTTTCGGGAGAGTAACTCCTCGTTATTTTTAGGTACTCACATCCTAATAGAGTGGGTGAGGACGTAGGAATAAGGTTACATTCCAATCGCTAGACTTGTGCCCTATGCTCCCGTGCATTACTCTTTGGTGTACTTTTGAGATGCAAACACTTTCCTAAGATGTTTCGTTTTGGTATGCTTTGCCTATTATCTTTCTTTGGGCCTAATATTGTACCCAGCAACCCAAGCAGATGGTACCATTGATTGGGAAGTTTGAGGACATATGCTGGGCGATAGAGGTGACTCATCTTGTGTGTTTGGTAGTAAGCAACTTTGTGTATATACACTAAAAATAAAATTGAAAAGATAAAAGATTGAACTCTTACGGTCTTCAGATTGCGTTTAGTTGGTGAAGCGGGGGTTGTATTGTGTTTGTTTTGTGTGAGTAGTCCAAATATCATCTTACTTTTCATCAATTTCTTTCCCTTTCTCTTCTTTCTCTCAGCTACGATCACAATGATGGGAAGGAGATCTCTTAGGCCGGTACTTATGGCATCACTATTTAGCGATCCTTCCCACTCATCTAGGTCGGTTCAGGAGATCTTAAACCTTCTCTTTGAATATGAGTTTACGTCTTCCCCTTCTCTTCTTGACTGTCATTCTTCATTCCATAACTGGAACGGTTCGAGAGAACCCCATCTTTGAGAATCAGTTTCCTCTACAACAATAGTTATTCATAGACCAACTAGAGCATGATTCAGACCTTCCTTTATTTTTAGAGGCAGACATTATGGCTGGAAAAGCACCCCAACAGTCGCAAACCACTTTTGTTGTGATCGACCAGGCAACGATCAACAACAACTTACTTGCATCCCTCGAGTCCATGCAGAACCGGATTAAGGAGCAAGGGAGGGGGATGACAGAGGTTAGAGTTGAGCTTATACAACTTTGGTAGAGGATAGAAGATGAGAAAGCTGACGATATTCTTGATGATGATGATGGGGCTATTAGAGAGAGGCCTGAGGGTCATGGAGTTGATATTCTATGAGTAGGAAGAACTGAGGTTCCACTTAGATATATTTGTATGACGAAGGAATTTGTAAACTCCTTATGTGACTACTACACATCGGTGGATCCATTTTCCCACCATACCTGGTGACTTCGAGCTTCACCCTTAGACTATTCAGATGTTACCCAAGTTTCATGGGCATTCCATTGAGGAGCAACATCTACATCTCTAGGACTTTGAGCAGATCTGCAGCACTGTCCATGACATATTTGTGAACGAGGACACCATCAAGATGATAGTGTTCCCATTCTCCTTGGTTGATAGAGCAGCCTACTCACTGAAGCATCTTGGGAGAGTCATTACAACTTGGGAGCAGTTGAGGATCGAGTACTTGAACAAGTACTATCCACTCAGTCAAATCAATGCAGCTAGAGCTATTATTAGCAACTTCACCATGCTACCTCACAAGCAGTTTCATGAAGCATGGGATTGTTTTAGAGAGATCACTAGGAGGTGTCCGCATCATGATATTAGCAAGCACAATCTTGTTCAGAGTTTCTTTTGAGGCATGACACCTGAGGTACAAGGATAGGTCAATGCTTCATGTGGAGGCTCCTACTTGTTCAAGCCTGAGGATCAAGTCTAGGCCATTTATAAGGAGATGGCAGAGAATTATAGTATGATGACCCTAGACTCGATTTTACATTTATGGGAAGCCTCCACACCGTTCACATCATTCTCGTGTGGCACACATTGAGGCAGGTTCACCTTCTACTGCAACAACACAGTCAGAGTCCTCATCGGCTGGTATGGGGATATTTTCCATAAGTTAGATCGCATGGAGATTATTGAGAAGAAGTGTTAGGGTATATATAAGCTCGACAAGATCGACGAGTTGACCCAATGTTTGAGTGACCTAAATACTCATATCATGTGCCTTCATGAGGTACAAATGGCTTCTATGCCTTCTTCATGGTCACAGGCTGATTCGGGGGACTTTTTCACATTCTCAAACTCAGACAGATCATGTTCATCATATACATTCTGAGATAGTACAACATACGTCCAAATACCAGACACATCAGCCACCATCTTCTGATACTCAGATAGTGGTCTACTGGAGCAATCAACCTATTGCTACTTTTCCACTGTACAATCCAGTGTAGCCTGAGCCATTGATTGAGGTCAATGGTTCATCATGACCACCCTAATTTCCACTGGTCTACAGAAGGTGCTTCTTCCCAGCAGCAACCTCAAGCACATTCAAGGCAAAGCAAAGAGTAATCCCAGCTAGTCCTCGTCCACCTCTCTAGAGTTCTTAGTGGAGACATACTGCATATACAACTCATCACTCTTATACTCAGCAACATCCCCAGTCATGTTCCCTGCAACATCATTGTTAAACTGCTAAGATCATGTGAGGAGGGTCTTGCACTCCACACAAGGTGAGCACAGTCGATGTAGTGATCATTCACAGAGACCAAGCGATTAAGACAACAATTAACCCATACAACAATATAAAGCAATGCAAACTAAGGTGTGAATCAAAAGTTATTATACCCTACGACGAATGTGTATAGTGGACAAGCAAGTAGGCGTTGAACTACGAGGACACACTGTTGGACATGCGAGCCCATGGCGAGCCATTATGCAATAAATGTTATTGCACATATCATTCCCTGATCTGAAATGAAGAATAAATAATTTGCATAATAGATCCCTCTGTAGAATTAGGGTTATGTACCATGGCCATCTTGATGATCATATAGTTGTTGATTCATTAAATGAATCATAGAGGCTGGTGTTTGGATGAATATCTAAAGAGTTAGATAGAGGACTAATCAAGCACCGTCAAATGATTATTAAGAGATGATATCCAGCCTGAGTAGGAGATGGCAATCCTTTCTCACAGAGGTTGATATCTGACCGACCTCTTGATGCAGGTCCTCTGCATGGGAATAGTGATTCGGAGGTGTCAGATTAGTTAGGTCAAAGTATTGACTTAACGAGATCGAGATAACCTAAGTCCTATGTTGAATGTTGTCACAGCATAGGCACACATCCTCTGACCAGAGACAGATGTGTTACTATATGTCTGAGTGTGTCCATTTGGCAGACCAATAGGTTGATGACCTAACCAAGGTCTATACACTGGCGAGCTAGTGTGCATGTAAGGGCATATGAGTAATACGATCTCTCAAAGGGATCATACAGGTTCACTTATGAACCAGAAGATATGAGCTCACTCTTGAGGTATTGGGACCAATCAAATTCCATGCATGGTCGTCGTGCTTTGGAAGCATGACAAGAATTTGAAGGTATGATATATGCTTTGGGAAAGCATATGATCGATACTAATTCCCAATGACCAAGATTGAGAAACTTGGTGATCAAACCCTGAAGAAGACAGTGTAAAATTGATCTACATCTTCAGGTTGATCATAGGTTTTCCAGTATGCAGGATGTACAGGTATTGGGAATACCTGAGGGTGATGTGATCATAAACGATTGTATAACCATGACGCTTCCATTCCTAGGGAGTGATGAAATAGGTTTGGATTTTAGTGGCTCCTCTCAGTAGAGAAGCAATCTGATCTTGGTCCAAGTATTGGACATTGGTCTGAATGAGATTCAAATACAATGAGAAGATTAGATTTGCGATCTTGATTTAATCAAGCATCTGTGAGAGGTACTTAAGATCTGGATTTGAGATGAGATCTCAACATCCAAGTCACTATACGTGGAACAATACAATCGCCATGTCCTTATCTCCAAGTATATGCGGAGAAAGCACATTATTCTTGAAGGGGTTTAAGAATAATTCATTTGATGAATTATGTATCCAAGCAACAAGATACTGATAATTAAATGAGATTTAATTATCAAGAATAATATGAATGGGATTCATATTGTGAGAATGAGTATCCAAGATAATTAAATGGGATTTAATTATCAAGGAATACAGATTGTGGATAGTGCTATCCATAATATCTGTGTATATATTATAAATGTGATTTATAATATATTAGAGAGAGATCACCTTTATAAATAGCATTCGTTAATTATTAATGTGAATTGGATTCACATTAAGCAATTAATTGGAAATGTAATTTACAATTTCGTTTGGGTTGTGAATATGATTCACATATTTTCAATGGCATGACTGAAATATTCACTAATTAATTGGGAATTAATTTAGTGGATAATTTTGCAATAAATGTAAATTAATTGGGAATTAATTTAGTGGATAATATTGCAAATAAATAAGAGATAATGATATAAATTAAAAGGAGGAGATAATCCACAAAATCATGAGGTGGCGTCCCCCATGACTTGGTCATGGGTGATGCCCCATGATTTTGGTGGATTATTATCCTATTTTAATTATTATCTCATTATCTTATGATTATTAATTTTATTGAATTAAATATGTTGATGATAATGGAACATATATTTGATTTAATATAAATTAATAAATTATTGTTTTTAAACAACAATAATCGTGGCCATTGATTAAATATACATATCAATCTAACCATTGATTTTGTATATGCCATGGATTGTGATCCATGGACTTCCAAACTAGTATATAAAGAGGGCATCCCTAGTCTCTTCAAGAGATATCATAGTACACGCCTTCTCTCTCTCTCTCTCTCATTCTCGTCATCTCTCTCTCTATAAGGTGGTCGTCCACCTTGTGTTTTGTGGGAAATAGCAATCGCCTCTACGCCGTTGTACTGTCGCTTCGATTGCTCGTGGATCTCCATCTTCTTTGGAGCTTCTTGCTCTAGAAGGAGACGTCGGATTTCGTTGTATGAAATTAGGAGATTCAAGGCTTCGATCTTCTTCAAGGATTGTAGGGAGCACGCGTCTCATCATCGTGCCCGCAAGTGCCATCTTCGTAGATCGGACTTGAGTCAGGAGGATCTCTTGCTTTAGAGATCTAGTGATCGCAACCACACTTCAAGAGGTATTTATAATACTTTGTGGTTTGATGAAACAATCCAAGAAATATTCTTGTGATCATGTGGTTTCATCTCATGATTTAAAAATTTTAAATTCCGCTACATCTAGGGACTAGTGCGACTAGTCGCCCTGATCACATAAAATACGATCACCACGCTTCTGGGATGCGCTTGAGCAATCCCAATATCCTTCAAGTTGTATCAGATCCATAGGTTGGAAAAGGTTTTGGATACGATCCGTAAACCTAGGACGACTTGGGTTTGAAAGGGTTGCGAAAGTTTTATCGCATTTCAATTTTCGCACCTTTGTCTAATTGGATTTTTTCAGCTTGTTTAAATTGTTTAAACACGAAATATTCAATTGTATTTTGTTTCTCATTAAATAAGGAAATCATAGGATCTGAGTTTATGTAATTTGGATTCCATTTGCTCAAGATATGGCCCTTTGAATAAACATGTATTCACCATTGCGGGAACTGCGAATCTAAACATGATTAATGAGTTAATTGGCATTTTGATCCACCTAGAAATGCGTGAAATATCACTTAAATTATGTCATAAATCAAATTAACAATCTGAAGAAACTGTTTTGCGTAATTTGGATTTAAATTGATCGAAATATGCTGATTTTAGTGAGTAGGGGTTACTGTTGAAAAATTGACTTTTTTGATCATGAACCATGTGATAGTCATTCAAATAAATTAATAAAAATTAATTGTTAATTTTCTGAAATGATTATTGATAAATATTTGTGAAATATTTAAAGAGATAATTATTTCATTGAATGACATTTCACTAACCAAGATGATAAGATAGTTGATCTTGATCATAATTGATTGATATGAAATCACCAACAAACATTGTTTTCATGCAAAACCCTAGTTTATCCTACAATAGTGGTAGGACAACTTTTACTTGCAAAACCCTCTTGCTTGAATAGGATTGGGGATTTTTTTAGCAAATCTCCTTATAATATTATCAAAATAGTTTTGATGAATATTATATGGTATAACTTCGGTTAAAAAACTGATGAGCATCTCAAAGTACACAATTATCTATCCGACATTATCCTTTCCTGAGGTGGATATGGTGTCTAGTCAGGGAGCGTTTGGGTACCGGGTTGCACCGGATGTGGTTCGTCCCACTCCCGTCGGTACTGGCCATGACAGCGGGTAGGGACTCAATAATGCCGGAGAAATCAAAGTGTATTTTCTAATTATTAAAATTCGAATAATACGTACTTTGAGATTATACCTACTATTCAAATAATAATCAAGTTTGTTGATTGAAAATTGGATTGATAATTAATTTAATGTGATTAAATTGATTATATCCAATTAAAAGCACTCTATTATGAATAGATGTGTATTTCCCTTGGATGAATTAATTATGTGAATATGATTCACGATAATTAATTATTATAATTTGAATATGAGGTGGAGGATCACATAAGTGACATCCATGGTCTCCTGTCAAGGCAAAGGATTCCGTCGCAAGATATTGTATATAGGTGACGCCTGTCCGAAGTGACAAATCCTGTATATGATTTATTTGGATCGGGTTCTTTGCTTCTCAAAAGAGTAAGACCGTATACGTAGTGACCCCAATATCGAGTCCTCATATTATTGGGGTGATATTGGAATGTGTATAGCGAGTATTAAGCATGTTGACGGTTGGTTCAATTAATGACGGGTCAACATCACCTTAGGGGTGGTGGGCCCGAGTGTTAAAGACCGAATTGGGAGATGCAAGTTGGACTTGCAAGGTGGAATGTGTTCCCGCTTCTTTTTATTGGAGTCACAAGTTCTCATATTATTGGGATGTGACAAAGATATGAAAGGAGATCCAAGATCTTGCTAGAGATATAATGGTAAGAATATCTCTTACATTGAAAGTAATTAAGGGAATGGAACTTTCATTGTTGACAAGGCAAGACAACTTTGATATAAAAATTCCTAAATCAAAGAAAAATATGTATATATAATATATATAACCTTATGCAAATTTCTTATTTCGGATAACCCTTCATTAAACCCACTCAATGTTATACTCAATAATAACTAGTAAAATATCATGGATTGGACTCATGATCTAGATATTGTACTTGCAATTGGACACATAATGTATGTGGTTGCAATGTGCAAGTTTCCTCAATATAATGAGGAATGAAAATTAAATAAGACAATAAGACATAACCTTAGGGTTTGTATGTTTATATAGTCTTGATCCGTCATCGAATGTACTTTGGAAGTGACATGTCGATGATGATCGCAATTGTCAAATAATCCTTATAAAATCTAAGAAGATGTTCTGGCATACATATGTGCTCTAGACATTTAATCATGAATGACATGGTCCTATGCATTATGCAGAATGGTAGCTTAAAAGAGATGATGTATTCAAAATATTTGAATACCTACCTGAACCTAAGTCTCTAAGAGTTAAGATGTATGCAGATATGATGAGTGTCATCATTCTACTATCTATACTCAAGTCATTCATGAGGCTTCATAATAATCATTTTATATGAATTTAATAAAGCATGTATAAATGTTGAAGTGCTATTGTATTGAAATCTTTCGAATTCAACATAAGAGACTCTTTGTCTTGAACAATGGTTGTTTATAGATGAAGAGAGCACTGTGGAAGTGTGGGTCGGACCCATGTGAGAAGGAAAGTCAAAGAGTTGATTGTACTTATGTGACTTCCATATGACATCCAAAGAGTTGGATGAATGCCAATACTGCAATAAGTTGATGTGTTGATAGTATGACTATCAAGTCTGTCTAAAATCCTTAGTGAAGGACTCAAATAGAGCATCAGAATAATCTACATATAATTATTGACTTTGACTTACTTATTTCATAAGATAAAGTCTGATAATTGTATCCCAATCTTCTAATGACACTTGCAATTGGTTGCATATATATATATATATATATATATTAGAAGATTAGAAATGTGATCTTAAGGTTTAATAGTCATCTATATGGATATTGATGTAATTGTTGCAGTAATCTCTGTTGGATAGATAGACTTCATATTCTCAATGGGAGGGCCCTTAGTCTTAGAGAATGTCTCTATGACCTAGATATTAGAATACACTCATTGTTTATTTTTAAATGTTGGAAATAAATATGAATTCTGAGATAGAACTGTCATAAAGAGTTATGATGGATATATTTCAGATAGTAATCTAACAACTAGTAGACTCCACAAAATTAGAAAATTAATGAAGGGTTGATTAAGATTTCTAATATTGAAAATTAAAACCTTTATAAGATCAATAGGAGGATGAAGATCATTTGACAATGATTTGGCATCAAGTCTTGGACATATGTCTGTTGATGAGATCAATAGACTAGTAAGATATGAAACTTTAGAATGTCTAAAATTTCAAATCCTACATACTTGTGAATATTGTATTTGAAGAATGTCCAATACACCCTTCTCTTAGGAAAGGTGTAAGATGTCAAGGTATTCGGGATCTCATGCATATTGACGTATGTAGATCATCTATAATATAGTAAACATCATGGATATATGATATCTATTAATGATTATGTATGATATGAGATTTCTTCTCTTCACATGAGAAACCTTTTAAATGTTCAAAGTTTTCACAATTTTGGTTTAGAACCAAAGTTTGAAGGAAGATTAAATGAATTTGATCTAACCAAGGTAGCTAGTACCTATTAGATGAATTCAAAGAATACCTTATGAAGATATGAATATCATTTCTATCTCAATCCTCCTAACACACCTAAACTCAATGGAGTTGTAGGGAGATACAATTGGATCATGTGTGACATGATTTGATCAATGATGAATTTTAGCATAATTATCCCTTAGTTTCCAGGTATATATGTGCAGTAGAAACTACAATATATATCCTTAATAAGGTTCCATGCATGTAAGCTGGAATCTAGCACTTGAGAATGCTACTTCATTAGGAAAATAAAGGATAGTATTGAATACCTACTTTATAACCCTGAGATTCTTAAAAGATCTCATCTCTAAGAATGTGATTCTTAGAGGATTAAGACTCTTGAGAATCAAGATGGAAATGAAGTGTAGGAACTCATTTAATCTTGAGAAGATAATGAGGCTCCTGAAATCGGGAACTAAAAGGACAATTAAAGATGAAAGACTAATACTTATTCAAATGAGTTTGAGGATGTATTCCATGTGTCAGTTAAGTATGACAATGATCAGACTTCATGTGATGAAGTTCCTGAGGATCATGACATGCAAAGGTGGATATTTGCAATAAAATCTATAGGACTAAAGTGAAATTACCAATTCCATGAGGGGAATTTTTGAAAATATTCATGGGGTAGGGAAACAGCTATGATTTTCTAGGAGTGAGGGTGGGGGCACAAAATGGCCAACTTCCACATGCGTTGTGTGCGTGTACTGCAGTTAGGATGGAACACTAGGTCCAAACCTTTGTATGGCTTGGAAGCATTGTTCGAGGGTGTTGTCGTGGCTCAGAGGCCGAAGTAGTCATGTGGAGGTCACGTAACAATTTGAGATCCACCCGATGAAGATCTAAAGGAGGCTAGAGTTACGTGGACCGCTCGAATTGCTGAAGGTTGATGATATTAAAGTTCACACTTGACGATGGAGCTGATAGCACCCCAGCTCATCGCCACACAACTGAGCCTAAGCCGAAGAGAAGGCATGCAAGGTGTCAGCATGATGCTTATCAATGGAGCTGGTGGATGTCAAGGTTTGAGGAACTGCTGCTTTTGGGGCGTGTTTCGATGGGTGAGGCATGCAGTTGCTGGGGCTTGGACTGTGTGAGGCGGTGCTCTAGTTGGCAGATGTGACTCCAAAGGAGGTCTCATTCTCCAACTCCAAGCGAGGCACCTCTCTTATCGACCCATCACGATGAGAGGTGCGATAGAATGTGGTATTGGAGTAGAGGATTTGATCTTTAGCAAGTGCTCGATTGCAAGGAAGGGTACCCAGTCATGAGGGAGAGCTTAAAGACCTGCAGGGATACAGTTGCAGCTCGAGCCCCAATGCTCAGCCTAGAGGTGGGTCAAATATCGAATGGAGGTGAATGGAGCGGGGATCCGACGTACGACAGAGAAGGTGGGGACCCATATGCGTTGATCTGTGCAAGATCAGGGATGTGACGATGATGTGGAGATCTGATGGAGATTTGGAGACGGTCCTAGAGTCAGAATATGATGAGGGTTTTATATTGACTCTAATTAGAGACTCGAGATGGGGAAAAGATAACATAGTAGCAAAGAAAAGATAATGAAGAAAGCAAGGAGAAATGGAGTAAGAGAAGGATATGTACTACAAGTAACTTGGGTTTTAAAGTGCCGAAGAAGGAAGGGGTGCATGTGGATGTTAGAGATTGATGATCCTTCTGTCTTAGCTCAAAGTCAGTGGCATGTGACAAGCTTGGTTGCGATTGAGTGGAGCAACTACAAGGGCAAAGGACCTCAGATATGCCTCGAGATGGTTCCCTCGTCGTCATTATCTAATGCGAGACCTTGCTGTCATCAGAGCTTGCACGAAGTAGGAGGTAGCTCTCTCTCGAACTCTCGATAGTGGTGGATAAGGGAGGTGGATCTCACCCTTTTGAGGGCTTATCGTTAGGGCTAGAGAGGCTTGCAGAAGGGGCAACAGGACATGATGATGGAGGGGATGTGATGTGTGGAGATGAAGAGGCAGAGAGGGTTATGGAGGCTTGCCTTGGTCGGAAGACTCGAAGTTAGGAGACGAAGCATGATCGTTTGATCACTCGAGATCAAATAGCCATGAAATTGAAACGTGGCCAAGAGAGAGAGATAAACAAATTAAAAATTATTAAATAAAAAAGGTGAAATGATTTGGACCATTGGATGAAAGGGTACTCCATCCAACGGCCCAAGAAGGGGGTGACTAGATGAGTGGGCATGATGCATGGCAGCTCCAAATGATTAATTATGTACATAAAATAATAAGTCAATGTCAGTCAATATTTACAATATGCTATATGGACCCAAAAACCCAAGTTTCCATATGAACTCTGATTCTTTTGATTTGGTCTTGATTAACATATAGTTAATTTATATTAATTCAAAAGTGAGTAGGGGTTCATAATAGAATATATGTGAGACATATTATAAATAACAATATCTGATGTATCAAATTGATTCATAGTTGAGAATTGAATAATATAACATGGAAAGATCTTTTATCCATACCAAAAAGGGATTTTTGATCCAATAAGGAATCCCATCCCATGGAGTTTCTCATACTTTTCCACTCTATATTTTCTATTTTATATAATAAAATTAACATTTTATAGTATTCCATTTGAATATTGGTATACTATTTACATCTTATAATTATACTACTATTTACGTGTTTTAGTCGTATGTGACTTCATTTGACTCTATCTATCTATAACTATAGATAGAGGGACTCAGAGCATGGTTTTCCCCTAACTAAAGACTGGCAAAGGAGAACTAAAGGCCCAGAAGAAACCAAGTTAATAAATAAAAGGAAGACATAGAGAAAATGTCATCCTGAAGTAGAATCCAAGATGAGATTTTCCTTGTTAGAAGGCAATCCTAAGAAAACGTCATCCAGCCTAGCTAATTCTTGGATGAAGAATCTCCCCTTTGAGTCATTTGTTGAATGAATAAAAGTGTGTCCTAATAATATGTCTTGTCCAAAAAGCGAGATCTTGCAACCCAAAAACTCATATAGTTTTGCATTTACAACTTTTTGTCTCAAAACCAGGATTTGGGTTTATTTAATATATATATACACAGATTAGTATTGTTTTGGTATTTTTCATTTATTAATGTTAGTAATATGTATACTATGAAGTTGATTTTATTTCATTTGGAGTCAGTATCAAATAAAGAAAAATATAGGAAATCAGTTAATATAGAGGTGATTGTATACATTCAATTTTTAGCTTCTTATTAATGCAGATATGAGTGATAAGATATGTATATTATATACACATGAATGAATGCTAATAATGCACTACTAATTCCTAAATGCATTTATTTACTTGGTAACATAGCTCTATTTCTATCTTTTAAAGCGATAATCACGTATTCATCAAACCCCTATACCTAAACCTTGCTCATCCCCGAGCAATGAATATATAAGTGAAATGAGATTGGGTTCCATACCAAGGTCATGAACAAAAGGTAAAAATGGAGCTCGACTCGACCTTTGGACTAATAATGTGTCTGGACTTCTTATTAGAATAGGATTTTAAAACCAATAGTCTCCAAGTTGTAGAAGCCATCATTCAGGTTTGACTCAGAAGTCATCCTAGATTAACCCCCTCCCAACGTATACTACATTAACATTGAATAACTATTCCTTGTGTATGAGAGGTGTTATCATTTCCCATACGAAATGCCGAACTACCGTGCAATCTCCTCCTCCAGTAACTTGTACTGAGGGATTCAAGTGTTTCCTTCTAAGTTCAAGTACTGCTAGTATCACAAATTGAAGAGGAGAAGTTAGAGCCAAGCTAATGTAGCTAAGTATACTATTTGAAGCTTGTCCATTATAGCCAAGTCTTCGCTATATAGGCATTATACCATTTATGGTTGCATTGTCCCCGCCTTGACTGAACGACTAGGACTACCAGACTATCACTCATTCGAAGCTTTATTTCAACATGTTACTTCGATCATTAGATGTCCACACTACCAAAGGAAAATATGCACAACCTTCTAATAGTTTGTCTAAGTTGAGCTAAGAACATGGTGCTAGAGTATAAATTAGTTCTCTATCTAAGAGTCCACTTAGAATGAAACAATCAGGTTATACATTAAGAGTCAACGTCTAGACATTATCTTGTGAAACTTGGTGAATTAAGTCTATGATATGAAGTTTCTAAAATCCTACTTCTTAGTGAAGTTCCTTTGAAAATTGAGTGGATCAAAGTCAAGTCAAGTCCACGATTTCGATTCTTACTCACAACTCGGTTCAGAACCCAATGGCTTTACACTTTGGGTATATGCATGATACGTTGAATGATATGTAAATGGAATGCATGAATGTTGTTTTTTCTTTTATTATACACTCAATTTTACAATAATTTACAACACAAGTATTATTTACAAAAATCATACAACAATATTTATTTACATGGATTTTACAAGTGTTTACCCATTCTGATATGCCCTTAGAGCACAAAAAGCGAGGACAAGACATATCTTGTGCTAAGCGTAAGAGAGTGAAAAGAATAAAAGTATAGAAGTCGGACCACCCCCACCCCCATACTTATGATCTGGTCAGCCTAAGTGTAGAAGAAAAGCAAAAATGGGGCGGTCGATGACAAAAAAAGAAGGAATAGATGAATATACATGGTGGGCATCGGTCCCCCCTATAATTAGGCCCAGAGAATCCTAAGCAAGAAAAGAAGTCAGCATGGAATCGATGTAAAAGGATGGGGTTATATAAAAGAGAAAGAAGTAGAGAAATGAGTAACTCGAGTTACTCACCCCATATACTTAGGATCTAGTCATCCTAAGTACGTATATAAAATAAAAACAAGAGGAACTGGAGAGAGTGATATGAAACATGGGGAAGGGAGGTACTAAAAAGAAAATCTATACTAGGCGAAGAGAGAATATACATGGATCGACAAGGTTTATGGTAAACCTTCTTGCATGAATGAGGAGGTAAGGAATGTATATTTTAGATATTTTTTGGGTTAATTCTATTTAGTAGTCCTGATTTTAAGTTAGATTACCACTTAATTAAGTCCTCCAACATGATACACCTAACAATCAGTCATGATTTTCATTCATCCTAAGTTATAAAATTGAGGAGGATGAAATCGAGAAAAATAGTTGCAATCCATAAAATCAATGATGCATTCCCAATTTAGAAGACCTACAATTATCCTCGTGCTCTACATATGGGATGCAATACAGAATTGAAAATTTTACATTAGATGAATGCAAGTTAGAAGATAAAACCAACCTAGACAAAAAAGTTCTATTAGTTGAGAAAAAATGAGTTTAATTTTTGACTAAGAAGAATGATCTACAAGTGTGTTTTATTAATACGATGTGTGGTCCTAATATAGTACTAACACAAGTAATAAAATATTCCAAGTAAATGTTGTAAGAGCCACGAGTGTAGGTCTATCTTACGAACCACTCAATTCGAGCCCCACTCCCAACACAAAGGTGAAACAGGTCTCGACACATACAAATTGCAAAAAAATGTCCAAAGTCTAAGTCCGGTTCAAACACAAGATTCCAAATGAATTCTTCTAGAAATAAGAAAATAATTAGAAATAATAAAAAATAAAGTTCTAAAATAAAATGCAGAAATAAATCCCAAACTCTACATTCTCTCACGACTCAAATAAATTTTATTTTTTGTGTGCATTCTAGAAGGTTGGTCCTCAGAATCCCCTTCATCTGATGATTTTGAAATGTATCGGCTTTCGAGAAAGCCACTCCAGATGCATCGTGTCCCTCACACAAAAATAAAATGAAGGTCATAGAGAGATGACACAAATAGTTAAATAAAGAGAGAAAAAAAAATAAAAAATACTGAAAAATCAATGGAGTATAGTTACAAGAAATCCTGGGGACCGAACTGCCCTGGAGATGAAAAACCTACTTTCTAAATTCTCTAAAAAATTATCCTATATCTTGCCTCCCAGCAACGACATCATTTGGAAAAAAACCAAACTGCTCTCAGTTAATTAAGTCAAAATGTTGTAGTCGAGCAATTAAGGATCTGTCAAAAATCACTTAAATCAATTAACTGATGTTTAATGTAAATCCACCTGTTTATTTTTACTTGGGCAAGCTCAAGGTCGAACTCATGGATGCAACTTTCTCCTTAGGTAAATTTTTAGATTATTTAGTGACTAGATTTTTTAGGGGGCATTTTTTTGATTTTATATGCACTTAAGATGAGATGCAATTATGGTTAAGTTCAAGGATAATTTTGTAATTTTTCAACCCTATGAAGTTAAAAAAATACTCAAACTTCGTAGAATGCATATGAATGCAAAATTAAGTTTCTATGATTTTTTGAGATTTTTTTGATTCAAAATGAATTTAATGTAAATTTATTAATACAAATAAAGTGATATAAATTAATTTTTTAATAAATATCAAATACACATGTTTTCTAGAATCAAAATTAAGCTAGATATACATGAGATGAATCCAGAACAATTTAAATTTCTTAAAAATGGCATGTAGTTGATTAATTTAAAATCAATTAATTTGATCGCAAAACTAATTATTCATATCATATTATGCATGAAAATGACTTGAAACTTGGAAATAAGACAAGGAAGAATTAGTTATACAAAATGCGATTTTTGAGGATTTTTCAGAATGATGATTAATTTAATATCCATTAAAAGATATAAGCGGGGAAAAATATGAAGATGTACACTCAAGTAATTTTAATAAATTAAGCATGATCATAAAAAATATAATAAATTAGCCAAAATAAAGAGAATTAACTAGTCAACATAATGTAATTTTTATAATTCAAAAATAATGTCAAATGATAGTCTATAACAAAGTACAAACACATGGGTTTATATGCAATTATAGAAATAAAATAACATGAAACAAGTGGGACAATACTAAAGTACAATTACTGATTCCCGCGAGAGGAATTTATGCAAATATTCAAGGGACATGGACACAACTATGATTCTCTAAGACTACAGGGGTGCGGGGCGCAAAGTGGCTAGCGCCCACGTGTGTTGAATGTGTGTGCTGCAGTTCGGGTGGAACCCTAGCTCCAAACGTCAAA
Organism: Ottelia alismoides; assembly: GCA_037367405.1. Classification (NCBI taxonomy): domain Eukaryota; kingdom Viridiplantae; phylum Streptophyta; class Magnoliopsida; order Alismatales; family Hydrocharitaceae; genus Ottelia; species Ottelia alismoides. The sequence continues at coordinate 15,638 of JAZKJV010004933.1, read as the reverse complement.
ATGACTAGAGGTATTCAAGGATGCTATGGTGGCTTTGAGGATCAAGTAGTCACTTGGAGGTCACCTGACGGTTTGAGATCCACCCGATGAAGACCTGAGGGAGGCTAAAGTTGCATGGATCTCTTAAGTGTCGAAGATCGATGACGGTAAAGTTCACTCTCGGTGATGGAGCTGATGGCACTCTAGCTCATCGAAACACGATTGAGTAGAAGTCGAGGAGTTGAAGGCCTGCACTGTATCGGTGTGATGCTCGACGATGAAGCTGGTGGATGTCAAGGTTCGAGGCACTACTGTGATTGGTATGTGCTCTGATGGGTAAGGTATGTAGTATTGACACGGGATCTTCGAGGATTGATAATTAATGATATATTGGTCGTTGCGATCCCTAAAAATCTCGCGACAAACAAATAATTTTTTTCTTCTCAAGCTGCAAATTAACAAAAAGCCAATAATGAAGCGAGAGAGAGTTTTGCTACTTATTTACCTGTATAGCGGACATAATCGAACTCAGGGAGGATATAATTCCCGAGGGTTATTCAGTTAATCGAGGAAAAATCAAGTAAGAAAAAATAGGAATCTCAAAGGCAAACTATCCTCGGTTTTTGTGGAATTTTTCTCTTTTTATTTTTTTTTATTTTTTCTATTTTTTCTGATTTTCAAATTTTTAGTGATTTTAATTTTGCAAATTTTTTATTTCAAATAAAGAACAATATCCACAAGATAAGAAAGATGTGCACCAAACTCTTTTTTTTATTTTTCAGTTATATCAAAAATTACTCAAAAAATCCAAATAAAATATTTTTATGTTTTAAAGATTTTGAAATATTTTTGAGAATTTTTGTAGAATTTTCAGATGTTTTTATTTTTATAAAAATTAAACAGTGGTAAAAATGAGAAACAATGCACAGCCTGGAGTAATTTGCAACTTAAAAATATTTTATATCCAAAACTCCTGGTAATTATTTTTATGATGAAATGTATGCAAATATAAACAAGTAGAAACTGAAATCAAGATTTTTGGAATGTTGTATAATTTTCTGTGATTTTTATAAGATTTTTGATGTTTTCAATTTTTTGTTTTTAAAAAGAATAAATGCATGAAATTCAGAAAGAAATTAAAATACAATAAAATAAACCTACTCTAATATTTTTGTAATTTTTAAATCAATATTCAAATTTTTATGAATTTTGGAATTTCAGAAAGAGAAAAAGACATTTTTTATTTTTTAATAATATCAAATGAATTTAAAAGTAATGAAAATTTTATGCTAGAAAGATAAGCACATCAGGAACATAGCATGATTTTTGGAAGATTTTTGACCAACAAAAAGATTTATTCCAATGAAAAGCATATGCATAAGTAATGTCTGTAATTCAAGGACAAAACTGCAACTATTTATTGTACTTGCATAAATAAATAATAAAAATAAAGTACAGGGTGGAAAACGTAATTTACCCAAATCAAAAATGTTTCGTGCACATGACTTGCTGGAGCAGGACTTCTTTGTAATTTTCAGAAAACTTTCGGAGGCAGAGATGTAATTTGCCCAAAAAATAGTACTTGAACTGGCGTGGGTCTCTTTGTAATTGGAGAAATGTTCGGAGGCTGGATTGTTCTCCAAAAATATATTCAACCCTAGGGTTCTCTTGGCTTCTCTTCGTTTCTTCAAGTGGGAATGGAGGGGGGCCGTCACCATCCCTTTCTCAAGAGGATGGAGCGCGCGGGCTGGGCGGTGCTCCACCACACGGACGACTGTTGAGGTTGGTGGTAGCCTGGGCGAGAGCACTGTGCTTCGACCATGGAGCAGCGGGGATGCACGGCGGTCCGCGAGGGTCGCGGCGGTGCCACGTTGCTGGAAGTTAGACAAAGATGATGAAAAGTGGTTCTCGCTAGAGGCTTGGAGGCGAACAACGTAAGAGGCGGAGGGTGCGATGTTGTTGGGGAGTCCGCGCTAGTTGGGACGGTGGAAGGGCCTCGCAAACGGCGGAGGGCTCCGTGCGGTAGGCATGCAGGGCCAAGGCGTCGAGCGTTGCTGCGCAGCGCAGCTGTGGGGCTGTCGCCAATGGCAGGCCACTGGTAATGGAGGGCATTGTGCGCTGGTGGAGGTACGCACCACCTAGGCGGGGGCGGGCCGTTGTGGATCTTGTGAGCGGTGGCGGGCGTTGCCGCCCACTGGAGTTTTTTTTAATTTTTTAATAAATGTAAACAATAATGAAAAAACTTTTTATTTTTTTAAATCTGAGAAATTAAAAACAAGGCATTTTTTTAATTTTCAATTTTCAATTTTTTATTTTTAGATGATCCTGCAAATAAATGTTAGATTAAAAGAAAACAAATATTTTTTGTATTTTTATTTTTTATTTCTAAACAAAATTCGGATGCGAGCATGATGACTCGATCCTAAAAATTAAAATGGATGTATGAGTGAGGATCCATCGGAAAAATGAGTGGATGGATCCGGATCTCCAGTCACCGTATGCGGCCAGAGTTGAGAGATCGTGCAAGGTAGAAAAGAACGCGATAGGATAAAGAAAATGGGATGAAAATTTGGGATGGAAGATGAATCAAATCGTGATGGTTTTTAAAATCTAAAAAATGGCAATGAAATAAAGAGGCGAGAAAATAAAACTATGATTAATCTACGACAAAAATAAGAAAAAGAATGGATCTCATCTTAGAAGCGGAAAAGACCTTGATCACCTCGACGAAGGTTGGCCGACGCGCTGTCACCAGACAGTTCGGAGGGTAGGCACCCTTTTGCGATAAGAAGACTCTCAAAGATCGGGCTCCTCTCACCAAAGATTGATGAAGTTGAAAAGATGGAGAAGGAGCCTTATTAATAGATAAGATATGAATTGAAATTCAAAAATATGAAATGAGATAAAGAGATAAGAAAAAAATTGAAATGAGATAGAGATAAAAGATAAGTGTTAAAAAGTATATACAAAAAGTAACTTTTTTTAAATTTTCATCACTTTATTTATTAAAAAATTAAAGTTAATTTTTAATTTTTTTGTGGTAATTAGTTAAGAAAATTACATATATGCATATACTATATACATATATGACATTATATATGTGGGTAGGTAAGAAAAATAGTTTTTTTTGTTTTAATAATAATTATTACTTTTTAAATAATTAGTAAAAATATTTACAAGTATTTGAAAATACAATATATACAAATACATGGGAAAATTACACAAATCACCCCAAAAAATCAACTTTTCGCCCGTTACTTCAAAAATTAATCATGAAATAACCATTTTAAAGATAATTTAATTTAGAATACAATGGAAGCGAGTTTGGTTCAATCTGAGTTTATATGGAGATGGAATTGATCTTTCAATTATATCTTAATGGCTTTTTCTGGATGTGGTTACCTTTATTATATACATGATTTCATTGTCCAATTATTTTTATTATTTAGCCCAAATTTTTATTTACAAATTTTATTTTGATAATTATTTTATTTAAGGTTAATTTATATACAAATAAAATAGTGTTAGTTTTATACAGATTTACACAATACGTGAGAAGTATTTACAAAACACACATTTTTTGGATTTAAGGACCCTATCTCCACTACTTTATTCATGATCGATGAGGTCATGTCTTGACCTTCTCTCGCGGTTCGAGTCAGCCTATATTTATTACATATATACAATCTTCTTTTCTTTTCTTTATTTTTCCTTTCTATCTTTCTTTATTTATTTTAGGTTAAAATAATATACAAATATACAATATTTACACGAGATGCAAGTTTTTAAGAATATGAATTTTGTACATGTGTTTTATAAGGGATTTTCAGCTAAAATAAATGAATAAAGACGACGAATCGCAGATTCATCATGTAGCTGATGGGGCTTGGACTGTGTGAAGCAGTTCTCCAATCGGTAGCTATGATTCCAAAGGAGGTATCATTCTCTAACTCCATGTGAGGCACCTCTCTTGTAGACACACAACTATGAGTGGTGTGGCATAATGTAGTGCTGGTATGGAGGAACTGATATTCAGCAGATGCTCGGTTGCAAAGAAGGGAACACTGTCTCGAGGGAAAGCTTTAAGACCTACAGCGATAAAGTTGCAGCTTGAGCCCCAATTCTCGGCATGGAGGTGGGTCAAATATCGAATGGAAGTGAATGAAGCAGGGATTCATTGTACGTCGGATAAGGTTTGGACCCATCTGCTCCGATCTATGCAAGATCAAGGATGGGATTATGATGTGGAGATCTGAAGGAGAATAAGAGATCATCACCGGGTCGGAATGTGATTTTGGTTTTAAATTTACTCAGATAAGAGACTTGAAAGGGGAGAAGATATCACAGTAGCAGAGAAATGACGAAGAAGAAAGTAAGGAGAAACAAAGGAAGAGAAGAATGTGTACTGCCTAGAACTTGGGTTCAAAAGTGCCGAAGGTGGAAGGGGTGACTGTGGATGTTGTATCTCGGTACTCTTGACATCTCCACTCGAATTGTCAACGTGTAACGAGCTAGGATGCAACGGAGTGCGGAAGCTACAAGGGCGAAGGACCTTGGATCTAGCCTTGATATGGTTCCCTTTTCATTTCCATCTAATCTAAGACCTTATTGTCACTGGAGCTTGCACTAAGCTGGAGATCTCTCTCTATCTCGATGGTGGTAGATAGGGTGGAAGGGAGGCGGAGCTCGCCCTTTAGAAGTCTTGCCATTAGGATTAGTAATGCTTATGGAAGAGGAAGTGAGATCTAGCGATTGAGGGGATGTAACATGCGGAGTTTCGGAGTCATCAATGGTCGTGAAGGCTTGCCTTGGCCGAAAGACATGAAGGTAGGATACAAAGCATGACCATTTGATCAATCGAGCCGACAACCATGGAATTGACACTTGGTCAAGAAAAGAGATAAAAGAAATTTTAAAAAAACTAAAAAATGAAAAAAAGGCGAAATGATCTTGATTGTTGGATGAAGGGGTACTCCATCCAACCACCTAAGAAAGGGACAGTTAGATGAGTGTGGGTGATGTGTTGTAGCTCCAAGAGTTGTCACGTGTCACTCACAGAGAAAAAAAGTAAAAAGAAAAATCATAATAAAAATACTAAATGATCTCAAATAAAAAAGTTTCCTTCAAAAAAGTTGTTCGTCTCGATGATATCTATAACTTTTATAAAGAGATCAAACCCAAATATAGTCATCTATATAAAGTGTTATTTTTGGTGGTATTCTATGTATAAATTATTATATATTTAATATTTGCATTTTTGTGATTTTTAGTTAAATAAATAATCAAAATAAAATCTAATAAAATAAAATAAAATATTTACACATTAATCTATTTTTTGATATTTTTAATGATTAATAAGATGAAGAAATAAAATACAAGAGACTTATGTACGTACCATATATAAAAACTCACGATGCATTATTTTCAAAAGAATTCATCTATATAAAGTTATAATTATAGATTCGGATTTTTGCATAATTTGTTAACACATAAATCAAAGAAATCAAATGAAAAAGAGTCAGAATAAAAAGGATTAATTCTGTACATAAAACAATGAGTCAAATCAATCAATATTTACAATATGCAATATGAACCCAAAAACTCAAGTTTTGCATATGAACTCCAATTATTTTTGAATTTGATCTTGATTTGTATATATTTAAATATATATTAATTTAAAAGTGAGTAGAGGTTCATAGGAGACTGCATGTGAGAGATATATGTATTTACAATTTTTTATCTCAAAACTAGGTTTGGGTTATTTAATATATACACACACACACACACACACACTAGCTAGTACTTTTTTATATTTCTCATTTATTAATTCTAGTAATATTTACATCACAAAGTTGATTTTATTTCAGTTGGAGTTATTATAAAATAATGAAAAATATGGAAAATTAGTTAATATATATGTGATTATATACATACAATTTGTAGCTTCTTATTTATGTGAATATGAATGATAAAATATGTGTATTATATACACATGCATGAATACTAATAATGAACTATTAATTTATAAATGTATTCAATTACTTGGGAATAGAGCTCTATTTTCATCTTTTAAATCGATGAATCATAGATTTGTCAATGATCATGTATTTATAGGAGGAGTTGGGTGTTGTAGTATAGTCATGAGTTCGACTAAGTATGTGTTAATTGTAGCCCTCACACCCCAATACGAATGAGGACAGGGGAAGAGAAAAGTTGGGGGTCGGGAAGGAGAAGGGAGGGGAGAGGGGAGTGTTGGACATGCGGGCCCACAACGAGCCATTATGCAATAAATTTATTGCGAATATCATTTCCTGATCTGAAATGAAGAATAATTAATTTGCATAATAGGTCCCTTAGTATAATTAGGATTATGTATCATGGCCATCTTAATGATCAGACAATTGTTGATTCATAATTGAATCATAGAGGCTGGTGCTTGGATGAATATCTAAGGAGTTAGATTGAGGACTCATCAAGCACCATCAAATGATTGTTAAGAGATGATCTCCGGCCTGAGTAGGAGATGACAATCCTTTCGCATTAGGTTGATATCTGACTGACCTCTTGATGTCGGTCCTCTGCATGGGAATAGAGATTCAGAGATGTCAAATTAGTTAGGTCAAAGAGTTAACTTAACGAGATCGAGATAACCAAAGTCCTATGTCGTATGCTGTCACGATATAACCACGCATCCTCTGACCGGAGACAGATTTGTTACTATATGTCTAAGTATGTATATTTGGCAGACCTATTGGTTGATGACCTAGCCAAGGTCTATGCAGACTCGCTGATGTGCATGCAAGGGCATATGAGTAATACTCTCTCAAAGGTATCATACAACTTTAACTGAACTCGAAGACATGAGCTCACTCATGAGATATTGAGAAGAATCAAATTCCACGTGCGGTCGTCTCACTTTGGAAGCTTGACTGAATTTGTAGGGTTTGATATATGCTTTTGGAAAGTATATGATCAACACCTCGGTATGATATATGCTTTTGATAAGTATATGATCGATACAGACTTCCAATGATCGAACGAGTAAATTAATGATAAAACCTGAGGTAGACAGTGAAAAGAGATCTAATACTTCTGCTTTACTCTGGGTCTTCCAGTATGCAGGGTGCACAGGTATTAGGAATACCTAAGGGTAATGTGATCATAAACGATTATATAACCATAACGCTTCCATTCTTAGGAAGTGATGAAACATGTCTAGATATTAGTGACTCCTCTCAGTAGAGAAGTAATCTAATCTTGGTCCAAATGTTGGACAATGATCTGAATGTGATTCAGATGCAATGAGAAGATTAGATTTGCGATCTTGATTTAATCAAGAATCAGTGAGAGGTATGTAAGAACTGGATTTGAGATGTAATCTCAACATCCAAGTCACTATATGTGGAATAATACAATCGTCTTGTACTTATCTCCAAGTACCTGTGAAGAACGCACATTATCCCTGAAAGTGTTCAAGGATTTCGTTGTTGATATATGTATCCAAGCATTGGGAAAATTGATAATTAAATGTGATTTGATTATCATGAATAATATGAATTTGATTCATATTATAAGGAGAGTTATCTAAGATAACTAAATATGATTTAATTATGAAAATGTGAATAATATGAACATGAGAATAGAGATCCAAGATGATTAAATGTGATTTAATTATCATAGATTTGAATAATGTGGATAGTATTATCCATATTAATCATATATATTATAAATGTAATTTATAATATATAAGAGAGAGCTATTTGTAATTTACATTTGTTAGTTAAATGTTGATGTAAATTGGATTCACATTGGACAACAAATTCCTCTTTCATTTTCTTCTTGTTCTTTGCCATCACGCCCATTCTGGGACAAGTTGGAAGAGGAATTCCAAATTCTTACACGGAAAAAAGAGAAAAGTGAAGGAACGACCCCTAACTAATTTATATTTTATTTTGTGTTGTGAATGCAATTCACAAACTTCCAATGGCATGATCGAAATGTTCATACAATAAATTGGATTTATTTTTGTGAAATAATTTGCAATAAAAAGTTGTTACAAAATTATTGGAGTTACACATGAGATATGGATTCTCATTAAATTGGAAGGAGCCACCTTGTCATATGAAGAGGGTGGACGACCACCCTCTCTTTTATGGAATGAGTGGCTGTCCCCTTTTTTTATGGAAGGATGCTTGCCTCCTTCCTATTTCTCCAATGGAGATTGATTTAATATAAATCAAATTATATTATATATTTGATTTAACTAAATTAATTATTGTTGTATTTTTAACAAAAAGATCATAGCCATTAAAAGAAACACAAATCAATGTGAGACATTGGATTTGTATTGTACATGGATTGAGATCCATGGATCCTAAAATTTTATAAATATAAGGGCACCCCTTGTTCTTCAAGGAGACGATGAACAACATATTCTCTTTCTCTCATTCTCTCTACATGCCAACTTCTTCTTCTTCTCTCTCTCTCTCTCTCTCTCTCTCTCTTGTGGCCGTCCACCAAAAAAATTTACCATCACCGCAACATTGCCGTTATGCCGCCAGATTGCTTGCTCATGGATCACCATCTCCTTCGACGCGCCTCGCTCGTGAAGAAGACGTCGGATCTCGTGTGAGATCAGGAGATTCACCGCTTGGATCATCAATATTGATTGCGAGAGCACACATTTCATCAACGTGCTCACAAGCGTCACATCCGTCGGATCAGACTTGAGACATGGGGTCTCTTCATTTAGAGACTCGATCGCAACCATGCTTCAAGAGGTAACCCTAATACTTGTTTGTGGTTTAGATGAAACGATCCAAGAAGTATTCTTGGATCATGTAGTTTCATCGCATGCAAATTTTTTTAATTGCCTTGAGCAACTAGTGCGACTAGCCGCTCCTGATCGCATATGATGCGATCCTCACGCTTCCGAGATGCGCTTAAGGATCTTCTCATATCCTTCAGGGAGGAGGAGAGGGATCTTACCTAGGGATGAGCAGGGATCTTACCCGGGGAGGAGCATGGGTCAACGAAGTTCATCGTCTCCGACTCAGGAGGTTGGTGTGAGGGACACCCATGCCATGATGGCATCGAACATGCATCTCTTTGGGAAGATCATGAATTTTTTGGGAGTTAAATTTTTTGGGGGTTAATACAGGAAGGATTTTTACCTCAATTCTTTCCAACTGCACTTTTAGATAACTTGTGATTAAATGTCTTCACTAAGTGCTATTTACATTTTCATATATCTTGTTATTATACTTGATAACTACAAACAAAATTGAATTAGAAACATGTAAATCTAATGCGTACTCTTCTTGCATTGTTTTGTTCATGACTTGTAGATCAAGCATGTTGATATTACACTATATTGTGCACTTTCGTCTTGATATAATCTTTATATAAATAAATTCACAACCCTAAGCTTACTCACTCTTTTGTGGCCGATGTCGTGGCATGTCTCTGAAAAAGTACATTGTGCTTGATTGTAAATCATGCAGAGTCCACTATCTTTTGAGTAGTTATTAAGCTTTAACATCTATTTCATATATTTTAATGTATTTTCATGTTATATGTAGACTAATTTTTCATTACTTGTAACAGGAATTTGGTTGAGGTCTATTTTACTTGATGTAGGGCATTATTATTCGTTGGATGACTTGACCTTAATCAAGGGTAACAACACCAGGAACATTTGCGCATCATTTGACTATGTAGTATTACAATACAAATAGATAATTAACTATACAAGATCTTATGGCCATTTCACTGACTAAGAGAGTAGCTACATGTAGGGTGGAGCATGAGTCTCGACCCCGGTCCAATCCGGGAAAGTCTGGCCCGGGCCTATTAATTTTTCTCGGGATTTGGATTGGATCGTGGTCCGGATATGTCATCAAGGTGAGGGCTTGAGCTCGGCCCATGACCCGTAGGGTCGGGCTCGGGTTCAGGCTGGGCTCAACCCATCCCTATTTTGATTATTTAAGGACACGTCCTTCAATGGAAAATGCATGATTTGGCTTAAAATAATGTTAGTTTTATTCAATTGTTGTTATATATATATATGTATATGTATATGTATATGTATATGTATATATATGTTGAAGCTGGACATCTGAGTTTCTGAACAGAACTTCGTCCTTCGTGAGGCAACCTTCATTTCAAGGGCATAAATACTAAAAGGGTAAAATGTGTATGCCTCCTAGGGGGAGCTAACTTAGCTCCCCCATCCCTTTTTCACAATTTTTTTATTTTTTTTGAAATCAAAAAACCGTGTAAATTCATTATTAAATCCCTATATTATGGCATTCAAATTTCATGCGAAACAGAGACTCCTACCACCTCCATCCAAACGGGGTCGATTTAAAAAATCTTGTTACCTTTAAAAAAATGACTGTCTGGATGGAGGCCGTAGGAGTCTCTGTTTCACACGAAATTTTAATGACACAATATAGGGATATAGTGATGAATATTCATGGAAGAAATTTTCAAAAAAAAATAAAAATATGAAGAAAATGGGGCGGTGGTAGCTAAGTTAGCTACCCCTGGGGGCAGCCCTATTTTACCCATACTAAAAATAATGTAATCATATATATGGCTTAAATTCGGGTATTTACTACTCAACTCTTGTAAAATGTACTCAAAATTTTGATACGCTTTTTTCTCGGCTGTTATATGGGGCCCTGAATACGCAACAATTGTGACAAAATAGAAATATATTATTTTCCTATTGTCTATTGATGTGGTTCTCTCAATTTAAAAAATCCTGCGACCGTTAAAAAAATGACGCCTGGATAGAGGTTGTAGGAGTCTGTTTCTGACGAAATTCGAATGACATATAGGAGGGATATAGGGATAAATATACATGATGATATTTTTCCAAAAAAAATAAAAAAATTTTGCGAAAAATGGGGTGGGGGCAGCCATGTTGGCTACCCCTAGGGGGCAGCCCCGTTTTTCCCATATATATATATATATATATATATAGAGAGAGAGAGAGAGAGAGAGAGAGAGGGGATAGGGAGTATGCACCCAGGTGCATGTAATTCTACATGCACCCGGGCCTATAACTCCCACGTTTTTTACTTTTCCGAAAAATACCGCCATGCCTATTCATCTATATATCCCTCCTATATGTCATTCCAATTTCATCAGAAACGGAGACTCCTATGTCCTCTATCTAGAACGCATTATTTTAACGGTCTTAGAATTGCTGTAATCGACCTATTCTGGATGGAGGACTTAGGGGTCTCTGTTTCTAACGAAATTGGAATGACATATAGGAGTGATATATAGATGAATAGGGATGGTGGTATTTTTCGGAAAAGTAAAAAAAACGTGGGAGTTATAGGTCCAGGTGCATGTAGAATTACATGCACCTGGGTGCATACTCCCTATCCTCATATATATATATATATATATATATATATATATATATATATATGAGATTAATGGGGCTGCCCCTTGCGGGCAGCCAAGATGGCTGCCCCCGCGCCGTTTCGGCGCGTTTTTTATTTTTTTTTGAAAAATATCGCCATGTATATTCATCCCTATATCCCTCCTATATGTCATTCGAATTTCGTCAGAAACAGAGGCTCCTACGGCCTCCATCGAGACAATCATTTTTTAACGGTAACGGGATTTTTTAAATCGACACCATCTCGATGGAGGCCGTAGGAGTCTCTGTTTCTGACGAAATTTGAATGGCATATAGGAGGGATATAAGGATGAATTTACACGGCGAGATTTTTCAAAAAAAAAAAATAAAAAACACGCCGAAATGGCGCGGGGGCAGCCATTCTTGGCTGCCCGCAAGGGGCAGCCCCATTATTCTCTCTCTCTCTCTCTCTCTATATATATATATATATATATATATATATATGGGTAAAATGGGGCTGCCCCCAAGGAGTAGCCAACTTGGCTACTCCCACCCCTATTTTTCCCTCATTTTTTTATTTTTTTGGAAAATAAAAATTTGTAAATTTATCATTATATCCCTCTAACATTCTATTAAAATTTCGTCAGAAACAGAGACTCCTACGACCTCCATCCAAACATGGTGGATTTAAAAAATCCTGCGACCTTTAAAAAAAGGATGTCTAGATGGAGGGCCTAGGAGTCTCTGTTTCTGACGAAATTTTAATAGAATGTTATAGGGATATAGTGATGAATATACAAATTTTTATTTTCCAAAGAAATGAAAAAATGAGGGAAAAATAGGAGTGGGAGTAGCCAAGTTGGCTACTCCCTGGGGACAGCCCATTAACATATATATATATATATATATATATATATATATATATATATAGGGTAAAATGTGTATGGCCCCTAGGGGGAGCTAACTTAGCTCCCCCCGCCCTTTTTCATAATTTTTTTTATTTTTTTGAAATCTAAAATCGTGTAAATTCATTATTAAATCCCTATATTATGTCATTCAAATTTCATGCGAAACAGAGACTCCTTCGACCTCCATCCAAATGGGGTCGATTTTAAAAATCCTGGTACCGTTAAAAAATGACTGTCTGGATGGAGGTCGTAGGAGTCTCTGTTTCACACGAAATTTTAATGACACAATATAGGGATATAGTGATGAATATCCATGGAAGAAATTTTCAAAAAAAATTAAAAACATGGAGAAAATGGGACGGGGGTAACTAAGTTAGCTACCCCCTGGGGGCAGCCCCATTTTACCCACATATATATATATATATATATATATATATATAGGGTAAAATGTGTATGCCCCCCAGGGGGAGCTAACTTAGCTCCCCTGCCATTTTTCAAAATTTTTTTATATTTTTTTTGAAATCTAAAACCGTGTAAATTCATTATTAAATCCACATATTATGTCATTCAAATTTCATGCGAAACAGAGACTCCTACGACCTCCATCCAAATGGGGTCGATTTAAAAAATCATGTTACCGTTAAAAAAATGACGGTCTAGATGGAGGCCGTATGAGTCTCTGTTTCACACGAAATTTTTATGACATAATATAGGGATATAGTGATGAATATTCATGGAAAAAATTTTCAGAAAAAAATAAAAAAATGAAGAAAATAGGGCGGAGGGAGCTAAGTTAGCTCCCCCTAGGGGGCAGCCCCATTTTCCTCATATATATATATATATATATATATATATATATATATATATATATATATGGTTCAATGTGGCTGCCCTCAAGGGGCAGCCAACATGGCTGCCCCCACCTTATTTTCGCAATTTTTTTTTATTTTTTTTTTGAAAAATATCACCATGTTTATTCATCCCTATATCCCTCCTATATACCATTCAAATTTCGTCAGAAACAGAGACTCCTACGGCCTCCATCAAGACAGTCATTTTTTAACGGTAACAAGATTTTTTAAATCGACACCATCTCGATGGAGGCCGTAGCAGTCTCCGTTTCTAACGAAATTCGAATGGCATGTAGGAGGGATATAGAGATGAATATACATGGTGATATTTTTCAAAAAAATAAAAAAATTTGACGAAAATAGGGCGGGGGCAGCGATATTTGGCTGCCCGCAAGGGGCAGCCCCATTTTTTCCATATATATGTGTGTGTGTGTGTGTGTGTATATATATATATATAAGGCTTATCCACTGCGCACAGGGCTCATTAGCGTTTCAATGAGCACTCATTTTAGGCCTTACACGTGTATTAACAATAACTATATTTCTTATTATAGGCTACGACGTGTTTAAAAAAATCCTATATTTCCTATTATACAACGTCCTTAAAAATTGGAAGACGATTTTGGAAAGAATCAATTCAAATAAATTATTTCACGCGGATGATTAAGGATCCAAACGCTATTACTGATCATAACTTACTGACCATGACTTACTGACCATAACTTTGTTATTACTGATCTCATAGTAGCTATTACTGACCATTAGTTATGGTTTTACTGACATCACAACAAGCACTTACTTGAGCAAATCCCATGACTTACTGACGATAACTTTGTTATTACTGATCTCATAGTAGCTATTACTGACCATTGGATATTCCCATGACTTACTTGAGCAATGCCCATGACTTACTGACCATAACTTTGTTATTACTGATCTCATAATAGCTATTACTGACCATTGGTTATGTAAATTACTGACCGTTGTTTGGATATTACTGATCTCACAACAACCATTTACGTGAGTATTGTGTCGAAATTACTGAGTTCTATTCAAAGTAGTAATACATATAGAAATTACTGACCAATGGTTATGGTTTTACTGACATCACAACAAGCACTTACTTGTCCATTATATATATATTACTGAATTCTGCAACATATACAATGAATATAAATTACTGACCGTTGTTTTGGATGTTACTGATCTTGCAACAATCATTTACTTGACTATTCTATATATATTACTGACATGAGCATTTGGATCTCGATTTTCTGTAAGAAATCATCTATTCGATCGTTTTCTTTCCAAAACGATCTTCCTATTTTATAGGACGAGATATAATTGGAATAACACTTACTGTTAAATCGCTTTGCATATTAATCTCCTTCCAAAAACAACATCCTTCGAAATAGGTAACCACTCAAATGGGAATACACGTGTATGGCCAAGAAATGGTGCGCACCGAAACTCAAATGGGCCCTGTGCGCATTGGATAATTTCCCTATATATATATATATATATATATATATATATATATGGAAAAGGGAGGTTGAGCCCATGTGCAGCCAAGTTCCTGCACCCGGAATCAGAGCCGTTGGATGGGTTCTCCCATTAACGGTTGGATGTTGAGATCGCAAGTCCCGTGTGTCCCCCCGTTTCCCCCTGTATGGTGCCTCCTTTTGCCCCATCGCTCTCCCTTTATTTCGCTCGGCCGTATGCAACACACCAACCATGGAGCTGCCCCATCCCCTTGTCATCGCGCAAGCCCTAGCCGTCCAGTCCCTCGCGCTCCGCCACTCACGTGTGTCCTCTCGTTGCCGTGCAAGCCCTTGTACCTATCGGTGCCTCGCGCTACACCGCCAACGCTTGCTCAATCTTCCCGTTCCCCGAGCACCTCTGCCCTATGTGTGCCATCTTCTCCCCGATGTCATCCTCGTTGCGTGCCTTCACTGCTCCGATTGCAGCAGCCGTGCTCACTGTGTCGTCACGTCCAACCTCCTCTCCCTGACTCTACCCACGGCGCCATCTCCCCTACGCCGACATCCTCGGCTCTGTAGCGATTGCTTTCTCAGCAGTTGATCCCTGCTCCCAGATGCCGGCATCCTCAGCTCGTAGCACTGCTCGTGCGTCTTAAACATTTTTAATAATGACATCTCTCCACCAGTGATTGATTAATAAAGGTGTTCATTTTGTAGGATGATATGTTTAATTGGGTATTCCAAGAGAGACAGAGATAAGTTTGTCAAATCAGAGAATGGAGTATTTATTTGGATGGTCTAGATCACAATTGCTTATCCATTCTATATCAGCCTCTGTTAACATAGTATGGTGGCTTTGATCTCTGTGTGATTTGGCAGTAGTTATTTGAGCATTGTACCAAACACCTACTGTGTCTGCATTGCTCTTTGCACAGAATCTGAGAAGGGTTAGAGATGCTTGGCGAGGTGCTCTCGCAACAAAACATAAATGACACAGAACAGACAAACTAAATACATCATACAATTGAAATTCAACTGA